>CM042686.1:100121785-101321785 GCA_023614405.1 Avena insularis
AAAGGGCTTCCAAAATTATGATACTTATAGCTTTCAGCTCTCATTGCCCCTATCATAAGCATCTTGAAGTGATTAAGGTTAAAGTGAACAAACTATGGTGTACATGCTTGATGAAGTATAAGTTAGAAATCTCATGTCCCTTGTATACGAGGGCCGCTCCTCATGCTACTCAAGTTTAGTCACCGGTAAGTTCTTGTCATTGTAAGTACATGTGTATCATAGAGAACCGCTAATGGGGTACCCCTTGCCCGATGATACAAAAGAATCCCCATGTCAAAATGACAAGACAAGCAGACAACGAGCATCTCAACAATCTTCTTATTTACCATGGGAATATGGTGCTTTTTTCTCTCTTTCCTCTTTTCATAATCTCTTTTTTTCTCTTTTCTTTTTTTTCTCAATATAGGACTCTTTTTTTATAAGAAGAATGCTTCATAGACATCTCATTATGGTTACGCTGCAGGTTTCCACCATGTCAGCATGGATTAGACCAGCGGCCCAAGCGTTTCTCTAACACATATACATAACTCCATGGACTTACAAGATCCCCTTTCATTTCACACCGACGACATCCATATACAAAAGAGCATGATATCAACTAGGTACAAGTACCAAGTGCAAGTTTGAAAGCGTTCCCCAGGAAAGCATGGTTCTGCTAATCCCCAACAAATAAGTGCAAGCATATACAACATAGACGACATAATGGTTCAAGTTTATTAAGGGCAAGAAAAGTAAAGTGTGCCATCAAGTTCGTGAGAGCTTTAATCACTAGTTTTATCATAACAAGTTTAATTTGGAAGGTAAACAAAAGCATGAATATACTTGGAATAGCATAAGCTAGTAGGTAGGTATGGTGTACTCTTTGGAATAACTTGGTTTAGGGAGTTGGATGCATGAGTGGAACTCATACTTTGTTCTGGAGGCTAGCAAAAGACTGGGAGCGACAAACTGGGAGAGCAATAATGGCCATAATCATGCAGAGCGACAAAACATCATTGATCAAAGCATAAAGTGATACTACAAGTTGAAAACTAAAGGATCATAAAGGCTATGGTGACTTGAGATAGTCATAACATGGTGTGAGCATGCTCCAAGTCAACCCAAATAAAGCATCAAAGGAGAATACCACTATATTATGCTTTAATATGCTAAAACAACGCATGATTCATCCAATGCACATTAAGCAATCTCAATTGTTTATAACACGTCATGCTACAACAAAGAATACTAAGCATAAAGCCAAAACAATATCAAGCATGTCATGACAAAGCATAGGCCACAGTAAAAAATGAGCTCTATTTACCACATAAGCATGAACTTTCCTACTCTTTTCCAAACCAAACCAAACTATTTGCAAACCAAAGTATGAAAGAGGGGGTCCAACCAATTTATTCAGAAAACTAAGCAAACCAAAGCAAATGAAAAACCAAAACAAAAACGAAAAAGAAGACGCTCCAAGAACAACACAACTGTGCATGAAACAATAAAAATGAAGCGTTTGGAAGGAACCTAGGATTTTTATCGATGAAGAAGGGGATGCCTTGGGCATCCCCAAGCTTTGATGCTTGTACTTATTGGATATTTCTTGGGGTGACACGCGTGGCATCCCCAATCTTGAGCTTTAGTCCATCCTTCATCTCATTACTCATTCCTTCCATAGACCTGAAATTTTTCCTTCATACAAAACTTCACACAATCTTTATTAGCAACATTAGTGCACTCAAGATAAATAAGTCTTAAGGTTCAGTTCTAACACCAAATAAACTTCCATTAGAACACTAGCTACTGAAGCACTTCCCTCAAAAAGCTCAATTCCCCAAAAGAACTCAAAAAGGAACCAACAAGGAGCAAATGCAGAAAATGGCAGAAATCTGTCAAAACAGACCAGCAGGTAAAGGCGAATTTTTTCGAGTTCCCCATCGATGGCAAGATCGACCGCTTGGAACCCAAGTTCACCGTCATGTCTTGACAAGTTCTCCATCTTGTATCTGAACCTCGTCGTCCCCGTCGAACCCTGAGGCCGAACCCCCGAACCCCCGGAACCCAAGATCTTCCGAACCCAGATGTGTGTCCCTAAGCCCCTATTTTTATAATATGACATTATCGACTGTCGCATATTAAATTGTTCATCTCTTCATCATATCATAATCATGCCGGATCTTCTGCCGTAGTATTAAATATTGCATCCGGTGTTTCTTCTAGTGTTTGCTTCTTCGCGGATTAGGCCGATGAGTGGATGCGAGTACCGACAAGTTCTCCGGATATGAACCTTCGGCAGTGTTTCCCAGGCGAGCATCTCTTCCCCTTCTAACTATTTTGCATTTATAGTCTTTATTTCCTCCTGTTGATCTATTGCTATCCGTGTCGCGATGCTTTAGTTTCCGTGCACCAGTTATATCCCGTGCAGCCTCTATATTGCCATGGACACCTCCTAATACCTGCTATTTGGTAGATAGCTGGCCTTGCGAGTCGTAGTTGCTTGCTCAGGTGCGATCTCGTGTTGTCGAGTACCACAGTTGTTGGAATGCTGGCAGATGTTTATGGTGGAGATGTTTATTGGTGGAGATGATCATGACTTTAAATACAACTATTAAAATGCTAGATATAACTAATGCAGAGGCATCGATGGGCAATAGATGTTATTTGGTTCTTCCACGCTCACTTGTGTCCCGTAGGACCCCGAGTACTTGATACCTGTTCCTTGATTTTTCGCACTATCCACATCCGGGAGGCCGTGGACCCCCCTGAGCCAGAGCTTGATTCATTCTTATTTCTTGGGGCCACAAAGTAGTTTGGGGCTTTATTACTATCCTGTACTTATGCCATGCTTTACTGCTTTATTTAAGATTGTGCGTGGAGCACCTGTACTGTTTAGGACCGTGACACGTTTTCGCTGTATTGACAAGCCCAGTCACACTTTCGGGTTCCCAGTCGTTTACAGCCATCCACACAAACCCTGGGTCCGTTCCGGAGCCGTCCAAATTTGTTGCGGGTAGCTTAGTGGGGTGGCCCCCTGAAATATTTCTGAATCCTGTGATCGCTTTGTCGTGAAAGCCTCATTGGGTTTTGAGTTGGTTTTTCCGAGGTTGATCGAGTGTGTGTTGCTATTTGTGCACCCCTGCAGGGTAAAACTTTCTGAAAGCCGTGTCCGCGGTTATGGACGACTTGGAGCACAGTATCTCGATCATAGACAAGCATAATTAAAGTAGCCTATAAACTTGACTTAATTTATGACTAGTAATCAGATTCAACTATAATGGAACGGATATTAAAAATGCCAACAGCTAGTGGTTCTGGGTTGGTTGTTATATATGCCTAGTAAGTATTGCAACTCCAATGGAATGGGATAAAAGTGCCAACAACTACTGGGTTTTGGGATTCCTCAGAACAATTATATCTGTCTAGTAAATGTTCCAACTACAACAGGATGGTGATTAAAACTGCCCACTACTTATGCTTCAAGATGACTCATGCTATCTATATCTGATTAGTAATTTCTGCAACTATAACGGAATAAGTAAAATTGCCAACTGTGTGAGTTCCTTGGTCCGACTTCCTCGTTTGGTCTCGAGGGGGAAATACCAGGATGGGTTTGTTTGGTGTTAGCTTCAGGTTGGATCCGAATAGGTCTTTCTTATCCCTCTCTGATAACCGCCAGTTGTATCGAGTCTCTATAGCTTGTTTAGTGCTGATGCGCTGCCACTTCAGTCCACCATACCTATGTAGGCGAGAGCCGCCGAATTCTAGCCTCGCCATGTACTGGCCTCGATCGACGCCTCCTCTTTTCCTTTGCCCTTTGTCGGCACCCCTTTTGTTTTAGCAGGTTTGAGATTGCCGTCGTTAGCAGGGTTACCCTTTCGGCTTGGCCTGGGCAGGGTTATGGACGCCATTGGTTATTCTTCAGGGCTCTTAGCCCCATTTGCATCTTGTCCGTAGTCGTACGCCCTATCGTTTTCAAGGTGATTTGGATCTTTGTATTGTATATCTGTATTCTTGACTCATGGAGTCGTGTTGTATATATATCTGTTCTGTGGGTCCCATCGAGGACTGTTGTGTAATGTTATTACTTCGTTTTCCACCCGCACGAAAGTGCCTGGTGGGCGTCCTTGAATCGTTTCTATGCGGGTTTGGCGGAAAGGGCTAAAACTTGCATAGGGCCGATTTGAGGGTGTTACATCCAACTCCCAAGAAACCAAGTTATTCCAAAGAGTCCACTATAAATTCATATGCATGGTGTGTTACACCATTCCAAGTATATTCATGTGTTTATCTATCTTCCAAATTAAACTTTTGTTATGTGAAAATTAGTGATTAAAGCTCTCACAAACTTGATGGCACACTTTACTTTCTTGCACTTAATAAATTTGAACCATTGTGTCCATCTATGTTGCTTATATGCTTGCACTTTATAAGTTGTGAATTAGCAGAACTCTGATACCATGGGGAACGCTTTCAACATTGCACTTATTATTCAGTTGATATCATGTTCTTTTGTTTATGGATCCCGACGGTGTGAAATAAAAGGGGAGCTTGTAAGCTCATGGAGTTTGTATGTGTGTTAGAGAAACGCCTGGGCGGCTAGTCTAAGCCATGCCTAATCATGGTGGAAACTTGCAGCATAACCATAGTGAGCATTCTGTGAAGCATCCTCAATAAAAACCTATGCAAATAGTAAATAAAAAGATCGTTGAGATGCTCATTGTCTGTTGCCTTGTCATTTTGATATGGGAAAGCTCCTGTGTCATGGGGCAAGGGGTACCCCGTTGGCGGTTCTCCATGATACACATGTACTTACAATGACAAGAACTTACTTGTGACTAAATTTGAGTAGCATGAGGATCGGTACTCGTAAGCAAGGGGCATGAGATTTTCAACTTATAACTTGTCAAGCATATCCTCATATTTGTGTCACTTTAACCTTAATCACCTCAAGATGCTTATGATAGGGGCAATGAGAGATGAAAGCTAATAAGTACCATAATTTTTGGAAGGTCTTTATTAAGCTTGAAATCCCTGCTTCCCTCTGTGAAGGGCCTTTATTTTTATCTTTTTATGTTGAGTCTCCATATCCTATCTTTATGCACCAATTAAAAGAGCATAGTTGTCATTCTTAGTTTTATGTGCATTGTCCCAAAACTTGTTGATTGATTCATAACTTTGATATTGCTTGTTCTTAAATTATTTGTATCTAGTCACCCTTATGAACTTTGAAGGTGTCCTATGCATTTATGTTCTGCTCTACCATGAGGGACAAGCTGAATACCACTCTTATTATGTTTTCTATATGTGAAACAAACAAACGTTTTTCAATGCATTGTTATTCATAATCTTTTGTTTGTACCTTTTCATGTTACAACATAGTTGCTATGTATTATTGTTAGAACTCTATCTTTCATGCTTATGTTTAGAGTACTTTGATCCCAGCTATTAATGCTTTACGAATACCTTGATCAAGATTGCGATGGTGCATGTCACCTAAAAAATTATCTTTTTATCGCTTACCTACTCAAGGACGAGCATGAGTTAAGCTTGGGGATGCTTGATATGTCGTAAATGTATCTATAATTTTTGATGCTCCATGCTTGTTTTATATCAACTTTCTTATGTTTTGTTCACACTTTGAGGTAGTTTTATACATTTTCTAGAACTAACCTATTAACAAGATGCTGATGGGTTCATAGCATGGAAAACAAAAAAATTCTACCGCAAGAACGAACAAAACCTAGATCTAATCTAGATAAAAGCCAAGATCTAATCTATTAGACATGAGCAACGAGATAGATCTGTACTAATCCTCGTAGAACTGAAAGCGTTACGAGATTAGATCTCGGGGTTGATGTAGTCAATCACTTGCTGATCTCAAGATCGTGTGGACGATCCTTCCGCGCGCGTTCGGCGCTTCCTTGATCGGTCACACGTGCGGAGTCGAAGCAGACCTTCCTCTCCCCGTTCCAGCGAGCAGCGGAGGTAGTAGATCTTCTCCACGGAATCCCAACAGCACGACGGTGTGGTGGTGGTGGTGGAGGAGAGAATTCTGCAGGGCTTCGCCTAAGCTGGAGCAGAGCGAAGGTAGAACCTTCTAGAATCTCCATACAAACACTCCGGAACATTTCCTAACTTAGAAAATGATCCCCAATACATGAATCTTATTCTCCGGACCATTCGGATCTCCTCGTGATGTCCCGGATCCAATCCGAGACTCCGAACAACATTCGGTTTCCAACGCATATTCCATATCTACTTAAAACAACTTAGAACCTTAAGTGTGTCACCCTACGGTTCGTGAATATGCAGACATGATGAAGACACCTCTCCGATCAATAACCATCAGCGGGATCTGGAGATCCATAACGGCTCCCACATACTCAACGATGACTTCGTGATCGATAGAACCATTAACATACGAAACCAATTCCCTTTGTCATGCGATATTCTACTTATCCGAGGTTTGATCGTTGGTATCTCCATACCTAGTTCTACCTCATCGATAAGTACTCTTTACTCGTTCCATGTTATGTCATCCCTTGTGACCTAGTCACATGCTTGCAAGATAACTAGATGACATTCCACCGAGAGGGACCAGAGCATATCTATCCGTCACATGGATGGACAAATTCCAATCTTGATCCATGCGCTTCAACACATACTTTCAGAATACCCAATGACGCCTTTATAACCGCCCAGTTACGAAGTGGTGTTTGATGTCATCAAAGTATCCATCCGGTGATGGTGATTAACATAACCTCATGGTCGAAGGATTAGGTTACTATGCATTTGAAAGCTTACAGCAATACGAACTTAATGACTTGATCTTATGCTACGCTTACTATGGTTGTGTGTCCATCACATCATTCTCCTAATGATATAACCTTGTTATTAATCACATCCAATGTCCATGATCAGGAAACCATGATCATCAATTAATCAGCAAGCTAGTTCAACAAGAGGCTTACTAGGGACCCTTTTATGTTTACAAAACACACATGTATTAGTGTTTCCTTATAATACAATTATAGCATGGGATGTAAACATTCATCATAAACACAAAGATATAATAATAACCACTTTTATTATTGCCTCTTGGGCATATCTCCAACAGATGCCATAGTGCCAGTTGCCTGTTTTTTGCTGTTTTTGGTTTTAGAAAAGCTAGTAAAGAAATATTCTTGGAATTGGACGGAACAAAAGCCAAAGTCAATATTTTACCCGAAGCAACACAGAGTCCGAAGGGCAGCCGAAGGGGGGCCACGAGGTGGCCACACCCTGTGGTGGTGCGGCCAGGGGGTGTGCCACCAGGTGGCGTGGGCCCCTCAGGCCTCCACCGACCTTGCCCCTTCGCCTATAAATACCACAGGATGAAAACCCTAGGGACAAGATCAGAATTCCACGAAAAGTTCCACAGTGCCGCCGCCACCGAAGAGGAGATTCAGGGGACAAAAGTCTCTGTTCTGGCACCCTGCCGGGACGGGGAAGTGCCCCCGGAGCCATCTCCATCGACTCCACCACCATCTCCATCATCGTTGCTGACTCCCATGATGAGGAGGGAGTAGTTCTCTCTCGAGGCTAAGGTCTCTACCGGTAGCTATGTGTTCATCTCTCTCTCTCTCTATGCATGATCTTATTGAGATCATGAGCTTTGTAATCTAGATCTATTCTGCTACTCAAGTGCTTTAATTAATCTCTGCTTATCCCCACGTGTGTGAAGTTGACAGTGTGTACACCGTGTGGCACTTAGGCTAAGGTTACAGAAATACTTACCATGAGTATAATTTGAGTTGGATATCTCTATGAGATTGTGGTGTTTGTTGGAACCATCTAGCGCTCAAGGTGATAGTGAGGGGTTATATAGATGGGGAATGTGAACTTTAAGGTGTGTTGTTATAGCCCTACATCGTCCAACCGGAGAGTAGTTTAGGGTAGCATAATGAAGAAAGTATATTTATATGAGAGTGCCCACTAGTGAAAGTATGATCCCTAGGCCTTGTTTCTAAGCATTGAAACACCATTTACAATCAGTCTTGTTACATGTTTGCTTGCTGCTACTCTTATTTTAGATTGCAATTACCACTTATAATCATCCATATCACTTGTATTTCACTATCTCTTCGCCGAACTAGTGCACCTATACACCTGCCAAGTGTATTGGGTGTGTTGGGGACACAAGAGACTTCTTGTATCTTGATTGCAGGGTTGCTTGAGAGGATACCTTTGACCACTTCCTCCCTGAGTTCGATAAACCTTGGGTGATCCACTTAAGGGAAACTTGCTGCTGTTCTACAAACCTCCACACTTAGAGGCCCAACACTGTCTACAAGAATAGAAGCATGCGTAGACATCATACCCCGGACTCTCCGTGCCCGGGTTGTCACTCCTGGTAGCTTAATAGGATATCTAAACTGACCCCATAGACCAACACTAGTCTTTTCTGCATACTTTGTCCTCACTTGTGTGCACCCGGTACCCACTTCCCGATCGGTCACCCATCCTGAAATTTCTCCAGGACAAGCACTCTTAACCTGGAGGTTCTTTTTGGATGAGCTTCCGTAAAAGAGTTGCAACTTGTTGGTATGGGTATCCTATCAATCATATTAAGCCATGCACTAGGGTCTCACAGGCAAGCATGGGACTACAAAAACCACACCTAATATGGCCACCCATATAAGCCTTAGCATGTTTATCCGTCACCTCCGATCATATCTCCATCTCCTACCTTTATAGATTCTCTGCCATCTCTGATTCATCATCATCGAGATGGATCAGTCGTAACTACTAAGCATGGCTAATCTTGAATTTCATATAATCTCTAGCGATGCTCACATGCCAGACCTAGGTATGCTAGGAGTAATGGATCAGGTGTATAAGGCTACAATAGGGAAACTATGCAGTAGATAGGTAACTCTAGCTACTAACAAAAGACCACATTAGAATCGTATGCATCATAGCGAGAAAGTAGATACTTTGTAAAACACAGGTTCAGAATGAGAGGCTACACTTGCCTTGTCCTTCAGTAGACAGGTATGGATCTTTGGTGTCGTTGACTTTGGTCTCGTGCTTGGATCCTATCGCGAAGAAGCAATACCGGAAAGAAAGGCAACATTCAAGACATGGCATAATGCAATGCTCAAAAAATATGTATGACATGTCAGATTAGAGATTCTACACAAACCCTAGGAGCAACATCGATTTAAGCAGGTCCGGAATGCCCTAGTAAAGGTACACCATCGAACCCACATGTACTTAAGGCAGGTCGGTGTTCCTCTATATAAACTAGAGTTTTAGGTTGCTTGATAATGTATGATAATAGCTTAAATAGGTAGATCTCATTTTTCTAAACATTTTGCTATATTATTCATATTTTTCTGATTAAATATGAATTAGTTGTGAATTTTACCAGTTTATAATAATTTCTTCCATTTTAAATCATTTTTGAAAGTATTAAATACCTGACAGGTAGACCCCACCTATCATATATGATTTTAATTAAAACAGAAAATAAAAAGGAAATATGACACCAGGATGACGTCAGTGGAACATGACGTCACCATGACGTCAGCACCATGATACGTCCATTTTGCATCACTATTTTACGTCATAATTCACTGTTATTCATTGATATATTTCGTATTGAGAGGTGATACTTATGTTATTTCATCTGTTTTTGCATGGTTGATGACTTTTGGAGCATGGACCACTGCAGTCAGGATTCTGATGGAAAAGGTGCTGTTTGGAGGCAAAATTCACGAAGATCACAAAATCCGGGAAAATATACGAAAAATCCTATTTTTCCGTAAGAAGGAAGCGAGAAGAATGGAGATGGGCCATAGGGGGCCCACACCACCCCCTGGCGCGGGCAGCCCTAGGCCATGCCAGCAGGTGGTGTGGCCGCCCTGGCCCACTCCAGGCTCTCTCCTCTGGCGTATATTATCCTCCCGAAACCCTAAGACTCGGGGAGCAACCACAGAAAGATTCCACCGCCTCTGCAAGGTAAAACACCGAAAGAAAGATCTCTCCAGCATGATTTGCCGGGGAAATTCCTTCCTGGAGAGGGGAGATCGTCGCCATCAACACCACCATCAAGCTGGACTTCATCGGGATCATCATCATCATCATCACCACCAGCACCCTCATCACCATCTCCATATTGCTGTAACAATTGCGTTGAATCTTGCATAGTTCATAGGGGAAACTTTCCCGGTGTTGATTACTCTTTGTAGTTGATGCTATTGAGTGAACCATTGAATTATTGTTTATGTTCAGATTGTTATACATCATTATTTCATCTCTGATCATGACCCATATGATGTCTTGTGAGTAGTTCATTTTGTTCTTGAGGACATGGGAGAAGTCATGTTGTTAGTAGTGGAGTTGTGTTGAGAAAGATTCAATAGTTTGATATTTAAGTTGTGGTGTACTTCTTCTAGTGGTGTCATGTGAACGTCGACTACATGACACTTCACCTATATGGGCCTAGGGGAATGCATTGTGTATTTGGCTACTAATTGTAGGGGTTGGAGTGATGTAAACCTGAACCCCCGTTAGGAAACCATTGCACAAGGGACGTAAGGGTCTTAGAGTTTAAAGCTGTGGTTAGGTTTCTACCTTAATTACTTTCTTGTAATTACGGATGTTTGCAAGGGGTATAATCACAAGTATGTATTAGTCCTAGGAAGGTCGGTACATTAGCACAGGTTCACCCACACAAAACTTAGGAAGCTAGAGAAGATTAATCAACTATATGAAGCGAAAGCACTTGACAGTCTTCCCATGTGTCCTCAAGAACGTTTGGTCATCTTAAGTAATACAACCGGCTTGTTCTTTGCTGCATAAAGGATTGGGCCACTTGCTGCATTTATTCCTACTGTCTTTTATTTACTCGTACTTTGTTTACTTGCTTTATCAAAAACCCCTAAAAATCCGTTTGCTAAGTATTTGCAGAGAATTCCTGATCCATACCACTAGCCAGCACCTTCTGCTCCTCGTTGGGTTCGACACTCTTACTTATCGAAAATACTGCGATACACCCCCTATACTTCTGGGTCATCAAGACTATTTTCTGGCGCTATTGCTGGGGAGTGAAGCGCTATTGGAGAGTGGAACTGGTAAAGGAAACTTCTACTGTGAGTATTGTTTACTTCTGTTAGTTGCTTTATTTTCGTTATGGATAATTCGCTGAGTTTCTTATTTGGTAATGCTACTACCACTGCTAAGGTAGTAGATAAGCCACCACCTGCTGAGCATGATGTTTTTAAAATACCTACAAGAATTATTGATCGTGTTATGGATAACTACTATGTTGGGGATGGAACTGTCCATCCCGGTGATCATTTACTCTTTATACACTAATTATGCGGGTTGTTCAAGTGTGAAGGTATTACTACAGATCAAGTTAAGAAAAAGTTATTCTTGCTATCGCTGAAAGGAAGAGATGAGGAATGGTATACGCTGCTGAAGAATGGTCAAGCTCTAGAATGGGAGGAAATAGTGCCTCTCTTTTATTCAAAGTTTTATCCTCCTAGTGAGATTCATAAAGATCAGAATCAAATATACAACTTTTGGCCTCTTGATGGAGAGAGTACAACTCAAGCATGGGGGAGATTGAAGTTACTAATGCTCAAATGTCCCATTCATGAGCTCCCCAACAATATTATTATCAATAACTTTTATGCAAGGCTTTCTCTTCATGACAAGGATTTATTGGATGCTTCTTATGCTGGATCATTCACTCGTATGGAAGAAGAAGCTAAGTGGGATCTTCTGGACCGTATTCAAGATAATGCTGAAGCTTGGGAGAATGACAAAGGTAGAAAGTCAGGTATAAATTATGATTATGAATGCATTGAATCTTTTATGGGAACTGATGACTTTCAAAATATTAAAAATGCTTATGGTCTAGACTCTCAAGCTATTGCTTCTTATTTTAAGGCTTTTGCTTCCTACATTGAAGTGCCTAAAAAGAAGTGGAATAAGTGTCATGAACCTTATAAAGATGTTGCTAAGAGTGTTCCTGCAAGAAATACTGAAGTTTATACTGCTAATCATGTTTTACCTAAACCTTATATTGAGAAAATGCCTTTCCCAGTTAAGATAAAGGAACATTCTATGATAGCTAGTATGGTTAATGAAAGTACAAATAAAGCTGTTGAACCTAATAAACAAATGGTTGATGAACCTATAATAGAAAATGTGAAAGACTTCGTTACTAAATATGAAGAAGAGGGACACACTATCCTTTGTAAGAATACCTCTAATATTGTTTCACAAAGTAGTGTTATGAGAGCTAGTATTCCTGTGTTTTCTGTTAGAATAAGTGATCATTGCTATGATGGTCCTTGTGATAGCTATATTGTTAAGTTTATGCATGATACTGAAAGCTACTATGGGAGAGGGAAAAGTGTTCTTATGTATCTCAATAATATCAAGTTTCCTCGTTTGATGCTAAAAGTCTTTATGTTGCACTTCTTTTGCCTTCCTATGCAAGTAGCCTCTAGTTTCAACAACTTGTTTGTTTACAAAATTCCCTTGCATAGGAAGTGGGTTAGACTTAAATGTGTGTATGTTTGCTTCTTAATGCTCTCTTTCGCTTCAATTCATATTCCTATGTGATCATCTTCAAAATTATCAAGCCCATCTTAATGGCTATAAAGAAAGAGCTTTTTGGGAGACAACCCAATTTGTTTTTTGCTTTCAGTTTGTGTTTGTTTCTTTGAGTCTTGGAAGTTATTACTTTGGTAATAACCGCTCCTTATCCATTTTGTTTGGTTTTTGTGTCAAGATCAACCTCTAATGAGAGAGAAGTAAGATTTGGGGAAGTTGTTGTCCCGAAACAGATTTTTATGCTTCACCATAAAATTTCGTGAGAGATCTCTGTATGTCGGATTAAGCTGTAATTTTTTGTGCTTCTGCCCCAGGTTGTTATTTAACTTTTGTTATTTTTCCACTTTTTGATTTGAGCAACAGAAGATTTTCGAAAAAATTGATCTTTACCTGCTGGTATGTTTTGACAGATTTTGCCACTTTTGCATTTGCTTCTTTATTCGATTTCCTTTTTGAATTCTTTTTGGGTTTTTGGAAGGAGTTGCTACAGTAGCTTTTGTTTTGATGGTTTTCAGTTGAAGTTGGACTCAAAAGGTTTTATCACTTCACTTATACTAATGTTGCAAATGGGAACTGTGTGAAGTTTTGTGTTAAAGAAATTTCCAGGAAGTGGAGATAATGGTGTAATAAGGAAGAGAAGGGTTTTATAACTCAAGTAATAAGTGTATGAAGATGAAGATATTGATGATATTCAAGTGGTGACTCCGGAGAAATTCATCAAGGACCAAATTCAGAGACCTGCAGAGTCTGTTTTCAAATAGGTAACAGTTCTGGTAAGAAAAGTTCCACGAAAATACAATCCAACTATATTTTTGCAGTTTTTAGTCAATAAGGAAAGTTACGAAGCAAAAAAGGGACGGAAACGGAGCCAGGGTGGCTCACACCACCCTGTGGCGCGGGCCCACCCCTGGCCGCACCACCAGGTGGTGAGTCCACCCCGGACTCTGCCTCCGATTCGTTTTCTCCCAGTACCTTCCTTTTGATATGAAACTTCGTAATATATACCCCCCGGAGCCCCCGAGGTTCGTATATCGTGTTCTCGTCATGTTTTTGTTTCGATCTGTTTCTACCAGGACATACTCTTTGAAAGGTTAGAAGCACAATGGTGTCTGCCAAGGATAAAGGGAAGGAGCCTATGGAGGAACACCTCCAAGACCTCAGGAAGGAGAAGGAGATCAAGAGTGAAGGTGAAGAGGAGCAAGGCCAACATCCGCACACCGGCACTACCATTGCAAGCATTGGAGTGGTGACGAAACCTGCCAGGGTTAGAAGGACTGCACAGATGCAGACTGGGGGGAAAGCTCCTCGTCATAGTTTGGCTCCACGGTTACTTCCTCCACACACCAAGAATCCTTTCCATACCCTTATCCATGAGCATCAATACCAGAATATGCCCAAGGGGAAATTACCCTCCAATTGGGATTTGCCTCGTTCTAGCCATGCAGGAAAAGAAGACTTCAAGGAGGAAGAGTGGGGAAAGAATAGCAAGAGCTGGAATTCTCAACCCGACATGATCATGAGCCGCATTGAGCAAAACTCACAACTGATTCGTAATCTCACCTTTGAGATTTAGGACTTGAGGAAACTTATCAGAGAGCTCATCGAGAGGATACCACCACCACCTAAGGAGTAATTCGTCATTAGGTTTGACATCCCCTTGGTTTGTTCCAAGCTTGGGGGAGTGCCGCGGTATCACACCACTATCTTCTATCTTTTTACCTTATTAGTAGAGTCATATCATGAATAGAGAAGTTATTATGTAGTATGGTTTGCATTATGGAAGTGTCCCCTCTCTCGTTAGATATGTATCCCTTGGTGTAAGTTGCCATTATGGAATATTAATGAGAAGTTCTACCATTCACTCTTTTTCATAGCTTATATTAGTTTTCAATTCGTGGTTATATGATTGATCTTGTTGTTAGTATTGTTATCACTTTGGGATCATTGAGTTAATTTAGTTGGTTTTGGCAAACCTGGCTCGGTCAGTAGCAACACTATGTTTGAGAGTTGAATGAAAAAGATAGAGTACTCTAAAGAAAAATAATTTCATCATCTTTCTTTCTTGATCTGCTCATAAGTTTAGTATTCTCTAGTTAAGATCTTTTGTGCTTCCAAGGAAGATTGCATGTTTGTCTTTATCGCCTGTATGTTTGTTTGTTTCCTTCAATTCTTATACTTGCTACCCAGCCTTGCTAGCCAAAAACTTGTACTGAGAGGGAATTCTTCTCGTGCATCCACTCCTTTAAACCAAAACCTTTGCCATTTGTGTCCACCATACCTACCTAGTAGCATTATTGCTATTCCAAGTAAATTCTTGTTTTATCTACCTCCCAAATTAAACTTGTTATGTGAAAATTAGTGATTAAAGCTCCCACGAACTTGATGGCACACTTTACTTTCTTGCACTTAATAAACTTGAACCATTGGGTCATTCTTTGTTGCGTATATGCTTGCACTTTATGAGTTGAAGTTAGCAGAACCATGTATCATGGGGACCGCTTTCAACACTTCATTGGTAATGGTACCTAGTTGATATCATGTTCTTTTGCTCATGGATCCCGACGGTGTGAAATAAAAGTGGAACTTGTAAGATCATGGAGTTTATATGTGTGTTAGAGAAACGCCTGGGACGCTAGCCTAAGCCATGCCTAATCATGGTGGAAACTTGCAGCAAACTATAGTGAGCATTCTATGAAGCATCCTCAATAAAAACGTATGCAAATAAAAAATAAAAAGATCACTGAGATGCTCACTGTCAGCTTGCCTTGTCATTTTGATTATGGGATAGCTCATGTGTCATGTGCAAGGGGTACCCCGTTGGCGGTTCTCAATGATAAGCATGTATTTACAATGACAAGAGCTTGCTTGTGACTGAAGTTGAGTAGCATGAGGTTCGGTACTCATAAGTAAGGGGCATGGGACTTCAATTTATAACTTGTCAAGCATATCCTCTTAGTTGTGTCACTTTAACCTTAACCACCAAAAGATGCCTATGATAGGGGCAATGAGAGCTGAAAGCTAGTAAGTATCATAATTTTTGAGAGATCTTTATGAGACTTGCAATCCCTGCTTCCGTCTGCGAAGGGCCTTTCTTACTTTGTAGTTGAGCCAGTAAACCTATTCCCTTCTATCTCAGCAAGTATTTTGAGTTGTTGTGTTTCATTCATTCATATGATGATTTATTCAATCATGTTTGTTATGTTCCTTGTTTTGCACATTGCTCTTATCTTAATGTTTACTACTCTAAAAGCTATCATTGAAAAACCAGTTATTTGTGAACTCCAGCAAATTATCAACTATTCTTCGACCAAGAGCTAAGTTTGCCATTACCAATTATGATTTACTTTATGTATCTTTATTGTGTTTCCTTTACTCATTGCAAGTTGAGTTATATAATGGTGAGTTGTCTTCTATTATGATCTATGTATTTGATGAATGTAATGCTTCTTGTCCGTATTATTTTATCGACTCTTCACTCCATAAACCTGAGGCCATGTTTATTGAGCTCAGTTTCGCTTAGGGACAAGCAAAGTCTAAGCTTGGGGAGAGTTGATACGTCCATTTTGCATCACTATTCTATGTCATAATTCACTGTTATTCATTGATATATTTCGTATTGAGAGGTGATACTTATGTTATTTCATCTGTTTTTGCATGGTTGATGACTTTTGGAGCATGGACCGCTGCAGTCAGGATTCTGATGGAAAAGGTGCTGTTTGGAGGCAAAATTCGCGAAGATCAGAAAATCCGGGAAAATATACGGAATATCCTATTTTTCAAGAAGATGAAGGAAGCCAGAAGGGGGGATGGAGATGGGCCACAGGGGGCCCAAACCACCCCCTGGCGCGGGCAGCCCTAGGCCACGCCAGCAGGTGGTGTGGCCGCCCTAGCCCACTCCAGGCTCTCCCCTCTAGCGTTTATTATCCTCCCGAAACACTAAGACTCGAGGAGAAACCACAGAAAGATTCCACCGCCTCTGTGGGACAGAAAACACCGAGAGAGAAAGATCTCTCCGGCAGACAGATTTCTGCCGGGGGAATTCCTTCCCGGAGAGGGGAGATTGTTGCCATCAACACCACCATCAAGCTAGACTTCATCGGTATCATCATCATCATCATCATCACCACCAGCACCCTCATCACCATCTCCATATTGCTGTAACAATTGCGTTGAATCTTGCATAGTTCATAGGGGAAACTTTCCCGGTGTTGATTACTCTTTGTAGTTGATGATATTGAGTGAACCATTGAATTATTGTTTATGTTCAGATTGTTATACATCATTATTCCATCTCTGATCATGACCCATATGATGTCTTGTGAGTAGTTCGTTTTGTTCTTGAGGACATGGGAGAAGTCATGTTGTTAGTAGTGGAGTTATGTTGAGAAAGATTCAATAGTTTGATATTTAAGTTGTGGTGTACTTCTTCTAGTGGTGTCATGTGAATGTCGACTACATGACACTTCACCTATATGGGCCTAGGGGAATGCATTGTGTATTTGGCTACTAATCGTAGGGGTTGCCGGAGTGACAGAAACCTGAACCCCTGTTAGGAAACCATTGCACAAGGGACATAAGTGTCTTAGAGTTTAAAGCTGTGGTTAGGTTTCTACCTTAATTACTTTCTTGTACTTACGGATGTTTGCAAGGGGTATAATCACAAGTATGTATTAGTCCTAGGAAGGTCGGTACATTAGCACAGGTTCACCCACACAACACTTAGCAAGCTAGAGAAGATTAATCAACTATATGAAGCGAAAGCACTTGACAGTCTTCCCATGTGTCCTCGAGAACGTTTGGTCATCTTAAGTAATACAACCGGCTTGTCCTTTGTTGCATAAAGGATTGGGCCACTTGCTGCATTTATTCCTACTGTCTTTTATTTACTCATACTTTGTTTACTTGCTTTATCAAAACCCCCTAAAATCCGTTTGCTAAGTATTTGCAGAGAATTCCTGATCCATACCACTAGCCAACACCTTCTGCTCCTCGTTGGGTTCGACACTCTTACTTATCGAATATACTACGATACACCCCCTATACTTGTGGGTCATCACGCCACATTAGGGCCACGTCATCCATCGTGGCACCACCAGGCGGTGGTCACCGTCAGTGATCTAGCGCATCCTAGCAAGCGTGGCTCGGTGCGTTAGAACCGCACGAGGACGGCAAGCATCCCAACACTGGCCCTGCCTGTTTTGGATCACCGGAATCTCATCGACGGCAAGCTACTACAGCGTCGTGGTCGGGCTCGTGTGGGTAGGGCGCTACAACAAGCGAGCGGTAGAACGAAGGGCATTGTGCAGTCGGGAAGCTCATCGGGAGCGTGCCGAGCTTGACAACGAGGCGAGGCTTGAATCGTCAGTGTGCGGCAATGTCTGGCAGCGATGTCGGGCTGCATGGCTTAGCGGAGAAGAACGAGGAGACAGTGGCGGTTCTAGCGGTGGTCTCAGCCAAGCTGGGGTGCCTGGAGACTGCGAGGGCGACAGGGACTATGAGGTAGATCTTACCGGCCATGGCGAGCGGGTGAGGGAGAGGGTGAGGGTGAGGGAGACAGCGAGGGTGACTGCGACTGTGAGTTGATTCCGAGTCGACGACAAAGACGATGACGTGGGGCAGCTGCCGAAGCGGTACATGCCACTTCTGGGCCCCGAACGGGCTCGGGCTGCTGTTGGGCCACGGGAAAGCCAGGGGAAGAGAGAGAGCCCATGAGATGGGTTTGTTTCCTTCTTTTAGAAAAAAACTTTTCCTTTTTCTCTTTTCATATTTTCTATTTGATTTCAAACTCAACTATATTTAAAATCTTTTCAAAATGAAACCAACTCTTGAAACCATTTTCCAAAGACATAGTTGAGCCCTGGTTCAAGTCAAGGTCCAAAACATTTTGGATTTTCAAACTAAAGCCCATTTTGGAGATGTTTACTTAGAGAGGGAAATAGGGGTTTTACTTTGCACTTATCCAAACTTTCTTGCTCACATGGAAAATTTATTTGTTTTAAATAGATGCATGCCATGCTTAAGTACTAATTACATATATTACAAACTTGGGATGTTACAGCTCTACCCCCCTTACAAGAATCTCGCCCCGAGGTTCCTAAGTTTTAGAAAAGAAGGCATAGTACTTAGATCAAAGACGATCTTCTCGTTCCCAGGTTTCTTCATCCTCGGAGTGATGAGACCACTAAACTTTCAGGAACTTAATGCTTTGACGATGAGTATTGCGCTCAACTTCATCAAGGATACAAACATGATACTCTCGATAAGTCAGATCCTCTTGGAGGCCAAGAGTGTGGTGATCAACACCACGAACAAGGTCTTTGAAGCAACGCTTGAGTTGAGACACATGGAAGACGGCATGTACCTCAGGGAAGTTTGCAGGCATCTCCAATTGATATGCGAGCTTACCTCGCTTGGAGAGAACACGGAAAGGGCCAACATAGCGAGGAGCTAGTTTGCATTTGATATCAAAGAGATGGACACCCTTTAAAGGAGTGACCCAAAGATAAGATTGATCACTAACTTCATATTTAACATGTTGATGGTGACGATCATGATAGCTCTTTTGGCGAGATTGAGCACTTTCAAACAATCTCATATAATACGAACTTGATCTTCTGCTTCCTTGATCATATTCGGTCTAAATAACTTTCTTTCGCCAGTTTACGACCAATTCAGAGGAGTATGGCATGTTCTTTCGTATAAGAACTAGAAAGGTTCCATGTCTATACTAGACTAATAACTGTTGTTGTAGGAGAATTCAGCAAAAGCAAGGCATTTCTCCTAGTTCTTGCCAAAAGATATGACACATGCTATGAGCATATATTCAAGGATTTGGTTCAGCCTTTCGGTTTGACCACCACTGCTAGGATGATAAGTTGTACTGAAGGATAAGCGAGTTCCCATAGCTTGTTGGAAACTTCTCCAGAACTTTGAAGTAAACAAACTCCCACGATTAGAGACAATTTTCTTTGGAATTCCATGAAGGACTACTATCCAGGAGATGTATAAATCTGCCAATCCACTAGCTCGGATGGTTTCCGGAACCGGAATAAAATGAGCCTCCTTGTACAGATAATCGACGAGTACCCATATGGCATCATTTCCTTTCTGAGTCTTGGGAAGACCAGTGATAAAATCCATACCGACTTCATCCCATTTCAACTCAGGACTACAGTGCGATTGTAGGACACCAACGGGTCTTTGGTGTTCTTCCTTGACATGACGACAAACATCACATTCATCAACAAAACGAGCGATATCTTGCTTCATACTAGACTAGCAGAATCTTTGACAAAGGTCCCAATACATCTTGGTACCTCTAGGGTGAATGGAAATAGGTGATTCATGAGCCTCTTGCAGAATTAAATCCCTCAACTTTGTTCTCTTCGACACTACCAAAAGGTCACCAAAGTAACCACTCCTTGATCATCACTAGAGAAACACTTAGCAACTTCGCTAGCGATGCTCGCTCTGATCTTAGCAATTCTAGAATCAGTATTTTGAGCAAGCTTGATTTCATCCTCTCTAGAAGACTTCACTTCAAGAGTAGAAAGGGATCCACGAGGAACAACTTCAAGGTTGAGCCGAGCGAATTCCTCATGAAGAGAAGGTTGAGCTTGTTTGATCAACAGGTTGTTGCAGTAAGACTTTTGGCTTAGCGCATTAGCAACGGCATTGGCTTTGTCGGGTTGATAGTTGAGACCCAAATCATAATCTTTGATGAGTTCCAACCATCTTCTTTGCTTGAGATTCAGATCAGGTTATGTGAAAAGATATTTCATACTCTGATGATCCGAGTCTAACTCACAACGACTATCGATGTGGTAATGTCGCCATTGCTTGAGAGCATGAACAACAATGGCAAGCTCAAGATCATGAGTTGGATAGTTGTTTTCATGTGGTTTTAACTGTCGAGAGGCATAAGCCACCACATGACCATATTGCATCAACACACATCCAAGACCTTGGTGAAAAGCATCACAAAATATGACGAAGTATTTGCTGGTGTCTGAGAGAACTAGCACCGGAGCAGTTGTTAGCTTGGTTTTTTCAAAACCTAGAAGCTTTCTTCAGACTTTTCAGACCATTCAAACTTATTATCTTTCTTAAGAAGACCATTCATCGGCTTGGCAGTCTTGGAAAACTTCTTAATGAATCGGTGGTAATAACCAGCCAACCTCGACCACGCATAACCTCTTAGGTCCAACACCACCCCTGCCTCTAGTCGCCACCACCGAAAGAGAGATCTCCAAGCCAAGGGCATGGGGGATACAAGGCCTGCCACCCTGATACCTAGCAAGCCCTTTGTCAAGGACGAATACTAGAACCAATGTGTCTAGTGGTGAATTGGCATGTTGGCCTCCAAAAGACGCTGATAGGGACACCAAGCGCCCGTGCAAGGACCAATACATTGTCTACACCAAGACTATTGCAGCAAGGGGCCACCTCGCATTCACAAAGGATTTGCACATCATGGTGTGGCCACACAAGTTTAAGCCAGCTCTACCCCCAAGGTTTAGTGGCAAGGGAGATCCCACCAAGTTCCTGTGGTTTTACACGATGGTAATACGAGATATGGCGGCAACAATAAGGTCATGGATAACTAGTTCCCCTTCGCACTTAAAGGTGATGCCCATTCTTGGATGATGAGGAACCTCCCTAAGGAATCCATCCCCTCATGGGAGTATCTATGCAACAAGTTCCTTTCCAACTTTGACATCGACCAACAAAACCACCAAGCCAACAATGTTCAGCAATACCTCGCCGAGGAAAACAAGAACCCTCTAGGGGAGGAAACTTGGGGATTGCAGGGACCACCTGAAGTGGCATGCATCATAGGCGGGGCCCAGGTCCTTGCTCCAATCGTCAATTTGCAAGGTTCACCCGTGATAGAGTGGCCGCTCTTCCCGCGGTTCAGAGCTCGAATCTCAAATGGTCCCAATTATCTGTAACCTTCAGCAATGATGACCACCCCAAGTCAATAAGAACAGTGGGAAGAATCCCTCTAGTGTGTACACCCACCATCAAAAATGTTGCAGTCTCCAAGACACTGATTGACGGAGGCGTAGGCCTAAATGTCATTTCTATGGAAACATTCAAGAAGATACAAGGGTCCTGCAAGTGCCTTCTTCCTACTAGACCTTTCTTGGGAGTGATTGAAGGAATAACCAGGCCCCTAGGGCAAGTTAAGCTCCCCGTCACATTCGGGACTCGTAACAACTTCTGCACCAAGCTCATCGACTTCAACGTGTCGCACCTAGCAATGCCATACAATGCAATCCTAGGCTACCCCATGCTAGCGAAATTCATGGTAGTGATCCACCACGCCTACAACCTCGTAAAGCTATCGGGAGGAAATGAAACCATCCTCGTACGTGGCAACGAGAGCGACACGGAGTGCTCCATCGAACAGGTCTTCAACGACATCGCTACCTCCCACCCCACTAGTGAAGACACCACTAAGTTCCCTGAGAAGAAAGACAAGAGATTCTTCAAGGAGTCCTGAACAAAAAGGTGAAACCCAGTGCTAGCGGCCTGGGGCTACTGTCGTGTCTTGATTTTTGACACCGGGGTGTGTCCCCATTAGTTGTTAGGCCAGGGCCGCAGTGTCTAGCAAGCGTGATTGATGAACTAGAGGAACGATCCCACAGAGATAGGCACGATGTTTTTCCCAGTTTTAGGTCCGTTGTAAGTAGATCCCTACATCCTAGAGCTATCTGCTATCTGATTATCACAATTTTACACCCCTCCCCTATCTAGGTTCGGCTTGGGCCTCCTTTTATATGGGTAAGGGGACACCACCGGGGTCGGATCATAGGCGGCGTCGAGGGCTTAGCCACGCGGAGGCCATGGCTTGCAACATGGCTTAGCAATTCTGCCTTAGTGACGTGTGTCGCTTATTCGACTATGGCAGACTGGCACTGGTTTGGTGTTATCAGCTTGATTCTTGTCTCCGAGCAGCATATGCTGGCCGGGGCTATTGGCGAGAGTGTTGCTGGCGCCTGGGAGGCCATCCCGACAGAGTTCTCCAGCGGCCACATGGCGAGGCGCTGTGCACATGTAGGCCACACGTCGGGTGGGTGCTGTCAGTGGGTGAAGTGTGGTCTTGGTTCTTCCACTGGTTTAGTGCGCAGTGTTCTCACTGTGCAGTCTATATTGGATCATACATTACAGGCCAGCTGTCTATTTTTGTCTTCAGGAGACCTTCCGAACCGGGCAATGGATCCGTGGATATACTCGGGGAGAGCTCTCGAGGCCTCTTTGCTTTGTAGTCTGTGGGACGCCCGGACTGGAGCCCGTGGTTCTATGACCCATAGAGAGCACGGAACTGATAGTAGCCTCCAGGCGAGGGCCACTTCATGCCGCTTGTGACCCAGGACGTTACCCCGCCCACCCAACGCGCCGGACCGAGGGGCCGCCCGCGGAGTTTTCTGGGATCCAGCCTGCAGATTCTGATGAAGATCTTGAAGCATTGGTTTCATAGCCTTGGGAATCCAGTGTCCTTGCAGTAGCTTTAGTCTTTGGTACTGCACATGGTGGATTCCTCCCCTAGTCTATTTAAATGGCCTCGAGGGAGGAGGCCGCATCCAGCGCTTATATTCTCTCCCTCTGTGTTCCTTGCTCTTTGTAGAAGTATGGCCACCGTCCACCTTCAGACCGTGTGCTGGCGTCGGGGAGGCTGCTTCTGCCAGCGTTGGAGGGTTGGCTCCCATTAGGCAGCGGCGAGGCAGATTGAGGGCGAGGGAAGCAAGGTCAGGGATGGGGTCGTCGCTTGGAGATGGATCATTCCCATGTGGTGACAGCTCCTCAGGACTCGTGGTCGGATTTGTCCGGCTTCGAGTTCTACGTGAGGGTGCACCGGGAGAGTGCGGGAAGGTTGCATCTTCTTGACGTATTCTCTTGGTCCTTTGGCAGCCGACGCTACCCTCGCAGGCTGATGCTCCAGCTCACCGGGTGCTGCAACACCGTCTGGTGGGATCACGTCTTCTCCGAAGAGGTTGGGAGTATGTGCCTTGGGAGGGGGTGGACCCGCTTCTCCGAGACCCACTCCCTTTAGTGGGGGACATCCTTGTTGTCATGTTTGATAGAGTGGAGACGCTTTCCATCAAAGTATTCAGCAGCAACCAACACCGCGTTGATTACTTCCACAAGGAGGGTGTCTGACTCCGTGGAGATCCCCACCCAGCTGCTTACCCAAGACCCCTCATCGAGCTAGTAGGTTGGACCTGCATAGTTTGTAGCAAGTATACATCATGTGAGGTTTTAGGATATGTGCACTATTTTACCTTTCTCGGCTATAATTCCGCGTCTACTATCTCTGAAATAAAGAGGGCACTTATCTGGTGTTGTTGCCTTCTTCTCTTCTGGCCCTCCCGGGTAGTTTCTATCGCAGGTGCTCTGATGTTAACGAGGTTCGCTCCTTGGTCACCCCAGAGTGCTTCTCAATGCATCACCCCATTAGCGGTCAGCCCCCGGGTGGATGATCACGAAGAACGAGTGCGTGATGGACCGCTTTGTTTTTATACATTGATAGGGGTGATCTAGGGTACATTGTTTGTGCATGGGGACTCAGCCGACACAAGGCTTTGGGATGCTCGGGGTAGCCCCCGGGCGCTTTTGCTCTTCTGGTGAATCGATCACCATTAGTCCAAACTGTGCCCACTACTCTGATGGCGCGTCCATCATCACAGAGGGAAAGACATGCGGGGTGATCCTGCCTGGACTCACGCACTGCATGAGCAACGCACAACTTTATCTGACTATGCACACTACTCCGATGGCGCGTCCATCGATATAGTGGGCAAGACGCACGGGGTGATCCCGCTTGGACTCACGTGCTGCATAAGCAGCACGCAGCCTTATCTAACTATGCCCACTGCCCCGATGGTGCGTTCCATTGTTGTAGTGGGTGAGACGCGCGGGGCGATCCTGCCTAGACTCATGTGATGCATAAGCAGCACGCAACCTTATCTATATATGCCCACTGCTCTGATGACACGTTCCATCATTGTAGTGGGCGAGACGCACGGGGTGATCCTGCCTGGACTCATACGCTGCCTAGGCAACGCGTAGCCTTATTTCTGGGGCACCTTATGGGTAGAATCTATGAAGATGGTATTTGTACAAGTGCTTAATATTCCATGAGTTCTCCATGGGGCTACCATCTTTGGTCTCCAGGAGGACCACTCCAAGCCTGGAGACTTGTACTGCCCGGTAAGGGCCCTCCCACTTCAATTGTAACTTGTTAATGCCCTTCCCGGGGCAAGCCCGACGAAGGACCAAGTCAACTTCTTATATAGTTCGAGGCCGGACCCACAACTGTGGTAGCGCTGCAACCTCTACTAATAATGAGCCGCGCGCATAGCCGCAAGGTGGCGAGCCTCTTCGAGGAAGTTGATGTCGTCAAATCGTCTTTCCCCTAGGTTATGAGCCTCTTGGTAAGCTCGCACCCGGGGACCCGTACTACAACTCGGTGGGCAGCATGGCTTCAGCTCCATAGACCAAGGAGAAGGGGATTCTGTAGTGTCCCTACTCGGGGTGGTGCGGATTGACCAGAGGACGGTCGGGATCAACTAGATCTAGCCCCATGATGAGTGCATATTTGCATCATGGTTTATATTATTATTTTGCATTGTAAATGTAGGATCTTGGTATTTTACGGCGCTCGTGCACACATTCTATGTCTATTTTCACCAGGAACAGGACAGATGATGGATACAATGGACACAATTCTTGGAGCAGTTGTACTAAGGATAAAAGGAGTAAAAAACAACGGAAATCGCTTATTTGGTAAATATCAATAATACCAGAAGAAAACCCAAAGCGATCAAGGCATACTGACGGTTTAACGACCAACTATATGGTGGGAATAAATTTTCCAGCTGTATAGTTCTCACCGTATAGTTGGCACCGCCACCGCCTCCTCAAATAGTTTCACCCCATGCAACTGGATCGGAGATACGACATACAGAACAACCAGAAATCGCTGAAACCTCACCTCTGAAAGGCATCTGGAGGGGGAATTCGTCCACCGGGGATCCATCTTCGCCCTGCACAGATCCAGGAGGCTAAGGCATTGATCTTCATCATCAACCACTGCATCACCACCATCTCCATACATCCCATCTACATCTTGTCTAGATCTTGTTGTACTTTCCGTACTCGTTGTGAATTTGTACAAGTACTATTCATCTATGATAGATTCCATTGTTATTGCCATGAGGTTGATTGCCTCCATGTCTGAGTAGATCTTTAGTTTTGGGGGAGATGGAGAAACCCTAGTATGAGATTGAAATAAGATAAAGTTTATTATGATATTCATCGCTGTGACCATGTGTTAGATTGTCTTCATCTTGATGTTGGGAGAAGTCGACCTCTCAATGTTTGCCTCTCATGGGGACTTGATGGAGGGAACTACTTGTTGGTAGACAGTGGTGTGTTAGCACTTATAGTGACTATAAAGTTGTTGGCACCCCTTACGTATCAACTTGGGAACCGAGGTAACTCACAGAACACTATCCATGCCATGTGATACGTCCTACGGGATTAAGTCCCTTAATAGCGCAGTAATTCGATTGATGTTGATTGCTGACTGCTGTGGTTATGAGGATGATGTGAGCAGTGGTTGCTGCCTATTTGTCCAAATACGGAGTTCCTCCCACACATACATAGTTGAGAATGTTCATGATAATAATCTTTACCTTAGTTCTTTATAATGCTAGTGGTGTATCCGCTACTCCCTGAGAACGCGTTTTCCCTATTGTAGTTCCAATCTCTTACATACATGATACGTACTTTCTGTGTTCAGTTGTTTTACTTTACTTATTGTTGCTCTTATACCAAAAACTCCAAAACACCTTTTTACGCAATACTCACACTTTATCTTGTCGCTTAGAACTTTATTTAGCATTTCTATTGTAGTATTTATTTCAAGAGTTATTAGACTTCAGACTCCTGCTCCCTATGGGATCGATATCTTTATTTCGAAACTAGCTACAAACGATATGTGCACTTGCAGTCATCAAGCTATTTTCTGGCGGCGTTGCTGGGGAGCTAAGCGTTGTAGGTGTTTTAGTTTTTGCTTATTTATTTTTCTCTTGCTAGGTTTTGTTTTGAGTTACAGGTTTCCACCAAGATGATGGAGTTTGAGCATATGAGTAGTGCTAACCCACTCAGCCACTTTGGGAAGCCCTATGATAGTTATAAAAGAGACAACTCCAATGAGAAGAAAAGGGGGTTTGAAATAAGGGATTTCTATTTTCGTGCCCCTGGTTCATTAGTTGTACTCTGTTTTCCCCAGCCACTTAATTTTTCCTCACTTTTCCTCTCCCTCCATTCTGAAACCCTCACATGCGCTCGGACGGGTGGATGCTGTCAGGTCAAAGGCTTGACCATTACATGCTGACAGGTGGGACCACGTTGGGCGGGTCCTGCATTGAGCATTACGTTACGTCGCCTCGACCGTTACATGCTGACAGGTGGGGCCGTGTTGGGATGGGTCCTGCATATGTGGTGAAGGGTGGGGCCGCGATGAGACGGGTCTTGCATACGTGGTGAAGGGTGGGGCTGCATGGAGACACGTCGGACCAGCCATTCTCGCTCCGAGCCTAGAACAGCTCCCACACCGCCCCTCCGCTCCGGTCCCCCGCCGTCGTGCCCTCCTACCTAAGAGCCCCTCCTACCTTATGTCGTCCTCGGCCCCCGAGCCGCCCCCTCCCCCTAGCCGCGGAGCCCACTTCGGCTCCACTTCCTCCCCCGCTAGATCTACCCCTTTCATAGAACAGTATGCAACGCCGGCGGGTGTACTGGTCCTCCCCGTCGAGCGCAGAGAAGATTGGGTGGAATCGGAGGGATCTAACGCATGGATTCCATCTGGGTAAGTATTGCTTCCCTTTGTGGATTGATTATAGGCAGTAATTGAGCGCGAATCACCAAAGGTTTCACTAATCGCCTTACTTTTGAATAGGATTGATCCAAATACTGCATTTCGGGTCGATTAAACTGGATACTAGTGTAATTCGTGGTTGTGAATGGTATCTCTCTGGATTTTACTTCCTAGCGGTGGTTGCAACCTCCATAACTCTCAGAGATTTGAAAGATAAAATATATTCTAAATTCCCCTAGAGCAATGGCGATTCAGTTGATTTGCAATATTTCAACATTAGCGAGCAAAGATTTCTCCCACTAACTAGCGAAGATGATGTGGTAATGCTTTTCTCTTTGAATGCTGCCGAACGTTTTGGTCGAATTCATCTTCATGTGCAACCTAAAGTTGAACACACAGGAAAGAGGGCTAAAGCATCATCTGGTGGTTAGGCATCATCAGGTGGTCGGGCATCATGTGTCTCTACTGTCTATGCTAATAGTGTGCGCCCCCGCTCTCCTTGTAGGTCCACAACAGTACCATCTATTCGCACTGCGAGTGTAAGCCAAATCGCTTGTGCGACCGATGTGGAGGACGAAGTAGATCTTGCCGAGGGAGCGCCTCTAGTAGATGATGAGGATGAGTTGATGTTTCCTGAATTGGTAGATAGATTTAGTAAACAGGCACTAGAGGATCAATACACGAAGGAATTGGCCCATGGTGCCCGATTTGATGACACTGATGAAGAAGAGAACAAGGAGAACAATGACAGTCTCATTTTAGCCGAGTATGATGGTGAGGACTTGCCAGTAATTGAGTGGGACAGGAACGATCCTAAGATTTCAAAAGGCACCATATTTGAAATGATGTGGGACTATCGTAATGCCCTTACTACATATTGCATCTGCACCAATAATGATTATGTTGTTATTAAGTGTGAGCCAGCAAGGTTCACAGTGAAGTGCCCATACAAGAGGTGTAGGTGGAGGATGCACACATCCACTATGCTCAGGAGCAGTTTGGTTTAGGTATTACAACCAGTTGTGTATTTTAGATCATTGTGTAGAATTTGTTAACTATACCTGACATTTTCATTATGTTTCAGATAAAAGGTAACCAGTTCGAACATTCTTGTCCACCTCAAGGGGGACAATCAAAGGACAAAACAAAACTAGCAAAGACTAGGTGGTTGGCAGATGCAATCATGGATTAGATGAGAGCGAACCCATCACTTGGTGCAACAGTGCTCATAATTTTTTTTTGAAAAGTTTAATATTACAGTACCTTACATGAGGATGTTCTATGCAAAGGAAATGGCTCTTGATAGGATCAATGGTCCATGGAATGAAAGTTTTCAGTTGCTTTATAGCTTCAAAGCTGAAGTTGAGATGGCTAGTCCAGGTAGTGTTGTACAGATAGACATGCATACAGTTCAGTACAAAATAAGAGGCAAGACAATGGAGAAGGAGTGCTTTAGAAGGGCTTTTGTTTGTTTCAAAGCTTGCTGGCAAGGGTTTCTGGATGGTTGCAGGCCTTATTTGGCCGTGGATGCAACAACTCTTCATGGCATTTTTAAAGGACAGTAAGTAGCTGCTACTGCAGTTGATGGCCACAATTGGATGTTCCCTGTTGCTTTTGGAGTTTTGGAGATTGAGTCAGAGGAAAGTTGGACTTGGTTTCTAGAGAATTTGCGCAACCTTATAGGTCATCCACCAGGACTTACTATCCACATGGACGCTTGCAAAGGTTTGGAGAAAGCTATAGAAGCAGTATTCCTCGGAGTGGAGCATAGGGAATGTATGCGACACTTAATGCAGAATTTTACAAAGAAATTCAAGGGTAAAGTTTATACTGACAACCTATGGCCATCTTCATACACATGAGTTTGAGGAAGCATCTATATAATTTGGAAGTGTTGTATAAACAAAAACCTGCAGTGAAGGAGTACTTGTATGCACATCATGGAATGGTGTGGTCAAGAAGCCAATTTAATGAAATTTCCAAGGTAGACTATGTGACAATTAACCTTGTAGAGAGTTTCAATGCAAAGGTCAGGTCATTGAAAGAGCTTATGCTGTGGAAATTATTTGATAAGATTAGGCAGATGATCATGATAAAGATCGATTTGCATCAAAGAATTGCATGAACAGTATATGCTGGCCATCTCATCCTCCCATCTTTGATTAAGGCATTGCATGCTGATACGTCCAAAACGTATCTACTTTCCCGAACACTTTTGCTATTGTTTCTCCTCTAAACTTGTGTGATTTGGATGCAACTAATGCGGACTGACGCTGTTTTCAGCAGAATTGCCTTGGTGTCTACTTTTTGTGCAGAAAACCAACTATCAGGAAAAATCCCGGAAAATATGCCAAAAATCCTATTTCACCCGAAGACTCCAGGAGCCAGAATACGAGACGGAGAAGAGCCAAGGGGTGGCCACACCACCTGCTAGCACGCGCCAGGCCAGGCTGCGCCAGGGGGTGGTGTGGGCCCCCCAGGCACCCCCTCGGCCTCTCTCTTCGCCTATAAGGAGCCTCCTGACCTAAAAACTTTGGGGGGTTCGACGTTTTTCCAGAAGGAGTTCCACTCCGCTGCCACCACCAGATTCCACGAAACAACACCAGAAACTCCGTTCTGGCACCCTGCCAGGACGAGGAATTGGAGGAGATCATCGCCATCATCATCACCATCACTTCTCCATCGATCATCCATGTTTCCCCCATCTATGAGTGAGTAATCCCCCGCTGTAGGCTATGGGGATGGTAGGGATTGGATGAGATCGTTCATGTAATGGCATCAGATTGTTAGGGCAGGGTGCCTAGTATCTTTTATTAGTGCTTTATGACTTTGTTGCGACTTGTTGTGCTTAATGCTTGTCACTAGGGCCCGAGTGCCATGATTTCAGATCTGAACATGTTATTGATTCATTATTATAGTATTGTTTTTGGTCTTATGTACAAGTTGTTTACACACGTTGTTGTCCAGAACCAATGGCCCCGAAGTGACAGAAATCGGGATAACCGGAGGGAATGGCTTTGATGTGAGGATCACATGTTCACGGAGTGTTAATGCTTTGCTCCGGTGCTCTATTAAAGGGAGCACCTTAATTGCCAGTAGTTCCCTTGAGGCCCTGCTACAAACGGGCTGGCAGGACAAAAGATGTTGTGCAAGTTCTCATTGTGAGCACGTATGACTATATATAGAACACATGCCTAGGATTATCTAGTACTTGCATGCTTTATCTTATTTATCTGCAATTGCCCTATGTTCTGATTGCTATGTGAATTGTCTTGTCCATGCAACGCCCGTCCATCCATCCCTATGCCTACCGCACTCGAATCCCACTGTTTACTGCTTTTGTTACTACTATCTTTGCTTTACTACTGCTGCTACTTTACTATTCCTACTACAAAACTGTTGCTACTGATAAACTGTTGTGAGCAAGATTGTTTCTAGGTGCAGCTGAATTGACAACTCAGTTGTTAAGGCTTATAAATATTCTTTGGCTCCCCTTGTGTCGAATCAATAAATTGGGTTTCACTTCCATCGAAAATACTACGATACACCCCCTATACTTGTTGGTCATCAAGACTATTTTCTGGCGCCGTTGCCAGGGCGCATAGATTTATTTATCAAGTTCACTTGGATTCTCTATTGTTCGCTATTATCCATCCATCATGGGTAAATCTCGTGATGGCAAGGTTCCTATTTTACCATCCACTACAAGAAGAGGTACGGTTATAAACACCTCTGCTGCTCTTGATTCACCGTCTGTTATGAGTAAGTTCCTTACACCACCACATACACATGCTACACACACTGCTACTACTGCTAAATCTGAAAATTTTGATGCTGCTTCTACTGTGCTTGATAAGAGTGGTTCATTAGGTCCTTTCCTAGATGCTACGATTGCTAGAACTATAGCTGGAAATACCGAAACTCCTAATGAAGACACTGCCACACCTGTTAGCTCACCTGAGTCTAGTGAGAGTTATGACATTGAAGATGGTTATGTTGAGATGACCGATGAATTTATTAAAGAATGTAAAAACACCCATGATAGGAGCGCTGCTAAGAGTCTCCTTGAGAGACGTACTATTAGACCCAAATTGTCTCCTATTGCTAAGTTTGCTGCTTCTCCCATAAACATTATAGGTGAAGATTATGATTTATCTCTCGATCTATCTTACATAGCTATTGTCGAGAAAGAACCTTTTTGTGGGACTAAGAATGAAAGTGCGGTAGCACATATGAATGAACTTTCTACCATGAGTGGCTTGTTTTCTGATGATATTAAGATGCGTACTTACTTTGTTGCCAAGATCTTCCCCTTTTCACTGAAAGGAGAAGCTAAAACTTGGTTTAGTAATTTACCTCCTGGATCTATTGATAGCCCTGAGTGCTTGATTAGTACTTTCCTGCAGAAATATTTTCCTCCTAGTGCCAGACATGCTATTTTGCAGGAACTTTTTGATTTTAAACAGGGAGAAAAAGAGGTATTGCCCGAATCTTGGGCAAGGTTTTGTGCTTCGATTCATGCACATGCTGGAAGTCCATTACCTAAGAATGAGCTTCTTGATATATTTTATAATGGACTAACTGAAGAATCTAGGACATACCTAGATAGTTGTGCTGATTGTGTTTTCAGGAATAGGACTCCCAGGGAAGCTGAAGAATTAATGGCTAAAATAAGCAAGAACTATGAAGATTGGACTCCTCCTAAACAAGCTATACCTGAAGTAATTGTACCTGAACCATCTATTCCGGTGCCTATTCCAACATCAAAGAAGAGGGGAGTTATTGAATTAAATGATGAAGTGATGAAGGAAGCTAAGAAATGTCTTAAGGAGAAGGGAATTAAAGCTACAGATGCCAAGAATTTACCTCCTATAGAAGAATTATGTAAGCCTATTCCCTACTCATCCACTATTGAGGTACACTCTCTCCAACACTTTGATGAAGGTGATATCCCTTACTCTAAACCTCCCGATCAATGCCTAAAAGAATTTGATATTTTTATTGTTAAGCAAGATAACTTTAATAAAAGGGTGCAAAATCATCTAATGGAAAACACTAGAGCTATTGTTGAGTTGAAAGATATTGTGGAAAGAACCTCTAATGATGTTAAAATGATTGTCAAACACTTTCAAATGGTTCAAACTCAAATAGATCAACTCGTTAAAGTGCAAAACGACTTGCTAGTCAATGCTGCTAAAGAAAAACATGCTTATGAAATTAGAACTAGAAGTGGAGCTGCTACCCAGGATCCTCTATATCCCGAGGGGCATCCCAAAAGAATTGAGTAGGATTCTCAACAAGCTGAAAATAGTGGTTCTACTCGTAAGAAAAGGAAGAAGAAACATAAAACTGTTGTAGAACCCTCTGAACCTGCTATAGATCCTAATAGTATATCTATCTCTGATGCTGAAACTGAAAGTGGTAATGAAGAAAATGAAGTTCCTAATGAAGAAAAAGCTGAAGAAGAACCTGAAAACCACACTAAGAATACTAAATACACCAAAGAAGATTTTATTGCTAAGAAGCATGGTAGTGAAAGAGAGCCTTGGGTCCAAAAACCTATGCCTTTCCCTGATAAGAAACACAAGTCAAAGAAATATGAACACTATAATAAGTTTTATGAGTGGATGAAACCTTTATTCTTGCAAATTCCTTTGACTGATGCTATTAAATTGCCTCCTTACTCAAAGTATATGAAGGATATTGTCTCGAATAAAAGGAAGATCCCTAAGGAAGAAATTTCTACTTTGCTTGCTAATTATTCCTTCAATGGTAAGGTTCCTAAGAAACTTGGAGACCTAGGGATTCCAACTATCCCTTGCTCTATTAAGAACAGTTATGTTAGAACTGCTTTGTGTGATTTGGGAGCTGGAGTTAGTGTTATGCCTTTCTCTCTCTAAAAGAGGCTTCAACTAGAAAAACTTATACCAACTGATATATCTTTGCAAATGGCTGATAAATCTACCACTATTCCTGTGGGTATATGTGATGATGTACCTATTCAAGTGGCTCATAATTGCTTGATATTAACTGATTTTGTTGTGCTTGAAATGCCTGAAGATGATAATATGTCTATTATTCTTGGGAGACCTTTTCTTAATACTGCAGGAGCTATTATTAATTGTAATCAAGGAAAGGTGACTTTCAATGTTAATGACAAGGAACATACTGTATATTTCCCCAAGAAGATTGAAAGGACTTATGTTTTGAATTCAATTGAACATGTTAAAGGCATTCAAGTTGGAGAAATATATTGTCCCATACCAAGAGAAAATTTTGAAACTATTATGATTGGGACCATTGCTATCAAGGTTGAGGTAACATAATCATTAGTGGAATACAAAGTTTGTCTCATATGCAATTGTTTTGGTAGCAAGACTTGATCAACCTTGTTAACAAAGGGATTCCATTGAACAAAACAATGTTTTCATTATGATTATCCATGTTTATTTCTACCCTTTGCATTTTAGTTTTTGCTTTCGTTTAGTTTTCTTTTTTGTTAGTTGCTTGCATGTTAGAGTGTCTTAGAACTTCTGTAGTTCTAGCTTTGTTGTGTCCTTGCATCATGTTTCCAAAAAAAAAATCTGTCTGTCAGAAAAAAAATCATTCCTCTATTTCTGAAAATGCCCAAAAATAAAGTGTCTCGAAAAAATTCAGAAAATTCATATTAAATTTTTACGTGAAAAAAGGGGCAGAGGAGTACCTGGGAGGTACCAGGGGGGCCCACCAGACAGGCACACCACATGGTGGCGCGGCCAGCCTTGGGTGGCGCCATGCCCTGGTGTGGGCCACCCTGGCCCCCCACTAACTCTCTCACCTGCCACTTTCTTTTCTCTTCCGAGTAAGCTCCAATTCATTGCTCAAAATTGCGTTCTTGCTGTGCTTGCTCTCGATTTTTTTGATCTCTTTTCTCAGCCCATCTTTCTTGCTGAAATTTGGAGCATTTGTTCCCTGGTATGTGACTCCTCCCCTTGTCCAAGTAGATTTGTGTTTTGTGGATTATATATTGAGTATTTTGCTACTGTAGGTGACTGGTTATGAGAGCTTGTAAGCTTGTTTGATGCTTAGAGATATAGTTTTGATGCATGTTTAGGCCTTTTGCAAGTCCCTATGAGTAGAATCCTTCTTTATATTTACTTTGTAATCACTTGTTTAATAGGTGTTTAAATTTCAGAATAGAAGATGAGTGAACACCACCTAAACCAACATGAGCTTTGGGTACCTGAGGTCATGCAGGTCCACCGGGAGGAGGAAGTTTTTCCCTCCATTTATCCATGCTCTAAGTTCATGAGAGCTACAGGAATTCTACAAGATTTCCACACTTTGGTTTCTAATGCAGGGTTAGAGCACTTTTTGGAAGATGAACCTTGTCAATTTGTGAAGCTAACCATGTCTGTGGTGCAGGACTCCAAATTTAGTCACTCTTTGCCTAACCCCATGGTCCATTACAAAATTTACAATATTGCCGTCGACCTTTCTCTTGATGATTTTTGTGTAGCTATTAAGGTACCTCAATGGGGATCATGTAGAAAGATTAAGGAGAGACCTGAACCACTCATGGATTTATACGCAGAAATTTGCCAAGGGAGTAGCTTCTCGAAGGAGAGTGGAAAAATCCGTAACATTCATCTTCCCTCCATTCGCTACATTGCCTACTTTATTGCCAAGTGTGTTCTTGCTAGGAAAACTACCAATAAGTTATCTTTGTTTGATCTAGCATTTATCTCTGCTTCTCTTAGACGAGATAGGGCTTACAACTTGGGTGCTTTGATAGCTTTCTGTCTTGCTGCTAACCGTGAGAAAGGTGGAATTTGTGGAGGCCTCATTGCTTCTCGTTTACTAGCATTGCATGGTTTAGTGCCTCATCATCTAGACCTACAGTTTCCCACAGAAAGGCTTGATCTTAATTCCATGATACAACATAAATTTGTTTCCTCGTGGGCTAGTATGAGTGAGTTATCTTATGAGATAACCTTTCTCAAAGCTGGTTGGAGAAAGAGCAAGTCCGAGCATGTTGTTCTTTTGCCTGCACCTGTTTTGTTTAACCTTGATAACAGGGAAGGATGGTCCCTCACTGAGGAGGAGCTTGACACATACTTGGGAGAGCTCTCCCAACAGGAGTAGGACACTAGAAGGGAGGTCACGGATGATTCGGTCCAGCCCTCGAATGAGGGAGAATCTTCATATCATTAGCCCGCTTATGATTGGGGAGCTTCTTCTTCTTCTCATGGGCCCAGCTACGACCATTCTTACCAAGATCCGCCCGCTTGGAACCCATATTCATACACGGATTAATACCCACTTAGGCCAAAAGCCTAAGCTTGGGGGGAGGTACGCCGACACCACACTCATCTCCTTATCATGTTGCGTCGGTACTTTGTATATTCATGTTTTCGTTCTTCTTTTGCTTTTGCTTTCTAAAACACAAAAAGACCAAAAATATTTCTGTTGTTTCTCTTTGGTTTGCTTCTTCTTTTTGCCTTGGTTTGTTTTTCCCTTTTTGCTTTGTTTGAACTATTCTAAAAAAACCAAAAAGATTTTTCTTTGCTTGTTTTCCCTTTTGGTTCTTGTTTAAAAATCGAAAACACCAAAAATATTTGTCATTCTTCTTTGGTTTTGTGAGTTTGCTACAGGGTTCGTCAGTCCTCAGTGGAATATTGGTTTCATATTATTATTCAAGCCACACAAGTGAAGAGCAATAATGAGGATTAATGACAACTTGAGGCGTGGTAAGATACTGGTAACGAACTCTATTCATTTTCATTTTTGTACATATACTCATCATTGTGAACATGCTTAGTCTATTCATGTAGGGTGTATGTTATCTTTGGATGCTTAGTAGTTCTTGCTTTCTTATGATTAGCTCCAGCTCGCTAATAGTTTGTAGCTGTCTTATGAATGTTTGCTTGCATTGCTCTATTCATAAATTGGTATGACATCGTGGTATCCTCCTCTGAACGTTTCATTTGAATTGACTTGGCACATGCTCACGCATGCACATGACTGTAATAATCAATTAAGCCTTGATGAATTATTTTTCCTTGAGGATCTTGAATCACTTTCATGCCATGATTGGTCCTGTTTTGTTGCAAGCATGATAATGACAGCTATTGCTCTCTCGTTTGTCGCTCCCTTACTATTGCTAGCCTTCACTTCCACTGAGTGTTTTACTCAAGTTTCCAACTCCCTAAACAAAATATTTCCAAAGTGTCCACCATACCTACCTATTAGCATCATTTGCTACTTCCATGCATATTCAATATGCCTTGTTTTCTTCCGAATAAAATGTTTGCTTGTTATGAGAAAGTTAGTTAGTAAAGCTCTCACGAACTTGATGGCACTCTTTATTTCCTGCACTTAATAAACCTGAACCATTGTGAACTCTCCATGAAAGTTATATGCTTGCAAATTATAGGCTGGGGATTAGTAGAATCGTGCTGTCACGGGGAACGCTTTCAACACTTGTAAATATATACCCAGTTGATACCTTGCTCTTTTGTTTGCAGATGTCGTCGGTGTGAAATAAAAGGGGAGCTTGTAAGTCCATGGAGTTATGTATGTGTGTTAGAGAAACGCCTGGGCCGCTGGTATAATCCATGCTGACATGGTGGAAACCTGCAGCGTAACCATAATGATATCTATGAAGCATAAAAAAAGAGAGAGATAGCTATTGAGAAAAAAAAGAGATTTATGAAAAGAGGAAAGAGAGAAAAAAAGCACCATTTTCCCATGGTAAATAAGAAGATTGCTGAGATACTCATTGTCTGCTTGCCTTGTCATTTTGATATGGGGATTCTTCCGTATCATCGGGCAAGGGGTACCCCATTGGCGGTTCTTAATGATACGCACATACTTACGATGACAAGAACTTACCGGTAACTAAAGTTGAGTAGCATGAGGAGCGGCCCTCGTACTCAAGGGACTTGGGATTTTCAGTTTATAGTGTGTCAAGCATATAACTCAGATTGGACCTCACTTTCACCTTAACCACATTAAAGATGCTTATGACAGGGGCAATGAGAGCTCAAAGCTATTGAGTACCATACTTTCAGCATTTGGAAGCCTTTCAAATTATTCAAAACCTTTTTCTTCTACTTGTTGAGTCTCCACTTATTCTTTGAGCACCTTCTTGAGAGCATAGTTGTCATTCTTTGTGCTTGTTCCATTACTTTATTATTTGTGCTATGACTTTGATGGTTGTATCCTTGATATCTGTACTTCTAGTCATCACTTGAACTTCAAAGGTGCCTTGACATTCATAATCAAAGGCAAGCGAGATACCACTCTATCATACGTTTCTATGAGCATTGTAATGTTGCTTATGTTTGTGCCTCTTGCTACTTATTATTTTTGAGTTGGAATCTCTTCATAGCTTGCAATGATTATTAAGTAGACTTGGTTGCATACTCTTTATTATGAATTGTCTAAGTAGTTGATCACATTGCTGATAATATTTACATCATATGAAGCAAATGTGTTTGTGAAAGTTCTTTTATCGCACTCAGTTTTCAACTGAATTGCTTGAGGACAAGCAATAAGCTAAGCTTGGGGGGAGTTGATACGTCCAAAACGTATCTACTTTCCCAAACACTTTTGCTATTGTTTCTCCTCTAAACTTGTGTGATTTGGATGCAACTAATGCGGACAGACGCTGTTTTCAACAGAATTGCCTTGGTGTCTACTTTTTGTGCAGAAAACCAACTATCAGGAAAAATCCCAGAAAATATGCCAAAAATCCTATTTCACCCGAAGACTCCAGGAGCCAGAATACAAGACGGAGAAGAGCCAGGGGGTGGCCACACCACCTGCTGGCATGGGCCAGGCCAGGCCGCGCCAGGGGATGGTGTGGGCCCCCAGGCACCCCCTCGGCCTCTCTCTTCGCCTATAAGGAGCCTCCTGATCTAAAAACTTTGGGGGGTTCGACGTTTTTCCAAAAGGAGTTCCACTCCGCCGCCACCACCAGATTCCACGAACTTGACACGAAACTCGTTACGGCACCTACGATGGGGAATTGGAGGAGATCATCGCCATCATCATCACCATCGCTTCTCCATCGACCATCCATGTTTCCCCCATCTATGAGTGAGTAATCCCCCGCTGTAGGCTATGGGGATGGTAGGGATTGGATGAGATCGTTCATGTAATGGCATCAGATTGTTAGGGCATGGTGCCTAGTATCTTTTATTAGTGCTTTATGACTTTGTTGCGACTTGTTGTGCTTAATGCTTGTCACTAGGGCCCGAGTGCCATGATTTCAGATCTGAACATGTTATTGATTCATTATGATAGTATTGTTTTTGGTCTTATCTACAAGTTGCTTACACACGTTGTTGTCCGGAACCAATGGCCCGGCGACGTAATCGGGATAACCGGAGGGAATGGCTTTGATGTGAGGATCACATGTGTTCAGGAGTGTTAATGCTTTGCTCCGGTGCTCTATTAAAGGGAGCACCTTAATTGCCAGTAGTTCCCTTGAGGCCCCGCTGCAAACGGGCTGGTAGGACAAAAGATGTTGTGCAAGTTCTCATTGCGAGCACGTATGATTATATATGGAACACATGCCTAGGATTATCTAGTACTTGGATGCTTTATCTTATTTATCTGCAATTGCCCTATGTTCTGATTGCTATGTGAATTGTCTTGTCCATGCAACGCCCGTCCATCCATCCCTATGCCTACCACACTAATCCTTGTTTTATCGCTTTTGTTACTACTATCTTTGCTTTACTACTGCTACTACTTTACTATTCCTACTACAAAACTGTTGCTACTGATAAACTGCTGTGAGCAAGATTGTTTCCAGGTGTAGCTGAAGTGATAACTCAGTTGTTAAGGCTTATAAATATTCTTTGGCTCCCCTTGTGTCGAATCAATAAATTGGGTTTCACTTCCCTCAAAAATACCGCGATATACCCCCTATACTTGTGGGTCATCACATGCCAGGGCAAAACAATTGAAGATGAAATGCATTAGAAAAAGAATGGAGGCTAAGGTAACGTACACTGACAGTAAAGATAGGCAATGGAGGTATCCAGTGAGTTTGGCTGACATGACATGCCATTGCAGTCAATGGCAACTCCGTGGGAAACCCTGCATACATGCATTGTTTTTCATGGGTTCTCTAGGAGGTGAAGAGGGTGAAGTTGATCAGTACGTGTTGGAGTATTTCTCTGTTGCCAAATTTAGGGCAGCATATGCTCAGAATGTTCCAGCCTTGTTGGGAAAAGACCAATGGATGGAAGTGAATCCAGGCTTCAAGCTATACCCTCCAGTTTTTACTAGACCAGCAGGTAGGCCAAGGAAGAATAGGATGAGACCTAGTGCAGAGGGTGGTGCACCACCTCGATGACATAAGTGCAAACATTGTGGGATCCTAGGGCACATTACTAGGCTTTGTAAAAATGCAGTGGACTAGCTTATGGAATGGATGAGCAGGCGAGAGCAGCAAATGCAGATGAGAATGAAGTATCTGAACGAGAGGAGAATGAAGCAACAGATACATTGCATATTGAACCAACGGATCGAGAGGATATTGAACCAAATACAGGGGAGATTGAACCAGATGCAGGGGAGATTGAACTAGATGCAGGGAGATTGAACCAGATGCATGGGCGGTTGAACCAATGGATCAAGAGGAGACTGAACCAAATGAAGGGGAGATTGCACCAAATGCATGGGAGATTGAAGCAATTTATTCATTGGAAGCATAGTTCAAAAGTAAAGAAATTACACAAGAGGATATTGAAGAAATGATGCCAATGCGTTTTGAACCGTATGAACCAATGAATCGAAACGTGGTTGAACCAATTGTACGACATACTGAAGCACTTGATTCATTTGATGCAGAGAAAAAGAACAAAGGGAACAAACGGAAGAAGCTGATGGTGGACTCCGAGAATATTCCAGCCAGGATCACCCGGAGCAAGGTGGCGAATTCCGAGAATATTCCAGCGAAAAACACTAGGAGCAAGAAAAAAAATGAATTTGAATTATTAATTTGAATTTGTATGATGAATTTGAACTACTGTCAATGTTTGTATTGAATTTGAGCTACTGTCAATGTTTGTGACGCTTCCAAGTTTGTATGTTGGATAACCCCATAACGTATGTGTTATTGCAAGTTTCTATTGTCATGCACCTAGTTGCTTAGCACTGCTCTGTTTTGCCCTCTACATGTGGTCAACACATGGGGTTTAGCTAGTTCATGGCTTAAACCATAGCAAACGTTGACCAATTTATCCAAAATTTGGCACACTTGTGTATCCTAGATGATTTACCATATGAAATTGGAAATTTTGGATTTACTTGTAATCAGCCACATTTTCCTTTTTTCTAAGTGATTAAATTCAAATAAATGGTTTTAGGATTAGTTTAATTCAAAAAACAAGTCAAAACATAGTCCAACCTTCGCATGGAGTCTTGTTATGTTAACTAAAACCTAGCATGAATAATAAAGGAAAAGGAAATAAAGAGAAATGGACTTCTCCCCTAGACCACTTCTTGGAATGAGCTACTAGCTATGAAGATGCATGTATTTCTACTCAGTCAACCTCCAAGATAACCCATCCCAAAACATACTTTGTCTAAATGAGGCCAAATTTGTCACGCTTGTGTATCTTTGAGTTGCAAACCATATAATGTCGGCCAAGATGGATTATTTTGTTCAAATAACACATTTTCCATTTGTTATGCCAAAAGCTTGAATTTCCCTTAGTCATTTTTTATCTGAGCACCCTTGTTTTCCTTAGCTCTACTCAGTTTTCCCCTCCAGCTAAAGTTTTCCTTAGTTTTCCCCTCCCGCTAAATTTTTCCCCACTTTTCCCCTCCCGTTAAAGTTTTCCTTACTTTTCCCCTCCCGTTAAAGTTTTCCTCACTTTTCCCCTCTCTCATGTCTCACTCTGTCTAGCGCTCTGATTGGTCGAGATGTATGTCACACGGATCATGGCCAACCACTGTTGGATACATCATGATCCGACGGGCTAGAGGCCTCTCTCTCCCGATGGGCGCACCTAACCTTGTACGCCGAGGAGAGCCCGACAGGATGGATGTCTCTCCGTCCATTTCCCTGTCACACGTATACCAGCCGCATCAACTAGCGCTCAGTTTGGCTGCGTTCTGATTGGTTGAGATGTATGTCACACGGATCTTGGATAACCATCGTTGGATACATCATGATCCGACGGGATGGAGGGATCTCCCTCCCTTTCCCTATCGCACGTATACCAGCCGCATCTTCCTCCCCTCCTATCGATGTACGGCTTGCAGCGACGCAGATCTAAGTGCGTGGGGGTCAGAACGGCTTGCGGCGACACGGATCTAAGCGTGGCTGCTAGAACGACATGCGGTGGTGAGGATCTAACCGTCTGAAAGACACCAATGGAAGCCATCATCCGCAACATCAATGCAATGGCGGTGGTGCCGACAGTGGCCATCGATGAAAGACACCGATGGAAGCCATCATCCGTTCACATCTACGGATGTGGTGCCGACAGTGGTCATCGATGCGACGACTGATGGAAGCCATCATCCGTTCACATCTATGGATGTGGTGCCGATAGTGGTCATCGATGCGAACACGATTGAAGCCATCATCCGCAACATCACTATGATGGTCCAAAGCAAGCCCTCGTGAACCAAAGCTGTGGGAGGCAGGCCGCGGCCGCGGCTGGCACGTCGATGGTGAAGGCCAGATGGGAGCACTTTGCCCGTACTTCTTGGAGTACACATACGGCAGGGAGGGCGGCTAGCTCACCGTCCACTTAAAATTGGGACAAATTTAAGCCCAATTTGAACCAAAATTTCGTGACTTAAATTATATGTATGATTTGAATAAATTTGACATCTATTTGAGTCGTGAGACTGGTGGATATGCTCTAAAGCTGATTCGTAAGTAGTAGTACTTGCTTTGACAATCTCCAGTGGGATTTTATAAATTTGATCGAAATATGTATGATTTGAATGAAAATTGATATGTATTTGAGCAGTGAGGACGATGGATATGCTCTAAAGCTGATTCATAAGTAGTACTCCCTCCAACCCAAATTAGTTGATTTAGATTCGACTAGATTCAATTGTATCTTGAGGAATTTGAGTCAACTAAATTGGATTGACAATCTCAACCAATAATTTGGAACGAGCAATGGATGCTGCCGCCAACGCTGCAACTCTACATGGCAGCCACGATGGCAGTGACAAAACAGTCAAAACTGATAGGCCCCAACTTGACCCTCTAGGCATTTCGCACGCCAACTATGGGCCGCTTGATTCAATGGCAAGCAACTCGGGTACCGCAATGCATTCTCTCGACTACTTTGGGACTGCTAGATCCAATGGCAAGCAACTCGGGCACCGCAATGCATTCTCTCGACCACTTTGGGACCGCTAGATCCAATGGCAAGCAACACGGGTACCGCAATGCATTCTCTCGACAACTTTGGGACCGCAAAGTGACTAAATTAGCAGGAACTCATAACCATCTATTGAATAACAATCCTACTCTCTAAATTAGCTATCTATTCAACTAATCATTACACGTGGCACCTTTCACCACAAACCGCATATTGTAACTGGTAGGACGCGGATGATAACTACTAACCCCCCCTCACTTGAAGTTCATGTTTTAGATTTTCTATGACTTGATCAGATACGGCAAGATCAACCACATGTGTCAACTTCTCTTTGCGAATAAGCTCTGAATTCTTCCTCGACAGTACGCTTCAGCTCGAATATCAACAGGTTTTTACAGGCCAATTCATCACCTTACTTGGCAACCATCTCCTCCAAATCCATCCTATGGCTAGACCACTGAGTTGATTCATCTTGGTATGCAATGTACCATGGATCATCGGCCTGCATAGCACGCTGTAACAATCCCAAAACAAACTAAATTGGAATCAGTCCGATATGCCATGTTAGCACTTCAAATTCAATGGTAGTACAAAGAGAATGAGCTACATGCACTTCCAACGTGGTAGGTGAAGGAGAATGTGTCCACGACATGATCGATTCCCCACCCTCGCTGGTGTACCCGCTACGACCAGACATTGAGGACTAATTTGCACCTACAATATCGAGGAAATTACGGGAACCGAATCGATTAGGGTGGGCAGACCAGGAGCGGAGGTCTTAGCAAGCACTACTAGCAATTGCAGCGACTGTTCGTCGAGCTATGGCGGCGGAACCAAATCCTGGTCGTCATGGGCGGCAGACCTGCCTGCGGTCGGTACTGCCCCAACATACAATGCATGCAGACGAAACAGGTGTCGGAGCCGTGGTTGAGGTGCAGCACGTCAGTCTGTTCGATACCGCCATAAGATAGATCCGGCGATGCGCCGACGCGCCGACAATGGCTGCTCTGTCCGCCGGTGGGATAGGAGCTGCTCGGGGCTGGGGGCTGGGAGCGGATGAGAGAGAGAGAGCTGACGTGTCATACACGACCCCACCTGTCAATTATTTCATATTTGCCAATTTTGCATATCTGCCAAACTTTTTCTTTAAAATTTGCATATTTGCCACATGACCACCACATGTCAGTGACACACAAAATGGCAAATATGCAAGTTGCAAAGTAAAACGTGGCAAATTTGCAAATCCCCCCTCCAAACCGACATGACGGCCCCACTGGTCATTGGCTATGACGGCCCCACAGAATGGCTCCACATAGAGGCCCCATCGTTCATTGGCTTCGACGACCCACAGAACGGCCCCATTGTCATTGGCTACACTGACCACACAATCAGGAAAAACAGGGGCCACAAGTCAGCGAGAGACGGATGGCTGGTCCATCGTGTATCCTGGCCCCACCTGTCAGCATGTAATAGTCGAGGCAACGTAACGTAACTCTCAACGCAGGACCCACCCAATGCGGTCCCACCGGTCAGCATGTAACGGTCAAGCCTTTGACCTGACGGCATCCACCTGTCAGAGTGCATGTGAGGGTTTTAGAATGGAGGGAGGGGGAAAGTGAGGAAAAACTAAGCGGCTGGGGAAAACTGAGTACAACTAACGAACCAGGGCACGAAAATAGAAATCCCTTGAAATAAATCCTCTATTACTTGGTATTCTACAGAAGAAGGAATTTACTGGGGATGAAGAAGATCCTGATCCATATGAGCATATTGCATGTTTCAAAGATATATGTGGCACTTTTTAGTTGACGAGATATACTGCTAATGAGGTAAGGGTTAAATTTTTAGTCAGACTTTGAATAGTACAACTCTCTCATGGTATAGATCTCTACCCCTAGAAGCCACTACTACCTGAGATAATTTAGCCTATGAGTTTCTAGCAAAATATTATCCATTATCAAAATCTTTTGGAATCAGGCATCTTATAATGACTTGGAGGAACCATCCTAATGAAGTACTATTAAGAGCTTATATCATATTTAAAGATTTACTTAATCTATGTCCTCATCATGATTTGCCTGAATGGTATTTACTGCATATCTTCTATGGTGGTTTAACTAAACCTAATAAAATTGAACTAGACTCTTCCGTGGAAGGAGCCTTTTATGAATCTTCCTATAACTAAAGCTTGGGCTTTACTTAATAGAATTCTCGATCATAGAGTTTCATGGAATTTTGGTCTAGGAAGTGAAGGAGGCATAGAAATAGATCATGGTTGTATTCATGACTATAAGAAAAAGGGCCATGTTAAAGAATTATTGAAAGAACTTTATTTGGATTCAGATCTTGTGTTGCAAGTTGTTAAAGATTTTACAGAACACATCAAAGCTCCAAAAGAGGGTTTGGTCAAGTATGATCCACCACCCGAACCTGAGAAGAAAAGAGAAGTTAAAGCAACACTGGCCTCCCTATAAGCAACATATGGGATACCTGTCCCTAACACTGTACAAAAGCATACTTCTGAATATGAACAGGTCAAAGCAGTACAAGAGAAGAAGGAAGAGGAAAGTATGCCAGAAATCGTGGAACATCTGGAAGAGACCAAAGATGAAGAGGTAACCAAGGAAGCAATTATGGCTATGTATGCACATGGTAACATAGTTGAACTTGATAAAGAGACTTTCGTATTGGTTGAAGGTTGAACAAAGGTAAAAGATGCGGGTAAGCCTCTTCTTCCCTGCGTATTTAAGGAAACCTCGCATTATGGTTTATGCTATCTTGGCACCAAAGTTAATGTTATATCTTATGATTTCTATTTAGAAATAAAAGAAGAAATATAATCGGCTACAATTGAAAATACTGATATGACAATCATGTTAGCCAATAAAATTCTTAGAATTCCAATGGGAGTAGTTGAAGATGCAACTGTCACAATTGGCAACAAAAACTTTCCTATCGATTTTGTAGTTGTTGATTTGCCAGCTTACACTATTTGCCCAATTATATTTGGAAGAAACTTTTTAAGTGATGTAGGTGCCAAAGTTGATTTCAAAAAGGAGATTGTGTCTCTTAAGCTTGGGGAAGCGGAAAAAGAATTCCACTTTTCCAAATTTAATGACAGGCCTCCACAAATACAACAAGAAGAGAAAGAGAATGTCAGCTCTCTTCTTTAGTGATCAAAAAGAAGAAACAAATGAAGACTTAAATTATGAAGAAATAGTTATGGAGGACAAGTCCCTAGAAGAACTAGAAGATGAATTCGATTAACTTTCCATTATAGGGCCTCCAACTAATGAGGCTTTTGAAGAGCCAGAAAAGAGAGGGACGAGGAATTACCACCCCTAGAATTGAAGACTCTACCAGATAATCTTAAATACAGATTTTTAGATGATAGAAATAAATTTCCTGTTATTATTAGTGCTAAACTTTCAGGAGAAGAAGAAGAACTCATGGAAATACTTAAGGAGCATCACAAGGCCTTTGGGTACTCAATGGATGATTTGAAGGGAATTAGTCCCATGATAACCGTCCATCGAATATTCATGGAAGAAGGTGCTAAACAAGTTGTGGAATTTAATAAAAGACTGAAGCCCGAAATGAAGGAAGTGGTTAGAAAAGAAATTGTATGCCTACTGGACGCAGGTATAATTTGTCCTGTTAAAGGAAGTGAATAGGTAAGTCATGTTCATTGTGTCCCTAAGAAGGACAGTTTAACTGTTGTTCCTAATGAAAACAATGAATTGATACCTACTAGAACTATTGTTGGGCATAGGATGTGCATAGACTTCAGGAAATTGAATAAAGAAACTAGGAAAGAACACTATCCTTTACCGTTCATAGATCAAACTTTAGAAAGGTTAGCAAACCACACTCATTTTTGCTACTTGGACGGATACTCTAGTTTTTCTCAAATAGTTGTTCATCCTGATGACCAACTTAAAACAACTTTCATTAGTCCTTATGGTTTACATGCTTACCTACGTATGCCTTTTGGTTTATGTAATTCTCCAGCTACTTTTCAAAGATGCATGACTGCTATTTTTGCAGATTTTATAGAACTGATAATGGAAGTATTTATGGATGATTTTCTATCTGTGGAACTTCGTTTACTAGTTGCTTGGATAATCTCAAAAGAGTTTTGCAGCGTTGCGAAGAGACCATCTTGTTCTAAACTGTGAGAAGTGCCATTTTATGGTCAAAGAAGGTATAATCCTTGGACATAAGGTATCAGGTAAGGGAATTGAAGTGGATAGATCTAAGGTTGAGGCCATAGAGAGAATGCCACAACCTAGGGATATAAAAGGTATAAGAAGTTTCCTTGGTCATATGGGTTTTATAGAAGGTTCATTAGAAATTTCTCTGGAATATCTAAACCTTTGACTAACCTCCTGCAATAGGGAGTAAGATTTAATTTTGATGATGAATGTCTTATAGCCTTTGATAAACTGAAAAATGCTTTATCCCGTGATCCTATCATTAAACCACCTATCTGGGATATGACTTTTGACTTAATATGTGAAGCTAGTGATGATGCTGTAGGAGTAACTCTGGGACAACACATAGGTCGCATATTTAATATTATACATCATGCTAGTAGAACTCTTAATAGTGCTCAAAAGAATTATCCTAAGGAACAAAGGGAACTTTTTCCTATATTTTTCTCTTGCGATAAATTTCTATATAGTTGATGCAAAAGTAAGAGTTCATACAAATCGTGATGGTTTAAAAGAACTCCTTGAGAGGAAAAACCATAAGCCAAGACTGATTTGTTGGATTCTTTTACTTCAAGAATTTGAGTTGCAGATTATGCAGAGGCAAGAAATAAAGACGTTGGATGCAGTGTCCATGTTTGCCCAGCAAGACACCAATCTTATTGAGAGGAACTTTAGTCTTGGTGATTTTCGCTTACGAGAATTATTCAATGAACTAAGGTTAATTCCAACAAAAGAGAAGAAGTCTTTGTTGTTGGAGGAGCTTGTCATCCCCGAATAATTAAACGGTAAGTTCAAGGTAAGTGTTCTTACTCTAATAAGTGATTTGTTTTCATAGATTTTACTTCTAATTTTTTTCCTTTGAATTCCTCGTGTTTTCTGAAGTTTCTTAAGGTTTTTACCAACTATACGGGTGCAACTATACGACCAGAGAAAAATCTCCCGCCGTATAGTTGGTCATTAAACCCTTTGTATCTTCTTCGTGAAATTGTTTTTAATGTCTAGATCTATACGGTTGCAACTATGCGACCGGAGATAAAAATCCAGCCGTATAGTTGGTCGTTGAACTCTCAGACACTTTCGATTTTTGATGTCTGTATCTATACGGTTGCAACTATACAACCGAAGATAATATTCTGGCCATATAGTTGGTCGTTAAACTCTCATGCATTTTCATTTGCTTTTTTGTTTCCCCCGATAAAAAAATGTTATTATCGGTTCCGAGTCATAACTTAATCGACCTGGACTCGAGATATTTGGAAATATCTGGTCGGAACCAGCTATACAGACGGAGCTATACGGGTCGCGCCCGTATTGTTGGTCATTACGCGGCAGGACTCCTCCGAATCCGCGATTTATTTCCCTGTTCCGTTAAGATTCTTTTCTTGGACGAGAATTTGGTGTTTCTCATGAGTTTTGCCGACCTCTGACCCCCTTATATATTGCCATTGTCTCTCTCTAATCATAATCTCCAGAAACCAATCCACCTCTTATTCACACGTGAGGACACACAACCAAGGCACAAAAGCCAAGAAGAAAGGTTCATATGGAGATCGGGAGCAATAGCGAGCAAGGCAAGGAGATCAAGGTCGTCCCTATGGAGTTCCTCCACGCTGACAATGCACACCGGAAGAGGGAGTTGAAGGCCCTCGATCTGAAGATTGAAGATATGAACAAGGAGGCACCAGGGACACCCAAACATCTTCGTCGGTTGCTGTGACTTTATCTTGACAAACTTGATGAAGATATTAAGCAGACAACCGAAGCAGGTTTTCTATGAGTCTTAAGGTGCTACAAACCATTCAAGATAACAACGAGTTTAGTAAAGAACAAGTGAAAGTGCTGGAGAGGAATAATCTTTTCTACAAGCTGCATGTTAAAGAATTAGAAGTTGTCAATCAATCCCTCCGTCTTAGGCTGGACCGTGAGGAGAAGATACTGCGTGCCATGGCGCCATAGTGATCTACAATAATCACGGTATCAAATAATTGCAAGGGATTATTTGATCCTGCCTGGCTTTATTCCAAGCTTGGGGGATCTTTAAGACCTTGTAATCTATCTTATAAGTTTTACATTACTATTTTAATCTTGCATTAGTTCAAACTAGAAATAAAGTTTGCATCATTAGAATTCCCTTTATGAATAGTCGATCCCTTTTATGAAATTCCGAGTTTATTATCATATATGGAGCAATATTGAGTTTGTGTTTGTTCTATTGGATATATGAATGGCTTGAGTATAATTTTACTTGCACTTGATGATAGCAATAGGAGTCTTCCACACCATTGGTATTAATGGAACATACAAAAATAATTTGGTCAATATGTTGTAAGTACATGGTTTGATTTACAAAGAAAGAAAATATCTAATCAGTTAAGTTGAAAAAGAAACCTTAAACAAAGGAGAATTAAAAGTGCCATCAAATTAGAGTGAGAACAAGATGAGGTAGAACATTCAAGCTACAAAGGTTGCTTCATATACAATTGGAATTTGGTAATTGAGATCGTTAAACTTTGAATTCCTACATGAAGTGGAATGTATGTATAGCTCCTTTGCACAACACTTAAACAAAAGTGTGAGCAAGCAAATAGGTATACACCACTATATTGTAGTATAAAAAGAGATGCTTTGAGATTTTGAATCCCAAGTGAATATGTTAATCCTAAAACACTTGGGACTACCTCGCTAACTCATTCGGTTGAACTGAATACTTTTACATCATATTGAGAGTGATCTTTTGTAAATTTTTAAATGCTAAGGTGTGGAAGCCTGCTAATATTAATCGGAATGTTCGAGTAAGGTACTATTCATGAACTTATTCCTATGTATCATATATGATCAACACATGTTGCAACTGCCTCATTTATTTTATCGACTTAGCTTCATGAATATGAGGATCACATCCATTAAGCTAAACTTGCTCGAGACGAGCAAGAGTCTAAGCTTGGGGAAGTTGATGAGTGCATATTTGCATCATGTTTTATATTATTATTTTGCATTGTAGATGTAGGATCTTGGTATTTTATGAGGCTCGCGCGCACATTTTATGTCTATTTTTACCAAGATCAGGACATATGATGGATACAATGGACACAATTCTTGGAGCAGTTGTACTGAGGAGAAAAGGAGTCAAAAACAACGTAAATCACTTATTTGGGAAATATCAATAATACCAGAAGAAAACCCGAAGCGATCAAGGCATACAGACGATTTAACGACCAACTATACGGCGGGAATAAATTTTCTGGCCGTATAGTTCCCGCTGTATAGTTGGCGCTGCCACCGTGTCCTCAAATAGTTTCACCCCGTGCAACTGGATCAGAGAGACGACATATAGAACAACCAGAAATCGCCGAAACCTCACCTCCGGAGGGCATCTGGAGGGGGAACTCGTCCACTAGGGATCCATCTTCACCCGGTGCGGATCCGGGAGGCTAAGGCATCGATCTTCATCATCAATCGCTGCATCACCACCATCTCCATCCATCCCATCTACATCTTGTCTATATCTTGTTGTAATTTCCGTACGCGTTGTGGATTGATACAAGTACTGTTCATCTATGATAGATTCCATTGTTATTGCCATGATTTTGATTGCCTCCATGTTAGAGTAGATCTTTAGTTCTTGGGGAGATGGAGAAACCCTAGTATGAGATTGAAATAAGATAAAGTTTAGTATGATATTTATCACTATGACCATGTGTTAGATTGTGTTCATCTTGATGTTGGGAGAAGTCGACCTCTCAATATTTGCCTCTCATGGGGACTTGATGGAGGAAACTACTTGTTGGTAGACGGAGGTGTGTTAGTACTTACAGTGACTATAAAGCTGTTGGCACCCCTTACGTATCAACTTGAGAACCGAGGAAACTCACGAACTCTATCCATGCCATGGGATACGTCTTATGGGATTAAGTCCCTTAATAGCGCAGTAATTCGATTGATGTCGATTGCTGACTGCTTTGGTTATGAGGATGATGTGAGCAGTGGTTGCTGCCTATTTGTCCAAATACGGAGTTCCTCTCACACATACATAGTTGACAATGTTCATGATAATAATCTTTACCTTAGTTCTTTATAATGCTAGTCGTGTATCCGCTACTCCCTGAGAATGCTTTTTTCCTATTGTAGTTCCAATCTCTTACATACACGATACTTCCTTGTTTTGTTCAGTTGTTTTACTTTACTTATTGTTGCTCTTATACCAAAACCTCCAAAACACCTTTTTGATGTAATACTCGCACTTTATCCTGTCGCTTATAAATTTATTTAGCATTTCTATTGTAGTATTTATTTCAAGAGTTATTAGACTTCAGACTCCTGCTCCCCATGGGATCAATATATTTATTTAGAAACTAGCTACAAACGATCCGTGCACTTGCAGTCATCACCCCACCCACTGGTTTTGAATCGATCGAAGGTCCGGGTTTTGAGCCCACGTAGCACCTCTGCATTGAGGCACTCTGCTTACCCGTTGTTCCGGGAGTGGGACACCAAGGCGAAGCAGACCTTGGTGATGAGGGTGTCACAATAGGCAAGGAATGCGCTGCTAGTGAACTGCGACCTGTTATTGGTGATGATCCGGTAGGGTATGCCAAAGCGGCACACGATGCACCGGACGGACTTGACGGTGGCATGGGTAGTGATGGACCGCATGAGGTCCACTTTAGGACACTTGGTGAACTTGTTGATGGTGACGAACATGTACTAGTATCCCCCACTACTCGTGGTAGGGGTCCCACGATGTCGAGCCCCCACACGATGAATGGCCATGATAGGGGTATAGTTTGAAGAGCTTGAGCTGCTTGGTGTGTTTCCTTGGCATGGAATTGGCAGGAGTTGCAGGTTTTGACCAAGTACTCAGTGTCTGACAACGTCTTTGGCCAGTAGAACCCTTGATGGAACGCCTTCCTCGCCAAGGTCTAGGAGGCGAGGTGACTCGAGCAATCTCCCTCATGGATGTCGGCAAGGATCTTGCGCCCTTCTTCTTGGGAGATGCAGCGGAGCAGGATACCCGATCCGCGCTTCCGGTATAGGTCTCCATCCATCAAGGTATATGCCTTGGCTTGTCGGAATACCTTCTTGGTGTCTGCGCGGTTGGAGCTCCCGGGTCTAGAGGTACCTTAGTACGTCCGAGTCCCAGGGTAGCTTAGGCATATCCTCTGCCAGGACGGCACACTTGCCAGGGAGGATTCCCAATTCTTCATTCCCGAGGGCACATAGCTCTGCACCCGACGCTTAACATATGAGGGGTGTGGCCGAGGGCTCTTCCCGGGTTCCTTGTAGGTTTGCTTGGTTTTTGCGTCCTTGTTCCTGGGGGCACACAGCTCCGCAACCATCGCTTCACATACGATGGGTGTGGCTAAGGGCTTGCCCCGGGATTCTTCATTGGTTTGCTGGATTCTCATGTATTTGTCCCTAGGGGCACACAACTCCGCAACTATCACTCCGCATACGATGGGTGTGGTCAAGGGCTCTCCCTGGGGGTTCTTGCTGACTCGATCTCGAGGGATCTTGATGGAGGGCTTGAGCAGCTTATCCACCATGACTTCTAGGGGACACATCCCCTAGAATACGTGATATTTGAGATCTCATCTACAATGGTATTGAGATGTGCGAGATATGCTCCATCTGGAGTCCATCGAAGTGCTGCTCCAGTCTTCTGACTTCTTCCATGTAAGGGGACATTCGCGGGGAATCTAAATCTTTATTGATTTGATTAACGACTAGTTGGGAGCCCACGGATGCTCAAACACTTGATCCCTAGATATTCCATGATCTAGAGGACAGCGAGAAGGCATTCGTACTCAGCGGTGTTGTTGCTCGGATGTTCTCCATGGTAGAGAATTTGGACCACGTACTTCAGCTGGTCCCCCGTCAATGACACGAGGATCATGCCAGCCCTCGAGCCGCCGAGGGAGTATGAACCGTCAAAGTACATGATCCAGATGCGCGTGTCGATGTTCTTTGGTAGGGAGAACAAGGGCTCCTCCTCATCCTCCAGAGTCGAGGTCCACTCGGCGATGAATTTGATCAGAGCCAAACTTTTGATGCTTTGGGTGTGGGCGAAGTGGAGATCGAAGCCGGATAGATCCATGGCCCATTCTACCGTCCATCTGGTAGCTTCTCTGTTGTGAAGCATGCACTCTAGTGAGTGCTTGGTCACCACAGTGATTCAGTGGGCCTCAAAGTAGTGATAAAGCTTCCTAGATGTGACGAGGATACCGGGAAGGAGCTTCTATAGGGTAGGGTAGCGAATTCGGGCATCGCGCAACACGTTGCTGACGAAATACATGGGACGCTTTACCGTACGCTTCTTTGAGGGCTCTAGATGGTCCTCACCGCTCGAGTTTCAGGGCCTAGGAGGAGGCACTTTTGGGCATCCAGGGTCGCTTCCTAACTCCTAGAGTTAAGGAGGTGTGCTTGGCTTGGTCCTTAAATCGGGGCCCTTAGCAATGACTTCTAAGTCATCTCCCTCCATGGGCTCCGCCTCGCTGGGATCAAGAAGAGGCGCTTCCAGGCATACAAGGTCGCTTCTCGGCTTAGAGAGTCTGGGAGGTGTGCCTGGCTCGGTCCGCTGACTAGGGCCCTTGCCAATGAGACGTGCATCATCTTCTTCCCTTTCCGTGAAGAGCACTGTGCTGACCACTTGAGGAGGCGCTAAGCGTCCACGCTTGGATGCACAGTGCACACCTCCCAGGAAATCCGTTTGATGATTCTATGAAGGGGGAACACCGAGGCGCCCCCATGTAGGCACAAGATGTCCCGCGGTCGAAGGTTTGCCCGGGCGTGCCTGTGTGGCACCTCGTGGTGGGCATTCGCTCGTGTCTTGACCGCAAAACAAGCAAGGTGCAAGTCTCCTTGTCCGAAAGTTCTGGATCGCCTCCCCCTAGTCGCCACGATGGCCAGGGGAACAATATCGGTGCGGACCAGTTGACTGGTGGTCGCAGGACGTATCCCACGAGGTCTACAAGCCGAACAAGCCAAGACCCCACCCTAGGGCTATCTCCTATGGCCTCGGGCAGGAAATGAAGAAGAGCACCGGCTGCCACCAGTGTAACCCTTGGTTCGATAAAATCTGCCGGGGGTGGTGGTAGCTCGCTGGCGGCATCGTCTGTCCTGCCTTCTAGGGACTGTCCCTGACTATCCGGTTCCACCACACCGTACAGGGCAGCGAAGAACATAGGGAGCATACCACCGTGCCTGGTACGATGGAGGACACGTGTGATCCTCCTCGCCTGTTCAGCCGCATTGATCGCCTGTTGTCGGCGCCCCCTCTAGTTCCATGCCGCCATGCTCAAAGGGAGAGCCGTGCCGCCAACAAAGGTTGCTCGTAGAAGTGCGCCCTTGATGGCTCCAATATTTTCCATCTTCCATTGCGTTTAAACATTGTTTTTGGTCAAGCAATTGCCAAGAAACTCTTAATCCTTGCCACTAATGACTAATAATTGCAAAGATATGCAAAACCTCTCTTTGAATTATGTTGTGCAGGAAATCACGATTTTTAATGCGAAATAAGGAGTCATAATGAAGGTTATTGAGGAAGCCCACATGACCAACTAATTGGGAAGCTATGCCAGGGCGTCAGCTGATACCTTCGATCCGGATTACAGATGCAGTATAGCTTCTTTTTCCCTAGTAGACCTAGGTTATCGAATCCTCGGGAAGCGAATGCATAGTGAAGTTACTTTAATAGACCTTCAGGAGTTTTAGAATTCCTTTTGTGTTTTTGACCGAACCAATAGCTTGCATCTTTTTGTTGTTGTCGATGATGGAGAGAGATGGCCTAGGGCGTTCAGTTTCACCTGTAGCTGTGCAAAACATCTGATGGAAATAAAAGATAAAAATAAAGTATGTGTGTACTTGTTAGAGCAAGATAAATTATATGTGGGCAGTGCATCCATAATTTCTATTGCCTCCGCAACCGCTTATAGCAATAACCTACTAGTCTTATCCATAGAAGAAAGGTAACTAATGATATGCATAGTGATGTCACCGTTAATCCCAAGCAAATCCCTCACATACAACCGTACTACCCCTTTTGTCACTAGGGTTCCCCCTCAGGAATGTCATCAAAGCCAGGTTCTCCAATCGTAAAAGGGAATATTCCATGGCACAAGGGTTGTTTAGGTGCAGTCCTCGGCAGACCACCACAAAAGGTCCGAATCAGGCGAAACTTCTTTTGGTGCCAGCGATAAGTAGTAACAAGAACTCCTCCTCTGTTCAATATCAGCATGGTTTAGGTCAGAATCCATTTTCTGATACCTTCCTTTGTCCATAGATCAGCGTTATGCTTCTATCCCGTGATGAAGAAGGATAGAAGAATGGTAAGATAGGATCGTATTAGTGAGCCGTGGGAAAAGAGTTTTTTCGTACCTTGCCACCCAAAAGCAACAGGAATCCCTTTCTCCTCCTATAAGGAAATCTACCTGGCTCAACCCTCGAGGTCTTGGGTACCTGACAAGTCCTTGGATTGAGACAAGAGAGGATACAATAATCATCATGTCATATAAACTAATACACGATCCCATCTATGATAATTCACATGCACAAATGCTACATGCCTAGGCCGAAGCCCTTAGCCCAAGGAGAATTACTCACACATAGAGATGAGATCAACAATTACAAACATTGTAATAAAAATCATAAGATTGATAGCAATAGTCTTACAATGTCGCCAATCAGAGAAGAGATGTACTATTACAAGTGGTGGAGTATGGCTATGGAGATGGAGAAGGGTTTGGAGATCTGGAGGCGGCTTTTGGTGGAGTCTGGATTCTTCGGGGCGGAGCACGTCTTCTTTTCCCGTCGCTTGAGGCTTCTTTATATAGGGGTCCCTTCATGAAAGTTGTTCTGTTTGACCTAATGGTGGCGGTGCCAACTATACGACCGGAGCTATATGGTCAGAATTTTTGCTCCGGCCGTATAGTTGGTCGTTAAAGCGTCTGCCTCCATTGTAAGGCTCCTGGTTTCTTCTGGTTGTTGGAGATCTTGTATATTTGACTTTAATGTAGTGATTCCCTCCTTTAAACGACAAAATCTGCGCAGGAAAAATACAAAAGAAAGGATTGCATACCCTATGAATATTAGCATTAGTGGCAGGTTTTAGAGAGATATTTCATCAAGAATATGATTAATATCCAGTTTAAATGTGGACGTTAGATGGCTATATTTTAGAGCCATCAACCTCACCAAGCTTAAACTTGATCGTCCCGAGCAAGAAAACCAAAATCAAAAAGGAACTCAACATTTAAACTGAAATATCGAGATGGTGATCTTACTCATGATTAGTAGTCTCATGTCTCCTCTACTTTATAAATCTAAAAACCTTTAGCATAGATAGAGTAATGGCAAGCATATCATGCGGGTTTCATGCATCCTTATATTGCAGCAAAATTATTGTAAACATGGATGATTCAAATGAGTAAGCTTTATTCCATGTCAAGTAATCAACTCATAGGCTTGCCTTGGAACAGTAAAGTATGTTCATGTAAATTAAGAGTGTGAGAGTTGTCATGAAAATCATATACACTAGAGTATCTCAATTCTCCCACATCAATAAATCAAGACTTTTCAAGCACTACTTTTCTATTCATTGTCCTTCAAGAATTTTAGTTTTTAAGTAATTGAGAGCATGCCAAAAAAATATTTAGTTTATCAGGCTGTGATGGACACTCGTGGCATCACTAAGGTTTTTGTTCCTTTTGCATAATGATTTCTCATAACAGCCAAATGAGTGATTCCATCTTGATTACAGCTACCCGGGAGTGCCAAGAATCTTACCCACTATAGCATTGCTGCTACAAGTGTTTAATCAACTCATAGCCGAAATCTAGGAGTTTCGTCCATGAAGGTCGTTCGTAGGCCAGCGGAGTTGTTGGCATCCCATGAAGTTTGGCACGCATAAAGCTATATCATTCTTATGATTAACAAGTGAAACTTTGGCATGCTCACAAAAACCACTAAACATTAATTCAATCGAACAAATCCTTTTGAAGAGAGCTATCAAGTCAATCAATATTTTCAGTGATGTTGAGTACATCTAGAAATAAGCCTTCAAGAGTAAACACTACAACACCCAAGCCTTCAATTGTGAGACTTTTTCTTATTACAATTGTTTAGCAATTTTTTTAGCCAAGACTTGGTTAATTACGAGAGCTGGAACAAAACTTACCCAATTAAATACCCATGCAAACGAAAATCTTATGATGATACAAACACTCACTCCACCAATATAATATCTCAAAATTTACTACTAACTAGCATTGGTTTCTCAAACATCAAAAGTGGGGAGTCATAAGGCATACCTCTCATGTTTGGTTCCACTTCTCTCTTCCTTTTTTATTTGTTTCTTGGAAACTCGAAGTCGACCACTCTCCTGCAAATATATGAAGACCTCGAGGCGGAAAGAAAAGAAAGAGGGAAAATAAGGAAAAATGGAGAAATATTTTTGTGGTTTTTAAGAGAGGAACTTTAAAGAATAGAAAACTAGTGTCAAAGCTCAGCTAGAAAATTTCAAAAGCAAAATAGAAAGAACTAAAGATAAAGTGTTGGGGAAACCAACACGAGTGCTTATAAACTCAAATAAAAAACAACCTCTAAATAAAAGAAAATAAACGCCAAATAAAGATACATGAGGAAACTTCCCCAAGTTTAGGATTTTGCAAGCCCTTCAAATCACCATGGTGGCAGGAAAAAGTCATTACTCCAGTTTGCAAATTGAGTTGAGAGGTTACTTGTTGATTCTCGGAGGTTCAAAGAGAGGCTATGCATCCTCTCCACAGTCCCTCTAAGTCCGTGGAAATCTTGGTATGTGGCGAACCGGGTTTGTGGCTGCTCCTCTTGATAAGGAACTTCTTGCTCCTCCTCTTGGTCCTCATCCCCCTCCAGAATCTCTTCCTCGGGTTGGTGTTTCTCAACCTGCGAATCATATAGCAAACATCCTTCCTCGATAGAGAAAAGACCATTAGTCATAGGAGCGGGGTAGATACGCCCAGCTCCAGCAATATGCAGGTAATAAGCACCACCTCTCCTAGTGAGCATTCCAGAGGGTCTCAAGGTGGAGAAACCAACATGGGTCTCACCTAGTATGGGTTGCAACTCACCTAGGTCGAGGCCTATGGTAGTGGAAAGTATGGTGATGATGCCTGATGTCTACGCACTTCTATTCTTGTAGACAGCTGTTGGGCCTCCAAGTGCAGAGGTTTGTAGAACAGCAACAAGTTTTCCCTTAAGTGGATCACCCAAGGTTTATCAAACTCAGGGAGGAAGTGGTCAAAGGTATTCCCTCTCAAGCAACCCTGCAATCAAGATACAAGAAGTCTCTTATGTCCCCAACACACCCAATACACTTGTCAGGTGTATAGGTGCACTAGTTCGGCGAAGAGATAGTGAAATACAAGTGGTATGGATAATTATAAGTAGTAACGGTGATAGAAAATAGTTTGATGGCGTGGAAGAGACTAAAGGAAAACTGAAATAAAGATGGAAGCAAGCAAACATGTAACAGTAGCAAACGAAGTATCAATGCTTAGAAACAAGGCCTAGGGATCATACTTTCACCAGTGAATACTCTCATATAAATATATTCTTCTTTATGATACTACTCTGAACTACTCTCCGGTTGGACACTCTAATCAACGGTAGGGCTATAACAGCACACCTCAAAGTTCATCTTTCCCATCTAGAAAACCCCACACTGTCACCTTGAGTACTAGATGAGTCCAACAAACACCACAATTTCATAAAGACATCCAACTCCAAATATAACTCATATCAAGTATTTGTAATCTCTAGCCTAAGTGCCACCATGGTGTGCACGCTGTCACGTTCACACACATGGGGAGAGCAGAGATCTATTAAAGCACTTGAGTAGCAAGGTAGATCTACTTGATTACAAAGCTCATGATCACAATATGATCATGCATAGAGAGAGATGAACACATAGCTACCGGTAGAACCCTTAGCCTCGAGGAAGAACTACTCCCTCATCATCATGGGAATCAGCAACGGTGATGGAGATGGTGGTGGAGATCGATGGAGATGGCTCCGGGGGCACTTCCCCGTCCCGGCAGGGTACCGGAACAGAGACTCTCTGTCCCTCGAATCTCCCCTTCGGTGGTGGCGGCGCTGCGGAACTTTTCGTGGCTGGAGGCTTGACTCCTTAGGGTTTTTGCATCGGAAGGCATCTTATAGGCGAAGAGGCAAGGTCGGTGGGCGGCCAGGGGGCCCACACCACCTGGTGGCGCAGCCAGGGCTAGCCCGTGCCACCACATGGTGTGGCCACCTGCGGCCCTCTCCGCTCCTTCGGCTCCATGAGTCTTCCGGTAAAATATCGACTTTGGCTTTTGTCCGGTCCAATTCCGAGAATATTGATTTTTTGACTTTCCTAGAACCAAAAACAGCAGAAAACAGGCAACTAGCACTGTGGCATCTTGTTAATAGGTTAGTTCTAGAAAATGTGTAAAAGTACTCCAGAGTGTGGATAAAACATAAGAAAGTAGATATAAAACAAGCATGGAACATCAAAAATTATAGATACATTTGCAATGTATCAACGCCTCCCCCTGTAATTGGTCCTTGGCTTTGGGAGGCTTGGTGCTCCAAGTAGCGCACACGGATGTCACCCAAGTTAAGTGACAAGCCGCAGTTGATGTAAGCAGCCTTTGCGAGGACTAGGATGTCCTCCTTATTGAGTCTCGTGAACTCATTACGTTCCTGCAAGGTTTAGCAATAACATAGAACAAATAGCGAATTGCAGGATGTTGAATATTCTTCCTCTTGTTTATTCTAGTAGTGAAACTCATTCCATTATAGTATTGTTCAGGGGTAGGTTCTAGGCCAGTAAAGGATGCGCGTAAAGCATGAATATCATTATTTGGAAAATTAAAACATGTGCACCATTCATCTAATGTTAGCATCATGGTTCTCCATAATTTTAACTAAAATATTGTTTTGTTCATTTTGTGAGTCTATGAAAGACTTAAGTGTTTCTTGGAGACTACCATTACTAGTTCCCATATTATTATTAGAGTTACCTGAAGGACTAGCATAATGTTTATGAAAATTAGGATTGTAACTCTTCTTCCATGCAAGGTTATAATCATTACGAGCTACAAACTCTATTTCTTTAATATTTGTTTTGGGGGTGGCTCTTACCTAAGTTTCCTTTACCTTTTACGGCTAGTATGAGCTCATCCAACTTAGCATTGAGATCTTTGTTCTCTTGTGGTGAGATAGAGTTCACCTTCTTCGTGTTTGATCTTTCCACATGCCATTGGGCATGGTTGTCTTGCATATTGTCTAGCAGCTGCTTTGCTTCGGTAATATGTTTACCCATAAATGTTCCTCTAGCTGCAGTATAAAGCATAGACTTAGACACAGGATTAAGAGCATTGTAAAATAAATGGAGGATTAACCAATCTTCCATCCCATGACTAGGATAGTTTCTTAGGCATTCTTTCAGCCTCTCCCATGCAAGCGCTAGTGGCTGACGCTATTACTGTCTAAAGCCTGTAATATTAGATCAAAGTTGCATAGTATTTGCAGGTGGGAAAAATTTAGTCATAAATAAAGAAGTACATCCCACCCATGATGTAATGGTATTTTTAGGCAAAGATAGCAATCATTGTTTAGCTCACCCTCTTAGAGAGAAAGGAAATAGATGCAATTTGACCGCATCAGGGTCAATGTCTTTTATACGCATCATATCACATATTTTAGTGAAAGTATTCAAGTGCATACCTGCATCTTCAACAACAGAGCCTCCAAATTGATTCTGTTGAACCAAACTTAAGTAATGGGGCTTAATTTCATAGTCATCAGCAGCGATTGCTAGCTGAGTAATAGGAGTACATAAATAATCATTATTGGGAGTAGCAAACTCCCCAAGCTTATTTTCAACCATACTTCCTATGTTTTTGGGTTTTCTTAGATAAAGAATTATAACAGTAAAAGCAAGAATTTAAAGACTAACTAATTTTTTTGGTTTATCAAATAAAAACTGAAAGCAAACTAACAAAATTAAAAACAAGAATTAAAACTAGTAAGGTTCCTAATAACCTCACCAGGGTAGCTATTGCTTCCCCGACAATGGCGCCATAAAAATGGTTGATACCTTCGATCTGGATTACGGATGTAGTATAGCTTCTTTTCCCTAGTAGGCCTAGGTTATTATATCCTCGGGAAGCGAATGTGTAGTGAAGTTACTTTAATGGACCTTGGGGAGTTTTAGAATTCCTTTTGTGTTTTTACCGGACCAATAGCTTGCGTCTTTTTATTGTTGTCGATGATGGAGAGAGAGGGCCTAGGGTGTTCGGTTTCACCTGTAGATGTGCAAAACATCTGATGGAAATAAAAGATAGAAATAAAGTATGCGTGTACTTGTTAGAGCAAGATAAATTATATGTGGGTAGTGCATCCATAATTTCTACTGCCTCCGTAACCTCTTATAGCAATAACCTACTAGTCTCATCCATAGAAGAAAGAGAACTAATGATATGCATAGTGATGTCACCGTTAATCCCAAGCAAATCCCTCACATACAGCCGTATTACCCCTTCTCTCACTGGGGTTACCAACTTGCAGATCAGTCATCACTCATACTCCCTATACCTGGCTAAACCCTCGGGGTCTTGGGTACCTGACAAGTCCTTGGATTGAAGCAAGAGAGGATAACAATAATCATCATATCATACAAACGAATACACGATCCCATCTATGATAATTCACATGCATAATTGCTACATGGCTAGGCCGAAGCCCTTAGCCCAAGGAGAATTACTCACACACAGAGATGAGATCAACAATCACAAACATTGTAATAAAAATCATAAGATTGATAGCAATAGTCTTACAATGTCGCCAATCAGAGAAGAGATGTACTATTACAAGTGGTGGAGTATGGCTGTGGACATGGAGAAGGGTTTGGAGATCTAGAGGTGGCTTTTGGTGGAGTCTGGCTTCTTCGGGGCGGAGCACGTCTTCTTTTCCCGTCACCTGAGGCTTCTTTATATAGGGGCCCCTTCATGAAAGTTGTTTGTTTAACCTAACGGTGGCGGAACCAACTATACGACCGGAGCTATACGGTCGGAATTTTTGCTCCGGTCGTATAGTTGGTTGTTAAGGCGTCTGCCTCCGTTGTAAGGCTCCTGGTTTCTTCTGGTAGTTGGAAATCTCGTATCTTTGACTTTAATATAGTGATTCCCTCCTTTAGACGACATTATCCACGTAGGAAAAATATAAAAGAAAGGATTGCATATCCCTCTGAATATTGGCATTAGTGGCAGGGTTTAGAGAGATATTTCATCAAGAATTTGACTAATATCAAGTTTAAATGTGGACGTTAGATGGATATATTTCAGAGCCATCATCAGCACGCTTAACGACCACTGGTATGGGCAGGTCCCTCCCGTACTAGGTGGCGTTGGCTTCATCTTGTTAAACCCTACGACTTTCGTGGAGACGCCTATATATTTTGAGGCTCCAGCCACCGGCTGGAGAGCCTCCATTCTCATATTACATCACAACACCACCAAAGGAGATCCACACTATTTTTCATCCATTGTTCATCACTTCCACCATCCATCCATCCACTAGCCATAGCCATTGCTTTGTACTTTAGATCTCCTTGTGATTTGGCGACCATTGTAAGAATATTTGATTTCCATCTAAGTATTTGTATGATGTTTTCTATCTCCGATCTATTTGTTATGAGTGAGTAGTCCTCACGGGCTGCGGGTTGGGGAGAAACCTCGCAGCGATCATGTGTATCTAGATCATGGGAGTATTGTATTTTCTTTGCAATTGAGAATTGTATCTTTTGTTTCTTTGTCTCTTGTCTCGATCTATGGACTTGTAGGTACCCAAGATCCCATAGATTGATAAAGGCTTAAGGTGAGATATTTGGCTAGCAGCGATCCCATAGGAACCTCAGTGACAGAAAGGGTAGTACAGTCTTCGCTTAGTGACCCATTTGGGATCATAACAACATCACCACTTAAAGCTTTGATATGTGTTTTACACATAATAATCGTTTGTAACCCGTGGCTTCGGTGTGCACTCAGTTGGATTAAAAGTCTATTGCTATGCCCGCTGCATCACGAGGGCTCTAGAATATTAGGATATGTTGCCCACAAGAGATTATCTCCATTCGAACATTATACATGACTATGCTTATTATTATTATTATCTTTTATCCCATATGATGTGCAGCTGTAGGTGGATCTTCAACCCTGTCCTATCTCCATCCATTGATTCAACCAATTATAAAGTAAACTAGATTGGTCCCGTAAACTAAGGTAAAACAAACAAACAAAGTCTTGTAGATGTGTCCTTTTTATTTCCTTTTAGCATTGCTTTCCGAGGTTCGATTAAACCTAGGTCTTCTAGGGAAAAAGCTATTATACTACATCCGTGAATCCGGGTCGAAGGTATCAGTCCCCTAGCGCGAGATGTCGTGTCTTGATTTTTGACACTAGGGGTGTGCCCCCTTAGTTGTTTGGCCAGGGGCGCAATGTCTAGAGAGCACGATCGATGAACTAGATGAATGATCCCAATGAGAGAGACACGATGTTTTTTACCCAGGTTCAGGTCCGTTGTAAGCACATCCCTACGTCGTACAACTATCTGCTATCTGATTATCACAATTTTACACCCCTCCACTCTCTAGGTTCGACCTGAGCCTCCTTTTATATGGGTAAGGGGACACCACAGGGGGCGTATCACACACGACATCGAGGGATTAGCCGCGTGGCGGTCGTGGATTGCAACGTGGCTTAGCAATTCCACCTTACTATCTTGTGTCGCTTATTCGACTATGGTTGACTGGTGCTGGTTTGGTGTTGTCAGCTTGATTCTTGTCTCTAGGCGTCCTATCCCGGCCAGGGCTTTTGGTGGGAGTGCCGCCAAGCCTCGGGAGGGCATCCTGGTAGACTCCTCGAGCATCCACGCGGCGAGGCGCTTTGCGCATGTAGGCCACACGTTGGTTGGGCGCTGCCAATGGGTGAAGTGTGGTCTTGGTTCTTTCACTAGTTTAGTGCATGTTGTTCTCACCTGGAGATCAGGCAATGACATCACAAAGCTGCCCTGCTTTGTCTTCGGAGACCTTCCAACCTGCGGATCTGGATCTGTGAATCTACCCGGGGAGAGCTCCCTTGGCCTCCTGGCTTGGCAGTCCGTGGGATGCTCAGCCTGGAGCCGGTGGTTCTGTGACCCGTAGATAGCACGAAACCGACATCTACAAAGAGTCGCATCCCCACCAAATAGGGATGTCACAGATGTACACACAAAAATATCACCGGCGGTACCCAGATAGGCGGATGAGCACACTTCAACGACACACCCAGTCACGCACCCCGTGAAGCAAGAGTCCAATCGTAGGAAGATAAAATAAGTAACCCACCAAGCTGGGAAGGAAGCCCCAACCTCGAGTGCAACACGCGCTGCTACAGCAACTACTACACCATGTAAAGACATCTACCCTCACCAACGAACAAGACGCCATGATGCCACCAAGCACGTCATGGTGAGTGGAACAAAGCAACCCCGCGGTCCTATAGCTCGTAGCTCAGGGCCTAGGCGCCTTCGGAGCTACCTTATATGGTCTCGGGGGCTACCGACACCCCCTGCTGCCATCAGGGAAAAATTACATCAACAATATAGCTAGGGATGTAAACGGATCGGATCGGATCGGATATTTCTATTACCATATCCTTTACCATATTTTTTTGGCGGATTCGGATCGAAGCGGATAATAGCCGGATGCGGATTCGAATACGGATTATATCGGATTGCGGATATGGAGCGGATTCGGAGCGGACTCGGATCAGAAGAGGATAATCAAACAAATACACGTAGAAAAATAAAAATTTATTTAGTTTATGCAAAAGAAATGACAAGAAAGTGTGCAACACTAGATAATAGTAGAATAAAAGTGCAAGATTGATAATAACATAGTATAACATGCATACGTAGCATGTAAAGCTAGCCGATACACTAACTAGATTGTCTAGATATTGGGGCTATGTTAAATTTATCGGATTATCCTATTTGAGTACCTCGGATAATCCGCATAAAATGTCAGATTATCCTTATCCGTCGGATATCATCAATACCATATCTGCTACCATATTCATCGGATATCCGCCCGACAGATATCCGCATCCGCCTCCATATCCATCGGATATCTAAACATGTATACCATATCCTAAAAAACGGACGCGGATATGGATTCGGAGCGGAAATTATCCATACCATTTACATCCCTAAATATAGCGTCGCCAGGCGACCCATCCAACTCACACCGTGAAGGACCGGCATCTCACTAGAAAGCTACGCCCATCTCTAAGCGCGTTTGTACTAAACATCCTCGCACTAGATAAAAAAGCATTCTTGCTCCGGTAAGTAATCCTTCATATTGTATGCGCTCATGGTATCTCTACTGTCTATCGGGCGAGTGGGGGATGGGTACGATGCCTATGCTTAGGTCTGTCATGCCAGCACAAGGCCAAGTAACTAGATCTTTGATTCGCGGGACTAATCACCCCACATGCGTCACCTCGCCAAGGTCCTTGGCGCTTGAAACTCCTCATGCAACACACATATAGGAACCATAGTATAACATACTAGCATCTCGCACACAAACCTGCTGGCATGACGATGCCCCAGAGCTGGGTGCGAAAGAAGTTTTACTCTACAAGGAGTTAGTCAGGGACCTCATGAGGGGTCCCCCCTTGAGGCCCACAAGGTGTCCTCATCGGAGACCTGCCTATGTTAGCAAAATAGAGCAGAAGAGGTCCTCGTTGATGTGCCACATGGCACAGTCGCCTAAGCCTTACAAAGGTTTTGCTCTAAGGGGGGTTGTTGTTGGGGGGATGACCCCAGGTAGGATCAAGCTATGGTATAAGGACAGAGTCGACTGAGGTATAAGTCAGCTGAGGTATGAGTTGCCCGAGGTATAAGTGGGATGGTCAAGTTACCCAAGGCCGGGTTAACCTGGCAGGGCCTGGCCGACATATATCCTATGTCGGGAAAATGCCTATGTTGCTTTCGATGTGCAGGTACCATCCGGTCCGAGTCATCCGGGCAGGGCCGAGTCAAGGGTTGGCATGCTCAAGGAGTGAGCCAGCCCCGAGGTCAGCGCTTTTCTTTCTCTCCAAGAATTCCTGGGAGACAAGCAATAAGGACAAGCGCACCTGGAACAAGGTATGGGCAAGGGTTCACGGACGTGACCGTGTCTGACTATTAGTGGTCAGACAATATGGGATTTAGACAATTTTCATGTAGAGGATGGCGACTAAGGAAAGGAGTGCACCGAACTACTATTTTGGTACAAGCATATACTGGGAATATTCGGGCCACGTATGCACTAGATGTAACCTGGCCACCCCTTTATAAGGTGAGCCAGGGCCTCCAAGGAGGGGGTCGGTTCATTATCAATACACGTAAGCTCTAGAGGAAGAGAGAGGCAGAAGCACTTCATCTTCTTCCTCTCCTCGATACAGCTCAAGGAGCACTTGTACTAGTCCACAGATCATAATATAAGATCTAGAGGCAGGAGTAGGGGTTTTATCTCTCTAGGAGAGCCCCGAACCTAGGTATATCACGTGTTCGTTTCTATTCTTCATGTGCGGATTCACCGCACTATCCCTCCCCGGATACCACTAGTGTCCATACGACCCCATCTTTGGCCTACCCATGGCATTTGCCGTGACACCACCACGACAGTTGGCACCCACTGTGGGCCCAACATCGGTGCTAGCTGTTGTGTTCATCCGGACGGGAAACTTTATCTCATCGGGGGAGCGCATCGTCTCTGGCTTGGTTCAGCGATTCACCTCGCTGGACTTTGTTAGCAACAACATGGGCAACAACCCTCTCCTGTGCAATGGCAAGTTCATCAGCTTCAGCGCGCATAAGGTCTACATCGCGGTCGACATCTCTGGCGCATTCCTACAGCGAGTCATCATAGTAGCATATCCTCCTCCCTATGCGGCTTGTGGTCCACGTATCACTCGCCTCACCAGTTGCGTCGAGGTGATGATGATGGCGCAGGGGCTGGCACAAGCAATGATCTAGCCGAGGAAGGGGAGACAACTCCCAAGGTTGCCCGTTTGAGGTTTCCTCCGCTGGAGAGGCCACAAAACATCCTCCAACAAGACATAGAGAGTTTGACTACTCCAGTAGCTCCTATAGTATATCCGGCTCAGGCACAGGCCGAGCTGGAGGAGACCCGGTAGAAAGTGTTTGAGGGAGCCAAGAAAGTAGCTTTGGCTCAGCAGGCATTGAACATCACCCCATGTGAAAAGGCCAATAGGATTAACACGAGTTCGACTCATATGGATGGTGTAAATAGTAGAGGAAGGAACCTCATCAATGAGATAGATAAATAATGTGCTCCTAGGTCAATAGTTTCGGGTGACCCACAGTCTATGGGTTTGCCAAGGTATAGTACCCTAGCAAAGAACCTCAGAGCTGCAGATGCAGCAGCTACTAAGATACCTTCTTTATCCGGTGAAGCCCGACAGAGGCAGCAAGAAAGAGTCATTGAGCTAGTGCGCATCACGAACCAGTAGAATGAGGAACTGATCAGGACTAACCCGTCGAGAGCAGGCGGTTCCCGTGTTGTTCATTCGGCTAGGGGAGCTCCTGCAAGATTGGCCGGGGCGGCATCATCACCAGGTGTAGGTCCGTGAAGAGATGAGGGTGCAACTTCTGGTAGAAGGAACAAACAAATGGTGCCTTATGACCCAATGTTTGCCGAGAAAGGCAAAGCAGTACAGGGAAATGCTGGTCAAGGAAGTTTTAGCTGAGGTAATAGTGGTCAAGGGAATCCCAGCCAAGGCAATGCGAGTCAAGGAAATGCTGGACACGGCAGTGCCGACCAACATAACCCAAATTAGCTGGGTCATAATTCGTCTGGAGGAGGGCAATATCCACCACAGCAGCACCAACAGCAGAACATACCTCGGCAACAACAAAGTTCTGGACTAGCTATGCAGTACCAGTATGCTCACCCAACATAGAACAAATATAATGATGGTTATTTGGCTATGACCAATGCCGGATTTTCTAGGCCCAATCATTCGATGATGGGGAACACAATGGGTTCTTAGCTAGGAAACAAGAACTTGCAGCTGGATGATGTGAGGTTAAAGTTGAACAGAATCTATATGTTGGAATTGATGGAGGGACAAGGTCCTCTAGGTCCTGCGTGTTTTGGACCTCGGATTATGAGGGAGCCACCTGTGCTGAACTTTTAGCTAGCCAGGGGAACAAAAACATATGACGACAACACCAAGCCGTAAGATTGGTTGATTGACTATGCCACTACGATGCACATCGCACAAGGCAACCTCAGATGGGCAGTAAGATATGATCCTCAGATGTTGGAGGGGCCAACGAGAGTGTGGCTGAACAATTTTCTGCCAGGAAGTATCAACTGTTGGCTTGATTTTGAAGAGATGTTTATCAGTAACTTTACAAGCACTTACAAGAGGCCGAATAGGCCGCAACATCTGGAAATGTGTAAACAGAGGCCGAATGAGACCGATCAAGAATTTCTGACTCGATGGTGTACCCTCCATAACTCATGTGAAGGAGTAATCGAGTCACAAGCAATTGCATGGTTTGCACAAGGGTGCCAACATGCAAGTGTGTTATTGCAAAGGCTACAGAGATATATGCCAACAATGTTGGCTGAAACTATCAAGATTGTAGATTCATATGCATTGGGTGATCTGACCCAGCCCCTCCTTATGTCGGCAACAGGTTTCGGGTCACTGGGACATGCTCGACACAAATATGGCCTTATATAGATTTCACATTCAGAAAATCAGTGGGTACTTTGAGGGATGCAAATTCCATCATGTACCTTGTGTTGAAAATGATGCAGCTGATTTGTTATAAAAACTCGATTCATCCATACAGTCAATCCCGCTGGGTATAGCTCTCGAGCACCTCCAAAAACCATCTATCAACCCATCACCAGAATCCGAGTCAATTCATGTCCCGGCCTATCTGGGGTTAGAGGTTGTACCAATGGGTATTGATTAGGGGAGTGTTTTGAGTAACCCGAGGACTGCCTTGACAAACCTGGGGACTGCCTCGCAAAACCAGGGGACTGTTCAGCCAAACCCGCCAAAAGTTATGTCGATAGACCCAATGGAAGTGGATGAAGTTGTTTTTTTGGCTCGTGCTATACCAGCTTGGGCGCAACCAATTCTGAGTTTTTTGAAAGATGGGAGTTTACCGGGTGACGAGGTTCTCGCTAGACAAGTTCAGAGAAGGGCAAAAGCCTATACCATAATAAATGGCGAATTATATAGAAGGAGTGTTACTAATGTTCTCCAGCGATGTGTTGACCTAGCCGAGGGGCAGGAAATCCTTCGGGATATACATCAGGGTGCATGTGGGCATCATGCCTCATCCAGAGCCTTGGTCGCCAAAGCTTTTCGGCATGGGTTTTATTGGCCTAGTTCCTTGCAAGAAGCTGAGGACTTAGTGAGGAAATGCAATGGGTGTCAGAGGTATTCGAGTAAGATACATATGATGTCCTCTGAGCTCAAAGCTATACCAATCACTTGGCCATTTGCAGTGTGGTGTTTGGACATGGTTGGGTCGTTTAAGACGACATGTGGAAACATGACTCATATCCTGGTCATGGTTGATAAATTTACAAAGTGGATTGAGGTTAAACACATCAGAAAGTGTGATGGTCCCACAATCGTATCATTCCTCAAAGATATCATCTTGAGATATGGTTACCCATACAACATAATAACTAAAAATGGCACGAACTTTGTGGAAGGAGCATTTTCTCGATTTTGTAGTGAAAAGAGAATAAGACTTGATGTTGCATCAGTCGCACATCCCGCATCGAACGAGAAAGTGGAGAGATCCAATGGGTTGGTACTATCTAGGATAAAACCCCGACTCATTGAGGCGCTACAACGGTCAGCTGGGTGCTGGATTGACAAACTCCCGATAGTACTATGGAGCCTGATACATTTGATCCGGATTTACAGATGTAGTATAATAGCTTTTTCCCTAGAAGACCTAGGTTTAATTGAACTTCAGAAAGCACTTCGAAAAGGTAATAAAAAAGGACACGTCTACAAGAATTTGTTTGTTTGTTTTACCTTAGTTGACCAGACCAATCTAGTTTACTTTATAACGTGTTTGAATCAATGGATGGAGATAGGCCAGGGTTGAAGATCCACCTGCAGCTGCACATCAAATGGAATAAAAGATAATAATAAGCATAGTCATCTATAATGTTTGTATTGGGATAATCTCTTGTGGGCAACACATCCTAATATTCTAGAGCCCCCGTGATGCGGCGAGAAAAGCAATAGACTTATAATCTAACCGAGAGTACACCAAAGTCATGGGTTACGAACGATTATTAAGTGTAAACAAAGATCAAAGCTTTAAGTGGTGATGTTGTTATTGATCCCGAATGGGGAGCTAAGCGAAGACCATACTACCCTTTCTATCACTGAGGTTCCTATGAGATCGCCGCTAGCCAAGTATCTCACCTCAAGCCTTTATCAATCTATGGGATCTTGGGTACCTACAAGTTCACAGATCGAGACAATAGACAAAGAAACAAAAGATACAAATCATGAATTCAAACAAAATACAATTCTCCCATGATCTAGATGCCCATAATTGCTGCGAGGTTTCTCCCCAACCTGTAGCCCGTGAGGACTACTCACTCATAACAAATAGATCGGAGATAGAAAACATCATGCAAATACTTAGATTGAAATCAAATATTCTTACAATGGTCGCCAAATCACAAGGAGATCTAAAGTACAAAGAAATGGCTATGGCTAGTGGATGGATGGATGGTGGAAGTGATGAACAATGGATGAACAATGGTGTGGATCTCCTTTGGAGGTGTTGTGATGCAATCTGAGAATGGCGGACCTCTGGCCGGTGGTTGGAGCCTCGAAATATATAGGCGTATTCATGAAAGTCGTAGGGTTTGACGAAACGAAGCCATCACCACATGGTACCGGCGGGCGGTACGGGCGGACCGCGCTGGTACCTGTGGTTGTTAAGCCTTCGGGCACCTTGGAACGCCTCTCCAATTACTTGGGCGTGTGTACTTCCTCAAAATCCTTCATTATGACTCCTTATTTCGCTTTAAAAGTAGTGATTTCCTGCACAACAAAAATCAAAGAAGGGATTTGCATATCTTTGCAATTATTAGTCATTGGGGCAAAAGTTGAGAGTTTCTTTAGCAATTGCTTGACCAAAAAAATGTTTAAACATAGTGGAAGATGGCAAAAATCGGAGCCAACAACTTCCCCAAAGCTCAAACCTTGATCGTCCTCGAGCAAGAAGAACCAAAATAACTATAAGGAATTCAGCATTTAAACTTGAAACAATAAGAATATTAGTTCACTTACAGTCGGTAGTCGTATGTGCTCAACACTTCATTAATTTGCGAAGCTTATCAAAGTTAGAGAGATGAGAAGAATACTATACAAGTTTCGATAAGTCAGGATAATCAAAGTAAAGTTTAATATAAGTATAAATAACTAGAAGTGCAGCAATTAATCCAATTCCTCTAATTAACTCTCAGCTTGCCAAGGAACACTAGGATGTTTAAATAGCATAATTGAGTAAGAGAGTTTCATGTCCCAAGTAGTATAACAATGAAGTGTCTTATTTACACCCACATCAATAAATCAAGTCAATCTAAAACACTTCTAATCCAATCATTGTCTTTCAAGAAAAAATTGTAAAGTAGTAATGAGACCATGCCAAGGACTTGTTATGTGGATCCTCATAGATATTTTCTTTCTTTCTTTTTCATTTTTTCAGGATCGCTGTTTGTTTATTTTTGCTAATGTTTGCACAACCTTTGAGAGTACCAATAATTTTGCCCATACATTGACACGGATGCCAATCATGTCATCATCTCATATCCGAAATCCGGGGTTATACCATAGATCGTTCAAAAGCTAGCGCAGTTGTTGGCATCCCAAAGGTTATACCATAAATCATTCAAAATTTGGGGTTATACCATAAAACATTCCATGGGCGCATGAGTTTCAAAGATCATTTTGAGCTCATTGATTATATCAAAAGGGTCACGGTGCTCAAATCGCTTCTGAAACTCCGATTCTAAACCATACAAGATGGCATACTGAACTGTGGAGTAGTGGTTCTCCCGAGTGACGTAAACATTTTTAACATCATCGGTAGCATCCTCTGCAAGTGGGTCACCTAGAGGTGCATCGAGCACATAGGTCAACTGACCAGCACTGAGGACAATCCTCAAGCCACGAAACCAGTCCATGAAGTTGCTTCCATTGTTTTTCAGCTTTTCTTTCTCTTGGAACGCATTAAAGTTGATGGAGAGGATCTCCATGATCTACAACATATTTTCAAAGATTTTAGACTAAGTTTATGACAAGCTGATTTCAAATTTAATTCTTAAATTAACTAGGTGAACTCCCACTCAAAACAACATCCCTCATGTTGCCTTAGTGATTACACGAACCAAATCCTCTACACCAAGTCTGATCTTCACGAGAGAAGATGTAGCTTCAAAGGCAAACAATCAACATGTTCATCATATCATTCATATGGCTCATGCTTTACCTTTTGGTATTCCGTGTTCCGAGACCATGTCTATACATGATAGGCTCTTCAAGGTTAACCTTAGTGTCCACATGTGCAAATCTAGCTTGCACCCGTTGTATGCACATGTAGAATCTATAACATCCGATCATCACGAGATGCTTTGAAACGACGAGTCTTAGCAACGGTGCCTACTAAGGACGAACACTTTATTACTTAATATTTAGTGAGAGGGGTCATCTTATAATGCTGCCGTCGCGATCTAAGCAATACAAGATGCAAAAAGGATTAACATCACATGCAATTCATAATATGTGACATGATATGGCCTTTCTTCTTGTGCCTTTGATCTCAATCTCCAAAGCACGGACATGATCTCCATCATCACCAGTGTGGCGTCAAGGTCAGTGGCGCCGCTTCATGGTTGTCCATCACTAACAGCAACTATTACAACTACTTGGAATAAAGCTATTACATGATAAATAGACACGCATGTCTTTACGAATTTAAAGACAACCATTAGGCTCCTACTGGTTGCCATATTACAATAAGGATCATTGCATACATCAAATATAATCACAATCATATCATGCCCATATCACATCACATGCCCCTGCAAAAACAAGTTAGATGCCTCTAATTTTATTTGCATATTTTACGTGGATTGGGGCTTTCGAATAAGAACCAATCTTACCTATGAACAAGAACCACAACACTGATACAAGTGTTGTCAGATGCAAATTGTAAATTGGATCTTAACTATGGTGGGAGAGACAGACACCCTCAAAACCTCTTGTGCAAAGGAAGTTGCACGTCAAACGTGGAGCAAGTCTCATATCTGATGACATGTAAGGTTAGCCCAAGCTACTTCATCCCACCATCCCGCAAGATGCAAAGTACATGCGAAGCCATCGACAACAAAAGCATCCATGCCCACAAAACCATTGTGTTCTACTCGTGCAACAGATCTACACATAGACATGACTCTGATACCACTGAAGGGTTCGTAGCAGGGAAAACAAAAATTTCTACCACAAGAATGAACAAAACCAAGATCCAATCTATGGAAAAGCCAAGATCTAATCTACGAGATAAGTGCAACGAGATAGATGCGAACTAACCCTAGAAGATCCAAAGCCTATAGCGAGATCGTATGTCGTGGTTGATAGTGTAGCCCCCGATCTCTTAGGTGGAAAATCACAAGTTAAAAGAACTAAGTGTTGAACTTGATAGTGTAGCACCAGAGTTTCTAGATAGAATGAGTAATTCCAGCTAGATACTCTAAGAGAAGCATATAGGATACTATAGACCCTGAGCTCCTGGGTGAAACTAATAAAGTTTCGACTAGGTGCTCTAGAGAAACTAAGTATGTATGTTTATGTAGAATGAAAATATTCGGAGGAAGGCTTCCAATGAAAAGTATGCTCAGCTGCAGAAGGAGCTGGATCTTGAAAATAAAACATCCTTCTTGAAGGAACAGATCAAAAATAGAAAGCGTATGTTTCCCACTGATAGCTCCCTAATGCCTAATCCATTACTTGTAGCCATTTCATCCAAATACTCATAATGCTTTATTTGTTCTGACTTGCAGATGCTGTTGCCAAGGCTAAGAGCATCGTTGAGCAATCAAAGCACATCCAAGAATTGGATGATGAGAATAAAATCCTAAAGAAATACATGGCTAATGTTGTTAAAGCACATGATGAGGCAATGAAGGATATGCAAGAATCTGCATACACCGAGATGGACCGCTTGAAGAAGGAGATTGAACAACTCAAGGCACAAAATCAAGCTGTCGTAGAGCAGAATACTCGGGACCTCGAGGCGTACAAAAAACTTCAGAAGGAGCACGACATCTTGGCGGAGACCTCACATCAAGCTAAAACCTTCATCTTTCGTAACATTCCTCCATCTTTCCCGATTTCTGTAAGTCGAACATTATGTTTTGTCTCAAAAATCATGATCTTTATCTCTTACGAAAACATAGCCCCCCTTGGTTTAACTAACATGGGTGAAGGTGCTCCGGATTCAAACGAATGCATAATTCTTGCCGGAACTGTTGGAAATATGCCCTAGAGACAAATAGTGGTAAGGACTATTATCATATTTCATATAGTTTATGATTAAGTTTTATATCATGCTATAATTGTATTGAGTGGAAATATCAATACACGTGTGATATACAAACAACCAGGGGTTCCCAGTGAAACTCTCGTCACTGGTTCATTGGTCAACAGATGATCATGTTTCCTAATCATGTGGCATTTATGCCAGTTGGAAATGAGGTCATCTCATTCGGAGAATGAGATGATGAACCAATACCCAACCTAAACATCGTCACCCGATCATGTCACGAAGTTCAAGTTATGATGATTAGAAATGGATCCTCGTAGACTATTCCTTAGACCGTGAGGCTATATCAATCACTGTCTCCCGAGGGTGCTTAGATATTATCAAACGCCATCTGGAAAAATGGTGGTTATAAAGGTGTGTTCAGGTATTCGGAGGAAACCGTAGAGGCAATATATGTCGAGAGCGGGATTTGTCCGTCTAAGTCACGGGAAGATACTCAAGGGCCCACTCGGAGAAGTTATATCCAATAGCTGCGCAGCGTGTGATTAGATCACGGGGATATCACTTGTCGGGACGAGTTAAGTAGCATTGTTCAGTAACGAGATTGAACACGACATGGTGATGTCATTGATCGAATCTCGGGCAATGCAAGTATCGAATGACAAAGGGAATAAGACACGACTGTCACCGGTTCAAACGACAAAAGATCTTCGTGGAACACACAGGGGTCACATGGCCATCCAGGTCCCTCTGTTGATCATTGGTGCGGGAGTGTCCCGACCATGTCTGGAGTATTTATAGGATCGGTAGAATCGCCGAAGAAAAGAAGGGAGAAAACCGGAAGGGTTTCGGTAAGTCCGGAGGATGTCCGGAGTGGAGGTGGAAGGTATTCCATGGCCACGGAGATTGAATAATATGTGAATGAATGTTAAATGTTGATTTAATCATTTATTCATAATTATTTAACAAAGAGAAAATCAATTAAAAGGTCAAAAGGCTTAATGGGCCAATTCCGGAGGGAGAGGGCCGATTAGGGAAAAGGAGAAAGGGGAGAAGGGGGAGAAGGGGCAAGGGGGAGGCCGGCTGGGCCTAGCCCCCCCCCCCCCCTCGGGGCCCACTAGTGGCTGGCGGCCACCTCCTCCCCCCTCCTCTCCTTTAGTCCCACCCCGGGACTTGAGGGGAGGTAGTACCTCCCCTCCCCCTATATAAAGTGGGGTATTTGGCCTAGAAAATACACCCAATAATCAATAAAGGTCTCCCCACTTTTGGGAGGACCTCTAATTGATATTTTCTCTCTCCCCCTCTCTCTCTCGTGACCGTGGTCCTAAGTCTAGACTGCGCGAGCGAGATACATCTTCACCGCTGAGCGCCGTCGCGCTGCGGGATTCGGATCCGGGAGCTCTACTCTCGCAACTGCTGCTGGATCGGGGAAGCGTGAGTCATTGTCAGGCACTGGACATGTGTAACTCCCACGAGGTGTCACACTTGAGGCACTCAAGTCATTGGAGCCAGAAGGAGCGCAAGGACTTCATCACGACCTTGAGGTGGGCTTCGGCTCGTCTACATCAACCACGCTCTCCTGAGCGTTGACAACGCTTTTCGGTCTTCAAGGGTAAGTTTGAGAAAAGCCCCTCCTGTTACTGTATTACTAATAAATAGGTCCTGGCAGCTTCAGGGGTTCAGGGGCGTAGAGTAAAATTTATTGTTTTTATGCGCGGAACCCCTACAGGAACTTCATCAACACTGCCATCACCCAGGCCAAGGAGATAGCTCAGCCCATGGATATCATGATCAAGGTGGTAGATTCTACCACCAAGTACTCGTAAATCCTCCGCCGAACTCGCGAGAAGATAAGGATCTAGAAAGCATCATGTGCCTGGGCCGACACTAGGATGGCCTTGTGCTTGCTAAAAGCAAACTACGACAAAGCCGACTTGGACCTTGTGACTTCTGGTATGCCAGCGGTCGACAAACAGGGTAATCCAATAGATAGCGATGCTATTTGGAGCTCCCTCGCCGGCTATGATACCAAGGTCTTCAAGTTGGTCAAGGCGGACATCTTCGTGCTAGCCGAAGAGATGGCTGATGATCTAGTGACCTCGGATTCTACCCTTAGGTCTTCTGAGAGTGACAATCTCTCCAGGTCTACTTCTCCTGTTGCTGATTATGTAGCGTCAAATTCACCTATAGCGGAGCCATAAACACTTGTTGTATTAAACGTGTCTCGCTATTTTTTGTGTATGCGGAAAAATAGTGTAGATGTAAGGCGGAAAACTTGGCTACAAGCCTCCTCCTACTTATTCGTATCCAGCATGTATATATTTTTTAAGCAAGTGTTGGATTATCCATTATTCTGGTTCTTATGCTTGACCTTTCATGAGACGGAAGACTCGTAGCACAGAACTATGTTCTTAGGTGATGATGCTTAATAGCACCGTCTAGAACCTAAGAACAAAATCACCATCTTGGAGTGCCTAAATGTCAGTAATTCAGAATCCACATAAATACATCAGAAAACGTGTAGGCCAGTAAACTTAAGCTAATGCTTGTATGCGGATTTTTCACAAGTGCAAAATGCAAACTTGTGCATAAAGGGTTTGTATGATCCAAAAATGAACACTAAAGGAGGTAAAAGACTCAGAAAATATGAGTGGAACAAAAACTTTATTTCTTTGATCATATAAGGTAAATATTACATAAAACAAAATATGCTAAGTGTAAAAGGGACGCAGCTATGCTATGTTCCATGGTCGACCAGTCTCCGGGTAATCATCATCGGAGTCATGTCACTAATACTTGTGATCTTTTCCTGTCCTATCTTTCAACTCGCGAATATCGACAAGGTAATAGGAACCATTGAGCAGCGCTTTGCTTATGAGAATGGTCCTTCCCAATGCGGGGATAGTTTGTGTGACTTTTTTCTGCTTGAGGCGAATCACAAGATCCCCCTCTTTAAATGAGTGATGCCTAACATGGTGACTATGGTAGCTGCATAGCTTCTACTGGTAGATGGCAGATCTCTGGCATGCGAAGATGTGTTCATCATCGAGTAGGTCCATGGATAAGCATCTAGATTCTTGAGCGTCATCTTCGTCGTGGGTGGCCACTCGTGGAGCATCATGGAGGATGTCGGATGGTAGGACTACTTCTGCTCCATAAACCATGAAGAAAGGGGTCAAGCCGGTGGATCTGTTGGGTGTTGTTCGTAAACTCCACAAGACAGATGGTAACTCCTCCGCACAAGTTCTAGCTGTTCTATATAGCGGTGCCTCTAAGAGTGGCTTGATTCCTTGCAGAATTAGTCCATTGGCTCACTCAACTTGCCCATTAGACTGTGGATGTGCCACAGACACTAGGTCAAGGTGGATGCCTTTATCGTGATAGTAAGCCTCGACTTCTCTAAGTGATAAGTTGTTGCCATTATCGGTGATGCTGCTATGCGGGAGACCAAATCTCACCACTAGATCCTGGACAAATTTCAGGGTTGTTGCCCCATTGAGATTTCTAATGGGTTTAGCTTCAATCTATTTAGTGAATTTTTCAACTGTAACCAGTAGGTGTGTAAACCCATAAGGTGCCGTCTGCAAAGAACTAACCATGTCAAGCCCACAGACTGCAAATGGCAAACTGATTGGTATTGTTCACAATTCTTCAGCTAGAACATGTGGTTGCCTCGCATAGTACTGACACCCAAGACAAGTCTCAACCAGCTTGTCAGCGTCCGCCTTAGAGTTGAGCTAGTAGAATCCTTGCTAGAAGGATTTGGAAACCAAACATCGGGGAGCAACATAATGCCCACGATCTCCGAGATGAATCTCTCTAAGGATATCATTACCTTGTTGCCGAGAGACGCACCATAGGAATACCCTGTGGTGCTTCTTTTGTATATCTGGCCATCTATTATAACATAGACTTTTGCTCTTCATACTATCTGTCTTCTTTCAACTTCGTCATCGGGTAGTGTTCCGTCATTGAGATAGTCCATGAACGGTTTTGTCCAAGCTGGATATGTCATAGTTACTGAGTTAACAAATGAATCCACCCTATCTGGGTTGTCAGGATCTTCTCCTTTCATGGATGGTGTCCGTAGATGCTCCAGAAAAAGCCAGGAAGAATTGGTTTGCGAGCCGATCCAAGCTTTGAAAGCAGATTTGCTACCTCATTGTCCTCCCTTTTGACATACCTGACTTTGTAGCCCTCGAAGCACTTGGCTATCTTGTAAACTTAGTCTCGATATGCCGCCATCATAGGGTTCTGCGCGTTCCAGGTGCCAGCCACCTGCTGGGAAACCAAGTCAGAGTATCCATAGCAAACATTGTGCTTGATGCCAATATCCTTGGCCACACGAAGTCCATGAATAAGAGCTTCATATGCTGCAGAATGTATTGCATATTCTCTCCTGTTGGTGATTGTAATAATACACTATGCCCCGAGCCATTGAGTAACTTGGATCCATCAAAGTGCATGACCCAAAACTCTGGTTCTGGCACATGAGTATCTTATGGAAGTTCCGTCCAATCTACAATAAAATCTGCCAATGCTTTTGATTTGATAGTGTCGCGTCTCTTGTAGGTGATCTCTAAAGGGTTCGTAGCAGGGAAAACAAAATTTTCTACCACAAGAACGAACAAAACCAAGATCCAATCTATGGAAAATCCAAGATCTAATCTACGAGATAAGTGCAACGAGATAGATGAGAACTAACCCTCAAAGATCCAAAGCCTTTAACGAGCTCGGATCTCGTGGTTGATGTAGACGATCACTTGCCGATCTCAAGATCATGTAGACGATCCTTCTGGCTCCATGATCCGGCAGTGCTTCCGCACTTGATCACACGTGCGGAGTCGATGTAGACCTTCCTCTCCCCGTTCTAGCGGGAAGCGAAGGTAGTAGATGCCCTTGGAATCCCAGCAGCACGATAGCGTGGTGGTGGTGGTGGAGGAGAAATCCTGCAGGGCTTCGCCTAAGCCGGAGCAGGAGGGAGGAGGAGGAGAGTGGCAGCTAGGGTTTGGGGTGGAAGGGGCAAGGGGGAGGCACCCACCCCTCCCTCTTTATATAGAGGGGGATGTGGCCTAGGGTTCCCCCCTTGGCCCTACTTCCCTAGGGCCGGCGCATGGGGTGAGGGGGGAAGTTTCCTTCCCCCCAACTTATCCCCTATAATCTTGGGATTCAAGTTTATCCTCTTAGAACTTCTGTAACCTTCTGAAACCTTCTAGAAGCTCTAAACAAAAACTCCAGAACTTTTCCGAACCCTAGAAAATGAGTTTCCTTATATGAATCTTATTCTACGAACCATTCCGGATCTCCTCATGATGTCCTGGATCCAATCCGAGACTCCAAACAATATTCGATCTCCAACTCATATTCCATATCTACTTAAACAACATCGAACCTTAAGTGTGTCACCCTACGGTTCACGAACTATGCATACATGATCAAGACACCTCTCCAATCAATAACCAATAGCGGGACCTGGAGATCCATAATGCCTCCCACACATTCAACGATGACTTCGTAATCGAAAGAACCATTAACATACGATACTGATTCCCTTTGTCACACGATACTCTACTTATCCGAGGTTCTATCATTGATATCTCCATACCTAGTTCTACCTCATTACCGATAAGTACTTTTTACTCGTACCATGATATGACATCCCTTATGACCTAGTCACATGCTTGCAAGCTAATTGGATGACATACCATCGAGAGGCCCTAGAGCATATCTATCCATCACTTGGATGGATAAATCACATTCTTGATCCATGCACTTCAACACATACTTTCATAATACCTAATGCCACCTTTATAACCAACCAGTTACGAAGCGGTGTTTGATGAAATCAAAGTACTCATCCGGTGATGGTGATTAACATGATCTCATGGTCAAAGGATTAGGTTACTATGTGTTTGAAAGCTTGTAGCAAAACAAACTTAATGACTTGATCTTATGTTATGCTTACTATGGGTGTATGTCCATCACATCATTCTCCTAATGATATTATCTTGTTTTTAGCAACATCTAATGTCCATCATAGGGAAACCATGATCATCTATTAATCAATAAGCTAGTTGAACAAGAGGCTTAGTAGGGACTCTTTTATGTTTACAAAACACACAAGTATTAGTGTTTCCTATTAATACATTATAGCATGGGATGTAAACATTTATCATAAACACAAAGATATAATAATAACCACTTTATTATTTCCCCTTGGGCATATCTCCAACAGTCTCCCACTTTCACTAGAGTCAATAATCTAGATTACATGGTAATGTACCTAACACCCATGGCGTTCAGAGGTTTAGTCATGTTTTGCTATAGGGAGAGGTTTAGTCAACGGATCTGCCACATTTAGATCAGTGTGTACTTTGAAATCTTTGTGTCACCATCTTGGACATACTCGCGAATAGCATGAAAACGTAGCTTGATGTGCTTCAGTTTCTTGCGTGACCTTGGCTCCTGTGCATTAGCTATGGCACCCATGTTGTCACAGTAGATGGCCATCGGGTCCAACATACTAGAAACCACACCAAGCTCAATAATGAACTCCTTCATCCATATCACTTCTTGTGCAGCATCCAAAGCAGCTATGTATTCTGATTCAGTTGAAGATTTCGCCACAATGCTTTGCTTGGCACTCCTCCAGCTCACTTCCGCACCATTCAAAATAAATACGTATCCAGATTGTGACTTAGAGTCATCCGGATCGGTGTTCCAACTATCATTGGTGTAACTGTTTACAACAAACTGTTCGTCACCTCCATAAGAAAGAACAATATCCTTAGTCCTTTTCAGGTACTTTAGGATATTTTGACCGCTATCTAGTGTTCCATTTTAGGATCACTTTGATATCTGCTAGTCAAACTAACAACATGTGCTATATCCGGTCTTGTACACAACATGTCATACATGATAGAACCTATGGCCGAGGCATAGGGGATTTTACTCATCTTCTCTCTATCTTCTACCATAGCTGGACTTTGAGTCTTACTAAAGGTCTTACTGGCAACATGGGCAAGAACCCTTTCTTGCTTTCTTCCATTCTAAATCTCTTTAGAACCTTGTCCAGGTATGTACTTTGTGAAAGCACTATTAAGCGTCTTGATATATCTCTATAAATCTTGATGCCTAAAATGTATGCCGCTTTGCCAAGATCCTTCATTGAAAAACTATTATTCAAATAGGCTTTGACACTTTCAAGAAGTTCTATATCAATCCCAATCAACAATATGTCATCCACATATAGTACTAGGAATGCTACAGAGCTCCCTGATGACCCACAAGTATAGGGGGTGTATCGCAGTATTTTCGATAAGTAAGAGTGTCGAACCCAACGAGGAGCAGAAGGTGCTGGCTAGTTGTATGGATCAGGAATTCTCTGCAAATACTTAGCAAACAGATTTTTAGGGTTTTTTGATAAAGCAAGTAAACAAAGTACGAGTAAATAAAAGACAGTAGGAATAAATGCAGGAAGTGGCCCAATCCTTTATGTAGCAAAGGACAAGCCGGTTGTATTACTTAAGATGACCAAATGTTCTCGAGGACACATGGGAAGACTGTCAAGTGCTTTCGCTTCATATAGTTGATTAATATTCTTTAGCTTGCTAAGTGTTGTGTGGGTGAACCTGTGCTAATGTACCGACCTTCCTAGGACTAATACATACTTGTGATTATACCCCTTGCAAACATCCATAAGTACAAGAAAGTAATTAAGGTAGAAACCTAACCACATCTTTAAACTCTAAGACCCTTACGTCCCTTGTGCAATGGTTTCCTAACGGGGGTTCAGGTTTCTGTCACTCCGGCAACCCCTACGATTAGTAGCCAAATACACAATGCATTCCCCTAGGCCCATATAGGTGAAGTGTCATGTAGTCGACGTTCATATGACACCACTAGAAGAAGTACACCCCAACTTAAATATCAAACTATTGAATCTTTCTCAACACAACTCCACTACTAACAACATGACTTCTCCCATGTCCTCAAGAACAAAACGAACTACTCACAAGACATCATATGGATCATGATCAGAGATGGAATAATGATGTATAACAATCTGAACATAAACAATAATTCAATGGTTCACTCAATAGCATCAACTACAAAGAGTAATCAACACCGAGAAAGTTTCCCCTAAGAACTATGCAAGATTCAACCCAATTTTTACAGCAATATGGAGATGGTGATGAGGGTGCTGATGGTGATGATGATGGTGATGATGATCCCGATGAAGTCCAACTTGATGGTGGTGTTGATGGCGACGATCTCCCCTCTCCGGGAAGGAATTCTCCCGATAGAAATCTGTCTGCCGGAGAGATCTTTCTCTCTCGGTGTCTTCTGCCCCGTAGAGGCAGCAGAATCTTTCTATGGTCGCTCCCCGAGTCTTAGGGTTTCGGGAGGAATATATACGCCAGAGGGGAGAGCCAGAGGTGGGCCAGGGCGGCCACACCACCTAGTGGTGCGGCCTACGGTGGCCTGCGCCAGGGGGTGGTGTGGGCCCCTGTGACCCATCTCCACTCCTCCTTCTGGCTTCCTTCGTCTTCTGGAAAAATAGGATTTTCCGTATATTTCCCTGGATTTTCTGATCTTCGTGAATTTTGCCTCCAAACAGCACCTTTTCCATCAGAATCCTAACTGCAGCGGTCCATGCTCCAAAAGTCATCAACCATGCAAAAATAGATGAAATTACATAAGTATCATCTCTTAATATGAAATATATCAATGAATAACAGTGAATTATGACATATAATAGTGATGCAAAATGGACATATCACTCCGACTCACTTTCTTGTAAATACAAGCTTCTCCAAAAGTTTGTATAAATCCAGAGTTTTTGATCACCTTATCAAAATGTTGATTCTAGCTCCAGGATGCTTGCTGCAGTCCATAAATGGAGCGCTGAAGTTTGCATAACTTTTTGGCATCTTTAGGATCGACAAAACCCTTGGGTTGTACCATATACAACTCTTCCTCTATGTCACCATTAAGGAACACCGTTTTGACATCCATCTGCCAAATCTCATAATCAAAAAATGCAGAAATTGCTAACAAAATCCTCACAGACTTTAGCTTCACTACCGGTGAGAAAGTCTCATCATATTCAACTCCTTGAATTTTTCGGAACCCTTTCGTGACAAGTCGTGCTTTATAGACAATAACATGAACCATCACCATCTGTTTTTCTTTTAAAGATCCATTTGTTCTCGACAGCCTTGCGGCCATCTGGTAGGTTCACCAAAGTCCTCACTTGGTTTTCGTACATGGATCCAATTTCATATTTCATGGCTTCTTGCCATTTGTTGGAATCTGGGCTCATCATTGCTTCCTCATACGTCACAGGGTCATCGGTGTTGTCCACCAACCTGGCATTCAAGACATGGTCATACCAATCAGGAGTTGTACGGACCCTTGTTGACCTGCGAGGTTCAATAGCAACTTCATTCGAAGTTTCATGATCACCATCATTAGCTTCCTCTCTTATTGGTGCAGGCAGCACAGAAACATCTTCCGGTGTTGTGCTACTCTTAAGTCCGAGAGAAGGTTCAACAACCTCGTCAAGTTCTACTTTCTTTCTAGTCACTTCTTTCGAGAGAAACTCCTTTTCAAGAAAGGATCCATTCTTGGCAACAAAAACTTTGCTTCGGATCTATGTTAAAAGGTATACCCAATTGTTTCTTGGGATTTCTATTTTTGTGCGCCTGGTTTGTTAGTTGTACTTAGTTTTCCCCAGACGCTTAGTTTTTCCTCACTTTTCCCCTCCCTCTATTCTGAAACCCTCAAAGGCGCTCGGACGGGGGGATGCCGTCAGGTCAAAGGCTTGACCGTTACATGCTAAACGGTGGGACTGCGTTGGGGCGAGTCATGCGTTGAGCATTATGTTACATCGCCTCGACCATTACATGCTGACAGGTGGGATCAGGATACACGGCGAACCAGCCATCCATCTCTCGCTGATTATGGGGGACATGGTGTGGGACCTCGTGGGGAGCGTTTGGTGGTTACGTGGGTTTTCTTTTTTGTTATTTTTATGATTGGCCTTTTTAAGAGCGCCTTTTCCCCCCTCTCTCGCTAACAGTTGTGTTTTTTCCCATGAAGATAGCGAATCTAGAGCAGCTTGTCTCTTCATTCATTGTTCCTTTTGGCCCTCGTTTTTCCCAATCTGGCAGCAAATCGAATGATCACCATAAATAAATTCACTAACAAGAGCAGAAGTAGATAAAGCCACTAATATAGGTTATATAGTACATTACTTAACGAGGTTCGACAATTAGGCTCCTCAGCAGCAGCAGACAAGTTCAATAAAGACAAGACAAAAGAAGCTGCTTGACAGCAGCAACAGCAGCGGCACAAGATCAGTGGCCCCTCATGGCCTCCGCTAGGAGGGCCTCCGCCTCCTCCCTCTGGCGCCTCCTCCACTTCTTACTGACCAGTCCCTTGACCTTGGGCGCCTTGGGCTTGATCAGGGGCATGCGACCCTCCTTGATGGCCACCTTGTGGAGGTTGCGGAGGTGAAGGCCGAGCGCCTGGTGCTTGGCTCTGAAGCCGTGGATGTTCACGGACTCACCGCAGGTCCTCAGGTCATCGGCATGCTTCATGAGGGAGTTGAAGTCGGTGGCGTGGAGCCTCCTAGTGGTGCAGAAGGGGAGAATATCATTTTGCAGCCCGAAAGTTGAGGCGCCCAGGCAACACGGTACCCAAGTTGCTTGTAATCAGCCGTGTTGACCACAATTAGCGTGTGAAATACTCAGAGGGTCTTTTTCGGCACGAATTCAACTTTATGTTTGAAGTAGGTTAACGCCCGTCAACTTGGGCCCCCCTTGTCAGTTTTCACCGTTATGTCACTGCCGTCGTGACTGCCATGTAGGCTTGCAGCGTTGGCGCCTGCATCCATTACGTGTCTTCTTCTTTCCCGGAGCAGCAATCTATGGGGCGTCACGGCCATGGTGCAGAGCTGGGACGTGGAAGAACCTACTCGGCCCCACTCTCCTCCCTGTTGGCTTGCAGCGTTGGCGCCTGCATCCATTGCGCATCTTCTTCCTCCCCGGAGCGGCAATCTGTGGTCACAGCCATGGTGCAGAGCTGGGACGTGGACGAACCTGCATGGCCCCGCTCTCCTCCCCATCTCGAGTCGGAGCTCGCCCTCACCATGGCATGGCACGGGGACGAGAATTAGTTCCCAGTGAGATCTGTCACCGTGTCGACCATGCTCGGTCATGTTTTCCTCCTCCAGAATTCGAGCTCGCCATCACCGTGGTCGCACCCGCGCCAATTCCTCCACCCCTGCCGAGGTCTCTGTGGGAGCTGTACCCTCAATAGCTCAAGTTCTGCCATGTTGAACCTATAAGCGAATTCAGAGCTAGGCGGCGGCAACCCGTTGTTGAACCTGTAAGAAATTTGCCGACGGCTGCGTGCCGCGCCAAGGTCTTTGGCTGATGCCTTCGGCCTCGGCTTCTGCCAACATCGACCGCCGATGTGAGATCATTTAGTTACTTCAATATGACATTTCGACCAATTTAACTTGTTGATGCATTCCTTGACAATTATAATATAATCAAACACTAGAAATATTTGGTAGTGCGCATGAGCATGATCAGTAATATAAATGAACACTAGAAATTTTAAGGCACTCCATATAAAGGAGTAGATTAATACATATATAGAAGGTTCACCAGAGACACCACAGATATATTGTCTTACATGCTACACATAGGTAATAATTAACTAAAACAAAATAAAAGTAGGGCAGCAGCAGGAGGCCGGGACACGGAGATGCCTAGCAGGGCAGGGGAAGCCTAGTCGAGGGGATACAAGCTAGTCCTGACATACTCTCGGAGGAATTTGTCGAAGGCTGCGTGCCGCGCCAAGGTAACTAACTTATGCTTTCTGCCTCCACCTTTGCCAATGCCCACCACGTGCTGGATCATGCTGTCGAGGTCCATGTTGATTGCTCTGCCACAGAATGGGAAAAATAGTCTCCCCTACGGTAGAAACGGATTTGCTCACACCATAACCGCCTCAGCACGTAGCGGCTCTTGTTGTCCCTGTATTCCTTGCTATCGTCCACATCATCATCATCATCCTCCTGTTGATTTTTAAGAACATAACTTAGAACTCATACATATGATTGAATTGTATTACAACTCAAGAATTGACAACATATATATGTAAGACAATATTAAGTTGATATCAAAGAGAAAGCATCTCAGCAATAGTTTGATCAGTTCATATATCATTTCATCTCAACAAAATGACAATTAATTGGATCAGAGTGTATGTAGAATAAATCTAGGGGCCTCATAAGTTTCTTCAGGGATGGCGTAAGCGAACCAAGTAACAATTGCACAACCTATATTGTTCTTGTATATCGCTCCAGGTTCGCTAACTCATCCCTTCATAAATCTGACACCAATATGTCTGCCTCTCTTTTGGGGCAAATTTGAATCATTGGCCACAATAAGAAATTGAAATGTAATCGTACAAAACAATATTCAGGGATATACATAGTCAGGTACAAAAACAAGCATAAATATTGTAATTATAAATAAAAAACCAAACAATTAATCTTTAGGTACATGTTAAAAATACTTATGATGAAAACCATTCATATACATATGCACCATACGAATCATTCAAAGGTTAGAAACAATTCAAGGATCATATATGTAGTCCCATATGATAATAAATCAAGGGCCTCATAATTTGTTTCGGAGATGGAGTTGGAGAACCAAAGTACCAACAACACAACCTATATTGTTTATGTGCATTGCTGCCTCAGGTTCACCAACCCATCCCTAAAACACGACACCATAATATGTGTCTCCCCTTGAACTCTTTTGGGGCAAATTTCAATCATCGACCTCGGTGACAAACTGAAATGTCATTCTTATACACTATGAATGCATGGAATACACAATTCAAATATCATAGTTCTATGAATATAGAATAAAGACTGCGGGCTCATAAGTTTCTTCAGGGATGGTAAGCGAACCAAGTAACAATTGCACAACTTATATTGATCTTGTACATGGCCCCAGGTTCGCTAACTCATTCCTGAAAATATCTTACACCAATGTGTCTGCCTCTCTTTGGGGAAAATTTGAATCATTGGCCACAATAAGAAATTGAAATGTAATCGTACAAAACAATATTCAGGGATATACATATGCATCATACGACGCATTCATAGATTAGAAACAATACAAATATTATATATATAGGTTCCATATGAGAAAAAAAATAGGGCCTCATTTTTTTCAAAGATGGAGTCGGAGAACCAAAATACCAATAGCACAACCTATATTGTTTATATGCATTGTTGCCTTAGGTTCACTAACCATCCCTAAGAAAACGACACCATCAGATGCCCTTGCATTATTTTGGGGCAAAATTGAATCATTGGGCTCAGTAAGGAATAGAAATGTAATGTTATAGGCATGTTGTGTGTCGAAATCAACACTCAACTAGCAAACTCAACTAGATGGCAGATGAGAATATTGGGGTTTTGTGACTACATGGCAGTGTTGGAAATATGCCCTAGAGACAAATAGTGGTAAGGACTATTATCATATTTCATATAGTTTATGATTAAGTTTTATATCATGCTATAACTGTATTGAGTGGAAACATCAATACACGTGTGATATACAAACAACCAGGGGTTCCTAGTGAAACTCTAGTCACTGGTTCATTGGTCAACAGATGATCATGTTTCCTGATCATGTGGCATTTATGCCAGTTGGAAATGAGGTCATCTCATTCGGAGAATGAGATGATGAACCAATACCCAACCTAAACATCGTGACCCGATCATGTCACGAAGTTCAAGTTACGATGATTAGAAATGGATCCTCGTAGACTATTCCTTAGACCGTGAGGCTATATCAATCACTGTCTCCCGAGGGTGCTTAGATATCATCAAACGCCATCTGGTAAAATGGTGGTTATAAAGGTGTGTTTAGGTATTCAGAGGAAACCGTAGAGGCAATATATGTTGAGAGCGGGATTTGTCCGTCTATGCGACGGGAAGATACTCAAGGGCCCACTCGGAGAAGTTATACCAATAGCTGCGTAGTGTGTGATTAGATCACAGGGATATCACTTGTCGGGACGAGTTAAGTAGCATTGTTCAGTAACGATATTGAACACGACATGGTGATGTCATTGATCGAATCTCAGGCAATGCAAGTATCGAATGACAAAGGGAATAAGACACGACTATCACCGGTTCAAACGATGAAAGATCTTCGTGGAACGCACAGGGGTCACATGGCCATCCAGGTCCCTCTATTGATCATTGGTGCGGGAGTGTCCCGACCATGTCTGGACTGTTCCTGAACCGTAGGGTATCACGCTTAAGGGCTTGATGATGCTTAGAGAGTATTTATGGGATTGGTAGAATCACCGAAGAAAAGAAGGGAGAAAATCGGAAGGGTTTCGGTAAGTCCGGAGGATATCCGGAGTGGAGGTGGAAGGTGTTCCATAGCCACGGAGATTAGATAATGTGTGAATGAATGTTAAATATTGATTTAATCATTTATTCACATTTATTTAAATAAAGAGAAAATCAATTAAATGGTCAAAGGCTTAATGGGCCAATTCCCGGAGGGGAGAAGGCCCATTAGGGAAAGGCAAGAGGGAGAAGGGGGCCATGGGGTGGCCGGCGGCCCTAGTGGGCCAGCACCCCCCCCCCCCCCGTGCGTGGGGCCCATGGGGGTGGCCGGCGGTGCCACCCCTCCCCTCTCCTCTCCTTTAGTCCCACCCCAGGACTTGAGGGGACGTAGTACCTCCCCTCCCCCTATATAAAGTGGGGTATTTGGCCTAGAAAATACACCCAATAATCAATAAAGGTCTCCCCACTTTTGGGAGGACCTTTAATTGATATTTTCTCTCTCCCCTTTCTCTCTCGTGACCGTGGTCCCAAGTCTAGACTGCGCGAGCGAGAGACATCTTCACCGCGGAGCGCCGTCGCGCTGCGGGATTCGGATCTGGGAGCTCTACTTCCACAACTGCTGCTGGATCGGGGAAGCGGGAGTCATCGTCAGGCACCAGACGTGTGTAACTCCCACGAGGTGTCACACTTGAGGCACTCAAGTCATTGGAGCCAGAAGGAGCGCAAGGACTTCATCACGACCTTGAGGTCGGCTTCGACTCATCTACATCAACCACACTCTCCTGAGCGTTGACAACGCTTTTCGGTCTTCGAGGGTAAGTTCGTGAAAATCCCCTCCCGTTACTATATTACTAATAGATAGGTCCTGGCAGCTTCAGGGGTTCAGGGGCGTAGAGTAAAATTTATTGTTTTTATGCGCGGAACCCCTACAGTGGTATCAGAGCTAGATCTATGCGTAGTAATGCTAGTACGGGTAGAACACACGAGATGTAGCGTGTGGGCGTTGATCTTTTAGTTGTTACCCTCCCACGTGTACTTGTGTATACCGCAGTGATGCTTGATGAAGCGGCCCCCAACTAACTTTACGCATTCATTCGCGAGACTGGTCCACGCTTGACATACGGCTTGTACCGTATAAAGTGGCTTAGGGGGGTGTTTGTCTCTCTCGCATTAGTTGGTATACCATTTGCAACGGAGGGCCTCGAAAGGGGTGTAGTATAGACAACTACTTGATCCGCGTTGTGCTGAAAGTTCGTAGGTAAGAACGGTTCTTGTGCGAAAGCCCATTCAACCACGTAAAACATGCAAAGATAAAGTAGAAGCGTCTAACTTTGTTTTGCAGTGGGGCGTTGCTTTGTGATATGGTTGTGGCAAAGGTAAAGTAATTACCTTTTGTTGCATAGTAGTAGATAGTCACGAAGGTGACGAACTACCACACCGGAATGACACTGGTACCCTAGTGTCTATGGCGTCGGAACCCTGGCGCCGGAACCCGGTGATGGCGGATGGAGATCACGACGTGAAGGACCATATCACATAGCATTTACATTCAATGTTATTGTTTGTATGTCTTATTGTGTGCTAGTATTAGATACTCGACGGTAGCCTAATAAGATGATCCCTGTTAAAATAACCAACGATTGTGTTCCCCCTTAGTGTGCACCACCAAGAAAGTTCTTCGGTATGAGGCAGGCCGTGATGATCGGGTGTCAGACATATCTACGTTCGCATACAGTGGGTGCAAGCCATGTTGCACAGCGAATACACTAAGGTTGAGTTGGTGAGCCTAGCACGCCACAGAAGCGTGGCCTCAGAACGCGGATGGTCGAAAGATCAAGCACGAGTCGCATGAATGATGTGACCGACGTTTAGCGTCCACCCTTGAACCCACATTGATGGCCGTGATGATCGGGGGAGATGTGGCTGATAGGGGTCGTGTTATCACTAGGAACCCTCTTTAGGGATAGGTGTTTCTGAGTGGAGTTATTATTAACTCATTTAATTATAAACTTAGTCTAAATTCCTTTTGCAATTATAAATGTAGAAAATGGTTTCTACCGAGATTACCTTTCCTATCGACGATTGGTTAAAAGGAGAGAAGCTCAAGTTAGATGGATCCAACTTTTCTGCATGGGTCATACGCCTATTTGATCTCCTTGGGGAGAACGATGTAGCTGACTACATGACCTGCGAGATGTTTTTGGAGCCACCCTATTCTCATGAGACCCAGGAGCAGCAGGATCTGCGTTGTCGTCGTCGTGTGATGGCCACATTTATATCAGTGACCATGCGCCTCGGAATGGAGGATGGGCTATGGCCAATGGTGGGGAGTATCAAGCCCCGAATGATCATGGCACATCGGAGAGCACATTTCATGGAACAAGTGCGCATGTGGGAGTATGAGCTGATGGGGGACTTCCTCTCCATAAAGATGGAGGAGGGCTCCTCACTGGATGAGCACTTATTACGCCTCTACGATGCGTATATGAGTCTGGCATACTACCTAGACAACTGGTACTCAAGATCATTTGCGATGGGAGTTGTGCTTTGGTTGCTTCCTCCAAGCTTCCAAGCACAAGTCAGGATCTGCGATATGAGAGGCGACACGGAAACACTGGATTTCCTTGAGCTCATATCACATTTCAGAAATGTGATAGATGAACCCAACATCGCTGGAGTCGTCAACGACGAAGGTATATATTTGATATACAGTTTTATAAATGTTATAATCTTGCAAACACATTTGCAGTGTTAAGTATATCTGATACTTGTTCTGTTTTGGTGAAAACAGGTCCTTCTGCATAGAGGTGCTTGCTGGAGAGGAGGTGACATTGCGTGTTGATGGCGAGCATGATGATGACAGCCGACGACACTCTCCCTCGACATTTATCACTTAGTTTGTGTTTTAGGATGATTAATGTAATCAAGAGATTGTGAACTTCTTTAGTTTGTCTCACACTTTGTGAGACAGTTGTTCATATGAGTTTGTAACAAATAGTTGTTCTGCTTTTATGAATGATTTCTATTCGTGTTCATATCTTGTTTGATTATGTGTGAATTATCCTTGTTGTTTGAAACTAATTGATAATGTATGAACAATTGTAAAATATTAAAATGCCTTGTTTGAAATACCCAACTTAATGATATTTCATTAATGAATGAAACCATTGTTTAAATTCAAAGTTATGTGATAATATGTGAAAGTCATTCGATTTCTTGTCACATATAAATCATGCCTAAGTTTGGCGAAATAACTTGAACACCGTGTATTACTTGAATACAAAGTGTTTAATGAATTGTTAAAAGTAAATACATATTCGATGTATTGTGTTTTAACGAAAATGGTAATTATCATTAAATGATTGTTTAAATGTGTAAAGTAAGTTTACCAAAGGAAACATGAATATGAAACTATTTTGATTTGATCAAAGTGTTTCATCAACAAAGGGTATAAACATAAAAGAGAATCTAATTACTATGATTTGATCAATAGTAGTGAAATTCAACTTTATAAGAATGGCATGAAAGAAATTGTGAAATGCAAAGTGTTTTGAAATGTCAAAATGCAAAGCATCACAATGTGATATTAGATATCAAAGGGGTTGAATAGAAGGCACCAAATAAATCGTTGTAGTGTATATGTAGAGACCATTAGTTAGAAATAGTTAGCACTCAATTAGAATGTAGTAAACCATTTGAATTCGTGAAAGTTTTGGGGTTATTCGATATAACCAAAACAATAGCGAATAAGTCCTGGTAGAGTATTCATTGGAAACTTTGAATACGAAATCCATAGATCAAACCAAAAGGAAAGCAAGATTCGTATTGCTTGGATTTTGGTGCATTCTTGAGAAAGCCCACTATTAGTGATGTTTCTCAATTATGGAGCAAATGGAAAATAGTGTGAAACACGATGAGGATTCAAAACCCTGCATCAGAGTGTTGAGAAGCTTAGCGAAAAGATTCTGAACGATTCTCTTCACAGAAGAAAGAAACAATGATTTTGATCATTGTGTTTTTCCCTCCACTATTGTTTTTCACTACATGAAGTAGGATTCAAAATGTAAGTCCATATCTTGTATGGAAACATTTGTGAATCACTTGTCATGATTTTTGGAATATGACATACCTACGAACTACAAAGGAAATAATGGTAAACTAGAATTATGAGAAATCCTAATAGTAAAATTCCCTTGAGATTAGAAAGCAATTTGTTTCTGAATCTCACAAGTAAAAGGAGTTACTTGGAATTTTCCCAAATGACTGCAAAGCCATAGTAGGAAAAAGGGGGTAAATGACAAAAGCATAATTTGTCAAGCATTGGATGAATTCAAATGAATTTGATTCATGTGTGTTAAATGTCTAGTGGATTTAAAACTAGTAAAGTACTAGCATCTCATAATAAAACTCCAAGTTTGATATTTGATCAAAGGATTTTGAAATTGTTCAAAATAGTTAAGGAGATATGCAATTTGCATAAAATTGAGTGGGAGCTATGAAAGTCTTCCTAAAACAATATGTGATTGACATATTTTTAAGTGGGAGCAATATAAGACTTAAATTCAAATATGTAAGAACATTGTTTGAGTAAGATTACTGACTCATACCCAAATATGTTAACAACATTGTTTGAGTGGGAGCTTATAGGAGCAATTCATAAGCGTGTTAAGGATGAAAGCGAAAATACTTATGAATAATGATTCATAAGATGTAGAAGTTGATAATAGGTGTATTATGATATTATGTAGTATTCCTTAAGGGATTCTGAAAAGTGTTTCAGAATAGAAGTTAATTAAGGAACTGGTCCTTAATAACTCAAATTAGGAATAGCATTAAGTTTAACATCAATGGTTGAAAGAAAGAAAAGGATGATCGTCATCCACTATGTTGAGACATAGGTTCTATCTTATTAAACTGTGATGATAACTTAGCATAATATGTAATCCAAATAAGGAACGTTTGAAAGTGATTAAGTTCGAATCACAGAACATTGAGCTAAGTTTGTCCGCAGTGTCAAATAGAGAACTGTGGATATAAGGGAATATGTTGGAAACTCCTGTAGATACCAATTAAAGTCAAATAGGAAGTGAGATGAACAAAACATCGAAAGTTGCACAGAGTGCACTAGTGTTTCGATGAATACATTTATAATAATAGATAAGGGTACCATCTAAAGTGGTGTATAATGTTATGGCGGGGCTAGTTCGCTTTTAACGTAGAATGATGTGTCCCAGGGCACAATGCCCATGAGAAAGCCCTCGAGGTTGATCTAACGTCACTATAGGCTCCTGGAATCAGGCCTCGTTTTACTGCCATAACGGTGATACATACACACAGATGCTATCATGTGATGATAGAGTATTGATGTCAATCAAGGTGACATTAGTAAGTTGCAAAGGATTTGGGACTGTAAAAGTGCAGACCCAAGACTCAACCTCTTCCATGAGCAAGCATGTTCAGGGTACTGGATATATAGTACCAATGATTGAGAACAAATGCAGATAGTGTATTTATACTCTAGTGCAAGTGGGAGACTGTTGGAAATATGCCCTAGAGACAAATAGTGGTAAGGACTATTATCATATTTCATATAGTTTATGATTAAGTTTTATATCATGCTATGACTGTATTGAGTGGAAACATCAATACACATGTGATATACAAACAACCAGGGGTTCCCAGTGAAACTCTAGTCACTGGTTCATTGGTCAACAGATGATCATGTTTCCTGATCATGTGGCATTTATGCCAGTTGGAAATGAGGTCATCTCATTCGGAGAATGAGATGATGAACCAATACCCAACCTAAACATCGTGACCCGATCATGTCACGAAGTTCAAGTTACGATGATTAGAAATGGATCCTTGTAGACTATTCCTTAGACCATGAGGCTATATCAATCACTGTCTCCCGAGGGTGCTTAGATATCATCAAACGCCATCTGGTAAAACGGTGGTTATAAAGGTGTGTTCAGGTATTCGGACGAAAACGTAGAGGCAATATATGTCGAGAGAGGGATTTGTCCGTCCATGCGATGGGAAGATACTCAAGGGCCCACTCGGAGAAGTTATATCCAATAGCTGTGCAGCGTGTGATTAGATCACGGGGATATCACTTGTCGAGACGAGTTAAGTAGCATTGTTCAGTAACGAGATTGAACATGACATGGTGATGTCATTGATCGAATCTCGGGCAATGCAAGTATCGAATGACAAAGGGAATAAGACACGACTGTCACCGGTTCAAACGACGAAAGATCTTCATGGAACGCACAGGGGTCACATGGCCATCCAGGTCCCTCTATTGATCATTGGTGCGGGAGTGTCCCGACCATGTCTGGAGTGTTCCTGAACCGTATGGTATCACGCTTAAGGGCTTGATGATGCTTAGAGAGTATTTATGGGATTGGTAGAATCACCGAAGAAAAGAAGGGAGAAAATCGGAAGGGTTTCGGTAAGTCCGGAGGATGTCCGGAGTGGAGGTGGAAGGTGTTCCATAGCCACGGAGATTAGATAATGTGTGAATGAATGTTAAATATTGATTTAATCATTTATTCATAATTATTTAAATAAAGATAAAATCAATTAAATGGTCAAAGGCTTAATGGGCCAATTCCCGGAGGGGAGAAGGCCCATTAGGGAAAGGCAAGAGGGAGAAGGGGCCAAGGGGGTGGCCGGCGACCCTAGTGGGCCCCCCCCTGCGTGGGGCCCATGGGGGTGGCCGGCAGTGCCACCCCTCCCCCTCCTCTCCTTTAGTCCCACCCCAGGACTTGAGGGGAGGTAGTACCTCCCCTCCCCTATATAAAGTGGGGTATTTAGCCTAGAAAATACACCCAATAATCAATAAAGGTCTCCCCACTTTTGGGAGGACCTCTAATTGATATTTTCTCTCTCCCCCTTTCTCTCTCGTGACTGTGGTCCCAAGTCTGGACTGCGCGAGCGAGAGACATCTTCACCGTGGAGCACCGTCGCGCTACGGGATTCGGATCCGGGAGCTCTACTTCCGCAACTGCTGCTGGATCGGGGAAGCGGGAGTCATCGTCAGGCACCGGACGTGTGTAACTCCCACGAGGTGTCACACTTGAGGCACTCAAGTCGTTGGAGCCAGAAGGAGCGCAAGGACTTCATCATGACCTTGAGGTCGGCTTCGGCTCGTCTACATCAACCACGCTCTCCTGAGCGTTGACAAGCTTTTCGGTCTTCGAGGGTAAGTTCGCGAAAATCCCCTCCCATTACTGTATTACTAATACATAGGTCCTGGCAGCTTCAGGGGTTTAGGGGCGTAGAGTAAAATTTATTTTTTTATGCGCGAAACCGCTACAGGCAGATGCATCAATCGACCAATTGAACCATATATATACTACCCTACTTCAAGAGCAAAAGAATCTATACACGATTGAGCAAATCCTATGTATGAACAGTGAAATCTGTGGCTGTGACTAGAGAAGCTAGCAATGTAGTACCTCGGACTCCTCATCAGGGACCTCCTCCTCGAACCCATCATTCTCTGCAACTACATCGAAGATTTCTTGGACGGCGATGGGGTCGTTGATGTAGAGCACTGAATTGCCTCCGTCTGCCGTCTGCCCTCCATCTAGATCTGCCGCAGGCACCACGACATTGTCGGCCACTGCTGCTTGAGGGCGACGACTACTGGCTGGACGGATGAGCTCGAACCCTCGACGGTGCAGCGATGAGTGGTGTTCGTGCCGGGAGAAGACGCCTCTGCCTGCTTGGCAACGACCGAGCCATCTGCTACTGCGCCTTCAACTGGCTTCACCTCCGGCTCGTCGCCACGCGTACGCTTCATGGCGCACCTAGGGAAGGAGGTGGTGCAAGTGAAGGAGTTTCAGCCCGCGCGATAGGTGTAGATTGGGGTTTTGGGACAAGACGGATTGGGGAAAATTACACGAGCTCATGGAAGAAGAAGGCCGAGCGGGTTTATAAACACTGGACCGTTCGTAGTCCTAGAGTGGACATGTGTGGTGGGCGGGGGGGATGGGGCTATCACGACCTCCACTTTTTTTTGGGTTCCCTTTTTTTAAACAACCATGATCTCCACTTTAGAACTGCATTGAAAACACGCTCATGGCAGACCTCGATTCCACTACATGCAAGTGGCGCAGAACCAATTTCTAGCAACGTTAGGTCTACTCGAGGGGCCCCCTTGACGCATGGAAGTTACTTGCGGTAGGGACCAGTTGGAATAGAGATTGAGAGCGCTGCATAAAAATGGGATATGTCTTATTAAAATCAAGTGGCAATAAATAGCAGCGTCCTGTCGACAACCATGCACTCGATGACCCTGTTGCCCTATGCATGTGTTGTAGTAGCAGTAGTAGGCTTTTCAGACGTGATTAAACATGGACCACTCGACGACTTTTTCCATGGACGGCTTCGCGTTCCTTCTTGTAGAAGTCTCGCTGAGGGAGACGTTCGTGTTGTCTCACGTTGTACTGTGAAGGGCACAACATGTGCAATGATCCTCGTTGGATCACACGGGATCAACGGTTGGTACGCACGATCCGCGTGACAACTCTGTCAACCAATCAAGGCGTAGCAGACAGAGTGAGCACAGGTTTGGGCTTCTATGAAAGAGAGAGGGCAAAATTGAGTAGTATCAAAAAACCAAGGGAAAAACTGAGTAGTATAAAAATGGAAAGTGAGTGTCTTGTACAATGGAATACAATGAATGTGTGTTCTTTTCACAGACCACATATGGATCCACCAGTGTCATTGCATGTCTATTCTTTTCATAAAGCACATATGGATCCACTAGTGTCATTGCATGTGTGTTCTTTTCATAAACCACAGCTAGAGTCATTGGATGTGTGTTATTGTCACAAACCACATGGATCCACTCGAGTTCATTGCATGTGTGTTCTTCTCATAAACCACATGGATCAACAAGAGTCATTGCATGTGTGTTCTTTTCACAAACCACATATGGATCCACCAGAGTCATTGCATGTCTATTTTTTTATAAACCACATGGATCCACTAGAGTCATTGCATGTGTGTTCTTTTCGTAAACCACAACTAGAGTCATTGGATGTGTGCTCTTTTCATAAACCACAACTAGAGTCATTAAATGTGTGTTCTTTTCCTAAAACACATATGGATCCACCAGAGTCATTGCATGTCTGTTATTTTCACAAACCACATATGGATCCACTAGAGTTCATTGCATGTGTGTTCTTCTCATAAACCACATATGGATCCACCATAGTCATTGCATGTGTGTTCTTCTCATAAACCACATATGGATCCACCAGAGTCATTGCATGTGTGTTCTTTTCATAAACCACATATGGATCCACAATTATAGTCATTTGATGTGTGTTCTTTTCATAAACCATAGCTAGAGTCATTGCATGTGTGTTATTTTCACAAACAACACATGGATCCACCAATGTCATTGAATGTGTGTTCTTTTCAAAACCACATATGGATTGTCGTTGTATTGGGAACAACAGTACCTGAGAAGTTTAGATAGATGTGTGGGGACTAGCAGGGAAGCTCTCGACGGCATCCGCATGCGGGATTGGATACAAGCAAGTGTAGCGAGACACAATAAGTACCCAGGTTCGGAGCCCTCATGGTGAGCTAAAACTCGTACTCTTGCCGATCTGACTATGGGTAGGATACGGGATACAATCTCTCATCAAGCTATATGAACTAGCTACCTCTTAAATGCCCAGCCCTTGCTACGAGAGCCTTGCCCCTCCTTATATAGGAAAAAGGGGCAACGGTGTCGTGGTATTGCCAATGAGTACGCCATGGAGGGGTCCTCACAGTGCGTGTTTAGAGATGTGGGGTAAGTCTGAGAGTTGGCGGGTATGAGGTAACACAGCTTACTCAGGTTCAAGTCCCACAACGGTGGCGGAACACTACTCCTGCTATAAATCACTATAATGGCAATACGCCGAGTTATAGAGATAGGTTCGTTGTGCGAGGTTTGCACGTTGTATGTAGCAATCTAGGTTGTACCCTAAAGGCTCCCACAGGTCCGGCTTTAAAGGCACCAGAACCTAGGGTTTATAGGGAAAGGTCCTTGCCGGACAAGGTAAAGAGTCCTAAACTAATACAAACTAGTCTTTCGTGTCTTGCACTCCAAGGCCCCGAATACGTCGGTGACTCCTGCGTAGCCTTCCTTCATTCAGCATGGGCCTCCCTTCTGGATCCGTCTAACTGGGCCGCCCAGCAGGCCATAGGCCTTGCTACCAACTATGGGCCACCTAGGTTAGGCGGATTGGTGACATGCTATGAGGATACCCATATAGCATATCCCCAACAAACGGTCTCACTGGCCAGTCCGGCTAGCGGGTCCCACAGGCGGGCCCCAGCCGGCTGGTCATCTACAGTACTCGGTAAGGTATGTCTTGTCATAGTATGTGCCGTATGGGTCATCGTGGGTACAGTGAACACCGTGCGATCATGTCGTCAGCAACCAGCCACTGTGCCCGCGTCACCCGCAAAGTCTTCGGTACGGCCTCGTAGTTGGGAGTCTTGTCGCTGTACCGGGGCATATCATGCATTGTACAGCACGTTGCCCTGTCCTTATGATTGCATCCGGCTACGACCGTGTAGCCGGATCCGTATCTTGTCACCCTTCCTGGTTCCGGCTACCGGCTGGTAGCCGGCATGAAGTGCCAGCGTCCGGCTACGATCTGCCAACCGGACACAAGCCGCCTGCCCTGGTTCTTGTCTGGTTGGGGTATCCGGGGGTCATCCCTCTAACACTAGTCCCCGAGCGTGCGTGGATTCCGCCCTTAGGTGAAATGTGCGCGCGCTCCCTCTTGTGTTTGAAATTTACGTCTGGCTGCCGCCTGACAGTTGCGCTACCCGTGACATCAGTGCTGACGCTGGCCACGCGCGCATGTGTCATCATTGCACTACCGCGTGCAGCGCTACGTCACCTCGGGAACCGCCGTTTGCCGTTTCAGTTTCTGTCCCGGGATCTTTTGCAAATTCGATGTTGGCACAGGGGATCAAGAGCGGTTGCACGGGTGTGACACGGTCTGGTGGACGCCACATGGCGCGGTAGACGGTTGCTCTCCTCGGGCTTTAAAAGGCCACCCGGGGGAGATGTTCCCCACTTCTTCTCACTGCTTACTCACTTCTCCGTTGCACCCTTGTTGCCTCGTCATTGCCTCTGTGCGCCCGCCGCCGGACTTAGTCGCGCCGCCTGTTTAGCATCGCCGGTGAAACGGGCCACCGCCACTCGGAACCCATCACCACAGTGGACGAAATTGTGATGGCCTTGGAGTGCAGAGCCTGGTGTGGGTCCTCTGTCACGGAGGACCACATCGCCTTGGAGTGTCGTGCGACCCGGGTGCTGCCGCCGGAGACGAAGGTGAAGGTGTGGCTCGTGCCGCCAGAGGAAGAGTCGCTGCACCCGGAGGAGGGGGAGAGGGTGATCTTCCTCTCCTACCTTGCACACGGCTTCCCCTTGCCCGTGCACCCCTTCTTCTTGACTTTTCTCATGTTCTTCGACCTCCGCCTCCACCACCTCGGCGCCAATGCCATCGGCACCCTCGCGCACTTCGCAACTTTCTGCGAGTGCTATCTTGGGATCCAGCCGGATCTCGGGCTCTTCTGCTAAATCTTCCGCGTCCGGCCGCAGGTGCAGTTCACCCAGGGCCCGCTGGTTGCCTGCGGTGGTGCCTCCATCTACTCCCGCTCGCAGATCGGCTACCCCAAGTTCCGGCTATAGGAAATGGTCCGACTGTGGTAGCAGTCATACTTCTACGTCAACAACATCACCGAGGTCAAACGGATCAACCTGTCGGCCTTCCAGGACGTGGAGTCGACCCGACATAACTGGGACTTGAAGATCCATGGCGAGAAGGCGGAGACGGATGCGATGATGCACCAGATGTGCTCTCTCGTCACTGTTAGCTTAACCGGCCTGGACATCACGCTTAGCTGGATGTTTCGGCTGATGATGCCGCTACAGCAACGGTCCACAAAATGTGCTACTATTCTGGCCGGCTGGACCCCACCTAGCTGTCTCGACGCGATCCTCGCTACCACTACCTCAAGGAGTGGGTGTGGACGATCATGAAGGAGAGGCTGCCGGAGAACTGGACGTTCGGGCAGGCCCCGTACAACTGCGACAACCGCATGCCCCGTGTAAGTTTCCTTATCCAGCCGGTAGTTTTCGTCTTCTGTTTTCCTCTTTTCATCTGGCTGACTCCTTTTCTTCTTTTCTTCCGACAGAACTTCCCTTGCATCATCCGGGAGGAGGGCGAGACCGCCCTCCAGGTTTTCACGCCTGACCTCCCCAAGCCGCGCGCGCGCCGGTCTGGCAAAGAATCGGAGTGTGACATCGATGTCTTCCCCAACCGGAACAACGAGCCAGCCTACGACCCCCCACGCGTTGGTTTATGAGGAGGAGGAGGCTACCCCTGTCCCCGAACCGACCCGGTGCCGGATGACGGACGACGACTCTAGCCAGTCCGGTGCCGGAGGAAGCGGATCCAGCCGGCCCTCGGTGGAGGAGCCAACCCCCAAGAGGAGACGGACCGGTGCCACGCCCCTGAGCCGGCTTGGACGCAAGAAGGCGCCGCCATCGGTGGTACAAGGGTAAGGGTCTCCTGTCGATTCTTGGTCTTGTGCTTCTTTCCCTCTTACTTCTTACGCGATCTTTCTTATTCTTATTTTCTTATTGTTTTCCTTTATCCTTGCAGCATGCTCGTTTCCTTCGGTGCTGCCAGCCCAGCGCGGGTGCCGACTGGCTCGCCACTGCACACACCACCTACCGCTCCTCCATCTGATGCCACTGCTTCCCCCACTCCGACGTCTAGGGCCCCGCCGTTGCCGCCTCGCACGGATCCGGCTATAGGAGCCAGGACCGAGGATGCCCCAACGATTGTGGGGGTGCAGCCGGATGCCGCCGTGTCGAGCCCGCAAAGCGGAGGCCGCTCCTCCACGGGGACGAGGAGGGCTCTAGCCAGCAAGGAGTTGGTGGTGGTCCAGGATGACAACTCTGACGGCAAGCCGGGGAAGAGTGGCGGGTGGCAGTCCGCGAGGTGAAGGAGTCGCTGACCCTCAACGCCGTTGATGATGATGCCTCCCCCACCTCTTCCCTGGCGGATCTGGCTGCCACCCTGGAGTTGGCAGTGAAGGAGATCCGTCTTCTTGAAGCTTCAGCTGGGAGCAACCGGTCACTGGAGCAGAAGCTGGCCGTGCGAAAGGCACCTCCTAGAGTAAGTCATTTTACTCAGTTTCTTCTTCTCCTTCAATCTTCCTTCCCATTTTTTTTGATGATAGCCGGTTTCTTGTAGCCATCATGGTGTGCTCCCAGTGGGAGATCGATCACCTAATGAAGGAGAACGACCGGCTGACGAAGTCCAACTCCTCCCTATGGCTCCAGAACAAGGAGTGGCACTCCAAGACGGACTGGCTAGAGGCCACCATCAAGGAGCGCGACTCCGCTCTCGCCAGCCGAGCCCAAGCCTTTGATCTCCTTGACGCCTAGAGCAAGGATCAGGAGAAGGACATCAAGCGGCTGGGGGAGTGGGAGAAGGCCCTCCTGGACGAGCTGGTGCAGATCGGCTGCACCACCAAGGGTAAGTCTCTTTTCCGACTAGTATTTCCTATCCGGATCCTGTAGCCAGACCTGACTTGCCTTTTCTGATAGCCTTCTATCCGGGCGTAGACCTGCTAGCCTACAACCAGCTTCAGGAGAACTGCCCAGGGGAGCAGCCAACCTCTTAGGAGTTGGTTGCCCTTCTTGGCAAGGAGGCCGCTGAGCTGCGAAAAGCGGCTCACATGGTCTTCGACTTCCTATGGACGGATGTGGCGGCACTGAAGATGATCGCCTAGCTGGCGACCAAGGTTGTAGAGGTGTCGGCTACCATCGACCGGCTAAGGGACCTGGTGGCGCGAGCTGGAGCAGAGATGGCCCTGGCGCTGATGCTGTCCTGGTACAAGGTCGCATGCGTCGAGAAGATCAATGGGGGCTTCCGCGTCAGAGCCGACCTTGCTGCCATCTGCCAAGCCCACCCCAAATTCCACGCCTCCACCATCAAGATCACCGGCTACACCGACATCGACGAGGTCCTCACCGATCTGGAGTCCACCAGGACGCCAGATATGGAGGTCGAGCCAATGCCGCAGTCGGAGGGCAGGGATGCCGGAGCCGGAACTTCAAGCGTGCCTCCTCCGCCTCCCGAAGTCATAGTCAGCTAGGATTAGCCTCAGGGCAAGGGCCCCGCCACCTAGAGTTGATCCCCGCAATGTCGGGTGAACTTGTAATGGTTTCCTATATTATTGAACTCGTTGTGTATGCCGATTATTGCTTGCATCGGTTGAACCTATAGGAGCTTCAACTCCCCTTATCTTAATATCCTATTTGCTTGTTCCCATTTTTCCTTGTGATCTTGTGTGCTTTGAAACTTTTCTCTATTGCCGGTTATGCTCATCCGACTATCTTTTTTATCCGGATGACTACCAACTCTAGTGGAGGCGCGTCAGCGCACCCACTAGGTGTGTCCCCCGAGATTCGGAGTTCTTGGCGGAGACAAGGACTTCGAATCTTCTCTTACTTCTTTCCTTTAGACTCTTAGTTTCTTCCGGCTAAACATCTCTAGCCGGCTAGCTTGACCTTGCTTGGACCAATCGGTTAACCACAACCCACAGTGGGGGTGCGCCAGTGCACCCACTAGGTGTAGCCCCGAGATTCGGAGTTCTTTGGAAGAAAAGGACTTCGAATCTTCTTCTTCTCCTACCCTTGCCCTCACGTGGGCCCAAATATCCAGCTAAACTTCTTTAGCCGGTCGGAACTACATGATTCCATTGGGGGCGCGCGAGCGCACCCAGTGGGTGTAGCCCCCGAGATTTAGAGTGCTTGGTGAAGACAAGGACTTCGAATCTTTTCTTTTTTGATGATCGACTCGGTGCAGTCGTGTAAAATAAACACGCATATAGGTCCATTGTTAATATGTTAGTCGGTTGAGATGTTGCTTATTAGCCGGATAATGGCTTAGGTTTTTCGAAAACTAGCTTGCACTTCACTGGACACTTAGTCGTTTTCTCATGCGCTCTGCTGTTTACGCTGCGTCCTTGCCGGGCAGCCGGGTTGCGGTCTGCAGCCGGAATTGAAGGGAGATGACAATACATTGCGCATGGTACTCGAGGCTTAGTAGCCGGATAATCTCAAACTAGGCACATGGTTGGACCGCTCGATCTGTCGCATCTTTTCGCTGTTTTTCATGTGGGATTCCTCGGGCTTTTGCTCTTACTAGCAGGACAGTCGGGTTGCGGTCTATAGCTGAGATGAAGAGTGGGCCTCTAACACCGTCACACACTACTCAACCGGTTTATAGAATTAGTAGGCCGAGCCAACCGGCGAGCCCCCAGGTAGAGGTTGCCGAAGCCGGAAAAACTAAACCGGAAAAGAATATATGCAAATTTGTGGCAAGGAGCCCCCGAGTATATCTCGAGGTTCCACTTTTTTTTCATTCATAGGGTTCGTAGGATACATACACTGTCTGGTGACTAGGTGTAAAATAGGCAGAACAGGGCCGTGTTCTAGGGGCGCTCTGTCTCCCTGTCCGACTTGTCCATCTTGTTCTTACGCGGCTATTGCGTGTCGATGAGGTAGTAGGAATTGTTGTGCAACGCCCAGCTGATTATGAAGGGGCCCTCCTAAGGCGGTGACAGCTTGTGCATGCCCTTCGTGTCCTACACCAGCCGAAGAACCATATCACCCTCGCGGAACGCGATGGGTCGGATCCGGCTTGAATGGTAGTGGCGCAAGCGTTGCTGGTATAACGCCGATCTGGATAGTGCTATCTCGTGGGCTTCCTCGAGGAGGTCCATGTCGTCTTCCCGTGCCTCCTGGTTTGCCTTTTCATCATAGAGGAGCTTGCGTGGCAAGTCGAACTCGATATCCATGGAGAGGACGACCTCCGAGCCGTAGACAAGGAAGAACGGGGTAAAGCCGGTTGACCTATTCGGCGTGGTGCAGGGGCTCCATAGCACAGCCAAAAGTTCTTCGATCCAGCATCCGGGTGACCGCTCTAAAGGCTCGATGAGGCATGACTTGATGTCGGCTAGCACTAGGCCGTTTGACCTTTTGACTTGCCCATTGGATTGTGGGTGTGTGATGGATGCGAGGTCCAGCCGGATGCCCTTGTTGCTGCAGAACCGGGCAAAGGCCCCCTTTGTGAAGTTCGTGCCATTATCCGTGATGATGTTGTTGCGGTAGTCGAGCCGGTTGATGATGTCCGTGAAGAAGGTGACGACCGTCGCCCCATCTAGCTTCCGGATCGGCTTGTCCTTGATCCACTTCGTGAACTTGTCTACCGCCACCAGAAGATGGGTCATGCCTGCACGCGCTCACTTGAAGGAGCCGACCATGTTGAGCCCCCAGACAGCGAAGGGACAAGTAATCGGTATAGTCTTGAGCACGATAGCCGGCATGTGCCTCAGCTGTCCAAAGCGCTAGAATCCTCGAGGGCGGTGGGCCAATAGAAGCCATGGCGAAATTCCTTGGCGACTATTTCCCTAGATGAAGCATGGTGTCTGCACTCACCCTGGTGGATGTCTTTCAGTAACCGGTAGCCCATGTCCACGTCGACACACTACTGGAAAATGCCGGATGTGCTGCGTTTGTACAGCTCCTTGTTGATGATGGTGTACGAGTGCGCGCGTCGCCGGATCTGCCAGGCCTCCACCTTGTCATCTGGAAGCTCCCCATTGGTGATGTAGTTCATGAAGGGTTGCGCCCAAGGTGGTATCTCCCAGATGGTGAGGACGCTCCCGTGCTCCGGCTGAGAGATGTCAGGGGGTCGTCTGGGTTGGGTACCCAAGACGGCAGCCCTCGAGCCGCTTGATGAGCTGGCAGCCCTCTGGTCTTTCGAGCCGGAGGGTGCGGATGCGCCGGAGTCGGTGCGGGCCTTCTTCTTTGCGGGTTCTGAGGGTTCCGAGTCTGCCAAGCCGGCAGACCCCGCACTTTCGGCCCAGATGATGGAGTTTGACTCGGAAGACGGGGTTATGGAAGGCTTGTGCAGGTGCTCCAAGGAGACCCCCGGTGGGATCGCCTGCTTGGTGGACCCGATTCAAGCGAGCGAGTCGGTTGCCTTGTTGTTTAGGTGAGGGACATGATGGAATTCACATCCGTCGAAGCAGGCGCTGAGCTTCTGCACGTGGAAGTTGTAGGAGGCCATATTCACATCGCGAGCATCCTACTCGCTGGACACCTGCTGCACCACCAGATCCAAATCGCCGAAGCAAAGGATCTGGTTGATGCCAATCTCCCTGGCTAGTCGAAGGCCGTGCACCAATGCCACATACTCGGTGACGTTGTTGGAGGCCTTGAAATGGATCTGCAGGACATACTCCATTCGGTCTCTCTTGGGGGGGGGGTGAGGATGACGCTAGCTCCCAAGCCCCCAAGCATCTTCGATCCGTTGAAGTGCATCCCCAGTGATCCGAGTCGGGAACCGGTAGCAGGTACTGGGTTTCGGCCCAATCAACGAGGAAGTCCGTAAGAGCCTGTGACTTGATCATGAGCCTTGGCTCGTATTGGATGGAGTAGGCGGCGAGCTCGATTGCCCACTTGGTGACTCGGCTGGTGGTGTCCTTGTTGTCGATGATTTCCGAGAGGGGTGCGGTGCACACCACCTTAATCGGATGCTCCTGGAAGTAGTGCGTGAGCTTCTTACGTGCCAGGTACACGCTGTAGCACATCTTTTGGTAGTGGGGGTAGTTCTGCTTGGAGAGGGAGAGAACCTCGCGGAGGTAGTAGACGGGCCTCTAAACCGGCTGAGCCATGCCTTCCTCGGGGCGCTCTACCACCAGGATGACGCTGGCGACCCGGCTGGTGGCTGCTATATAGAGCAACATCAGCTCCTTGCTAGCCGGCGTGGCAAGAACCGGCGCTGTGGATAGCATGCGCTTGAGGTCATGGAATGTGGTGTCGACTTGCGAGGTCTAGGAGAACTTGTCCATCTTCTTCATCAGCTGATACAACAGAAGTGCCTTCTCCCCCAGCCGTCTGACGAAACAACTGAGGGAGGCCAGGCATCTAGTGAACTTCTGGACTCCGAGCAAGCTCTTGGGCAGCTGCATCCTCTTGATGGTTGCGATATTCTCCGGGTTCGCCTCGATTCCCCGTTGTGAAACGAGAAAACCGAGTAGCTGGCCGGATGGGATGACGAAGACGCACTTCTCCGGGTTCAGCTTCATCTAGTACCAGCGGAGGTTGCCGAACGTTTCCCTCAAGTCCTCGAGGAGGGTGCGCTTCTCCTTCGTCTTGATTATGACGTCATCCACGTAAGCATGCACGTTTCGGCCAATCTATGAGTGCAAGAATTTCTGCATACAACGTTGATAGGTAGCGACAACATTTTTTAGACCGAAAGACATGGTTACATAACAGAAAGCCCCGTACGGGGTTATAAATGATGTCTTGATCTGGTCAGCCGGGTTTAACCGAATCTGGTTGTAAATAGAATAACAGTCCAAGAAGGACACAAGTCACAGCCGGCCGTGGAATCGATAACCTGATCGATACAGGGCAAAGCAAAGGGTTCTTTTGGACACGCCTTGTTCAGGCTGGTGTAGTCGATACACATGCGCCAGGTCTTGTTTTTCTTCAACACCGGGACTGGGTTGGCTAGCCAGTCCGGGTGGTACACTTCCATGATGAACCCGGCTGCGAGGAGCCGGGTGATCTCATCACCAATGATCTTCCTCTTTTCTTCTGCGAACCGGCACGAAGGCTACTTGACCGGCTTGGCATCCGGTCGCACATGAAGTGAGTGCTCGGCGAACTCCCTCGGCACACCTGGCATGTCCTTGGGTGACCATGCGAAGATGTCCTGATTCTCATGGAGGAAGCCGACGAGCGCGCCTTCCTATTTGCTATCCAAGTTGGCACCAATGGTGACGAAATTGGTCGGGTCGGTGGGGTCGAGGAGGATCCTCTTCATCTCCTTTGTCGGCTAGAAAGCTGCGTCACCAGTCAGCTTCCTATTAGCCGGCACCTCTTGCTAGGCCAAAGCCACGTTGCGCACGATCTCGCACTTCTCTTCGGCTATGATGAGGGCTTTAGCCAGCTTGGAGTCGGCCGACGCGCATTCCATCGACTGCCTGAAGTAGCCAGCAATGGTGATCATGCCGTTTGGCCTCGGCATCTTCATCTTGAGGTATGCATAGTGGGGGACGGCCATGAACTTGGCGAGGGCGGGACGTCTGAGGAGAGCGTGGTAGGAGCTTGTTAGGTTCACCACCTCAAACCATACCGGCTCACGCCGAAAGTTCTCCTCGGTTCCGAAGATGACGTCTAGCTGGATTTTACCTAGCGGGGCACAAGCTAGCCCTGGTAGTCCATCATGGAATGTCATGGTAGTCGGGCGCAGGTCACACTCGCGGATGCCGAGCTTCTCTAGGGAGGACCAGTAGAGCAGGTTGAGACTGTTGCCTCCGTTGATGAGGACACGCGAGAAGCGACAGGTGTGCTTGTTGGAGACGATGAGCGGGTCAAGCACCATTGTGTAGCCCCGGGATTCAGGAGGCGATCCGGCTGATCCTCCTGGCTCCAGGTGATGGGGGTCTCCAACTAGTTCAGGTACTGGGGGACTGGGGAGACAATGGCATTGACTTCCTTGGAGCGCCGCTTGCGGTTATGCTTGTCGTCCGGCTTGGTCTCGAAGATGTCATAGGAGGCGTGTGGCTGAGGGTAGCCATTGTTGTTGCCGTTGTTACCATTGTTAGCGTCTCCCCTAGCCGGTGGTGGTGGTCCGCCGGGAGGGGGCGGTGGTAGACGGAGTTGGCCTCCTTGGTATTTCATCTGGTGAGTCCAGCTGCAGTTCCGGGTAGTATGCGTAGCCGGTTTGAAGGGTCTGCTATGCCACTTGCACGGGCCATCGAACATTTGTTCGAAGGTGAACCACGGCTTCTGCCTTCTTGCGTCGCCCGCCGGCGTGTCAGGTGCGCCCTCCACAGCATTGACCTGCCTCGCGTGGTAGCAGGGCTTCTGTTGGCTGGCCTGGCGGTCCCCATGGAACTGGTTGTCGTTGTCGTGCCGCCTAGAGGATCCGGCTTTGCCGCCCGGTTTACTTGGTCGATTGTGAGCCGGCTCTATGGGAGTCAGTCAGCCATCAGCATTCACCCGGAGGGGCTTCTTCATTGCAGCGTCAGCCGTGGCGTACTAGTCCGGAACCGTCATGAGCTCCGCCATGGTTTTCGGCTCGTCACATAGTAGCTGGTGGCGAATGATACATCCATTTTGCATCACTATTCTATGTCTTAATTCACTACTATTCATTGATATATTTCGTACTGAGAGGTGATACTTATGTTATTTCATCTATTTTTGCATGGTTGATGACTTTTGGAGCATGGACCACTGCAGTCAGGATTCTGATGGAAAAGGTGCTGTTTGGAGGCAAAATTCGCAAAGATCAGAAAATCCGGGAAAATATATGGACAATCATATTTTTCCAGAAGACTAAGGATGCCAGAAGATGGAGTGGAGGTGGGCCACAGGGGGCCCACACCACCCCATGGCGTGGGCAGGCCTAGGCCGCGCCTGGAGGTGGTGTGGCCGCCCTGGCCCACTCCAGCCTCTCCCCTCTGGCGTATATCATCCTCCTGAAACCCTAAGACTCGAGGAGCGACCACGGAAAGATTCTGCCGCCTCTGCGGGGCGGAAAACACCGAGAGAGAAAGATCTCCCCGGCAGACAGATTTCTGCCGAGGGAATTCCTTCCTGGAGAGGGGAGATCGTCGCCATCAACACCATCATCAAGCTGGACTTCATCGGGATCATCATCATCACCACCATCATCACCATCAGCACCCTCATCACCATCTCCATATTGTTGTAACAATTGAGTTGAATCTTGCATAGTTCATAGGGGAAACTTTCCCGGTGTTGATTACTCTTTGTAGTTGATGCTATTGAGTGAACCATTGAATTATTGTTTATGTTCAGATTGTTATACATCATTATTCCATCTCTGATCATGATCCATATGATGTCTTGTGAGTAGTTCGTTTTGTTCTTGAGGACATGGGAGAAGTCTTGTTGTTAGTAATGGAGTTGTGTTGAGAAAGATTCAATAAATTGTTATTTAAGTTGTGGTGTACTTCTTCTAGTGGTGTCATGTGAACGTCGACTACATGACACTTCACCTATATGGGCCTAGGGGAATGCATTCTGTATTTGGCTACTAATCGTAGGGGTTGTCGGAGTGACAGAAACCTGAACCCCCGTTAGGAAACCATTGCACAAGGGACGTAAGGGTCTTAGAGTTTAAAGCTGTGGTTAGGTTTCTACCTTAATTACTTTCTTGTACTTACGGATGTTTGCAAGGGGTATAATCACAAGTATGTATTAGTCTTGGATGGGGCGGTACATTAGCACAGGTTCACCCACACAACACTTAGCAAGCTAAAGAAGATTAATCAACTATATGAAGCGAAAGCACTTGACAGTCTTCCCATGTGTCCTCGAGAACGTTTGGTCATCTATAGAAATACAACTGGCTTGTCCTTCGCTGCATAAAGGATTGGGCCACTTGCTGCATTTACTCCTACTGTCTTTTATTTACTCGTACTTTGTTTACTTGCTTTATCGAAAACCCCTAAAAATCTGTTTGCTAAGTATTTGCAGAGAATTCCTGATCCATACCACTAGCCAGCACCTTCTGCTCCTCGTTGGGTTCGACACTCTTACTTATCGAAAATACTGCGATACACCCCCTATACTTGTGGGTCATCAGAAGCATGGTGCCTTCTCGGCACCCCTCAACGAAGAAATCGATCGCCTGGCTCTCCAGGATGCCCTCGCAAGGGTTGTGCATCTCCGTCCACCTGAGTAACTCGCGGTCCGACTCGCAATCGCCCTGGATGCACAGGGCCAGATCGCGAGGGCGACCCGGACGCTTGTATGTGCCGTTGAAGTTGCATACGAACAACTTATCGAAGTCCGGGCAGGCGTTGATGCTATTGGGTGCGAGGTTGTTGAGCCATGTACTTGCCGAGCCGGTTAGCATGAGGGGGACGTAGCGCACCACTATGCGCTTATTCCCATGGGCAATGCCGACTACCGTTGTGACACCCCTGGGATCAGGGTTAAACAAATCCAGACCTTAGCCTGACATAAGCTTAACCTAGAGCTCGAGGATATCCAGTGAGAAATCGGTAACACAACAGTAACCCTGTGACACAAAATTATTACACCAAGCTCATAACTAAGCAAAGAACCAAAATATTACAAACAGAGGTCACTGACCACAAACATCAAACAACAGAAGGCAAATTATGCTATTAAGTATAGCAAACTTAATAAATGGCCTAAGAGGACGGAAGCATAACGATGATGTCCCAACCCATAGATTCCAGGCTACCGGCCGGGAACCCCAAGCTACTCGTCGGTGTCGATGTCATACCAAACTTGTATTCAGGGGAACACTTATTCGGATAGAAAAGTATCAACAAAGCAAGGGTGAGTACAGGGTGTACTCCGCAAGACTTATGGCTGGTGGGGTTATTTTGCATAAATCCATATTTGTTTATAAAACAAGAGGGAGGAGAAGCTCGACTAATTAGAATATTTTAAAAGGGGATAAGAGAGCGACATCTCCGAAGAATTGATAATCATCTTGATATCCACCAAAGTAATCCTCATCTCACAACTAGGATCACCCCCTCGTACCCATGAGGAAGCATCCTTAACAAACCTTAGTTGCCAAGTTTTACGATTAGATTAATGTTCTCTATGATATTCACATCCGTTCCCAAGTCGTCCATAACCATGGACATGGCTTTTCAAAAATATGTAACACTGTAGGGGTGTACAACTTACCCACATGTACCAACCTACTCTTAATACCACTATAGTTGAGCCCTCTTCCTTGGAAGGCTGGCAGAGGGTGGTTGGACATGACCTTTACCTTGATTTCACCGAGACCATGAGTCATGCCCTAAGGAGGGTTCCGCCGTAATGGGTCAAGTCCCGAAGCCGGTCCCTAGAGATGTGAGTCAGGGTTGGTTTACTAGGGGCTCCATCAACCCCAAGCAACCCCAGCCACGCTTACCTACCTGTTATGATGCACCTCCTTCACCGCCTTCGAGAACAACCAAATATGCATATATCAAATGGAACGCCCGAACTATATGTGACTAATTTAATTTACTAGGCAAGTTAGTTTCTTGTGAGGTTTTCCAGGCCCCGTGTGGCTGTACGCTCGTCTTGGTTCAAGAGGCTAGAACTCGGGTCCTAGTAGTGGCGAGAATGGGACTAAAAAACCACATCCCACTGTGGCCTCCCATACAAGACTTAGCATATTTAACCTTTACCACTAATCTTACCTCATCAGTATACCTCATTCTCCTGTCATACTAGATTCTATGCATTTGGTACATCTTCTGGATGAACCAGCACTGACGGCTAAGCAAGACATATATAATAGCTCTAGAGTGCACACAAGCCAAACCTAGTTATGCTAGGAGTAGTGGATCAGGTAATATAAGCTCAAGGGAGTAATGCAATAGATAGGATACTCTATCTATCGATAGAAGACCATAGTAGAATCGTATGGAACATGACAAGAATTAAATATTTTCAAAATCATAGGATTGTATAATGGTGGGGTTATGCTTGCCTTTGCCTGTTGATACCCAGATATAGATCTTCATAAGCCTTGTAGTTGACTTAGTTACAGTTGTTCAAGTATTGTTCGTTGATCTTTGATGGGGTTAACCTCGGTCTTCGATCTCGATCTCGATATCGTATTCTCCCGGGAAGAAGCAAACACCAGAAAGAAAGGGAAACAACAATCAACACATGGCATCAATGCAATTCTCAATCAAGGATGATGATATGACAAGTTAAATTGTATTGAAATGAACCCCTAAGACATGCTCGACCATTTTAAACAGGGTATGACGTTGCAAACCCTGGTAAAGTAGGAACCCTGGAATCACCTACGGGGGTTCAATTGTTCTTCTAATTAAACTTGCAATGAAAGTTGTTGAACAATGCATGATTATGAGTCTATTGTGTAAATCTCATTTTTCTGAACATTTTGATATATAATACATATTTTTCTGACTTATAAATAATTAGATATTAAATTTACAAGATTTATACCATTTTTTGGATTTACTAAAACGATATAAAGGCTTTACTGCGTCATTATGACGTCATCTCAACCCTAACCGTAAACTTTCTGCACCACAGGAGCATCTAGCCACTGAGGCTGACGGGTGGGACCTGGGCCACGCGGTTGCCACCTTGGCGCCACGCGGGACTCGCCGGAGAACCTGCAGACGACGGCCCCTGGCGGCACTAGAAGGAAAACAGGGAAGCGGGGTTCGTCTCGTTTGAACCAGCGCTTCGCGCTGAGTCGGAAACGGTCGGCACCACTATGGAATGGTCACCGGAGCGAGGTACACGGCGGTGCACGGCGGAGGAGCTTGCAGAGCGACGGCGAGCGATGGCTTGCAGAGCGACGGCGAGCGATGGCTACAGAGCGAGAGGAAGATGGAGGAGGGGTCCAGAGGTACCGGTGGCTCACCCTGAGCGCGATGGAGGGGTCGAGGAGGCACGGGGAGGTCAGAATCAATGGCGAGCAGCGGTGGCCGGTGTCAGGGACGAGGGTCTGATTGCTGCGACTAGGACCCTGCCTGCTAGCGCTAGCTGGGGCAATTGACGGAGACAAGCGAGGCGAAGCTTCCAGGCGTCACGGCGAGACTCGGGGCGGCCGGAAACGATGGCAATGGATTGCTCTGGCTGGAGCTAGGGTTCGGGTAGAGAGGAACCACGAGGGGGAGGCCAGGAGAGAGAGTGGAAGTGCATGAGGGCGAGAGAGACGTGTCCACGACGATCTTATCAACCCCCGGAGCTCGATGAACGGCGGGATGCAGGCGGCGGGATCGACGGTGTCGGCGATGACAGGAAGCAGCTTGCGCTGGAGAGGAAGACGATGAAAACATAGGCTAAGCGGTATTGGGCCGGATGGGCCGCTCGGGGGCTGCTAGCTACGCGCGTGGGCGGCAGATAGAGAAAAGAGGAGAGATGGGCTAGCCTGGTCTGGCTCTCTCTTTTTTTAACAAAATCTTTTTCTTTTTCTGTTTCCTATTTTCTCTTTTGTGTTTGAATTTCAAAAATACCAGAAGGTTTTAAAATATCTGAAAATATTGACAGGGCCCTTTTATTCAGATTGGGCTCCACACATTTTGGTAGTTTTCAAATTCAAAACATTTTGAATTGATTTGAGAGGGAGAGGGAAACTAGGGTTTTAGGGTTTTGCATTATTTTTTGTTGCATGCATTGTTAAATATGATGCTCACGAATGCACACACAGCCCTAATACATAAATAACTAAAACTGGGGTGTTACAGCTCTATCCCCCTTACGAGAATCTCGACCCGAGATTCTGCAGGTAGGAAGAAGGAAGAGAAATATGGTCACTTCTAAGGATAAGAGGGAAACACACTAACAACACACAAAGTATCTCATGGTCAACTCGTGAAGGAGTGCTCAAAAAAAACTTTGAGATGAGGAACATGAAACATGTCAAGGTAACGGAGGAAACAAGAGGAGATGGGTTTCAAGTTGTTAGATAGCTGGTCTTCATAAGGATTGAGACCATGGAGTTTCAGAAGAGCTTAATCTTCTGAAAAGGAAAGCTTACAATAGAAAGAACATGACCACAGGCTTCGAGAGATGAAACTCTACTAGACGGCTTAAACAGAGCTTCCAGGGATACAAAGATACGGATAACCAAGCTGTTGAACCATGTTTGATATAGAAGGATCATTGTTTATTCAACAGAAGGTTAAGATGGAAAGGTGTTTTGTGGAGACGACTCATAAGAGTCGCAAGGAACATGTAACAAGAGAAACTTCTGATTACCAAAATCATCGTCACTTTTTGAACATGTTAGAGGAACGAAGGAAACTCTTTATTCATCCAGGTTTTCAAAATCTTTGCCGAAGATCATGATATCACTTTACACCACGAGATGAATAGGTAAGAAGATTCCTGATGACCCGAGGAAAGAGAAACTTCATTCTCAGACTTCAATTACTCAGCACAATAGAATTGCTTGCCAACATAAAGGGTCTGGAGGATTGATACGTCCATTTTGCATCACTATTTTATATCATAATTTACTGCTATTCATTGATATATTTCATATTAAGAGATGATACTTATGTTATTTCATCTATTTTTGCATGATTGATGACTTTTGGAGGATGACCCACCGGAGTCAGGATTCTGATGGAAAAAGCACGGTCCAGATGCAATATTTGCGAAGATCAAAAAATCCCAGAAAATATATAGAAATATCTATTTTTCCAGAAGATGAAGAATGCCAGAAGGGGAAGTGGAGATGGGCCACAGGAGGCCCACACCACCCCTGGTGCGGGTCGCCCCTAGGCCGCGCCACTAGGTGGTGTGGCCACCCTAGCCTACCTCTAGCATCGCCCTTCTGCGTATATATTCCCCTCAGAAACCAAAAGTTCAGGGGAGCGACCACAGCAAGATTTTGTCGCCTCTGCGGGGCAGAAACTACAGAGAGAGAAAGAGCTCTCCGGCAGGCAGAAATCTGCCGGGGAAATTCCTTCCCATAGAGGGGAGATCGTCGCCATCAACACTGTCATCAATCTAGACTTCATCGGGATCATCATCATCTCCACAAGCACCATCACCACCACTTTGTACCGCTGTAACAATTGGGTTGAATCTTGCATAGTTCTTAGGGGGAACTTTCCCGGTGTTGATTACTTGTTGTAGTTGAAGCTATTGAGTGGAACCATTGAATTATTGTTCATGTTAAGATTGTTACTTATCATTATTTCATCTCTGATCTTGATCCATATGATGTCTCGTGAGTAGTTCATTTAGTTCTTGAGGACATGGGAGAAGTCATGTTGTTAGTAGTGGAATTGTGTTGAGAAAGATTCAATGGTTTGATATTTAAGTTATGGTGCTATTCTTCTAGTGGTGTCATGTGAATGTCGACTACATGATACTTCACCTGTATGGGCCTAGGGGAATGCATTGTGTATTTGGCTACTAATCGTGGGGTTGCCGGAGTGATAGAAATTTAAACCCCCGTTAGGAAACCTTTGCATAAGGGAGTGTAGGATCTCAGAGTTTAAGGCTGTGGTTAGGTTTTTACCTTAATTACTTTCTTGTAGTTGCGGATTCTTGCAAGGGGTAACAAGTATGTATTAGTCCTAGTAAGGTCAGTACATTAGCATAGGTTCACCCACACAACACTTATCCAACTAGAGAAGATTAATCAACTATATGAAGCGAAAGCACTTGACAATATTCCCATGTGTCCTCGAGAACATTTGGTAACTTAAGTAATACAATCGGCTTGTCCTTTGCTAAAGAAAGGATTGGGCCACTTGCAGCAATTATTATTATTGTCTTTTACTTACTCGCACTTTATTTATCTGCATTATCAAAAAAAACCTAAAAATCCATTTGCTAAGTATTTACAGAGAATTCCTGATCCAAACCACTTGTCAACACCTTCTGCTCCTCATTGGGTTCGACACTCTTATTTATCGAAAATACTACGATACACCCCCTATACTTGTGGGTCATCAAGACTATTTTTTGGCGTCGTGGCCGGGGAGTGAAGCGCTATTGAAGAGTGGAATTGGTATAGGAAACTTCTACTATGAGTATTGTTTATTTCTATTTGTTACTTTATTTTCAATATGGATAATTCATTTAGTTTCTTATTTCGGAATGCTACTACCACTGCTAAGGTAGTAGGTGAACCACCACCTGCTGAAATTGATCCTTTTAAAATACCTACAAAAATTGTTGATCGTGTTATGGATAACTACTATTTTGGAGATGGAACTGTCCATCCCGGTGATCATTTGCTTTTTATACATGAATTATGCTGATTGTTCAAGTGTGCAGGTATTACAATAGATCAAGTTAAGAAAATTTTATTCTCTGTATCATTGAAAGGCAGAGCTTAGGAATGGTATAAGCTGCTAAAGAATGGCCAATCTCTTGAATGGGAGGAAATTGTACCTCTCTTTTATTCCAAATTTTATCCTCCTAGTCAGATTCATAAAGATCGGAATCAAATATATAACTTTTGGCCTCGTGATGGAGAGAGTACCTCCCAAGCTTGGGGGAGATTGAAGTTACTAATGCTAAAATGTCCTATTCATGAGCTCCCTAATAATATTATTATCAATAACTTTTATGCAAGGCTTTCTCTTCATGATAAGGATCTATTGGATGCTTCCTATGCTGGATCATTTACATGTATGAAAGAAAAAGCTAAATGGGATCTTCTAGACCGTATTCAAGACAATGCTGAAGCATGGGAGAATGATAAAGGAAGAAAGTCAGGTATAAATTATGATTATGAATGCATTAAATCTTTTATGGGAACTGATGACTTTCATAATATTAGTGTTGCTTATGGTCTTGATTCTGAAAGTATTGCAAATTGTTTTAAGGCTTTTACCTCTTATATTGAAATTCCTAAAAAGATATGGAACAAGTATCATGCACCATATAAATATATTGTTGATTATGTTCCTGCTAGAAATACTGAAGTTTATACTGCTGATTGTATTTTACCTGAACCTTACATCGAGAAAATACCTTTCCCTATTAAGGTAAAGGAACATTCTATGATAGCTAGTATGGTTAACAAAAGTACAAAGAAAGCTATAGAACCTGATGAACAAATATATGTTGAACCTACAGTAGCAAATGTGAAAGACCTTGTCACTAAAAATGTAGAAGATGGGCACATTATCCTTTGTAAGGATACTTCTAATATTGTTTCACGTCCTAGTAGAACCAGGAAAGCTAGGGTCCCTGTGTTTTCGGTCAGAATAAGTGATCATTGCTACTATGGTTCATGTGATAATTATATCGTTAAATATATTCATGATACTGAAAGTTATTATGAGAGAGGTAAAAATGTTTCTATGCATCTCAATAATATTAAGTTTCCTCGCTTTATGCTGAAAGTCTTTATGTTGCACTTGTTTTGCCTTCATATGCTAGTAGCATCTGGTTTCAATAATTTATTTTCTTACAAAACTCCCTTGCATAGGAAGTGGGTTAGACTTAAATATGTGTATATTTGCTCCTTGATGCTCTCTTTTACTTCACTTCATATTCTTATGTGAGCATCATTGAAATTTATCATGCCTATCTTAATGGCTATAAAGGAAGAGTTTTTTGGGAGACAACCCATTATATTTTTGCTTTTAGTTTATTTTTGTTTAGTTGAGTCCTAGAAGTTATTGCTTCTGTAATAACCTCTCCTTATCCTTTTTGTTTGGTTTTTTGTGTCAAGATCAGCCTCTAATGAAAGAGAAGTAAGATTTGGGGAAGTTGCTATCCCAAAACAGATTTTTGTGCTTCACCATAAAAAATTGTGAAAAATCCTAGAACGTCGTACTGATCTGTAATTTTTTGTGTGCATGCCCCAGGTTATTAATTAACTTTCGTTAGCTTTGCACTTTTTGATTTGATCAACAGAAGATTTTCCAAAAAATTGATCTTTACCTTCTGGTCTGTTTTGACAGATTTCTGCCATTATGCTGAAGACTATCAATAGAATCTTCTAGATGCTAGAATGGAAAAGAAGATCCAATGGCTAGAAATGTTGGGATTCGCGAGTCTTGATCCAACGGTCAATATTCAAAGTTATTCGTACACTATATAGTGGTAAGAGTTAAGATAAGATATCTTTATCTCTACTACTATAATGGAGCAGTTTTGAATTAGATCAATAGCACCAATCCTGATCGTTGGGCTGTTAGATCCAATGGTTCAGAGAAGCTGGATTCATGTTGAATAGTACCTAGAGCAAACTCCACCATGCATGTTCTAGAACCATCAAGCCACCACCCCCAAAATTTCTTAGCACAGTAGGCTGTAAATAATACAGACCTAGAGCAAACTCCACCATGTTCTCGAATCATCATGTCACCACCCCCAAAATGCATAAATTAAGTATATTAATAATAACAATCTACACATATTGATAATACAACCTACCGTGCTATGAAATTTGGGGGGGGTGGTGACATGCATGATGGTTCTAGAACATAGAGGAGTTTGCTCTAGGTACTATTCAACACGAATCTAGCTGCTTTGATCCATTGGATCTAATAGCCCAACGGTCAGGTATGGTGCTATGGATCCAATTCAAAACTTCTCTATTCTTATCTTATCTTATCTTAACTTGCCACTATATAGTGTTCGAATAACTTTGAATATTGACCGTTGGATCTTCTTTTCCATTCTAGCATCTAGAAGATTCTATTTTTTGAATGGTCTAGAAGATTCTATGGATAGTCTTCATCATAATGAATGATATGCACAAAACTCAAAACACACTTCTCCATCATTCTAGAATCTTCTCCCTCGTTTCTCTAGACCATGTTACCAAAAATTTCATGTTTTAGATCTCCACTACTATAATGGAGCAGTTTTGATTGGATCCATAGTACCAATCCTGACCGTTGGGCTATTAGATCCAATGATTCAGAGCAGCTGGATTCGTGTTGAATAGTACCTAGAGCAAACTCCACCATGTTCTCTAGAACCATCATGTCATCACCCCCAAAATTTCATAGCACAGTAGGCTGTATTCTCAATATGTGTATATAGTTATTATTAATAGACTTAATTTATGCATTTTTCTCTAATGTATGAAATGTGATTTAACAAACATTAAGTTGTTATTAACCAATAGTCTTGTTAGAGAAAAAATTCATACATTAAGTATATTAATAATAACTATCTACACATATTGAGAATACAGCCTACTATGCTATAAAATTTTGGGGGTGGTGACATGCTGATAGTTCTAGAACATGGTGGAGTTTGCTCTATAGGTACCATTCAACATGAATCTAGCTGCTCTGAACCATTGGATGTAACAGCCGAACGTTCTATATGAAATGTGATTTAACAAACATTAAGTTGTTACTAACCAATAGTTTTGTTAGAGAAAATGCATACTTTAAGTCTATTAATAATAACTATCTACACATAATGAGAATACAGCCTGCTGTGCTATGAAATTTTGGGGGTGGTGACATGATGGTTCTAGAACATGGTGGAGTTTGCTCTAGGCCAGTACTATTCAACATAAATCAAGCTACTCTGAACCATTGGATCTAACAGCCCAACGGTCAGGATTGGTTCTATGGATCCAATTCATTCAAAACTGCTCCACTATCTTATCTCATCTTACCACTATATAGTGTATGAGTAACTTTGAATATTAACCGTTGGATCGAGACTCGCGAATTCGAACATTTCCAGCCATTATTGGATCTTCTTTTCCATTTTAGCATCTAGAAGATTCTATTGATAGTCTTGAAACAATGAATGCACTATGCATAAACCTCTCAAACCACACTTCTCCATCATACTAGAATCCTCCCCCTCATTTCTCTAGACCATGTTACCAAAAATTTCAAGTGTTAGGTAGCTAATAATCTTTGACTTCTACACATGATGATACAAAGTAGAAGAGAAGAACCAAATATACACCCATACTTTATAGATGTTGATCAAATTTATATTTTTTCCACTTTACCTATTATAATTTTATATAGTGATGATATGTCGAGCATCTATTATCTGAGCCTCACATGCAACTTACTAGTAGTAGTAGAGAGAATATAACCTACTGTGCTATGAAATTTTGGGGGTGGTGACATGATGGTTCTAGAACATGCCAGAGTTTTATCTAGATACTATTCAACACAATTCCAGCTGCTTTGCACCATTGGACCTAACAGCCTAATGGTCAAGATTGGTGCTATGGATCCAATTCAAAACTACTCTATTCTTATCTTATTTTATATTATTTTATCTTATCTTACCACTATATAGTGTACGAATAACTTTGAACATTGACCGTTGGATCAAGACTCGCGAATCCCAATGTTTCTAGCCATTGGATCTTCTTTTATATTCTAGCATCTAGAAGATTCTATTTTTTTGAACGGTCTAGAATATTCTATTGATAGTCTTCATCACAATGAATGCTATGCACAAAACTCAAAACACACTTCTCCATCATTCTAGAGTCTTCTCCCTAGCTCGTTTCTCTAGACCATGTGTTACTAAAAATTTCATGTTTTAGTAGATAGCTAATAATCGTTGACTTCTACATGATATTACCACTATATAGTGTACGGACAACTTTGAATATTGACCGTTGGATCAAGACTAGCAAATTCCAACATTTCCATATGTTGGATCTTCTTTTCCATTCTAGCATCTAGAATATTCTATTGATAGTCTTCATCACAATGAATGCTATGCAGAAAACTCAAAACACACTTCTCCATCATTATAGAATCTTATCCCTCGTTTCTCTAGACCATGTTACCAGAATTTTAAAGTTTTAGATAGCTAATAATCGTTGACTTCTACATGATATTCAAAGTACAAGAACGAAATATACACCTAAGAAGATTATTCTACTCCCTCCGATCCAAATTATTGTTCTCAGATTTGTCTAGATTCGGTTGTATCTAGTCATGTTTTAGTGTTAGATACATTCGAATCTAGATAAATATGAGAACAATAATTTGGATCGAAGGGAGTAGAATGATGGAGTAGTGTTTTTTGAGGTTTGTGCATTGCATTCATTGTGCTAAAGATGTACTATCCATAATATATTCTAGTAGAGATGCTAGCTAGTAGAATGGAAAGGAAGATCCAACGACTAGCAATATTGGGATTCACGAGTCTTGATCTAATGATCAATATATTCGAAGTTATTCATACACTGTATAGTGGTAAGATAAGATAAGATAAACAATAGTATTTTCTAGAGATGATGCTACAATGGAACAGTAGATCCAATGGCTGGCAATGTTGGGATTCGCAAGTTTTGATCCAACCGATCAATATTAAAAGTTATTCGCAAAAAATATAGTGGTAAGATATGATAAGAAAGACTATCAATTGTATCTACTAGATGCCAGAATGGAAAAGAAGATCCAACCGGTTGTCAATGTTGGGATTCGCGAGTCTTGATCCAACGGTCAAAATTCTAAGTTATTCGTACACTATAGTGGGTAAAATACTGTACTATCCATAGTGTATCTTCTATTTAGATGCTAGCTAGAATGGACTAGTAAAAGGCATGTGCCACACACATATATATTTTATGAAATGTGATTTAGCAAACATTAAGTTGTTATTATTAACCAATAGTCTTGTTAGAGAAAAAAGAGCATACATTAAGTCTAATAGTAAAAGGCATGAGCCACACGAATATACTGTATGAAATGTGATTTAGCAAACATCAAGTTGTTATTATTAACCAATAGTCTTGTTAGAGAAACAAGCCATACATTAAGTCTACTAGTAAAATACATGAGCCGTACATGTATATGCTGAATGAAATGTGATTTAGCAAACATTAAGTTGTTATTATTAACCAATAGTCCTGTTAGAGAAAAAGGCATACATTAATTCTATTAATAATAACTATCTACACACATTGAGAATACAGCCTACTGTGCTATGATTATTTTTTGGGGGGGGGAGGGCGGTTACATGTGGGGCTACCGGGCTGCGGTACCAAAGTTCTTGGGTGAGTGCACCGCGGTACCTAAGTTGCCTAAAATTGCCGTGTTTCGAAATGTTGGGCCGCCAACTACCGAGAGGGGCCATTTTGATGCAAACTCATCTCACCCCTACCAAATCCAAACATTCCATGAAACTGCCCCGTAAAATAGACGGTCGGGACCCTCATGTCAGTAATATTTCCATGACGCGAGCGCCAACGCGGCAACCACGGAGGCAAAATGAGAGACTAAAGGAGCATGGTGCATTGACCCAATTCACAAATCCACTCCCTCCCTCCTTTCGCATGAACCCTAGCACCGGCGATGTTGAAATCCCCTCTCCAACCAGAATGATCTCTTCGGGCATTTGACTTCCGGCGCCAAGTTGTTGCGCCTACTCGCTGCTAACAAGCTCTAATGCCGAATGTCGTGCTAGCCATTGCGATGATCTAGCCCGCCTCTACCGTCGACGAGCTGAGCAGCACGAAGGATGGCAGATCCATTTGCCGAGGAAGAAGTACTTCTAGCTAATTGCGGGTGAGCTACTCTTCTCTCTGCTATTCGCACTATCTATAACTGCTAGCTGGCTATTGGCATTACAGAGATATATCGAACATAGAATTGTTTGCTAGCATGACGCTGACAAACAATTCTTATCTTTTGTCCCTAATTTTCTATCAAGTAGGATCTCCGTTGAACCCAAATACACGGTTTTGGTCACCATCTGCGGCTACCACATTAAATTAGCAGATGGGAAGAGCACGTGGAATCAATGTCACAATCTGAAGATGGAAGTATCACATGTGCAGTTATGCACTATCCCTAGTTTGGTTGCTGCTGTGCGTGAACTTGTTGAAATGAGGCCGGAGCAGACTGCACGGTTCAGCTTCATCGATGTACGAGGCTTCACGGTTCCTATAACGTGTGATAGTCAGCTAATTGGGTTGATGAAATAGTATGATGGGCTTCGAAAGGTTATGCTGATTTGTAACATACTAGATGAGGAAGCTCCTGATACTGGGAGTCGCCCAGCTATTGTTGGGCAGGGAGGTCTAACTTGAACCCCTGCTGTTGTTGAGAAAAATGTGGTTCCTCGTCTGCGACATGCTTCTGTCAGGCAACCTCCTCGTAGGAGTCCCCGTATTGCCATTGTGGAAAACTCTGCTCTGGAATCTGCTGGTACTGGTCATCCCCGTCCCCGTGGTGTTGTTGCTCCGGCTGCTACTCACCCAATCCATGCCGCTATTGAGCAAACTAAGGCTTCCGGAGGCTGCCCCGTTGTTGTTGCCAAGACCGCCGCCTTATGTGCTGCTCCTCCCTAAAATCGTCCTCAAGTTGTGTGAACCCGTGCTTTGGAATCTGCTGGTACTGGTCGTCCTCGTGTTGTTGTTGATCTGGCCGCTATTGACCCAATCACTGCCGATGTTGAGGAAACTAAGGCTTTCGGAGGCTGCCCCACTATTGTTGTAAAGACCGATGCCTTGTGTCCTCCTCGAACCCGTGCTCAGGTTCAGTGAGCTGCTGGTCTGGAGCCAGCTCATGGTCTGGACTCTGCTAGCACTCGAAACACTGTTGTTGTGGGAACTGCTCCTGATCGTCGATGTGGCATGGCAGCAGCTGATCCTATTGTGGCTTCCGTTAGAAGGGGCCCTTCTTGTCCACCATGTAATGTAGCTCCCGCTGCTAAGGGCCCTTGCCTTGTTCCTGGTCCTGGTACTTCCACCGAGGTTGATCCAGCTAATGATGATGCTGGTAATGGAGATGGTGGCATTGGGGCTAGGTCTGATGGTGCCGCTCCACCTCTCGAACCTCTCGAAGGTTTCTATCCTGAAGAACCTGATGATGGCAAAGTAACCGTTCGTATCGGTGTCGCGGATTATACTACAAAATTAGATGATGCCACAAAAAAATTATATGACGAGTTTGATGTAATCCTTGGCAGATACGATCCTGAAGTGGTAGAGTTATGTGACCTAATGGCATCGTTACATGTGAAGGTGTTGTGGGGGTCCTCCCAGGAAGCACGTTTGTTATATTTTGGTTACAGGAGCAAAAAGGCTATCGAAGTGAAAGATACCAGGGATTTAGTCATACCGTTTACAAGGAAACATTATAGAGGTGAAGTGTACTTCCACTTGATAGTGCAAATGGCTGGAGAGGAATTGGAACTCGACAATAGAGATGATGGACTTTTAGAAGGCATGTGTGACCTGATCCATGGCATCACTAGGGCTGGTGCGACTGAGGGTAGCTTCGAACAGAGGAGAGTCTTACAGAGGAGCGTCATAAAGAGGAGCAGGAAGAGCATCCCCAGAAATGGCACCCTGAAGAAGAACGTCACCAAGGAGACCACGCCAGAGAAGAGGACGCCCAAGAGTCGCACGAAAAAAGGCACCACATCGCAGAGTACACCCCTGAGATCCAGTCAAAATGCCACACCGAACGGTAGCAGCTAAAATTGCTAAGAGCGTTATCATGGTGGTGAACACTCCTAGGAGTGGTAGCAAAGTGGTGAAGATGGCCAGCACGGAGGCTACCACACCCAGTGGAAGCAGAAAAAATACTAATTTGGAGCAGAACATGCCGCTATCAGGGAATAATGCCAGCACGAAGGAGAACACGCCCAATAGTAGCAGCAAAAGGGATAATTTGGAGCGGAATACGCTGTTGAGGTCAGGCAATAATGCCAGCACGAAGGAGAACGCGCCCAATAGTAGCAGCAAAAGGGCTAATTTGGAGCGGAACACGCCGCTGAGGTCAGACAATAATGCCAGCACGAAGGAGAACACGCCCAATAGTAGCAGCAAAAGGGCTAATTTGGAGTGGAACATGCCACTGAGGTCAGGCAATAATGCCAGCACGAAGGAGAACACGCCCAATAGTAGCAGCAAAAGGGCTAATTTGGAGCGTAACATGCCGCTGAGGTCAGTCAATAATGCCAGCACCCTGGAGCCAACATCCGTGAGGGGAGGCAGGAAAGAGATCACACCCAAGAGCGGCAGCAAAAAGCCTAGTTCGATGGGGAATGGAACGCAGATGTCAATCCCTACTAATACCATCAGGAAAGATTACATCAGGAAGGAGGATGTACACAGGAAGAGCAAGAGGGTTCTGTATAGTCAAGATGAAATTGATTCTGACTGCTGTTTGTCCACTGAAGTACCTGGGATGCGTGCAAACGTAAGACTACCCCATGTGGTTGCAGCAGAACCAACCGAGTGTCTTGGAGAAAACAGAGTTGCTGGTGAGGTGGATTGGGGCAATGTTCCGGTCCATCCGGGTGGAGACGATGGTGCAGCCCCACCCATGGGAGTTAGTATGATGTGTGCAGTACTAGGCATTAGAGACGATGGACAGGATTCTGAATCAGATGAAGAAGAAGGCACTGTAGAGGATCAAGAATCTGGTGATGATGAAATAGACGATGAACTCAACGATGAGGCTGGTATTCCAATCGATGATTTGGGTGTTGAAGTAGAAGAAATGAAACATGACCACGAGTATCCTATAATTTTGGTCAGCACCAAGTTCAGTAGCATGCAGGAGTTCAGGATGTCGTTCCAGCATTTTTGTATCAAGGGGGAGTTCGACGTTTATCGACTGAAGAACACTGCCCAGAGGTATGAGGCCGTTTGCAAGTTAACGTGGATGAATGGACGGGCCGAGGTACATTGTCCATGGAGGATCACAGCAAGAGCCTTACCTACGTCAAATGCAATTAGGGTACTGGGGTAATGAATGTAGCAAACCATTAGAACTCTCTCTCTTTTCACTCTATAACTACAATTGATGTGCGATATCCTTCTAGCAACTAGTCGACTCCACTTATCGTTTAAATGAATATGTGTTGCAGGTGAACAAAATGGGTCGTCCACACATGTGTCCGACATGCAGCAAACTGAAATCCTCAATGGCTGATACGGAGTGGGTGGCTATGCAATCTATGTCCATACTAAAGGATAACCCTAAGGAGACCGCAAAGAATATTCAGACTAGCCTCGGTTCTAAATACAACATATGTGGTTTATGGAAAGAACACACATGCAATGACTCTGGTGGATCCATGTGTGGTTTGTGGAAAGAACACACATGCAATGCCATTGGTTGATCCATGTGTGGTTTGTGAAAAGAATACACATGCAATGCCATTGGTTGATCCATGTGTGGTTTGTGGAAAGAACACACATGCAATGCCATTGGATGATGCATATGTGGTTCATGATAGGAACACACATGCAATGACATTGGTTGATCCATATGTGGTTTGTGAAAAGAACCCACATGCAATGACTCTAGTGGATCCATATGTGGTTTGTGGAAAGAACACACATGCAATGAACACTGGTGGATCCATAAGTGGTTTGTGGAAAGAACACACATGCAGTGAACACTGGTTGATCCATATGTGATTTGTGAAAAGATCACACATGCAATGCCATTGGTTGATCCATGTGTGGTTTGTGGAAAGAACACACATGCAATGCCAGTGGTTGATCCATATGTGGTTTGTGGAAAGAACAGGCATGCAATGACACTGGTTGATCCATATGTGGTTTGTGGAAAGAACACACATGCAATGACTCTCGTGGATCCATGTGTGGTTGATACGTTGCTAACGTATCCATAATTTTTGATGTTCCATGCTTGGTTTTATCTACTTTCTTATGTTTTTTCCACACTTTAGAGTACTTTTCATATGATTTCTTGGACTAACCTATTAACAAGATGCCATAGTGCCAGTTGCCTGTTTTCTGCTGTTTTTGGTTCCAGGAAAGTCAGAAAATCAATATTCTCAGAATTGGACCGGACAAAAGCCAAAGTCGATATTTTACCGGAAGACTCACGGAGCCAGAAGACAAGACGGAGAGGGGCCACAGGGTGGCCACACCATGTGGTGGCGCAGGCTAGCCCTGGCCGCGCCACCAGGTGGTGTGGGCCCCCTGGCCGCCCACCGACCTTGCCTCTTCGCCTATAAGATGCCTACCGATGCAAAAACCCTAAATCGTCCAGCCTCCAGCCACGAAAAGTTCCGCAGCGCCGCCACTACTGAAGGGGAGATTCAGGGGACAGAAAGTCTATGTTCCGGCACCCTGCCGGGACGGGGAAGTGCCCCCGGAGCCATCTCCATCGATCACCACCACCATCTCCATCACCGTTGCTGATTCCCATGATGAGGAGGGAGTAATTCTCTCTCAAGTCTAAGGGTTCTACCAGTAGCTATGTGTTCATCTCTCTCTATGCATGATCATATTGTCATCATGAGATTTGTAATCAAGTAAATCTACCTTGCTGCTCAAGTGCTTTAATAGATCTCTACTCTCCCCATGTGTGTGAAAGTGACAGCGTGCGCACCATGGTGGCACTTAGGCTAGAGATTATAAATACTTGTTATGAGTTATATTTGGAGTTGGATGTCTTTATGAAATTGTGGTGTTTGTTGGAACCATCTAGTGCTCAAGGTGACAGTGTGGGGTTTTCTAGATGGGAAAGGCTTACTTTGAGGTTTGCTGTTATAGCCCTACCAAGGATTAGACTGTCCAACCGAAGAGTAGTTCAGCGTAGTATCATAAAGAAGAATATATTTATATGAGAGTGTTCACTAGTGAAAGTATGATCCCTAGGCCTTGTTTCTAAGCACTAAAACACCGTTTGCTATTAGATCTATTACATGTTTGCTTGCTTCCATCTTTATTTCAGTTTGTCTTTAGTATTTTCCACTCCATCAAGTTATTTTCTAGCACCGTTATCTTATATCCATACCACTTGTATTTCACTATCTCTTCGCTGAACTAGTGCACCTATACACCTGACAAGTGTATTAGGTGTGTTGGGGACACAAGAGACTTCTTGTATCTTGATTGCAGGGTTGCTTGAGAGGGGATACCTTTGACCACTTCCTCCCTGAGTTCGATAAACCTTGGGTGATCCACTTAAGGGAAAACTTGCTGCTGTTCTACAAACCTCTGCACTTGGAGGCCCAGCAACTGTCTACAAGAATAGAAGTGCGTAGACATCAAGCTATTTTCTGGCGCCGTTGTCGGGGAGGTAAGGTAAAAGGTACTCATATCCTCCGGTGTGAGTGCTCGAAGTTATTTCCTTTAGATTCTGCAATTTTGTCTTTTTGTTTGTTTTTTTCACTAGTTAGGCTTAATGGAAAACAACAACAAAAATAGAGAGCTTTTTAGTATTTTTCCTAATGTAGAACATGTATTGTCTGAAAAGAAAATTTAAAAACCCATGGAACTTTCTTTACATGCTAATAGCAATGTTATTAGTATGAATCTTTTGAACACCTTTGTTACTAATGCTATGCAAACGTCTAAGCTTGGGGAACTTAGTTTTTATGAAAACGGTCTTTTTAGTTCCCCAGCTTTAAAGAAGAAAATTTGCTCTGATGATACTTTATCTCCCATATGTGGTAATTCTAATGATACTTGTGATATTTTAAATCCACATACTGAAAGCATCTCTTTTAAAATACCTATAAAAATTGTTGAACGTGTTATGAACAACTGTTACTTGGGAGATGGAACCGTCCATCCTGGTGATCATTTACTCTTTATACATGAATTATGCGAGTTGTTCAAGTGTGCAGGTATTTCAATGAACCAAGTTAAGAGGATGATATTCCCTTTGTCACTCAAGGGCAAAGCAAGGGAGTGGTATGAGCTACTAGATGATCCTCATCATTTGAAGTGGAAGGAACTTGAATCTCTCTTTTACTCTAAATGTTATCCTCCTCATGAAATTCATAAAGATAAGAATTACATTTATAATTTTCATCCACATGATGGAAAAAGTATTGCCCAAGCACGGGGGAGATTGAAGTCATTAATGCTCAAATGTCCCATTCATGAGCTCTCCAGTAATATTGTTATTAATAATTTCTATGCAAGGCTTTCAGGACATTACACGGACTATCTAGATACTTGTTTAGAGGGATCCTTCACAAATAAGGATGCCAAAGCTAAGTGGGATCTTCTTGAAACAATTCAAAGCAATACCGAAGATTGGGATAACAACAAAGGTAAAGAACTAGGTATAAACTACGAGTATGATTGCATTAAGTCTTTCGCTGAAACTGCTGATTTTCAAGAGCTTAGTGCTAAATATGGTCTTGATCCTCAAATTCTTATTGATTGTTTTAGATCCTTTGCTTCTCATATTAATGCTCCTAAAGAAAAATGGGACATGTATCATGAGCCTTATAAAGACACTTGCATGGAAAATGAAATTGTTATTAATGATAGCAATAAACATGCACAAACCTCTGAAAGTACTACTTCTTATAAGCATGTTAATTTTTGTGGAATACATAGACCTTGTGAGAATAATCAAATTGACAAAGAATATTGTATCACCCACGGGAATAAAAAACTAGAATGTGGTATAGGGCTCTAAATGATCTTGGTAAAAAAGTTTGTGCCCTTTATCCTTTTATTTGTGAACTTTGCTTTGAAGTGGGTCATTTCAATTTTCAATGCTCAGGCCATAATAATAGCCTTTCTAATCCAATGAGTACTGCAAGTTTGTATTGTGATGACATGATCACTCCTAATCAGCATGATCAACTTACATTTTTTTTGGGGTGTGAAGAGTTATCAACAAAAACCTCCTTGGTAGACATGAGTGCTTTTGATATGAATAGCGTCCTGCATGGTTGTCATCTTTATTGTGTTGATAATTGCCACACAAATACTTATATACAAAATATTATAAATGATGAGATTTTACCAAAATATGACAGGACTAATATGTGTTTTGGCCTTATTAATGAAAAGGAGGAATCCTCCAAAGTTTCTTCTATTGTCTCTAACAATGAACCAGGGTATATGGAGAAGCTTCCTTTCAAGCCTCTCCCTCCTAAAGAGAAGAAGAAAAAGAAGAAGAGAAGGATTAAAAGGAGAGAGGAAACGATATTTTCCCCTAAGCATGACTTGTTATAAACAATTGAGATTGCTTAATGTGCCTTGGAAGAATCATGCGTTGTTTTAGCATATTAAAGCATAGTATTTTGGTATTCTCCTTTGATGTTTTATTTGGGTTGACTCGGCGCATGCTCACACCATGTTATGACTATCCCAAGTCACTGTAGCCTTTATGATCCTTTAGTTTTCAACTTGTAGTATCACTTTATGCTTTGATCAATGATGTTTTGTCGCTCTGCATGATTATGGCCATTATTGCTCTCTTAATTTGTCGCTCCCAGTCTTTTGCTAGCCTCCACAACCAAGTATGAGTTCCACTCATGCATCCAATTCCTTAAACCAAGTTATTCCAAAGAGTCCACCATACCTACCTACTAGCATATGCTATTACAAGTATATTCATGTTTTTATCTACCTTCCGAATTAAACTTGTTATGAGAAAACTAGTGATTAAAGCTCTCAGGACTTGATGGCACACTTTACTTATCTTGCCCTTAATAAACTTGAACCATTGTGTCATCTATGTTGTATATGCTTGCACTTATTTGTTGGGGATTAGCAGAACCATGATGTCATGGGGAACGCTTTCAACATTGCACTTGTACTTTGTACCTAGTTGATATCATGCTCTTTTGTCTATGGATGTTGTCGGTGTGAAATGAAAGGGGAGCTTGTAAGTCCATGGAGTTATGTATATGTGTTAGAGAAACGCCTGGGCCCCTGGTATAATCCATGCTGACATGGTGGAAACCTACATCGTAACCATAATGAGCTGTATATGAAGCATTCTTCTTATAAAAAAAGAGTCCGATATTGAGAAAAAAAGAGAAAAGGAAAAAAAGAGAGATTATGAAAAGAGGAAAGAGATAAAAAATCACCATATTCTCATGGTAAATAAGAAGATTGCTGACATGCTCGTTGTCTGCTTGCCTTGTCATTTTGATATGGGGATTCTTCCGTATCATCGGGCAAGGGGTACCCTGTTGGCGGTTCTCTATGATACACATGTACTTACAATGACAAGAACTTACCGGTAACTAAACTTGAGTAGCATGAGGAGCGGCCCTCGTATTAAAGGGACATGAGATTTCCAACTTATACTTCGTCAAGCATATACTCCATAGTTTGTTCACTTTAACCTTAATCACTTCAAGATGCTTATGATAGGGGCAATGAGAGCTGAAAGCTAATAAGTACCATAATTTTTGGAAGCTCTTTATGAGACTTGAGTCCCTACTTCCTTCTATGAAGGCCTTTCTTTTACTTTTATGTTGAGTCTCCACTTTATATCTTTATGCACCTACTTTGAGAGCATAGTGGCCATTCTTAGTCCTATGTGCACTGTCCCAAGACTTGTTGATTGATGCATAGCTTTGATATTGCTTGTTTTAAACTATTTGTATCTAGTCACTCTTATGAACTTTGAAGGTGTCCTATGCATTTATATTTGCTACTCTATGAGGGACAAGCTGAATGCCACTATGCTATGTTTTCTTTATGTGAAACAAAGAAACGTCTTCCAAAGCATTGTTATTCATGAATCTTTTGTTTATGCCTTTTCATGTTGCAACTTAGTTGCTTTATCTTATTGCTAGAACTTTGTCTTTCATGTTATGATTGAAGTACTATGATCCTAGCTACCAATGTTTTACAAATACTTTGATCAATTTTATGATGGTGCATGTCACCTCAAATTATTCTTTCTTTTTATCACTTACCTACTCGAGGACGAGCATGAGTTAAGCTTGGGGATGTTGATACGTTGCTCACGTATCCATAATTTTTGATGTTCCACGCTTGGTTTTATCTACTTTCTTATGTTTTGTCCACACTTTGGAGTACTTTTCATATGATTTCTTGGACTAACCTATTAACAAGATGCCATAGTGCCAGTTGCCTGTTTTCTGCTATTTTTGGTTCCAGGAAAGTCAGAAAATCAATATTCTCAGAATTGGACCGGACAAAAGCGAAAGTCGATATTTTACCGGAAGACTCACGGAGCCAGAAGACGAGACGAAGAGGGGCCACAGGGTGGCCACACCATGTGGTGGCGCGGGCTAGCCCTAGCCGCGCCACCAGGTGGTGTGGTCCCCCTGGCCACCCACCGACCTTGCCTCTTTGCCTATAAGATGCCTCCCGATGCAAAAACCCTAAATCGTCCAGCCTCCAGCCACGAAAAGTTCCACAGCGCCGCCCCCACCGAAGGGGAGATTCGGGGGATAGAAAGTCTCTGTTCCGGCACCCTGTCGGGATGGGGAAGTGCCCCCGGAGCCGTCTCCATCGATCTCCACGACCATCTCCATCACCGTTGCTGATTCCCATGATGAGGACGGAGTAATTCTCTCTCGAGGCTAAGGGTTCTACCAATAGCTATGTGTTCATCTCTCTCTATGCATGATCATATTGTGATCATGAGCTTTGTAATCAAGTATATCTACCTTGCTACTCAAGTGCTTTAATAGATCTCTACTCTCCCCATGTGTGTGAAAGTGACAGCGTGCGCACCATGGTGGCACTTAGGCTTGAGATTACAAATACTTGTTATGAGTTATATTTGGAGTTGGATGTCTTTATGAAACTGTGGTGTTTGTTGGAACCATCTAGTGCTCAAGGTGACAGTGTGGGGTTTTCTAGATGGGAAAGGCTTACTTTGAGGTGTGTTGTTATAGCCCTACCATGGATTAGAGTGTCCAACCAGAGAGTAGTTCAGCGTAGTATCATAAAGAAGAATATATTTATATAGAGTGTTCACTAGTGAAATTATGATCCCTATGCCTTGATTCTAAGCATTGAAACACCGTTTGCTATTAGACCTATTACATGTTTGCTTGCTTCCATCTTTATTTCAGTTTGTCTTTAGTCTTTTCCACGCCATCAAGTTATTTTCTAGCACCATTATCTTATATCCATACAACTTGTATTTCACTATCTCTTCGCCGAACTAGTGCACCTATACACCTGACAAGTGTATTGGGTGTGTTGGGGACACAAGAGACTTCTTGTATCTTGATTGCAGGGTTGCCTGAGGGGGGATACCTTTGACCACTTCCTCCCTGAGTTCGATAAACCTTGGGTGATTCACTTAAGGGAAAACTTGTTGCTGTTCTACAAACCTCTAGACTTGGAGGCCCAACAATTGTTTACAAGAATAGAAGTGTGTAGACATCAGTGGTTTGTGAAAAAAACACATGCAATGACTCTAGTGGGTCCATATGTGGTTTGTGAAAAGAACACACATGCAATGACTCTAGTGGATCCATATGTGGTTTGTGGAAAGAACACACATGCAATAACCACCGGTTGATCCATATGTGGTTTGTGGAAAGAACACACATGCAATGACACTGGTTGATCCATGTGTGGTTTCTAGAAAGAACACACATGCAATGACAGTGGTTGATCCATATGTGGTTTGTGGAAAGAACACACATGCAATGACACTGGTTGATCCATATGTGGTTTGTGGAAACAACACACATGCAATGACTCTAGTGGATCCATGTATGGTTTGTCAAAAAAACACATGCAATGACTCTAGTGGGTCCATATGTGGTTTGTGAAAAGAACACACATGCAATGACACTAGTAGTTGCATGTGTGGTTTGTGGAAAGAACACACATGCAATAACCACTGGTTGATCCATATGTGGTTTGTGGAAAGAACACACATGCAATGACACTGGTGGATCCATATGTGGTTTGTGAAAAGAACACACATGCAATGACTCTACTGCTGGTTTTAGTATAAGAACACACATGCAATGACTCTAGTGGGTCCATATGTTGTTTGTGAAAAGAACACACATGCAATGACTCTAGTGGATCCATATGTGGTTTGTGGAAAAGAACACGCATGCAATGAACACTGGTGGATCCATAAATGGTTTGTGGAAAGAACACACATGCAGTGAACACTCGTTGATCCATATGTGATTTGTGAAAAGAACACACATGCAATGCCATTGGTTGATCCATATGTGGTTTGTGAAAAGAACATACATGCAATGACTCTAGTGGATCCATATGTGGTTTGTGGAAAGAACACACATGCAATGACCACTGGTTGATCCATGTGTGGTTCATGACAGGAACACACATGCAATGACATTGGTTGATCCATATGTGGTTTGTGACAATAACACACATGCAATGCCATTGGTTAGTCCATGTGTGGTTTGTGGAAAGAACACACATGCAATGACTCAAGTGGGTCCATATGTGGTTTGTGAAAAGAACCCACATGCAATGACTCAGGGGGATCCATGTGTGGTTTGTGGAAAGAACACACATGCAATGAACACTGGTGGATCCATATGTGGTTTGTGGAAAGAACACACATGCAATGACACTGGTGGATCCATATGTGGTTTGTGAAAAGAACACACATGCAATGACTCTAGTGCTGGTTTTAGTATAAGAACACACATGCAATGACTCTAGTGGGTCCATATGTGATTTGTGAAAAGAAAATACATGCAATGACTCTAGTGGATCCATATGTGGTTTGTGGAAAAGAACACACATGCAATGAACACTAGTGGATCCATAAGTGGTTTGTGGAAAGAACACACATGCAGTGAACACTCGTGGATCCATATGTGATTTGTGATAAGAACACACATGCAATGCCATTGGTTGATCCATATGTGGTTTGTGAAAAGAACACACATGCAATGACTCTAGTGGATCCATATGTGGTTTGTGGAAAGAATACATATGCAATGACTCTAGTGGGTCCATATGTGTTTCATGTCAGGAACACACATGCAATGACATTGGTTGATCCATATGTGGTTTGTGACAATAACACACATGCAATGCCATTGGTTAATCCATGTGTGGTTTGTGGAAAGAAAACACATGCAATGACTCTAGTGGGTCCATATGTGGTTTGTGAAAAGAACACGCATGCAATGACTCTAGTGGATCCATATGTGGTTTGTGGAAAAGAACACACATGCAATGAACACTGGTAGATCCATAAGTGGTTTGTGGAAAGAACACACATGCAATAACATCGGTGGATCCATATGTGGTTTGTGAAAAGAACACACATGCAATGACTCTAGTGCTGGTTTTAGTATAAGAACACACATGCAATGACTCTAGTGGGTCCATATGTGGTTTGTGAAAAGAACACACGTGCAATGACTCTAGTGGATCCATATGTGGTCTGCGGAAAGAACACACATGCAATAACCACTGGTTGATCCATGTGTGGTTCATGACAGGAACACACATGCAATGAACACTGGTGGATCCATATGTGGTTCATGACAGGAACACACATGCAATGACATTGGTTGATCCATGTGTGGTTCATGACAGGAACACACATGCAATGCCATTGGTTAATCCATGTGTGGTTTGTGGAAAGAACACACATGCAATGACACTGGTTGATCCATATGTGGTTTGTGGAAAGAACACACATGCAATGACTCTGGTGGATCCATGTGTGGTTTGTGGAAAGAACACACATGCAATGCCATTGGTTGATCCATAAGTGGTTTGTGAAACGAATACACATGCAATGCCATTGGTTGATCCATGTGTGGTTTGTGGAAAGAACACACATGCAATGTCATTGGTTGATCCATATGTGGTTTGTGGAAAGAACACACATGCAATGACACTAGTTAATCCATATGTGGTTTGTGGAAAGAACACACATGCAATGACTTTGGTGGATCCATGTGTGGTTTGTGAAAAGAACACACATGCAATGACTCTAGTGGGTCCATATGTGGTTTGTGAAAAGAACACACATGCAATGACTCTAGTGGATCCATATGTGGTTTGTGGAAAGAACACACATGCAATGACCACTGGTTGATCCATATGTGGTTTGTGGAAAGAACACACATGCAATGACGTTGGTTGATCCATGTGTGGTTTGTGGCAAGAACACACATGCAATGACTCTGGTGGATCCATGTGTGGTTTGTGAAAAGAACACACATGCAATGCCATTGGTTGATCCATGCGTGGTTTGTGAAAAGAACACACATGCAATGCCATTGGTTGATCCATGTGGTTTGTGGAAATGAACACACATGCAATGACATTGGTGGATCCATACGTGGTTTGTGGAAAGAACACACATGCAATGCCATTGGTTGATCCATGTTGTTTGTGGAAAAAATGCATGCAATGAAATTGGTGGATCCATATGCGGTTTGTGGAAAGAACACACATGCAATGACATTGGTTGATCCATGTGTTGTTTGTGAAAAGAACACACATGCAATTACACTAGTGGATACATATGTGGTTTGTGGAAAGAACACATGCAATGAACACTAGTGGATCCAAATTTGGTTCATGACAGGACACACATGCAATGACTCTAGTGGATACATATGTGGTTTGTGGAAAGAACACACATGCAATGAACTCTAGTGGATCTATCTTGGCATAATTTGATGTATGCCACGATGTATTTCATTGTAAAAGACACTCAATTTCCATTTTTATACTACTCAGCTTTGCCCTTGGGTTTTTGATACTACCCAATTTTGCCCCCTCTCTCTCTTTCGTAGAAGCCCAAACATGTGCCCACTCTGTCTGCTACGCCTGATTGGTTGTCACAGTTATCACGCGGATCGTGCGCACCAACCATTGATCCTGTGTGATCCAACGAGGCTCGTTGCACATGTCGTGCCCTTCACAGGACAACACGAGACAGCATGGACGTCTTCCTCAATGAGACTTCTACAAGAAGGAACACGATGCCATCCATGGAAAAAGTCGTCGAGTGGTCATGTCATGTTTAATCTAGTCTGCAAAGGCTACAAGTCTACTGCACGTCAACTGGTCATACACGGCCCATGGGCTATACCATTTTTACTATGCAGCGCGCCTGCACTCTCACTTCCGATAGGCCCCCACCACACGAACCGTCCACGCGGCAGCTGCAGCCGGAAGAGCTGCCTACCGGGGCCCTCGAGGAGGCCTAAACGTCCCTGCATTAAAAACCCAGCCTATCGGGTCCTCCATTCACACTCATCCACTAATCTCTCTTCCCTATCTTGCAAAACCCCACAATCTTGAACGTACTTGCACGAACCTTCTCCATGAAACCAGTGCGTGGGGGTGAGTGTCCGGGCATCGCCGCCGAGGTGGTGCTTCACGCGGCAGATCTGGAGGAGCATCACGCAGCACAAGGTGAGGAGGACGTGCAGTTCAACCCCTTAGGGGACCATGTGCTCGCCGGTGCTGACAACTTCGGAGGCCCCGATGAGGGCGTGGAGTTCGATGAACACGCTCCGCTCGTGTACCCGAAGGTACATCTATTTCTACATGTTTCATATTTTCTGCTCGAGCTTAATCAATCCTGGCGTCATAAAAAAATCTAGTCCTAATGATTAGATGCAACGTACGAACCGGTACATGGAGAGATTTAGTCTGTTTTGAATGAATCCACATTATTTATTTATTAATAAGTTATCAAGAACACAAACCACATTAATTTAGGAGTGAGTTGGGGAGACGGCCGTAATGAACTGTTGAACCTGTATAGACATGTTATTGCATCGAAAGTAATTCGGAATGGTGGAAGGAATATATATTTATTATTTTGCTCATTTCGGTTTGTATTCCATACATTATAGGTGGATTCAAGTGAGATGGACTCTGACAAGGAGACCAGGTACAACAAGAGCCGCCATGTCATGAAGAAGCTCAAGAGCGTGATAATCCCTTTCCGCACTCGACTTGGGGAGCTTAGATGCCCTTTCTGTAAGAAAGGAGTCAACCCGAGGATTACCAGCTTGATTTCGCATGCGGTTGGCATCGGTAAAAGCCCGGCTAGTAAACACAAGTTGGCGACCAAGGCTAAGCACGCTGCTTATGGCAAATTCCTGAGGGAGTATGTCAAGACCGGCCTAGTGTCCCCTTACTTAGGAATCATCAACTTCTAGCCGACCAAACCATCACTGTGCTGGCCCGGCCACTAATAATATTTAGTTCTCTTACCGTATCTAGACCCTTAAACTATGGGGATTTCTATTTTCGTACCCTTCAAAATATATTCAAGTTCATCTGTTTATGGAGTTAAAGTTCCGGTGGCATACTCATTATTTTGCATGGATACAGGGGTGCCCCCAACAGATATAAGGGTTATCATGTCTGCTAGATCACAGAGGATCAATGGTTGGTGGGCACGATCCGTGTGACAACTGTCTCGACCAATCAGAGCGTAGCAGCGAAGATGAGCACAGGTGCGAGAGATGGATACAAAGAGAGGGGAAAACTGAGTAGCGCTTAAGAACCAAGGGCAAAACTGAGTAGAACTTAAAAACCAAGGGCAAAACTGAGTAGAACTTAAAAACCAAGGGCAAGAGTGACCAAGGGATTCAAATAGAAAATAGAAAATGATTTAAAAATGGAACCAAACCGCCAATGTTACGCTCAAGGGAAAAACTGAGTACAACTGAATCGCCATGGTTAGACACGAGGGAAAAAAACGTGACTCACGGTACGTGTGTGCGGTGCATGGTGCGGTAGCAGACACATGTGGCTGTGCACGGTGCATTATGTACGCGGTGCATGCTAGTGCAACGAAACGTTGCTTCCCTTCTCCTTTAATAGAGGCCTCCCCACTCCCACTCATCACGCACTTGCTCACTCAACCGTCTCCACTGTCCCATCACCTTTTGTAAACGCTCAACAAAACCCCAACCATGTCGGTGATGGAGAAGAACGGCGTGGTGGCCATCGGCGCCTCCAAGGCTGTCGCCCCGTCCCCGCATCCGCCGTAGCCACCAGCGAGGAGGCCCCCGCCGGTCTCGGACAGATCCCGCTCGGCTGGGACCCCTACGAGGAGGTTGTCTACATAAGGCTAGAGAACCCTACGACACCAGCATCGTCGACCCATGGTCAGAGGTAACCAGGGTTTTCTCCCCTTCCCTTATTCTTCCCCTGTTCCCATTGTTGGATGCTAGATCGTATGTTATTAGGGCTCGGTTGTTCGTATTTTTACAGTAGCTAATCCTCTTGTGTTAGATCTTGATTTTCGACGAATCCCCCTATTCGTAGTTGGAATCAGTATTCGATTTGGTTTGAGATTCGGGGAATAATCGGGAGATCTCAATCGGTCAATCTATGCAAATAATCAATCCCGATAATCAAAGTATCTCAATCATGTCCTTATTGCACTCTACTGTTTTTTCCAACAGGAGGATAGCAGCGACGTCCGTAGCGACGACGAGTCCAAGGACACCAAGACTCGTCATGTGCTAAGGAGGCTAAAGTCCGGCCAGTACAACAACTTCTTCATCGGCGACGTGTACAGGTGCCCCTCCTGCCCCACCAGGAGGCTCCGTGCCACGGACTTCAACTCCCTCGTGAAGCATGCCGAGGACGTGAGGACCTGCGGTGAGTCCGTGAATGTCCACGGCTTCATGGACAAGCACCAGGCACTCGGTCTTCACCTCCACAACCTCCAGAAGGTGGCTATCGAGGAGGATCGCATGCCCCCGATCAGACCCAAGGCGCCCAAGGTCAAGCGGCTGGGCAGCAAGAAGTGGAGGAGGCGCCAGAGGGAGGTGGCGGATGCCCTCCTTGCAGAGGCCATGAGGGGCCACTGATCAGCTGCTGCTGGTGTAAAGAAGCTTCTTTTGTCTTGTCTGTGTTGAACCTGTCAGCTGCTGCTGCTACTGAGCAGTCTAATTGTCGAACCTCGTTAAGTACCGTATTATATAACCTATATTAGCTGCTTTATCTACATCTGCTATGTTTACTGAATTTATTTATGGTGCTGGTTTGTTTTGCTGCTATAGGTTTGCTACCAGATTGGGGAAAACGAGGGCAAAAGGAACAATGAATGAAGAGAGAAGCTGCTCTAGATTCCCTACCTTTTTGGGCAAAAAACACAACTGTTAGCGAGAGAGGGGAAAAGGCACTCTTAAAAAGGCCAAATAACAAACAAAAAAACTTCCAATTTAGGCGTCAGGGCGCACGTAACGGCCAAGCCTTTGACCAGACGGCACCCCCCTCCGAGCGCATGTGAGGGCTTCAGAATATCGGGAGGGAAAAAGTGAGGACAAACGAGACACAATGTTGCTATAGCTAAATCTGACAAAAAGCTGAATTTGGCTTTACCATGCAATTTGGCTAGAGCTCCACAATGTAGCTATTCTAAATCTCTAAACTATGTGGTGCGTTGAAACCTCATGCTTTTCCACCAACACGTGTGTTGCAAAGTTGCTTGATCATGCATGCTTACACAAGTGGCCTACAGAGAAACTTATAGAAGCATGGTCAAACGAGCTTCATTTTGACAAATTCTAGACAAAATGAAATTGCAAGCTTTGCACAATCGGCAGGCCTGATCGGCTGGGCGGCTGCCCCGGGGTGCAAGGATGTTAGGTCCATGTCCATGCTTACACTTCTTAAACTTGTTAGGAATAATAGTGGTACACTTCCTTCTGTCCTATCACGTTACGTCGTATCAGCATCGCGCACCCGCTGCGGATCGGCAATGGGACGGTGGTCTATGTGACCGGTCTCTGCCACGCCAAAGCCACGTCGCACACCCGTCCCATCGCCTACCAGGATTGGAAACCAACTGTGCTCGCTCGGTCAAACTTGCTTCCACATGGGTATCACCGGAATATTGGTAAATGCAATTTAAGCATCACCTTCCGTCTCCTCAGCACATCACTGTGCAAAAATCCCCAACTCATTCCTTCCGCCGCCCTATGCCGCCGCCGCAGCCACCGCAAGAACCATCGATGCAGCCGCAGGCACTGCCTCCGCCGGGCCATACCACTGCAATAGATCACTCCACCGCCACGCCTAGTCCCAGCCACCGCTACCGACCCTAGGCCATCGCCGCCGCATTAGATGCTGCCATGGACGCAGAGTACGGCGTGTTCGGCAACGGGAGCGACTTCACCGACGAGTACACCTCCACCGCCCATGGCACCACCAAGCTAACGGTCATCCACACAAATGCGTCAGTGGAGGTCGCCAAGTCGATCGCAATGTACGAGCGGTGGCTACATGAGCCGATGGACAGGTACAAGATCGTCGGCCTTGACCTCGAGTATACCGGAGATAGGAAGAGGATGGCGCTTTTGTAGCTATCCATGCGCAACCACTGCCTCCTATACCACGTATGTAGCGCCAAATCTGTATGCCCAGAGCTTCGCGAGTTCCTACACAGGAGGGAGATCTACTTCGCCAGCATCAAGAACGACACCCCGAAGCTAGAGAGGGATCTCCTTGTTCATGTCGTCAATCACGTCGATCTCCAACATTTGTGGAGGTACCCGGATGGCGGTACGGGGAAAGACGGCATGGCTAGACTCGCTGCCGACATCATCGACCACGAGTACGTCGACATGAAAGTCGAGTTCCCGAAGCACCTGCACGAGCGATGGGAGTGGAGGCACCTGGATTACGATGCGATCAAGTACCCAGCTAGGGACGCGTATGTCTGCTACGAGATGCTCAACAGGATCTGGCAGGTGGGTGGGTGTGTTGTTTACCACTACTAGTTTCGCATTTTGTTCCTAGTTTTATCTCGCATGTATTTTATCTCGCATGTATTTTCTAAGCATTCTGTGTGTCAGAACCAAGCTCGTATGATCCCTGTGCTATTAGCTACTTAACCTATATGAATTACATTCCCCCTTTTGTATGCTCAACATTCATTCTTACAAATTCTATCTAGGCCATTTGCATGCGGTAGAATCTAGGACTGACATGCATAAGGTGTGATACAGTCATAAGTCATAACCAAACCCAGATTATAGCGAAGGATACAGTCATAACCAAACCCAGATTATAGTTCGACAAAGGTAATACACAGCAGTTCGTAATTGCTCACATAGTGTACTTCTGAAATAACATGTTTTCATAAACACAACAATCATGCACTAAAAGTCTACATCTCAGCCTATTGGAGAAGGCAACCAATCCCAGGATGCCTTCGATCGCTTGCCCCGGCTTGTAGATTCATCTACACTCCGGCATCTGGGGCAAACAACCTGCCTTGGTGGTGGTTCAATGATGTGATGCCTAGAACGAGATTTTACAATCTGGCGGTACAGCTCGTGGCTAACATACCCGTCAATTGCAGCGTACTTCAGATTAGGTTCAGAAAGTGGCTTATCCTCCCAGTAATCGTGCCCTAAACGCCTCCACGAACATCTCGGCAATTTTCCCTTCATGTCAGCGTACCACGGGTCGATGAGTTCGGAGGCAAGAGCGGCCATCCCAGTCTCGCCGCCCTTCGTCCCTGGGATCCATTAAATTTCCTGGATGTCCACTCTACACTCCTTTGGGATTCTAATGTTGACAGTCGGGCTTTCAAGAAGTTTAGTGTCATTCGTGATGTCAACACTAGTAAATGTTATGTGCTGGTTCACGAGAAAGTCATGAAACAGATCCCTAATGCTTTTGCCCCACCTGCATGAAAATGAATTCAGACAAATAATATAGCAATAACTTTTGCAAACAGACGGTTCAGGAACAAAAAGACAGCAAAGTTTGCTAGATCCCGTCAGCCCCCTTCTCACAAAAAGGCTGGTATACGAGGATGTGCCCCTTCATGGAGAGTTGCACCACGGCGATCCTACGGTGATCGCGGCTGTACTCAAGGTCGAGACCTACGAACCTGTTTTCTTCGAACCGCAGCCAACTCATGTAATTATTTAGAGTGTTCCTCACCGTCCGAGGTTCGTTGGTGTAGACGACATCGATCTTCTTCCCACCATGTACTTCTATGTCGAAGTGCGCAGTTGCTTGCCTGCCATCGTTTAGGATGTCCGAAGAGTCCATGACTACGGGCAAGAGGGAAAGGATACGGAGGAAGAGGGTGATGCGGTGGTGGAGGAAATGGATGAGGCCGTGGAGGAGAAAGACGATGACACCGTGGAGGAGGAAATGAGACGGAGAAGTGAAAGATTGGAACCTCCCTTACCAATATCGGGAATGGTGGACGACCGTTCATAGTAGGGTGAAGGTGGAGAAAAACGGCGGTTTTACACGTCGATGCTAGCGCTTCCTAAAATTTGTTCTGTGCCACTTGCATGTGGTGGAATCGAGGTTTGCCATGCACGATCCAAGTCAAACGTAGTCACGTTTGCGCGTGCCGACCTTCACTCACTGACAGGCGGGCCGCACATTTCTCTCTCTTATGATTTTTTTTTCACTTCCTCTAGACGGTTCCGGTGCCCGCTCTCAATAATTACACCCCCCTTCCTTGTCTTCCACGCAGACGAGAACCGGTGGCGGCGGCGGTTCCTTGCAGATTCACTCCCCACTCAAACAACTGCCCCCATCCCTAATTCCATCCCCTCTCGAATCCATTCGCCTCCTTATCACAACGCCTCCATTAATCTACCAGATTCCAGACTCCATTTGCTGCTATGGGTAGAGCTTGGGGTAGCAGCAAGCTGAAGTGAAAGGCATATGATGACGACACGGATGGCCAGGGCAACCTCCACCGCGGGGATTGGGGATGGCCGAACCTCAGCGCTGCGAACGTGCATAGGATCGCCTCGGGTTTGGACATCATCTCTGCCGGCTGCCTTGCTCGCTGCATCCCTGGCTACCACTTCACGATGCGGGACATGGATGAACAACCGTTCGGCACCCCAGGCCTTCTTTACCCCGATAATAGCAAATGGCCAAATGACCGCGATGGCCACGTAAGTTCCAGTATCTTGCTTATTGGTTTAGTCATATCGTTGATTCATATGTGCTGAACTCTCATTGGAATCCTACGTTCCTTTCGTCGAACATGTTGTGTGCACACGCGGTTTGAACAAATCAAACCATTTAAGACTATTCTGTACAATGGAAGCTCTGCTCGTACCTGATATTCTGGTATTTTTGTAGTGACACGGTCTTACTTTAGGTGATAGATGAGTTATCAATTTCGCTTTGCAATGGAATGCCTGCTAGGTGATATTCCCCAAGCTATTTATGATCATCATCAGGAGTTTGTTTTGGGGGCTCTGCTCCTACTCCATATATGGGGTATCTTCGTAGTGACACAGGCACAATTTAGGCGATATCTGAGGAGACACTCATATTTAGGCGATATTTTGTGTACTTTAATCTAAAGGTCCAGTTGTCAAATTGTATTTGCAATGGAATCCATGCTAGGTGATTGTACCAACTGACAACAAACTCTGTAGAATATTCATGCAAAACTGATGCTGCTAGATAAGTGGTCTGAATCAATAGTGGTGAATATCAAGGAAGAAGAAGAGACGGAAATGGAAGATGACCAGAACTGGGTGGGTGGCAACGGCGAGTGGATGGTCCTTTTATCACAGGATGGGAGTACTTGGACTCTAAAAAATGGCTACAGATCGTTGAGACTTACATTGCCATCTTTGGAGGGTGTCGGCATTACTACATTACACAACGAGTGGCCGCCGCCCATTTCCGAATTTGCTTACATGTTCAACATGGCAGAACTTGACCCCCTGAAGGTACAGCTCCCACATAGACCGCGAGAGGGGGCGTGGAAGACCTAGGAGTACGACCTCTTAGCGATGTTTGACAAGGCAATCACATTCATTAGATGCCCAGAATACAAGGAATGGACAGTCTTGCGTGACGACTTCCTGTGGCCGGAGAAATATGTCGATGCCATCTTCACCTCCAGCTACTATTCGTACAAATCGCAACGCATTTATGCGGTCACTGAACCTAGCGGCGACGTGCGTGTTTGGGAGCCGTCCATTTGGGGTGAGTCATGGTGTCATATAGCATGTAAAATCCCATTCAAAATTCTTCTTACTGATGGTAAGTAACACGCAGGTACCCACGCAGCCCCGCGCATCATTCCAGCTCCGGTCATCGAAGATGCTGTAGCAGATGCTAAACTTGGGACACGGTGCTAGTTCCTGGCACCTCTCGGAGGCGACACGGAACAGGATGTTGAACTGATGTGGATTCATATCAGGGGAGCACTAAACAGCGTTGGTGATACAATAGAACATATGGGGACACAACTTTCTTCATACCCATTGATGCGGTGTCACGTTTTCTCGACGTCTGCATGCCCATCCAAAGACCCAGTAGAGCAAGTCTAGAGCAGAGTCGACAATCTGAAGGGACAATCTATGTTTGTTGGGATCAACTACCCTTTCTTTGTCGGAGCCCCTGGAGCTGTTGAACCTGTAATTGCTCAGGCAGCCCTGGCTCCTGATACTGCTGCTGCTGGTGGTGTTGGTGGTGGTGGAGCTGACGAAGAACTAGTTGTTGCTGCTCCTGGTGAAGCTGGCGAAATACTTGGTGATGCTGATGCTGGTGAAGCTGACGAAATACTTTCTAATGTTGATGCTGGTGAAGCTGACGAAATACCTGCTGAGGTTGTTGCTGGTGAAGCTGACGAAATACCTGCTGAGGCTACTGCCGGAGTCTAGGAAGAACATGATGGTGTTGTTACTGAGGTGCCAGCACTTCCAGTGTTTATAGCAGACTGTGTGTTTGCTGCACACTCACGCGCCTATCATGTTGATACTCCAGATCCGACCTGGAGCCGAATCCACGTCGGGGGGAGGGGGCCTACAATTGGCTCATCAGTGGGGTCGTACGATTTGATGGAGAATGCCAGACGGCCAAACGAAGCATTCTGGTTTGTCCAACGATACCACCAGCTCCAGGGACATGGTGCTCATACTGGCAGATCCGATGAACCATTTGTCTTTATCTTTATCATTAGTTACGCTTATTTGTGTAAAGACTAAGTTGTGCTTATTTGTGTAAGACTAAGTTAGGCCTAACTGCGTAATATTCAGTGAATCCCAACATTTCTTTCCACGCCCATAACAACAGAATTGCAGCATAGAACATACAAAGGTAATGTGCATACTAGGCATTTTTGCTCAGGATAACAACCACTTCAAGCAAATGATACATGGTGTATGCATTTGAACGCATCACTAGAATGTGCCACCTATCGATGATTGATGACATGGATCTACCTTTTCTGCGTGTATTTGCATTGAATCACTCATTGATTTGTTCACATATTTTTTGGCAATGGCTGATGAACTCCACTCTCTTGGTAACTTGCTTCGTCAGCGAGCACTTGTTGATGCAATGCAAAGTACATAACATGGTCGTCATCATCATTCCATTTAGGTTCTCTATGTTTCGTCATCACGGAGCTACTAATTTCAAATGAAAATCTAGTAAACAACATATGTGTACATTGTTATAGTATACTACGGCCATGGTACATACATGTTTTTATACAATCACAAGAAGAAAACTTGATGCATTTTCACCTTGTTCGCATTGTGCCGAACTAGGTGGATGCGGCTCTGGGGTTCGGAGAGGAAGGCGTCGTGGCTGGTGCATGTGCGACCACGGCGACGGCGAGCTCGGATTCTAGAGGAGGCCAACAAGACCGAGCATGGTCGGCATGGTGATAGATCTCACCCGGGAATGAATTCCCGTCCCCGCGTCGTGCCATGGGTGCGGCCATGGTGAGGGCGAGCTCTGATTCGGGATGGGGGAGACCAGGGCCGAGCAGGTTCGTCCAAGTCCTAGCTCAGCGCCATGGCTGCGACCACAGATTGTCGCCCTGGAGGAAGAAGAAGATGCGTAAAGGATGCATGCGCCAACGCTGCAAGCATACATGGCAGCCTACATGGCAGCCACGACGGCAGCGACATAACGGCGAAAGCTGACAGGGGGGGCCTAACTTGACGGCCGTTAGCTTGATATTTTGTATTGAAACGTAAAGTTGAATTCGTGCCGAAAAAGACCCTCTGATTATTTGGCACGCCAACTTTGGACAACGCAGCTGATTGTAAGCAACTTGGGTACCGCGTTGCCTGGGCGCCCCAACTTTCAGGCCGCAAAATGATATTCTCGTTACATGGTGGAGTATGCTCTATGGGTATTGTTCAACACGAATCCAGCTGCTCTGAACCATTGGATCTAACAGCCCAATCGTTAGGATTGGTACTACTAATAATAACTATCTACACATATTCAGAATATAGCCTACTCTGCTATGAAATTTAGGAAGGGGGTGTTGACATGATGGTTCTAGAACATGGTGGAGTTTGCTCTAGGTACGTACTAGCTGTTCAACACGAATCCAGTTCTCTGAACTATTGGATCTAACATCCCAACAGTCAGGATTTGTGCTATGGATCCAATTCAAAACTGCTCTATTATAGTAGTAGAAGAAAATAAGATAACACCGTATAGTGTATGATACAAATAACTTTGAGCTTTGACCATTGGATCTAGACTCGTGAATCCCAACATTGCTAATTAACCATTGGATCTTCTATCCACATTCTACTCCCTCCGTCTAGAAATATAAGACATGTTAGCTTTGTGAAATGAATGTATCTAGATGTGTTTAGTCTATAGGCCGACATCTAGATACATTTGTTTTACAAAGGTAAAATTTCTTATACTTGTGAATGAGGGAGCAGCATCTAGAAGATTCTATTGTTAGTCTTTGATACGTTGCTAACGTATCCATAATTTTTGATGTTCCATGCTTGGTTTTATCTACGTTCTTATGTTGTGTCCACACTTTGGAGTACTTTCTATACACTTTCTTGGACTAACCTATTAACAAGAGCCACAGTGCCAGCTGCCTGTTTTCTGCTATTTTTGGTTCTAGGAAAGTCAGAAAATGAATATTCTCGGAATTGGACGGGACAAAAGCTAAAGTCAGTTTTTCACCAAGGGACACACGGAGCCAGAATACGAGACGAAGAGGGGCCAGGGGGCCTCCACACCACCTGGTCGCTCAGCCCAGCCTAGCCCACGCCAGGGGGTGGTCTGGCTGCCTCCGGCACCCCCCTCGGCCTCCCCTTTCACCTATAAGATGCCTCCGATACAGAAACCCTAAGTACCCGATCAAAAATTCCACGAAAGAGTCTATAGCAGCCGTCATCTCCAACCCTAGATCGGGAGGGATCTAAAGCTCTTCCTGGCACCCTGCCGGAGGGGAGAATTCACCCTGGAGGCCTTCTTCATCACCATGCAAGCCTCCGGTGTGATGCGTGAGTAGTTCATCTCTAGACTACGGGTCCATGTACTAGCTAGATGGCTGGTTCTTCTCCTTTGTGCTATCATGTTTAGATCTTGTGAGCTCCATTCATGATCAAGATCATCTATTTGTAATTCCTACATGTTGTGTTTGCGGGGATCCGATGGATATTGAGATGCTATTTTAGATTGATTATTGATTCTATCATGTCTTTGTTATTTGTGATCTTGCATGCTTTCCGTTGTTAGTAGCTATCTTGGCTAAGTAGATGCTAGCAACTCTAAGAGTTAGTATTTATGCTCGATAGTGGGTTCATGCCTCTAGTAATCTGGGGAAGTGATAGAAATCTCTAAGGTACTAGATGTGTTGTTGCTACTAGGGAGAAAACAACAATCATTTGTTCATAGAACAATCATATTGTTCACTTTACACGCAATGCGTAATGCAATTATCTGTTGCTTGCAACTTAATACTGGAGGGGGTTCGGATGATAACCTGAAGGTGGATTATTAGTCATAGATGCAGTTGGATTACAGTCTATGTATAATGTTGTAATGCCCAATCAAATCTCAAAGGAGTCAAGATGAGTAGTATATGCATGTATTGCTTTCTCGATGTTTGTCAATTGCCCCATTGTAATTTGTTCACCCAACATGTCATCTATCTTAAGGAGAGCCACCTCTAGTGAACTATGGACCCTGGTCCTTTCTTTTACTATCAATCTACAATCAACTGTTTACTGTTTTGTGTTTACTTTCTGCAAACTATTACTTTCTTCCACACAATACGTTTAATCCTTTGTTTTCAGCAAAACCGGTGAGATTGACAACCTCACTGTAAGTTGGGGACAGAGTTCTGTGGTTGTGTTGTGCAGGTCTCCACGTTGCTGCTGACGTCGGTAGTGCGCCCTGCCAAAGTCCAGCTAGCAACACCTTTGGGGTGTTTCCTTGCTCCTACTGGATTGATAACCTTGGTTTCATAACTGAGGGAAAACTTGCTGCTGTGCTCATCATACCTTCCTCTTGGGGTTCCCCAATGAGCTCGATATATTTTGGGCCATCAAGCAACTTTTTCTGGCGACGTTGCCGGGGAGTCCCTCATAACCAATCTCTTTACTTTGTTGTTCTTGTTTTGCTTAGTTTATTTTTGCTTTGTTTGCTTGTTTCTTTATCAAAAACACAAAAAATTAGTTTTACTAGTTTGCTTTCTTTATTAAAAACACACAAAAATGACTACTCTTGAAAATACTAAGTTGCGTGACTTCACTAGCACCAACAACAATGATTTCATGAGCACACCTATTGCTCCACCTGTTCCTGAAGCTACTTTCTTTGAAATAAAACTGGCTTTACTCAATCTTGTTATGAGAGAACAATTTTCTGGTATTGGTAATGAAGATGTTGCTGCTTATCTAAATAACTTTGTTGAACTTTGTGAAATGCAAAAGCATAGGGATATAGATGGGGATATTATTAAGCTTAAATTGTTTCCTTTCTCCTTGAGAGGAAAAGCTATAGAATGGTTGAATTCCTTAACTAGGAATAGTATTGATTCTTGGACTAAATGCAAAGATGCTTTCATTGGAAAATATTATCCTCCTGCTAAGATTATATCTATGAGAAGTGAAATAATGAAATTTAAACAATTTGATAATGAACATGTTGCTCAAGCTTGGGAAAGAATGAAATTTTTGGTAAAGAATTGTCCCACTCATGGACTGACTGCTTGGATGATTATCCAAACTTTTTATGCAGGATTGAACTATTCTTCAAGAAATCTATTAGATTTTGCTGCTGGAGGTACCTTTATGACCATTACTTTGGGTGCTGCAACAAAGCTCCTGGATAATATGATGGTTAACTATTCTGAATGGCACACTGAAAGAGCTCCACAAGGTAAGAAGGTAAATTATATTGAGGAAACATCCTCCTTGAGTGATAAAATTGATGTTATTATGTCTATGCTTGTTAATGGGAAAGCTCATATTGATCCAAATCATGTTCCTTTAGCCTCTTTGGTTGTTCAAGAAGAGCAAGTTGATGTGAACTTTATAAGAAATAATAATTTTGGCAACAATGCTTATGGTAATAACAATTATAGGCCCTACCCTCCTAATAATACTTATGGTTATAATGGCAAACCTGGAATACCTAGTGAAGGAAGAATTTTAGAAGTTGAAAGAGCCACTAATAACTTCATGCAAATGCAATATGAACAAAATAAATTATTTACTAAAACTATGGAGGAACAATCTACCCTTTTGAAGAATATTAGTCATCAACTTGAGAGCTTAAATAGGGAAATTCCTAGTTTGCAATTGAAACTTTCTAATGCTGAAAGAAATATATCATCTTTGTCTGAGGCACAATCCTCTTTGATTCATAAAATGGCTACCAAACCTAAAACTATTGATAATCCCTTTGCTGCCACTAATGCCATACAAGTTAGAATTGATCAAAATGTTAGACTATTAGCTGAATTGCATGCTAAGTGGGAGAGAGAAGATGAAATTGCTAGAAACATTAGTGTTTCTACTATCACTACCACTAGTGTTGAGGCTAGTAATAGCTCTACTACTTTAGATGATAATTATGATTTTGATCTTGATGGTTGCAATATCTCTGAAGTTATTAAGTTCCTACAAAAGCTTGCTAAAAGTCATAATGCTAGTGTTATGAATATGGCCTTTACAGAACACATTACTGATGCTCTCATAAAAATTAAAGAAGAAAAGATGAAACATAAAGCTTCTATTCCTATAAAACAAGAAGATGGTTGGGAACCCATCATTAATATGAAAGTGAATGATTTTGATTTCAAAGCTTTATGTGATCTTGATAGTAGTGTTTCTATTATGCCTAGAAGGATTTATGATATGCTTGATTTGCCACCATTGGAAGATTGTTATTTGAATGTCCCACTTGATGATAATGCTAAAAAGAAACTCATGGGGAGTATTAATGATGTTCTTATTATGGTTAACAATGCATATGTCCCTGTTGATTTCTATGTTTTGGATGTTGAATGCAATGCTTCTTGTCCTATTACTTTGGGAAGACCTTTTCTTAGAACTGTTGGTGCCATTATTGATATGAAAGAAGGCACCATTAAATATCAACTCCCACTCAAGAAAGGTATAGAACACTTCCCTAAGAAGAGAGAGAAGATTTCTTTTGCCTCTCCTATGAAAACAAAATTTGCTCTTAATGCTTCTTCATTTGAGAACACTTGATCCTTTTTTTGCTTCTTATGCCTAACTTAAAGGCGCTAAAGAAAAGTACTTATTGGGAGATAACACAAAAGTTTTAGATGAGTCTTGGAAGAGTAATAACCGCTCATTATCCTTTTTATTTGCTTTTTGTGCCAAGAGTAACCTCTAATGAGAGAGAAGTAATGATTGGGAAAGTTGTTGTCCTGAAACAGATTTCTGTGCTTCACCGTAAAATTCATATAAAATCTTTGTATGTCCTTTTGAGGCGTGAATTTTTGTGCTTCTGACCCAGGTTGTTATCTAACTTTACTTAGTTCAACACTTTTCGATTTGAGCAACAGAAGTTCTTCGGAAAAATTCGTCTTTACCTGCTGGTCTGTTTTGACAGATTTCTGCCATTATTTGCATTTGCTTCTTGTTGGTTCTTCTTTGAGTTCTTCTGGCAAATTGAGATTTTTGAGGGAAGTGCTACATTATCTTGTGTCTTAATGGAAGTTTTATTGGTGTTGGAACTGAACCTAAAGACTTATTATCTTGAGTGCACTAATGTTGCTAATAAAGATTGTGTGAAGTTTTGTATGAAGGAAAAATTTCAGGTATATGGAAGGAATAAGTAATAAGATGAAGGGTGGACTAAAGCTCAAGCTTGGGGATTCCATGCGTGTTACCCCAAGAAATATCCAAGAAGTACAAGCGCCAAAGCTTGGGGATGCCCAAGGCATCCCTTCTTCATTAATAAAAATCCCATGTTTCCTCCAAACACTTCATTTTTATTGTTTCATGCACAATTGTGTTGTTCTTGGAGCCTCTTCGTTTTTTTTTTTTGGTTTTTGTTTGCTTGGTTTGCTTAGTTTTCTGAATAAATTGGTTGGACCCCCTCTTTCATACATTGGTTTTCAAATAGTTTGGTTTGGATTGGAAAAGAGTAGGAAAGTTCATGCTTAAGTGGTAAAGAGAGCTTGTTTTTGACTGTGGCCTATGCTTTGTCATGCCATGCTTGATATTGTTTTGGCTTTATGCTTAGTATTCTTTGCAGTAGCATGACATGTTATAAAAAATTGAGATTGCTTAATGTGCCTTGGAAGAATCATGCATTGTTTTAGCATATTAAAGCATAATATTGTGGTATTCTCCTTTGATGCTTTATTTGGGTTGACTTGGCACATGCTCACACCATGTTATGACTACCCCCAAGTCTCCATAGCCTTTATGATCCTTTAGTTTTCAACTTGTAGTATCACTTTATGCTTTGATTAATGATGTTTTGTCGCTCTACATGATTATGGCCATTATTGCTCTCTTAGTTGGTTGCTCCCAGTCTTTTGCTAGCCTCCATAACCAAGTATGAGTTCCACTCATGCATCCAACTCCTAAAACCAAGTTATTACAAAGAGTCCACCATACCTACCTATTAGCATATGCTATTCCAAGTATATTCATGTTTTTATCTACCTTCCGAATTAAACTTGTTATGTGAAAGTTAGTGATTAAAGCTCTCACGAACTTGATGGGACACTTTACTTTTCTTGCATTTAATAAACTCGAACCATTGCGTCCATCTTTATTGCATATATGCTTGCGCTTTATAAGTTGAAGTTAGCAGAACCATGTATCATGGGGAACGCTTTCAACATTGCACTTGTACTTTGTACCCCGTTGATATCATGTTCTTTTGCTTATGGATCCTGGCGGTGTGAAATAAAAGGGGAACTTGTAAGATCATGGAGTTTGTATTTGTGTTAGAGAAACGCCTAGGCCGCTAGCCTAATCCATGCCTAATCTTGGTGGAAACTTGCAGCATAACCATAATGAACACTCTATGAAGCATCCTCAATAAAAACCTATGCAAATAGCAAATAAAAAGATCGCTGAGATGCTCATTGTCTACTTGCCTTGTCATTTTGATTATGGGATAGCTCCTGTATCATGTGCAAGGGGTACCCCATTGGCGGTTCTCTATGATGCATATGTACTTACAATGACAAGAGCTTACTTGTGACTAAAGTTGAGTAGCATGAGCTTTGGTCTTTGTAAGTAAGGGGCATGAGATTTCAGCTTATAACTTGTCAAGCATATCCTCTTAGTTGTGTCACTTTAACCTTAATCACCTTCAAGATGCCTATGATAGGGGCAATGAGAGCTGAAAGCTAATAAGTACCATAATTTTTGGAAGCTCTTTATGAAACTTGAATCCCTGCTTCCTTCTATGGAGGCCTTTCTTTTTCTTTTATGTTGAGTCTCCACCTTCTATCTTTATGCACTTACTTTGAGAGCATAATGGCCATTCTTAGTTCTATATGCATTGTCCCAAGACTTGTTGATTGATACATAGCTTTGATACTGCTTGTTTTAAACTATTTGTATCTAGTCACTCTTATGAACTTTGAAGGTGTCCTATGCATTTATGTTTGCTACTCTATGAGGGACAGGTTGAATGCCACTATGCTATGTTTTCTTTATGTGAAACAAAAAAACATCTTGCAAAGCATTGTTATTCATGAATCTTTTGTTTGTGCCTTTTCATGTTGCAACATAGTTGCTTTGTATTATTGTTAGAACTTTGTCTTTCATGTTATGATTGAAGTAATATGATCCCAGCTATCAATGTTTTGCAAATACTTTGATCAAGTTTATGATGGTGCATGTCACCTCAAAAAATATTCTTTCTTTTTATCACTTACATACTCGAGGACGAGCGGGAGTTAAGCTTGGGGATGTTGATTTGTTGCTAACGTATCCATAATTTTTGATGTTCCATGCTTGGTTTTATCTACTTTATTATGTTTTTTCCACACTTTGGAGTACTTTCTATACACTTTCTTGGACTAACCTATTAACAAGAGCCACAGTGCTAGCTGCCTGTTTTCTGCTGTTTTTGGTTCCAGGAAAGTTAGAAAATGAATATTCTCGGAATTGGACGGGACAAAAGCCAAAGTCAGTTTTTCATCGAGGGATACACGGAGCCAGAATACGAGACGGAGAGGGGCCATGGGGCTGCCACACCACCTGGCCGCGTGGCCCAGCCTGGCCCGTGCCAGGGGGTGGTCTGGCCACCTCCGGCACCCCCTCGGCCTCCCCTTTCGCCTATAAGATGCCTCCGATACAGAAACCCTAAGTACCCGATCAAAAATTCCACGAAAGAGTCTGTAGCCGCTGTCATCTCCATCCCTAGATCGAGAGGGATCTGAAGCTCTTCCTGGCACCCTGCCGGAGGGGAGAATTCACCCTGGAGGCCTTCTTCATCACCATGCAAGCCTCCGGTGTGATGCGTGAGTAGTTCATCTCTGGACTACGAGTCCATGTAGTAGCTAGATGGCTGGTTCTTCTCCTTTGTACTATCATGTTTGGATCTTGTGAGCTCCGTTCATGATCAAGATCATCTATTTGTAATTCCTACATGTTGTGTTTGCGGGGATCTGATCGATATTGAGATGCTATTTCAGATTGATTATTGATTCTATCATGTCTTTGTTATTTGTGATCTTGCATGCTTTCCGTTGTTAGTAGCTATCTTGGCCAAGTAGATGCTAGCAACTCCAAGAGTTAGTATTTATGCTCGATATTGGGTTCATGCCTCTAGTAATCTGGGGAAGTGACAGAAATCTCTAAGGTACTAGATGTGATGTTGCTACTAGGGAGAAAACAACAAACATTTGTTCATAGAACAATCGTATTGTTTACTTTACACGCAATGCGTAATGCAATTATATGTTGCTTGCAACTTAATACTGGAGGGGGTTCGGATGATAACCTGAAGGTGGATTATTAGTCATAGATGCAGTTGGATTACGGTCTGTGTATAATGTTGTAATGCCCAATCAAATCTCAAAGGAGTCAAGATGAGTAGTATATGCATGTATTGCTTTCTCGATGTTTGTCAATTGCCCCGTTGTAATTTGTTCACCCAACGTCATCTATCTTAAGGAGAGCCACCACTAGTGAACTATGGACCCCGATCCTTTCTTTTACTATCAATCTACAATCTATTTACTATTTTCTGTTTACTTTCTGCAAACTATTACTTTCTTCCACACAATATGTTTAATCCCTTGTTTTCAGCAAAACTGGTGAGATTGACAACCTCACTGTAAGTTGGGGACAGAGTTATGTGGTTGTGTTGTGCAGGTCTCCATGTTGCTGCTGACGCCGGTAGTGCGCCCTGCCAAAGTCCAGCTAGCAACACCTTTGGGGTGTTTCCTTGCTCCTACTGGATTGATAACCTTGGTTTCATAACTGAGGGAAAACTTGCTGTTGTGCTCATCATACCTTCCTCTTGGGGTTCCCCAACGAGCTCGATATATTTTGGGCCATTAGTCTTCAGCACAATGAATGCTATGCACAAATCTCAAAAAACACTTTTCAATAATTCTAGAATCTTCTCTAGAGCACGTGGAGCATTAGGTAGGAGTAGCTAGCTTGATTTCTACATGATACAGTACAAAGTAGAAGAACCAAATATACACCCGATACTTTATGGACGTGGCTCAAAATTAAATTATTTTTTGAGCTTCACCTATCCCGTGCAAGGCACGTTCAACTTTATAGTGGATGTCTAGACCATGCTAGGGGTGACATATGCTTACGGTTGTCTCTTCGATTTCTTCGTCAAGTACTATATCTGAATGGAAATGGTTTTTTACATGCATGGAGACTAGGAGGCCACCTCTCACAGCCTCGACCTTCTTCCTCCTCCTCTTCACGACTGTAGCTCTTCTCTGCCAGATTGCTTTGCCCGTTTTCATTCCTTTTTGCTGTGCTATTTCACCCGCATGACCGGGAACAAGTCTCGCCATAGAAGGGCTCGTGCCGCGATGGCGAAGCTGGCAGAAGAGAAGAAGTCAGCTTGTCGTTCTACCATTATGTTGCTACCGGTACCAGGCGATGTGATGATCAAAGGCTCCCAGTCGAATCCCTCGGCTGCAGGCGAGAGGTCTTCAACTCAAGGTTCTTTGAAGCCACTACAACCAGGGACAGATACCTTCAGGTAAATCTCTGTTCTTACGCAACCTTCCATGTCTTTGACCGTTTCTTGATTTCTCATTTACCTAAAAAAAGCACGTTCTTCCTCAATGGTGTTTTTAGGTCGGGCGGTCTTCGAATTCCATCAGCACTCCTGCCTGCAGAATCATCTTCACCGTCGCTAATGGAGACTGATACCTTCAGGTAAATCTCCGTGCTTGGGCAACTTTCCATGTCTTTAACCGTTTCTTGATTCTCTCATTTCCCTATTAGTACATTTATTCTCAATGTTGTTTTAGGTCAGGCGGACTTCGCATTCCCGTGGCACTCCTGCCTGCAAAATCATCTTCACCATCACCGATGGAGGCTGATCGGTACAGCCGCAAGGTAAGAAATCATTCGAATTGTGATTCCGTGTCTCTCTTGCTTGATAGTTCTTCGGGTACACTTCTGAATTTACGCTCCATGTTCATCTAACAGAATATTGGCTTCGAGATCGAGTTTATGGTGAAAAAGGTGATGGAAGATTTCTGAGTCAAGACAGTGGACAGAAGCACCCTCGTCAACGAGTGCACTATACTTTACTCCAAACTCGCCGCTGACAAGGTCGGGCTTAGCCTCCTCAGGAATCTCGCCATGGAATACTTGATTGAGCGTGACGAGCTGAAGCGGCGGAACATCGGCATGATTGAGATGTTGGGCATAAGCTTCGAACAGATCCAGGACCTCGAGGACCAGAGGGACAAATTCCTGGCCGAGCTGGCAAAGCTGAAGCGTGAAACTGTCATCGATCTCCATCAATGAGCCGGCACGTGGAAGACCTTAGTTAGTACTCCATCTGTTTTCACAATATAAGCCTATTTACAGAGCTAAAATAGCTTACAAAAAAGGCTTATATATTATGGAACGGAGGGACTAGTTGATGATCGGATATATAGATTGCAATATTGTGCCAGTAAATTGAAAAACCTTTATTACTAGTATGAATGTATGATCGTGTACTTGCTGGTAAAATATTTGGTTATTTGGTGAATGTGATATGCATTAGCATCACCAGCCACAATGTTGCCAGAGCCAATTTTGGGTGTGATTATCTTTCCTACTATACTATAGTAGTAATTAGTAGTTATTATCGCTTCCGTGCAGAGCGGTAGCTACCTTTCCGTCGTTGTCATGCTGCATCTCACCAACTTCACTTGCTCAAAGCCTCTATTCTTCTTTACTCCAAAAAAAGAGCCTCCATTCTTTCACCATCTTCGGTTTTGGTCCTACTGATGGCAGTGGCAGCGGTATCCCATTGATGGTGACTTTAGATCAGGACCCCAACTTTGTCTCCGTACAGCTGCAGTGTAGTATATTCATTGCGTTAATGCTTATAGGGGAAGGAAGAGGTAACTGTTGGGGATCCCTCATGAACATATGTACACTCTCCACAATTTATACATTGAAGGGATAACCACTTTTATAGCCATTTAAAAGAGTTTCGGGGGATTTTATCAAATTAATTCGACCTTTAACTTGATGTGTGTTATTTGGTCGACAATTAGAAAACACTATTTAGTTATTTAGTAGTAGTATATAGATTCTTCCAATTTTTGACTAACTTGTGACATCTATTTTGATACAAAGGGAGTAGGATTATGCGTTAGCTACAGACATGGCCTTTATTCTGCATAGTGTCGACCTGGTGGGATAATTCTCTCCTGATGAGAGAGGCCTACACATTAAAAGGTGTCTATATATATTCGTTTCACAAAAGCTAAAACATCTTATATTTTGGAATAGAGGGAGTACATAGGATCTAATAAAGAGGGGAGAGAGGTACATATATGAGTAAAAAATGAGAGTTTCAAGAACAAGGTGATGAATGAATATTGTATCAATGGTCTTCCCGACAATTTGTCACCCTGTTACGGAAAAATGCAACAAATCCATGAAAAATGAAAAAAAACGTGTGTATTAGTTTTTATGTGACAATGACTATGCCCCTTGTGCCCTGGCACACACCCAGAAAATATGTGGTATTTCTTGGACCGACTCAACTATAGCGAGTCCGTCGCAAAATGAAAAAGGAAACTATAGAAAAAGGAAACGATGTCATGAAACTAGGTCAAACTTTCTTATCTTATCACTACTATATAGTGTATGAATAACTTTAAAGGTTGACCGCTGGATGAAGACTGGCAAATTGCAACATATCTAACCTCTGGATCTTTACCATTCTAGCATCTAGAAGATTCAATGGATAGTCTTTAGCACAATGAACGTTATGCTAAAACTTCAAAACACAATTCTCCGCCATTCTAGAATCTTCTCTGTCATTTCTCTAAGCATGTTACAATTTTTTGAGTATTATTATGTACCAAGAACCAAGTATACACCTAATAATTTATGGATATGATGTGGCTCAAAATTCTTTAATAGTCTTTTGAGCTTTACCTATTATAATTTTATAAGTCATGACATGTCTTACTTTCTATCTCATAGCTAGATATAACATGATAGTCTTTTATTTGATTCTCACATTTGTTTTTTTTGAAATGGGGATACCGCAGCCTCTGCACTCAAAGGATGCACAAATCCCTTTTATTAAAAACCAAGTACCGAGTATAGTTTACGGATCAGATAAGGTTTATACAAACACCAACCATGTGAACAAAGTTAAAGGTCTCACAAGAGAAAGCACACATCTCACATGCAAATTATTATGCAAATACTTACTTCAAGAACATAGTTTGACCGTAAATCTGGTCAATAATATATAATTATATTTAATAATTTTTAACCAATTTATTTATATTCGAAAGACGATTCCAATGGTACAATTATTGTGATATACAATTCATAAATTGGTGACCAAATTTATGGTCAAATTATTTTCTTCGAGTAAGTATTTGTCTAATGAACCGGAATGGAGGTAGTATACAAAATTCCTAGGCAAATCCTTTGAATCAAACGGACCCTAGAGTAGGAGTGCTTGAAGCAGAGGCCACTTTCGTGTTGCGCATAGCTTTTCGCAGTAGGGACTACACGGAGTCTGCACCTGGGAAAGGCTGCTGGTGCGTTCATACCTCCCATCGCATTCGATGCACTTCCTCTAGCTCAGCTCCTGGCTAGTGTAGCAATAATCATAGAGTAGAGATCGCCAATTTTTTTGGCGAGTTCATCTCGTTCTAAACTGAGATGACCAAAATTTGAATGACATTGGCGGGTTTTTCTTTGAACTACCCGGCACGACGCAATTCAAAAGTTTCGAACCCACCACCGGCGCCCTTGTGATACATATAAAACACGACGTATCCCACATCTCTCACTCGACCTCAGAGCCGGAGCATCTCCCACGAACGTGGCCTCGCACCGCCGTCCCTCCCCACCACCACTTCCTCCTCACCAGGTACCGTTGTGACCGAAGGCACCACTCCCTTGTTTTGCAAGACGGAGCGGCTTCCCCACACTGATGACCACTACGCTGGAGCGTGCACAACATCGCCGGCAAACACGGTACGGTCGCTGCAAAGTCCCATATGCTTCACGGACTCCCTGGTCTCCGGCACTAGAGAGACAGGCAAACGACGCCCCCCCCCACCCCGTCCGACCGCACCAACACGAAGCGTAAACTCGTCTCCTCCCCATACGAATGTTGTTGCACACTTTATGCTTCCTTTCGTTATGCACCTTATTACTATCAAAAGTACTTCTTCGTTTGTTGTAGTGCACTGCATCTTGCTCATATACTCGATTGTTACTAAAGTTTGCTAGAGCCTTCATTACCATCATTATGAAGCTCCTCAGACAGGTTTATAGATAGCACAGCTAGTATACGTCAACTATAGCTGACATCCTAAGCCGAATTAGTATGTCATGGCTCCGTGTTTAGAGTATAACCAGGCAGGCCCTGCTAGTTATGATATCAGTATTATAGTCAAGCCTCTAGGTTAGTCGATTGTATTGGAACTTCATGTGTTTTCTTCTCACTCAGGGACTCAGGGTTACATATGATTAGAGTACTCATAGAGGAAGTACTGTACAAGAGTTGTGATGGGAATCATTGCTTTTCGAGCCGTCAATCTCTGCAAGAACTCCTAATAATTTCTTATTTTTTCACACGATTCCATGATTAATCTAAAAAGCTATTTGCTTCCAATGCACGAAACGGAGTCAGAACAAGGTCTCGGACTCTACTTAATCTGGTTGAAAATGACAACCAGACCAAAAAAGACAATAATGCAAAACATCAGCATAAAAAGTTTCGTCCTAATCCGCTTTTGATTGGTCCGGTTACCTTTGGCGGTTGCAAAACAGAAAATACACATCCCACAGCCCATGATGGCCATCTGGTTACCTAGGAAGAATTGGCAGCAGAACCAGTTTCAACAGCAGGTTCTCATCAACGAACTAGTTATGATCTCCCAACGGCCTTTAGTACTGATAGAGACATATACTACCTTGCAAATGAGCTTGGCACCAAATTTGTTATATGTTCAGAGACTAGTAGTAGCATGCCCTTTTATATGTAATATGTATACATTGATATTTTGATGTAAATTTTTTTAGTTACACTACGACGAAGATTAACAAGGGGGTCGACGATGGGAAAAAATCTTGAGCAGATGCATGAAATAAATAAATCAAGACTTCCGATCACATCTATAGCAGGATTCAGAAGGCCATTAGATCCACATGAATCTGCTTATATTGCATCGATCACAGGCGTTTTCGTGAGAAATGATATTCCCATCTTGCCCTCATGGAAACACCACCGAAATACCCCTAAGCATTTTGAAGGTTTATTGAAGAAGTTACATGTAAGTCCTCTGTCTCTTGGACATACTCCATTGCTCTGTCCCTTGTCTACTTAGCTTGCCGTTTGTTATATATATTCCTCATTGTTGTCTACAGAGATTTTTCATGTTTGATGAGAATAGCGAGGAAGTAAAGGTTGTTCTCAAAAGCATATTCTCCGCATGTTTGCGCCAACAGCGCCACAGGCTAAAGAAGCAACACTTCTCTGGCAAGTGTTTTAAGGATGTTATAAGAACGTCTCCTTTGGATCACATGACTGATGATCAGTGGGGTGATCTTCTCCACCACTGGCTTGATCAAAAGAATGAGGTATGCTTTGAGAAGACTGAGACTAGATCGCATTGTTAATTCGTATTTATACATGTGTTTTACAAGTCTCATTTTGTAGGCCATCGCTCAAAGGAACTGTTCTAGCCGTAATAAAGTACGAGTACTAAGTCGCACAGGATCCCGCGGCATAATTGGGCACCTCTACCAATTGGTAAGGACATGTTGTTCTGTACTGTATATTTTAAATAAGTATGTAATTGATGTTGTAAAATCTGTATGCATCTTATCTTTCAACCTCTGTTTCCACCATGTGATGCAGTTTATTTTCGCTCGTCCAAATGCAGATGAAGTCTAATGGGGATCCAAAAAACAGTTGACTATGCTAGAGAAATTTAAGGGATGCTAGACAGATAGATATGGTGTCATTGTAAAGAAAGTTGTTGTAAGTCTTCTCTGCATTTTGTGATGTTTCACTTGCAGTGATTTGTACGTATAAGTTTGATATGCAACCTTGCTTGGACTGCTTCTCAGTTTTGTTTTCATTTTCCTTCATAATTTGAAACTAAAGTCAGTTTCAGTTATGAATTGTACAAACAGTTGGCATTTCATGCACCTCACAGTGTTTACACAGGAAGCCACATTTTTAGTCTTGTTAGTAAATGACATCAAAAAAGATACATGACAAAAAGATCTTTTTACTGAAGTGTATAAGATGTGTTATCAGCACTGCCAATTATAGCAGTTCATGCACATGTTAAACATGTCTGCATGTTTCTCTGTAGTAACTTCACTTCTCTTACACATGTCTATCAACTGAAAACTTTCCAGGCTGAATTGAAAGAGGAGCTGGCAAATCCTAGAAAAGACTGTTCAGTAAAAACTCCAAAAGAATGTGTGGGTTTATTTTCCAAGGTACTACAACGCGGTGCTATAGCCAAGAATATGTTTTTGTGTAATGTTGGGTTCCCAGCAAGCTCGTCAAATTCCAAGTTCAAGTTCAAGTCCAACTCCAAGGCCATTTCTTTGCATATTCAAGTTCTAGAGGAACATCTCCAAGCTGAACAATCGTTATCATCTGCCCTAAGTGTATACAATGAACGTTTGATCGCAAAGTTAGAAGAAATTTTAATTTGACTAGAGCACTCCATAGAAAATAAGGAGAAAGTCACGAAGATGCTCAGTATTTGTGGTTGAGCACTAACAGCTGAGGTCAGTCCCTTTGTCATGAAATGGAACCTGGAGCTGAAAGTATTTGTTAGTGCACTAGTCTGCACTTGTTATGAACTTGGGTTGTTTCCTTGTTGCGACATATCTTTAATTTGTATGGTGGATGCACCAATATGTACTAATGTGATACAATACATTATGTTACAAGTGATGTTATCCTGGATCATTGATCATAAGGTTCAGGTTCTCAAAACAATGCCTTAGCCCTTTGTTTCACACCATATTCATACGCGTCATGTGATAAATGGAAATACATTTTTGAATTGGAGCTCAACATTTTCTTTCACGTCTGAATGGACTGATGAAATAGATGGAGTACGACCCGCAAAAAAGACCTTATACAATTTTTCGGTTCTGTTACTTGGAGTAGTCACATTCAAAACCCTACCGGAGCCGCAAATCCTCCCGTCGTCCCCTGGAATATTTTTGAATCCGAGATCATGGTATCTAATTTTCTACCCCTCCGTCCAGAAAAAGGCTACTTTGAGAAAGGTCCTAGATGATTAGTTGATATGACCAGGCCTTGGATTCGTGAACAGATGGAAGTACGGTCTACTAGTAGTTATTACTTGGACTGTCACCAAATTCAAATTCTAAATCAAGAGGCAAAAGCTCCCGCCTACACGAAATATTTGGGCCCCATGTTTAATCTTTCGTATACTGCGAAATTCTTTTTGACCTATCATACTGATGACCAATGGCGATTGTGAAATTGCTAGGTTGGGTGGTGGGGTTTGCTCGTAATTTTTGTTACTAGGACTATAGCCAAATTCAAAATCTTAATCGAGGGTAAAAACCTACAGCCCAAACAATTTCGCAGATGGAGTCAACGTTATTTTTTCTGTGCGGATATTTTTTTATTTCTAAAAATAGGGAGTAGCATTTTTTTCAAATTATTACTTGTACTCTAGCCAAATTCAAAATCTCAGTTGAGCGGCAAAATTTACCAATGTTCTGCGCAATTATGTAATGGATGGTCAGTTGATGTGACTCTCGGCCTTCAATTCCTGACCACATAGCATACTAGTCTATAACTATCTTTTTCTATTATTACTTCGCCGCTAGCCAAACTCAAAATCGTAAAATCGAGCGGCAAAATCCCAACCGACTCATATGCATTTCGCGCCCCTCCGTTTCAAACATTTTCAGCCAAAATCTCCCACCGATGAAGTACCATTTTTCTAGTATTACTTGGACTCTTGCCAAATTCAAAATCTCAATCGAGCGGCAAAATCACACACTGACCTTAAAGCATTTCCTGCCCCACCATTTCAAAAACTTTGAACAAAATCTCCGACCGGGGAGTACAATTTTTCTATTATTATTATTTGTCCTGTAGCCATATTCAAAATCTCTATCGAGCGGCAAAACACACACCGACCTTGAGAATTTCCCGCCCCACCATTTCAAAAACTTTGAGGCAAAATATCCCATCGTGGAGTACCATTTTTCTGTTACGGTATTATTACTTGTCCGGTAGCCAAATTCAAAATCTCAATCGGGCAGCAAATTCACACACCGACCTTGAAGCATTTCCTGCCCTGCTGTTTCAAAAAATTTGAGGCAAAATCTCCCACCTTGGAGAATCATTTTTCTATTATTATTATTTGTCCGGTAGCCAAATTCAAAATCTCGGTCGAGCGGCAAAATCACAGACCGACCTTGAAGCATTTCCCGCCCCACCATTTCAAAAACTGAGGCAAAATCTCCCACCGGGGGATTACCATTTTTCTATTATTAGCCAAATTCAAAATCTCAATCGAGCGGCAAAACCGGAGACCGACTTTGAAGCATTTTGTGTCCCTCCGTTTCAAAAACTTTTGAAGTTAAAATTCCTTTTCTACCCATTGTTTCGACGCCCTATGGCACTAAAGTCGGTATCTTGGGGGCACGATCGTAATTATTTTTCTGTTCACCTCCATAGACCCGATTCATGCAGTTTTTCTAGCTGGCCCTCCCAAAATCCCAGGCTTCTCTCCCACGCCCTCACCTCCACGACCACTGCATGCACCACCCGGCGGCAATTCCACGGCTGCCGGAGCCGCTTCATCGATGCCCACCTCATCGGATCTAGTTCACCGGGTCTCTCTGCCACTCCACCAGAGTTGTGGTCTTGCTGGCCGCGCCTATGGTTTTGTCGACCGCCCATGCTCTGCTTCCCCGCTGCCGAAAGCTACCCAGCCGTATCGGAGCAGCTTCACCGTTATCCACCAAACGAGATCTAATTCAACAAATTCCATGTCCACTGCTCCAGACCAGCTACACGGTCATCACCGTTGACTGCACCGGCATCGACCTCCCAAGATTTGCTTCCCCGACGCCAACAGTCATCGCAACCGCAACACCCTCGATGGCCTAGACGTCACTCGCATGCTATCGACGATGCTTAGACGCCTCTCCGACCAAGGTAACCAGATCTCCAACCCGTTTTTGTTTTGTTAGCAGTATAGCAGGTTCAAGCCTATCGTAGTGAACTACATTTTTGTAATCGTGCTAGTACATACAAGTCACTGGGCACGCTTGTTCTTCGTGCTAGTACATACAAGGTCATTAGACATGTTGGTTTGCATTCGCTGCTCTACAAATATCAAGTCATGCACATGTCTGTTATTTTTTCATGCACATGTTCTTATCTTAGCTGCTCTGTACACCAGTAAATGTCTGCTATTGTGTAGTTCTTGCACAATGTAATGTCAGTGGAAAATATTAGTGTGGATTCCCTGCTACACAGTTACTGACTCTATCTAGTTATTCCTGAGCTAAGTTCCTGCTATTATTTCCTCCCTGGCATCGTTTTGCTATCCTATGGTACCCGTTCAAACTCTTTGTACTAGTTTGATTATAATTTTGTTGTTGCCATCTGGTTCTTCAAAAGCTGTAACATTGACTATTTTCGTTTTCTTTGCGTAGAGCTCAAAAAGGCAACACTGAACATGTTGGTTTGCACAGCCTACAGGTCCACCAGTGATGCTGTTATATATTTTCTATATCTGGTGCTGGTTCATCCTAATCAACGGCATAATTATTATTTACTGTATAGTTCATTCGTGTTTTCCATTCCTGCTCAACAAGTTCTGGTATGATGCAGTTATAATTTCTGTGTGGTTCATTCTTAGCTATGATAGTAACTGCATGCCATTGTGTAGCTCACCGCAAATTCCAAGTCACCCAATGTCTCTTGCATTCCAGGAGATACCACTGCTTCCATATATATTTGCTGAAATGACCTGGCTAGTTTATACTAAAATTCTAAGAAACATTTTGTTTGAATGCTCATTTCATTGTTGGCATACTTGTCTAATGCTTGTTTGTCTTGTTCTACAGGTTCACAAGCCACACCATTATATCTCGTATCTGGTTTTGGTTCATCCTAGGCAACGACATAACTATCCTCTACTATATAGTTCATTCATGGTTTGCATTCTTGCTCTACAAGTTTGTATTATGAAGTTATAATTCCTATCTAGTTCATTCTTATATATGAGTAGTTTGTCTTCTTTGCTGTATTAACTAGTTATTAGTTAGTTTCAGACTATAATTATTGCTATCGCCACCAAAGAGGGGACTGCAAGATCATATCTCAAGGTGGTTTTCCAATGTAGCTATCACACTCAAAGGGAGATGCAGTTGATGGATTGAGAAAGCAAATTGAGGACTCTGCTATGAACTTGATTCGCAACTGAAGTGCTAAATTTTCTTTCCCTTTTGTTCATATTTTGTAATATTTTTAAGAAGTTTGCAGCTGATGTAATATCTAGATAACTTGCATAGGCCATGCAGGCATTTAGTTGACGCTGTCCACGCATGGTGGTACCATAACTGCGCTAGCTAGGTCGATCAAGTTTCAGAATTACCGAGACAGTAACGATAACTGGCCAAAACATTAACATGACAAAACAGTAATAGACCAAAACAACAATGCTAACTGTCCAAAAAAAGCGATAGAGCGAAACGATAACATGCCAAAATACTAACAGGCGAAAGCGATATGAGCCAAAACAGAGCGAGCCAAAACACCAGCAGACTAGAACAGTGGCAATCCAGCACAGTAACAGGCCAAAATACTAACAGGCCAGAACAGTAACAGGCCTGAATAGTAATAGTCCAGAATAGGGGCCACCAGCACAGTAACGGGCCAAAACAGTAAAGGTCCACAACAGTAATGGATATGAATAGTAGACGGACAGAACAGTAACGAGCCAGAATAGTAAAAGGCTAGAACAGTATTGGACCTTCTCAAAAGTGGGCCGCTCGTAGGCGGCCCATGACAAGTTGTGAGAACAGTGACGGGCTGACCGTGGGCTTTAACAGTATCAGGTCTACTTGATGCAGCCTGTTAACGGGTTGCATAGTATTCGAAAAGTGTGGGATTTTGTAGGCCAAAACAGTAACGGGCCTAACATTCGCGGGCCGCTGCTGGCCACATATTTGGGCCCATTTCAAACATTGTCGGACAAAATAGTAACGAGCCGTAATCTTATTGGGCTCTCTTGATGGGTCATCCCACTTAATTATGAGCAGGCCTTGGCTGGGCCTGGCTTCTACCACGGTTTCTGTGGCTGTTAATGGTGGTAACTGGTCATTAACGGTGTTTGCCACGTGGCATTTTGCATGACGTCAGCAGTCAACGCGGGTGGTGAATAGATCTACGACGGAACAAGATTTTGTGGCTGAAGGGTGCGATCCGCCACGGTCAGGAAAAAAACTGTGGTAGATTCTTTTGTGAGGGGGCTTTTACCACGATGGGCATCCAAGGTAAAGTAAGGTTTGATACTATCTTTAGCCACAAAATAAGGTAAGGTAAAGTAAGGTTTGTGAGGGGGCTTTTACCATGATGGGCTGGTGAATAGATCTACCATGACTTTTTAGCCACGAAAAACGGGCCTTCAACCACGAAAATTGTCCGTTGTAAAAGCCAACTTTTATTGTAGTGAGTGTGGCCACTTGCATGATACTATCTTCCAAGGTAAAGTAAGGTTTGATGTTGCATCCTTAACACCTTCTACCACTTCCATATACACCACTTGGTATTGTGAATCATGTCTAGGGACTCCGGAACCGAGGAGGATATCTATCAAGAATCCATGATGAGCCACCATAAATATGACTCCACAAGTATAGAGGACATGACGAAGCACTACACTGACATGGCTCCGCATGCTTTGAGGACCCGGAGCACTACACTACGATGACTCCACATGCATGGAAGACATGGAGCACGACATCAACTATGGCTCCTCAAGCATGGAACACTTGGAGCTCTACATCGACAATGGCTCCTCGTGCATGGAGGACATGGATCACTACACCGACAATAGCTCCACATGCTTGGGTGATATGGAGTACTACAACAACAATGACTCCCCAAGCATGGACGACTTTGAGTGCGACATCGACGAAGCCTTGCCAAGCATGGAGGACATGGAGAACTTCATCAACTTTGATAACTCTTCCATGAGCCATAAAGCATTCCTTCACCCCTTGGAGATGAAAGACTACTATGTCACGCAAGCGAAGGCACATCATCAAGAAACCATGACCTTCAAGGCCAAGCATGCCACACCAAAGGCCACCACCTACTTCGATGATCCACCTCCAATGCGTCAAGTGCCACCACCTACAAGGCGTCAAGTGCCACCACCTACAAGGCATCAAGAACCACCACCTACAAGGTGTAAAGCGCCACCATATCCAAGGCATCTAGTACCACCTACTCCAAGAAGTGTGGCGCCCCAACATCATCTTCAACAAGAGGCGCCATGAAACAAGAATCTTCATTGACATATATCCTCATCGCCAACATAAAGAGGACACAAGACATCATCAAAGGCATCTTCGCCATCAAGACGAAGAATTCGTGACGAGCACCATCCATAATGCTCAATCAAGCTCACGAGGGAGATCCAAGTTCCACCATATGAACATGTTAAGCAGCACCCTCAACAAGTTCAAGATCATCATCGCGAGCATCATGTGGATGACTAAGTGCTGACTCGTGTATTAACGATCTCGTTGGGGAACCCCAAGAGGAAGGTATGATGAGCACAGCAGTAAGTTTTCAATCAGTTATGAAACCAAGGTTATCAATCCAGTAGGAGCAAGGAAACACCCCAAAGGTGTAGCTAGCTGAACTTTGGCATGGCGCACTACCGGTGCCAGTAGAACGTGGAGACCTGCACAACACAACCACAGAACTCTATCCCCAACTTGCGATGAGGTTGTCAATCTCACCGGTTTTGCTAAAAACAAAGGATTACACGTACCGAGTGGAAGAAAGTAATAGTTTGCAGAAAGTAAACACAAAACAGTAAACAGTTGATTGTAGATTGATAGTAAAAGAAAGGACCAGGGTCCATAGTTCACTAGAGGTGGCTCTCCTTAACATAGATGACATGTTGGGTGAACAAATTACAGTGGGGCAATTGACAAACATAGAGAAAGCATACAAGCATATACTACTCATCTTGACTCCTTTGAGATTTGATTGGGCATTACAACATTATACATAGACCGCCATCCAACTGCATCTATGACTAATAATCCAGCTTCAGGTTATCATCCGAATCCCCTCCAGTATTAAGTTGCAAGCAACGGATAATTGCATTACGAATTGCGTGTAAAGTAAACAATATGATTGTTCTATGAAAAAAGGATTGTTGTTTTCTCCCTAGTAGCAATAACACATCTAGTACCTTAGAGATTTCTGCCACTTCCCCAGATTACCAGAGGCATGAACCCACTATCGAGAATAAATACTAACTCTTGGAGTTGCTAGCATCTACTTGGTCAAGATAGCTACTAACAACGGAAAGCATGCAAGATCTCAAATAACAAAGACATGATAGAATCAATAATCAATCAGAAATAGCATCTCAATATCCATCAGATCCCTGCAAACACAACATGCAGAATTACAAATAGATGATCTTGATCATGAACGGAGCTCACAAGATCTAAACATGATAGCACAAAGGAGGAGAACCAGCCATCTAGCTACTACATGGACCCGTAGTCCAGAGATGAACTACTCACGCATCAGACCGGAGGCTTGCATGATGATGAAGAAGGCCTCCAGGGTGAATTCCCCTCTTTGACAGGGTGCCGGGAAGAGCTTCAGATCCCTCTCGATCTAGGGATGGAGATGATGGCGGCTACAGACTCTTTCGTGGAATTTTGATCGGGTACTTAGGATTTCCGTATCAGAGGCAACTTATAGGCGGAAGGAGAGGCCGAGGGAGTGCCTAGGGCGGCCAGACCACCCCCTGGCACGGGTCAGGCCTAGCCGCGCGGCCAGGTGGTGTGGCCGGTCCCCAGCCACTCTCTGTCTCGTATTCTGGCTCCAGGTGTCCCTCGGTGAAAAACTGACTTTGGCTTTTGTCCCATCCAATTTTGAGAATATTCATTTTCTGACTTTCCTGGAACCAAAAACAACAGAAAACAGACAGCTGGCACTGTGGCTCTTGTTAATAGGTTAGTCCAAGAAATCATATGAAAAGTACTCCAAAGTGTGGACAAAACATAAGAAAGTAGATAAAACCAAGCATGGAACATCAAAAATTATGGATACGTTTGCAACGTATCAACATCCCCAAGCTTAACTCCTGCTCGTCCTCTAGTAGGTAAGTGATAAAAAGAAAGAATAATTTTTGAGGTGACCTGCACCATCATAAACCTTATCAAAGTATTTGTAAAACATTCAAAGTTGGGATCATAGTACTTCAATCATAACATGAAAGACAAAGTTCTAGCAATAAGTCAAAGAAACTATGTTGCAACATGAAAAGGCACAAACAAAAGATTCATGAATAACAATGCTTTGCAAGACATTTGTTTGTTTCACATAAAGAAAACATAGCATAGTGGCATCCAGCTTGTCCCTCATAGAGTAGCAAACATAAATGCATAGGACACCTTCAAAGTTCATAAGAGTGACTAGATACAAATAGTTTAAAATAAGAAATATCAAAGCTATGCATCAATCAACAAGTCTTGGGACAATGCACATAGAACTAAGAATGGCCACTATGCTCTCAAAGTAGGTACATAAAGGTAGAAGGTGGAGACTCAACAAAAAGGTAAAAGAAAGGCCTTCATAGAAGGAAGTAGGGATTCAAGTTTCATAAAGAGCTTCCAAAAATTATGGTACTTAATAGATTTTAGCTCCCTTGAATACGAGGGCCGCTCCTCATGCTACTCAAGTTTAGTCACCGGTAAGTTCTTGTCATCGTAAGTACATGTGTATCATAGAGAACCGCCAATGGGGTACCCCTTGCCCGATGATACGGAAGAATCCCCATATCAAAATGACAAGGCAAGCAGACAACGAGCATCTCAGCAATCTTCTTATTTACCATGGGAATATGGTGTTTTTTTCTCTCTTTCCTCTTTTCATAATCTTTTTTTTTCCTTTTTCTCTTTTTTCTCAATATCTAACTCTTTCTCTTTTTATAAGAATGCTTCATAGACAACTCATTATGGTTACGCTGCAGGTTTCCACCATGACAGCATGGATTAGACCAGTGGCCCAGGCGTTTTTCTAACACATATACATAACTCCATCGACTTACAAGCTCCCCTTTTATTTCACACCGACGACATCCATAGACAAAAGAGTATGATATCAACTAGGTACAAAGTACAGGTGCAATGTTGAAAGCATTCCCCATGACAGCATGGTTCTACTAATCCCCAACAAATAAGTGCAAGAATATACAACATAGACTACACAATGGTTCAAGTTTATTAAGGGCAAGAAAAGTAAAGTGTGCCATCAAGTTCGTGAGAGCTTTAATCACTAGTTTTCTCATAACAAGTTTAAGTCAGAAGGTAGATAAAAACATGAATATACTTGGAATATCATATGCTAGTAGGTAGGTATGGTGGACTCTTTGGAATAACTTAGTTTTAGGAGTTGGATGCATGAGTGGAACTCATACTTGGTTACGGAGGCTAGCAAAAGACTGGGAGCGACAAACTAAGAGAGCAATAATGGCCATAATCATGCAGAGCGACAAAACATCATTGATCAAAGCATAAAGTGATACTATAAGTTGAAAACTAAAGGATCGTAAAGGCTATGGTGACTTGGGATAGTCATAACATGGTGTAATCATGCGCCAAGTCAACCCAAATAAAGCATCAAAGGAGAATACCACAATACTATGCTTTAATGTGCTAAAACAACGCATGATCCATTCAAGGCACATTAAGCAATCTCAATTGTTTATAACAAGTCATGCTACAACAAATAATACTAAGCATAAAGCCAAAACAATATCAAGCATGGCATGACAAAGCATAGGCCACAATCAAAAACAAGCTCTCTTTACCACTAAAGCATGAACTTTCCTACTCTTTTTCCAATCCAAACCAAACTATTTGAAAACCAATGTATGAAATAGGGGGTCCAACCAATTTATTCAGCAAACTAAGAAAACCAAGAAAACGAAAAACCAAAACGAAAACGAAAAAGAAGACGCTCCAAGAACAACACAACTGTGCATGAAACAATAAAAATGAAGCGTTTGGAAGAAACTTGGGATTTTTATTGATGAAGAGGGGGATGCCTTGGGCATCCCCAAACTTTGACGCTTGTACTTCTTGGATATTTCTTGGGGTGACATGCGTGGCATCCCCAAGCTTGAGCTTTAGTCCATCATTCATCTCATTACTCATTCCTTCCATACACCTGAAATTTTTCCTTCACACAAAACTTCACACAATCTTTATTAGCAACATTAGTGCACTCAAGATAATAAGTCTTTAGGTTCAGTTCTAACACCAATAAAACTTCCATTAAAACACTAGATACTGTAGCACTTCCCTCAAAAAGCTCAATTCCCCAAAAGAACTCAAAAAGGAACCAACAAGAAGCAAATGCAGAAAATGACAGAAATCTGTCAAAACAGACCACAAGGTAAAGACGAATTTTTTCAAAGACCTTCTGTTGCTCAAATCGAAAAGTGTTGAACTAACGAAAGTTAGATAACAACTTGGGTCAGAAGCACAAAATTCACGCCTCAAAAGGACGTACAGAGATTTTACACGAATTTTTACGGTGAAGCACAGAAATCTGTTTCGGGACAGCAACTTTCCCAATCATTACTTCTCTCTCATTAGAGGTTACTCTTGGCACAAAAAGCAAATAAAAAGGATAAGGAGCGGTTATTACAGAGGTAATAACTTCCAAGACTCATCTAAAACTTTTGGGTTATCTCCCAATAAGTACTTTTCTTTAACGCCTTTAAGTTAGGCATAAGAAGCAAGAAAAAGGATCAAGTGTTTTCAAATGAAGAAGCATTAAGATTAATACCAGAAATATCTTCAACAAGGCAAGGTATCTCATTCGAATAAGTTCTAGAGGATCCTCTCTCTCAACACTCTTGGGTTCACTATTTTCATCAAACGGGTTTTCGGGAACAATCCAATCAAGATTCTTTTCTATGGCTTCATGCATTGCTACAAGTTTAAAAGGTATTGGTATCTTAATTTCCTCCCCATTAGGTTCAGTGTTGTTCATCTTTTCTCGTGTACGAACAACATCTACACATGAGCCTAGCATATTGAAATGTTCAAAGACCTTTCTAGCTTCCTTGGCAACATCATAGAATTCCTTAAGCAAAGTTTCTAGAATAAAATCCGTCTTTTTAGGGTCCTCAATTTCTTTAAGTTTAAGAAACATTACTTGCATTAAGGGGTTAGGGTTAACAAACCTAGCTTCCAACATGTGAATTAAAGAAGCTACAGCAATTTCATAGTTTGGAGCAAGTTCTGCAAAGGATCTATCCTCAATATCCTCATGTTTGCTAACATGATTAAAGAATTCTTCAATATTATCTTTTCCAATTATAGAGCCACTACCTATTGAAAGGTCTTTCAGGGTGAATTTAGGGATCAACATGGTGAGCTAAGGAAGAGGTAACAACTATAGAAAGACTTGATTTTTTTGTGATTTTAATAAAGAAAGCAAACTTATAAAACTAATTTTTTGTGTTTTTGATAAAGAAACAAGCAAACAAAACAAAAGTAAACTAAGCAAAACAAAAATAACAAAGTAAAGAGATTGGTTATGAGGGACTCCCCTTGTGAAGATGTCCTTGACTCCGTGGCAACGGCGCCAGAAAAAGTACTTGCTGACTCGTGTATTAACGAGCTCGTTGGAGAACCACAAGAGGAAGGTATGATGAGCACAGCAGTAAGTTTTCCCTCAGTTATGAAACCAAGGTTATCAATCCAGTAGGAGCAAGGAAACACCCCAAAGGTCTAGCTAGCTGAACTTCGGCAGGGTGCACTACCAATGCCAGCAGCAACGTGGAGACCTGCATAACACAACCACAGAACTCTGTCCCCAACTTGCGATGAGGTTGTCAATCTCACCGGTTTTGCTAGAAACAAAGGATTAAACATACCGAGTGGAAGAAAGTAATAGTTTGCAGAAAGTAAACACAAAATAGTAAATAGAGTATTGTAGATTGATAGTAAAAGAAAGGACCGGGGTCCATAGTTCACTAGAGGCGGCTCTCCTTAAGATAGATGACATGTTGGGTGAACAAATTACAGTGGGGCAATTGAAAAACATCGAGAAAGCATACAAGCATATACTACTCATCTTGACTCCTTTGAGATTCGATTGGGCATTACAACATTATACATAGACCGCCATCCAACTGCATCTATGACTAATAATCCACCTTCAGGTTATCATCCGAACCCCCTCTAGTATTAAGTTGCAAGCAACGGATAATTGCATTACAAATTGCGTCTAAAGTAAACAATACGATTGTTCTATGAACAAAGGATTGTTGTTTTATCCCTAGTAGCAACAACACATCTAGTACCTTAGAGATTTCTGTCACTTCCCCAGATTACCAGAGGCATGAACCCACTATCAAGCATAAATACTAACTCTTGGAGTTGCTAGCATCTACTTGGCCAAGATAGCTACTAACAACAGAAAGAATGCAAGATCTCAAATTACAAAGACATGATACAATCAATAATCAATCTGAAATAGCATCTCAATATCCATCAGATCCCCGCAAACACAACATGCAGAATTACAAATAGATGATCTTGATCATGAATGGAGCTCACAAGATCTAAACATGATAGCACAAAGGAGGAGAACCAGCCATCTAGCTACTACATGGACCCGTAGTCCAGAGATGAACTACTCACGCATCACACCGGAGGCTTGCATGATGATGAAGAAGGCCTCCAGGGTGAATTCCCCTCTTCGGCAGGGTGCCGGGAAGAGCTTCAGATCCCTCCCGGTCTGGGGATGGAGATGACGGCGGCTATAGACTCTTTTGTGGAATTTTGATCGGGTACTTAGGGTTTCTGTATCAGAGGCAACTTATAGGCAGAAGGAGAGGCCGAGGCACGCGGCAGACCACCTGGCGCGGGCCGGCCAGCCACGTGGCCAGAGTGGTGTGGCCGGCCCCCCCCCTCTCGTCTCGTGATTCGCTCCGTGTCTCTCGGTGAAAAAGTGACTTTGGCTTTTGTCCCGTCCAATTCTGAGAATATTCATTTTCTGACTTTCTTGGAACCAAAAACAGCAGAAAATAGGCAGCTGGCACTGTGGCTCTTGTTAATAGGTTAGTCCAAGAAATCATATGAAAAGTACTCCAAAGTGTGGACAAAACATAAGAAAGTAGATAAAACCAAGCATGGAACATCAAAAATTATGGATACGTTTGCAACGTATCACCAAGTGCGCCACCTACATCAACCTTTGGTAAGGCACATCAATGACCTCCGTCGACACCATCATAAGGCACCTTCCACTACTAGTGCCACCACCAAAATGGCACCAAGAGCAAACCTTGTCCCACGCCATTAATCTTCAACGACAAAACTTCAAGTCCAAGATGACACATGCAACTTCATGAACAAGGAGAAGCAAGACCTGTACTTCACCAAGTTGGACGAGTCTGTCAAGCAGATGAATACACAAGCCAAGGTAGTCATGGAGAAGGATGAGAAAGCTCCAAGTGAAGAGTTTACACTTCAATATGGAGGAAGACAAGGCCACATAGTCGATGAAGTCGATCCGAGCACCTCTCTCGACATCAACATGAGCCTACTTCCACCACTTGTACAAGATGGCGACAAGAAGGTCGAGCATGGGATTTTCCCTTCGACCATGGAGGCAAGCAATGATGCCGATCTCATGGCATAAAATTTTGGAGGTGAAAAGATTGAGAATGGTGAGCATGGGAATTTCCCTTCACCAAAGTAGGTGCATGGAGTTGAGCAAACCGAGCCTACCCCTATATGATTGAGTGATGATGTGGTACCAATCCCATGTGAGTATAAGAGCCACTTAACCCACTTGAGTGAAAGCAAGAGTGAGATGTGTGACTCCACCATACGTGAGATTGAGTACTTCCATTTGGAGGTGATACGTCCATTTTGCATCACTATTTTATATCATAATTTACTGTTATTCATTGATATATTTCATATTAAGAGATGATACTTATGTTATTTCATCTATTTTTGCATGATTGATGATTTTTGGAGGATGAACCATCGGAGTTAGGATTCTGATGGAAAAAGCACTGTCCAGATGCAAAATTCGTGAAGATCAGAAAATCCTAGAAAATATACGGAAATTCCTATTTTTCTAGAATACGAAGGAGGCTAGAAGGAGGAGTGGAGATGGGCCATAGGGGGGCCACACCACTCCCTGGCACGGGTCCCCCTGGCCGCGCCACCAGGTGGTGTGGCCACCCTGGCCCACCTCTAGCATCGCCCTTCCGCGTATATATTCCCCTCGAAACCCTAAGACTCGGGGAGCAACCACAGAAAGATTCCGCCGCCTCTACGTGGCGAAAACTACAGAGAGAGAAAGAGCACTCCGGTAGGCAGAAATCTGTCGGGGAAATTCCTTCCCAGAGAGAGGAGATCGTCGCCATCAACACCATCATCAAACTAGACTTCATCGGGATCATCATCATCATCATCTCCACCAGCACCATCACCACCACTCCGTACCGCTGTAACAATTGGGTTGAATCTTGCATAGTTCTTAGGGGAAACTTTCCCGGTGTTGATTACTTGTTGTAGTGATGCTATTGAGTGGAACCATTGAATTATTGTTCATGTTCAGATTATTACTTATCATTATTTCATCTCTGATCTTGATCCATATGATGTCTTGTGAGTAGTTCGTTTAGTTCTTGAGGACATGGGAGAAGTCATGTTGTTAGTAGTGGAATGGTGTTCAGAAAGATTTAATGGTTTGATATTTAAGTTGTGGTGATATTCTTCTAGTGGTGTCATGTGAACGTCGACTACATGATACTTCACCTTTATGGGCCTAGGGGAATGCATTTTGTATTTGGCTACTAATCGTGGGGTTGCTGGAGTGACAGAGACCTGAAACCCCATTAGGAAACCTTTGCATAAGAGAGTGTAGGATCTCAAAGTTTAAGACTGTAGTTAGGTTTTATCTTCATTACTTTCTTGTAGTTGCGGATGCTTGCAAGGGGTATAATCACAAGTATGTATTAGTCCTAGGAAGGTCAGTACATTAGCATAGGTTCACCCACAATACACTTATCCAACCAGAGAAGATTAATCACCTATATGAAGCGAAAGCACTTGACAATATTCACATGTGTCCTCAAGAACGTTTGGTTATCTTAAGTAATACAACCGGCTTGTCCTTTTCTAAAGAAAGGATTGGGACACTTGCTGCAATTATTATTATTGGCTTTTATTTACTCGCACTTTACTTACCTGCATTATCAAAAAACCCTAAAAATCCGTTTGCTAAGTATTTACAGAGAATTCTTGATCCAAACCACTTGTCAACACCTTCTGCTCCTTATTGGGTTCGACACTCTTATTTATTGAAAATACTACGATACACCCCCTATACCCATGGGTCATCAAGACTATTTTCTGGCATCGTTGCCGCGGAGTGAAGCGATATTTAAGAGTGGAACTGATAAAGGAAACTTCTACTGTGAGTATTGTTTATTTATATTTGTTACTTTATTCTCAATATGGATAATTCACTTAGTTTCTTATTTCGGAATGCTACTACCACTGCTAAGGTAGTAGATGAACTACCACCTGCTGAAATTGATCCTTTTAAAATACCTACAAAAATTGTGTTACGGATAACTACTATTTTGGAGATGGAACTGTCCATCCCGGTGATCATTTGATTTTTATACATGAATTATGCAGATTGTTCAAGTGTGCAGGTATTACAACAGATCAAGTTTAGAAAAAGTTATTCTCTGTATCATTGAAAGGCAGAGCTGAGGAATGGTATAAGCTGCTAAAGAATGGCCAATCTCTTGAATGGGAGGAAATTGTACCTCTCTTTTATTTCAAATTTTATCCTCCTAGTGAGATTCATAAAGATCGGAATCAAATATATAACTTTTGGCCTCATGATGGAGAGAGTATCGCCCAAGCTTGGGGGAGACTGAAGTCACTAATGCTCAAACCTATTCATGAGCTCCCTAATAATATTATTATCAATAACTCTTATGCAAGGCTTTCTCTTCATGATAAGTATCTATTGGATGATTCTTGTGTTGGATCATTTACACGTATGAAACAAGAAGCTAAATGGGATCTTCTAGATCATATTCAAGATAATGTTGAAGCATGGGAGAATGATAAAGGAAGAAAGTCAGGTATAAATTATGATTATGAATGCATTAAATATTTTATGGGAACTGATGACTTTCATAATATTAGTGTTGCTTTTATGGTCTTGATTCTCAAAGCATTGCAAATTGTTTTAAGGCCTTTGCCTCTTATATTGAAATTCCTAAAAAGAAATGGAACAAGAATCATGAGCCATATAAAGATATTGTTAATTGTGTTCCTGCTAGAAATACTGAAGTTTATACTATTGATCATATTTTACATGAACCTTACATCGAGAAAATACCTTTCCCTGTTAAGGTAAAGGAGCATTCTATGATAACTAGTATGGTTAACAAAAGTACAAAGAAAGTTGTAGAACCTGATGAACAAATAGATGTTGAACCTGCAGTAGCAAATATGAAAGACCTTGTCATTAAAAATGTAGAAGATGGACGCATTATCCTTTGTAAGGATACTTCTAATATTGTTTCACATCCTAGTAGAACTAGGAAGGCTAGTGTCCCTGTGTTTTCTGTCAGAATAAGTGATCATTGCTACTATGGTTCATGTGATAGTTATATCGTTAAATTTATTCATGATACTGAAAGTTATTATGAGAGAGGGGAAAATGTTTCTATGCATCTCAATAATATTAAGTTTCCTTGCTTTATGCTGAAAGTCTTTATGTTGCACTTGTTTTGCCTTCCTATGCTAGTAGCCTCTGGTTTCAATAATTTATTTTCTTATAAAACTCCTTTGCATACGAAGTGGGTTAGACTTAAATATGTGTATATTTGCTCCTTGATGCTCTCTTTTACTTCAATTCATATTCTTATGTGAGCATCATTGAAATTTATCATGCCTATCTTAATGGCTATAAAGGAAGAGCTTTTTGGGAGACAACCCATTATATTTTTTGCTTTCAGTTTATTTTTGTCTAGTTGAGTCCTGGAAGTTATTTCTTCTGTAATAACCTCTCCTTATCCTTTTTGTTTGGTTTTTTGTGTCAATATCAGCCTCTAATGAAAGAGAAGTAAGATTTGGGGAAGTTGTTGTCCCAAAACAGATTTTTGTGCTTCACCATAAAAAATCGTGAAAAATCCAAGAACGCCGTACTGATCTGTAATTTTTTGTGTGCATGTACCAGGTTGTTATTTAGCTTTCGTTAGCTTTGCACTTTTTGATTTGATCAACAGAAGATTTTCCAAAAAATTGATCTTTACCTGCTAGTCTGTTTTGACAGATTTCTGCCATTTTTGCATTTGCCTCTTAAATCGATTTCCTTTTTCAATTATTTTTGGGCTTTCGAAAGGAGTTGCTTCAGTAGCTTATGTTTTGATGGATTTCAGTTGAAATTTAACCTAAAGGTTTATTATCTTACATGCACTAATGTTGCTAATGAAGATTGTGTGAAGTTTTGTATGAAAGAAATTTTCAAGTGGTAGGAGCGAATGATGTAATGAGATGAAGAATGGTCAAAATACTCAAGCACTATATTTTTGAAGATTCTTACAATGAATAAATTGATATTATTCAAGTGGTGACCCCGGAAGAATTTATTAAAGACCAAATTCAGAAACCTCCAGGGTCCGTTTTCGAATAGGTAACAGTTCTGGTAAGAAAAGGTCCACGAAAAAAAAAAATATTTTTTGCAGTTTTTATCTAACATGGAAAATAATGAGTCAAAAAAGGGACGGAAACGGAGCCCGGGGTCTCACACCACCCCGTGGCGCGGGCCCACCTGGCCGCGCCACCAGGGGGTGTGGCCACCCCGGAGCCCGTCTCCGATCCGTTTTCTCCCAGTACCTTCCTTTTGTTGTTAAATTTTGTACTATATAATCCCACGGATCCCCCCGAGGTTCGTATATCGTGTTCTCGTCGTGTTTTCATTTCGATATGTTTCCGTCAGAACTATTCTCAAGTTTAGAAGCACAATGGTCTCCACCAACGATAAGGGCAAGAAGCCTATGGAAGATGATCTCCAAGACCCCAAGCAGGAGGAGGAGATCAAGGGTGAAGTTGAATAGGAAGTGAAGGAAGCCCAGCATCCGCGCAGCACCACCATTGCAAGCATTGGAGTGGTGGCACGTCCTGTCAAGCTCAAAAGGACTGCACGGATGTCCACTGGAGGGATGGTTCCGCGCCTTTTCTTGGCTTCAGGGTCACCTCCTCCACGCACCAAGAATCCCTTCCATACCCTTATACATGAGCAGCAATTCCAAAAGATGCCGAAGGAAAAATTACCCTCCAATTGGGACATGCCTCGTTCTAACCATGCAGGAAAAGAACACTTTAAGGAGGAAGAGTGGGGAAAGAATCACAAGGGCTGGGATTCATAGTCCGACATGATCATGAACTGCATTGAGCACAATTCGGAGTTGATTCGTACTCTCACCTTCAAGATTGAGGATTTGAAGAAATTGATTGAAAATCTTATCGAGAGAACACCACCACCACCGAAGGAGTAATTCGTCATCAGATTTTGGCATCCCCTTGGTTTATTCCAAGCTTGGGGGAGTGTCATGGTATCATATCATTATCTTTCATCTTTTTACATTTTTAGTAGAGTCATATCATGAATAGAGAAGTTATCATATAGGATGGTTTACATTGTGGAAGTATCTCTCCTCTAGTTAGTCATCTATGTATCCCTTGGTGTGAGTTGCCGTTATGGAATATTAATGAGAAGTTCTATCATTTACTTTTTGCACATCTTATTTTAGGTTGCAATTTCTGTTATATGATTGATCTTGTTGTTAGTATTGGTATCACTTTGGGATCATTAAGTAAATTTAGTTGGATTTGGCAAACCTAGCTCTCGTCAGTAGCAACACTATTTGAGGATTGAATGGAAAAGAGAAAAGTACTTTCAGAAATATAATTTCATCATCTTTCTTTCTTGATTGTCTCATAATCTTAGTATTCTCTATTTAAGATCTTTTGTGTTTCCAAGGAAGATTGCATGATTGTTTCTATCACTTGTATGTTTGTTTGTTTCCTTTAACTCTTATGCTTGCTACCTAGCCTTGCTAGTCAAAAACCTGTACTGAGAGGGAATGCTTCTCATGCATCCAATCCTTGAACTAAAACCTATGCCATTTATGTCCACCATATCTACCTATTAGCATTATTGTTATTCCAAGTAAATTCTCGAGTTTTATCTATCTTCCAAATTAAACTTGTTATGTAAAAATTAGTGATTAAAGCTCTCACAAACTTGATGGCACACTTTATTTTCTTGTACTTAATAAATTTGAACCCTTCTGACTATCTTATGAAGCTTGTATGCTTGCAAATTATAAGTTGGGAGTTAGCAAAACCATGTTATCATGGGGTCCTCTTTCGACATTGCACTTATTATTTAGTTGATATCATGTTCTTTTGTTTATGGATGTCGGTGGTGTGAAATAAAAGGGGAGCTTGTAAGCTCATGGAGTTTGTATATGTGTTAGAGAAACACCTTGGCGGCTAGCCTAAGCCATGCCTAATCATGGTGGAAACTTGCAGCATAACCATAGTGGCATTCTATGAAGCATCCTCAATAAAAACCTATGCAAATAGCAAATAAAAGTATCGTTGAGATGCTCACTATATGTTGCCTTGTCATTTTGATATGGGATAGCTCTTGTGTCACGGGGAAAGGGGTACCCCGTTGGCGGTTCTCTGTGATACACATACACTTACAATGACAAGAACTTACCGGAGACCAAAGTTGAGTAGCATGAGGTCTGGTACTCGTACTCAAGGGGCATGAGACTTTTAACTTATAATTTGTCAAGCATATAACTCATATTTTCCCTCACATTAACCTTAATCACTTCAAGATGCTTATGATAGGGGCAATGAGACTAAAAGCTAGTAACTACCATAATTTTTGGAGGCTCTTTATGAAACTTGAAATCCCTGCTTCCCTCTGCGAAGGGCCTATCTTTTACTTTTTAGTTGAGTCAATAAACCTATTCCTTTCTATCTCAAGCAAGCATTTGAGTTGTTGTGTTTCAATTATCCATATGATGATTTATTCAATCATGTTTATTATGTTCCTTGTTTTGCGCACTACTCTTATCTGAGTGAATATTACTTTGAAAGCTATCACTGAAAATCCCATTAAATTTGACTCCTGCAATTTGTTAACCGTTCTCTGATCAAGAACAAAGTTTGCCATTATCAATTATGATTTACTTTGTGTATCTTTATTGTGTTTCCCTTACTCATTGCAATTATATAATAATGAGTTGTTTTCCATTATGATTTGTGTATTGATGAATGTGATGCTTCTTGTCTGTATTCTCTTTATGGACACTTCACTCCATAAACCTGTGGTCATGTTTATTGAGCTCAGTTTTTGCTTGGGGACAAGCAAGGTCTAAGCTTGGGGGGAGTTGATACGTCCATTTTGCATCACTATTTTATACCATAATTTACTGTTATTCATTGATATATTTCATATTAAGAGATGATATTTATGTTATTTCATCTAGTTTTGCATGATTGATGATTTTTGGAGGATGAACCACCGGAGTCAGGATTCTGATGAAAAAAGCACTGTCCAGATGCAAAATTTGCGAAGATCAAAAAATCCCAGAAAATATACGGAAATTCCTATTTTTCCAGAAGATGAAGGAGTCCAGAAGGAGGAGTGGAGATGGGCCACAGGGGGCCCACACCACCCCCTAGCGTGTGTCCCCCTGGCCACGCCACCAGGTGGTGTGGCCACCCTGGCCCACCTCCAGCATCGCCCTTCCGCATATATATTCCCCTCGAAACCCTAAGACTCGGGGAGCGACCATAGAAAGATTCCGCCGCCTCTACGGGGCGAAAACTACAAAGAGAGAAAGAGCTCTCCGGCAGGCAGAAATCAGCCGGGGAAATTCCTTCCCGGAGAGGGGAGATCATTGCCATCAACACCGTCATCAAGCTAGACTTCATCGAGATCATCATCATCATCTCCACCAGCACCATCACCACCACTCTATACCGATGTAACAATTGGGTTGAATATTGCATAGTTCTTAGGGGAAACTTTCCCGGTGTTGATTACTTGTTGTAGTTAATGCTATTGAGTGGAACCATTGAATTATTGTTCATGTTTAGATTGTTACTTATCGTTATTTCATCTCTGATCTTGATCCATATGATGTCGTATGAGTAGTTCGTTTAGTTCTTGAGGACATGGGAGAAGTCATGTTGTTAGTAGTGGAATGGTGTTGAGAAAGATTTAATGGTTTGATATTTAAGTTGTGGTGTTATTCTTCTAGTGGTGTCATGTGAACGTCAACTACATGATACTTCACCTGTATGGGCCTAGGGGAATGCATTGTGTATTTGGCTACTAATCATGGGGTTGCCGGAGTGACAGAAACCTAAACCCCCGTTAGGAAACCTTTGCATAAGGGAGTGTAGGATCTCAAAGTTTAAGACTGTAGTTAGGTTTTTATCTTAATTACTTTCTTGTAGTTGCGGATGCTTGCAAGGGGTATAATCACAAGTATGTATTAGTCCTAGGAAGGTCAGTACATTAGCATAGGTTCACCCACACAACACTTATCCAACCAGAGAAGATTAATCAGCTATATGAAGCGAAAGCACTTGACAATATTCCCATGTGTCCTCGAGAACGTTTGGTTATCTTAAGTAATACAACCGGCTTGTCCTTTGCTAAAGAAATGATTGGGCCACTTGCTGCAATTATTATTATTGGCTTTTATTTACTCGCACTTTACTTATCTGCATTATCAAAAAACCTAAAAATCAATTTGCTAAGTATTTACAGAGAATTCCTGATCCAAACCACTTGTCAACACCTTCTGGTCCTTGTTGGGTTCGACACTCTTATTTATCAAAAATACTACGATACACCCCCTATACTTGTGGGTCATCGGGAGGGCATGAGCGATACACCGAGTGAGTTGAGAGTGGTAGTTGATAGGTCAAGTGAGACCATTTTGATTTCTAATGACTTACCCTCTACCTCTAGTGTGTTCTCCCATGATGTGCTAGGTTTCATGGATCAAGAAGCGCTAAGCTTGGATATGATGATGCCTCCCATCGAGAAGATGTACATGGTGGATGAAGATGATTCCATCACCATGGAGAAAGAAGAAATCGGCCACAAGAAGGCCCCTTCTACCACAACACCCACTTAAGGATGGAAGTGGGTACCCATTAGGGTACCCTTTACCCTACTTAGTACAAAAGAACTAAGTTTTGGCAAAACACCACTTTTTGAGAAAACTAGTTCATTTGTTTGAACTAGGCGAAATTAGAGGGCACCCTAAAGGTTCCAAAGTTCCATCTCTACACCCACTTCATATGAGAGGTATGAACAAGGTAAAAATAACGGTGTTGATGATGCCATGATCCCACTAGTGGACATGATGACTTGTGATGATTTGCATGCTATGGATGATATTTGTGACATTGCTAATGATTCATTCATATTTCCATGTGATACTTTGCCTTTGCATAATGTTGAGCATGTGAAATTATTTGATTGTGATGATGTTGTCATAGACAGGCCATGCTACAAACGTTTCATCTTTCTCATTGTTGCTTGCAATATGTTGAACAATTGCTCTTCCCAATATTTTGATTGCAATGATGATAAGAATGATACGCGTGTTGCGACAAACTTGACGAATAGTTTCTCTTACCATATGTTTATCGGCAACCATAATATTGCTTCGGATATGATTTGTCATGATAGTTATTCAAATTCTCCCGTTGCTTGTAGTAAGAGGAATAATTGTTATTTCACTTGTTTTGCTTGTAACAACACTTATAATATGCTTTATAATGAGATTGCCCATAGCATTCTCAACTTTTGGAGATTTTGGTGATTACCATGATAAGCATGTTCCCCAAATGTATACTCACCATGCATCTATTTTACACCTGATTGACACTAATGGTGATGTGCATAAGAAGAGATATGTCATGATGGATGATGTGTTTCTCTACCATGCACACACTATATTGTGTGTAGGTACTCGCACTATAATGTCAACCTCGGTTGAGCACGAGTTGACAAAAAAAACTCTAGAGAGCATCCCCAATGTAAGTTGAAGACCAAACCTGGCTTTGATATCTTTCGCATGCTTTGCAACTTTCATGTTGACAAATTGCTCTTTCCTATGGTTTGCTTGCAAGCATGTTGATGGTATCCTTTCACCTTGTGACAATCGTGTTTCTTTGCTATTGGATATTGATGTTTTGTGTGTTGCACCAAAAATGTTGAACAATTTCTCTTTCCGATGTTTTGTGTTCAACCATAATGCCCTTATGAGCATGTATTTTTATGAGAGCTTCAAAGTATCTCGTATAATTGTTGCAACAAACATAAGGAACATTTGCTCTTTTCTATGATTTATTTGCAACCATGTTGTTTTTTCTTCCGCTCGTGATAGTCATATTTCTATGATCTTTGCTTTTGATAATTTGTGTGTGCCATCCAATATATTAAACAATTTCTCTTTCTAATGGTTGGCTTGCAAACTTAATGATGTTGTATTGGATGTCCTTCATCATGTGTTTTTGTCAAATTCTGCTATTCTTGCATCAAAGATGTTGATCAATATTTTAGTCAATTGCTTGAAGTGTCACACTAAGAGGTTATATGGAGTTTTTGAGTTCCCGCATTTGGATGATGTTTAAACGGTTTCCATACATATTGACCTTGCATATGAATTCATTTTGCTATACTTGTATTGTGCTATAGTGTTATGAACAAGAATGGACATGCCACAAATAACATGCTCCCCTATCACACATAAAAATATTTTGTTTGGTCTTTGTTGTGTGAAGGTACAATTGCATACCTCTATGGACCATGAGTCGACACGACAAACCATAGAGACCTATGGATGCCCTTCATCGAGCTATCTCTACATCATAAGATGGCTTTCTTCTACTTGAGGACTCATGCTATAATCTTTAGGATTTGTGACTCTTTGAGTATTGTTTTGTTTTTGCTGTGAGCTTTGTAGGTTTCATAGAAAGTGAAAGAATATTGAAATGTTGTCAAGTCGATTCACAAGGACTACTATATGGTGAACCCCATCTCCTCTACATGTTGATGAGCATATAGACTCGAGGACAATTCTTTTTAAAAGGGGGGGAGAGCTGATGTAGCCAGACCTATGGTCGTTACCACATCAAGGTCTCCAATGTAACCGGACCTACGGTCATTACCACATCAAGATCTTTCAACAATAAATTAACCCAAATTAATTAGTTGACTTAGATTTGTCTAGATTCAAATATATTAGACTTGTTTTAGTATTAGATACCTCCGAATCTAGACAAAACCAAGTCAACTAATTTGAGTCGGAGGGAGTACTTATTTTGCTTTGCCAATCAAGGTTTTCTGCTACAGTATTGCTAATCAAACAACCATTATAGGAAATCAAAGAAGCCTTCCGGAGAAAGCAGCTTCATAAATAAAGAGTCCGCCTTGCACATCATCGGGAAGAATTCTGCATTTTTTTTTCTTGAAAATACCACCAGGCACGAAGGAGAAACAGAACACATCGGTACCAATAATCAAAACCACAAACTGATCGGTTGAGCCAACAAGCTTACCGTATGTATTGCGCTGTCATACACCAACTTCCAGATTTCTGACATAATATGTTACTACTACTAGTTACAGAAAAAAATGCAGATAGTTGGATAAAGCCAATTCAGACATGATACAAGAAATCAGCAGTCAAAGGCAACACCAGACTCAGAAATATATATGTTGCTCCACAGACAAATGCAGCAGCAGCAGCACACGGGATGGTGAACAGCCTCACATATATTCACAGCTTTGGCTTCTTCAGGTGGAATGTAGCTGAACAATCACCTGAATCAATTGTTTGAAGTGATCTTCAATTCATCAATGACTGGAATTGCATCAACATCAGAAAACTGGTGGAAAACAGGACGCATCTAGAAAGAGATTGAATTCGTCAAAAGACGAGCTAAAATAACTCCCACTTTTTGTCATCAGCATGAACCAGGTTCTAGAATTTAAAGAGACGGATGATTTCAGTGTTGACATTAATATTAGTAAAATTGCACAATGTAGTTAAATGCACAAATATGACAGCAAAAATGAATCATTAAGTGTAATAACAATTAGCAATAATTATTGTAGCTATTCTGGAAACAAATGCCAATTGGAAATAGAAGGACCAAACTGATACAGGTGACAGCAGGGGAAAATGTTGAGCATGCAGCACAAATAAAAATAAAAAGGGCACAAAACAATAAGTAAACTGGTCATCATATCCAAAACAAGGTGAAAAAAAACATAAAATCCACTTATAAAGTTAAAATAGATGGGTAAGAAATTACCATCGTTAGCAATTTCACTTGCGCAACTAGCATCACAACTCTGTACTTCTGGAGAATATTGGTCTAGAAACAAATGGATTGTCCTCCAGTAACGGTCTCCGCCAGACATCCAGGTATCCATATGCATACCACTGGGAAAATCGACAAATCTACAATTTCTGTTATTTTCAATAGCTTTGTCATAAAGCATCTTCATGTGTGAAGGGGGAACCAGTTCATCTTGTAATCCAGAAAGGAAGAGAATGGGTTGTTTGACCTGCAAAGAATGTATAAACGTACGACAAATGTCAATTAAGGAGCTGAGAAGTACAAAATATCATGCATATCGCATTAAGGGATGATGTTTGTGAAGATGAGACATAGAATGCCAGATAATGTAGGCAAATTTAGTGTAATTTTCAGATACACAGTCCAAAGGAACAAAAATAAACTGCTCGGATCACAAATTGGTATTTTCAGTACTCCCAAAATTTGGTACCTACACGACTTCTCAAAAATTGAACTAAGAACATCAAAGTGGTAACCAAAGCACGAAAACAACATACCCCACAACCTACCTCTGCAACAACATCAAGTGTACTCCAGGGAGAGCGAACAACGCAGTTAAGAAGTTTTGGGCCTTTAGAAGAACTGCCACCTATGAACCATCTTAAGAAGGGCAGCATGATACCGGCCATATCCAATATAGATGTAAAAGTATTTTCCAGTATTAGAGCAGACACCTGCAACATACAGCAACAGTTATCAGATGGTTATGAATTACAAAGACCATAATTCAATGCACTTATGTAGATGTTATTAACTTACTAAAATACGGCTTAAATCTTGTTGACCTAACCACATGATTGTGTTCACAGCCATAAACCCAAAGATTCTGTTTTAGTAAGGTGGTCCTATGTTGATCACATCAGTAAAACGTCCAGTAAAAGAGACCTGTGACGTGTTTTAGTGTATTTCTAGTTATTGAGTTCTAGCAAATCTAAATGGAAGGGGAAAGAAAGATCTCGGTCTGGTTTTTCTCTTTTCAAATGAGATTTCTGTACCCATGCTGCTTTACAGCATGCGGTTAAGGACGGTCATGTGTCATCGTTGATTTTCAGCATAGCAATCAAGATTGTGCATTAATGTTAGCCACCAGAGTGCAGCCAAAGGGCCATGTTTATAATCTATATACTAAAGCTAGTCAGATATACAAAAAAAAGGAAGCAACACATTGTATGTGGAACTACCCAATCGTAAGGAGGCCACAATAATATTTGTATGTTGGGGTCAAAAGCGGTAATTGTCTCCCTGCTAAGGATAGTCTCTAACTCTATCACATACATCGGCAGGCCATTTCTCTTCAGTTCTCAGTATTCACACAATTTGTACCAGTGTTTGTTGTTTTCTTTAAAATATGACATGCTTTCATGAAAATAATTTTTTTGTGGCCTTGTTTGGGGAAGACATTCTAATCTCACATTTCAAACGAGAAGTTAGATTTTTTCCAAGCAGCAGCTATTTCATGCAGACTTGTAACCATGCATTCAAAATTTATAACTGGAGCAGTAATTTCTTAACACATGATTATTCCAGTCTGCTTCAAAATTTATGGCTGGAGCTCTAAAAATAGAACTGGAGTAACAATAAGATTTCATGTTTGGCATATTACATGCCTTAACTAAGCTATATCAGCAGAGCTCATTTTGGTCCGCCTGAGTCTGCTTTGCCCCATTAATCACCAGATAATATAGTATACATGTAAGAGGCGATTTCTCAATCTTCTGGCAAAATCAATAGCACAATAATTTTGGAGAAGTTCCTATAATAATAACCACATAATTTATGAGCATGTGCATATTTTGAATGTTGATCCACAGGTCCACAAGATGTACTCATTAATAAAAGTACAGTGGAGGATATTAAAATCACCAATCCAGCCGGAGAGAAAATGGATGGGCCTATTTCTCAATTTCCTACAGCAATATGAGTAGAAAAATTGTTGTACCTTATCAGGATTATTTTTTGCAAGAACTGCTCCAACAGCACCTCCTAAAGATCTCCCAAAGATAACTATCCTGGATGTGTCAATGTCCTTCCTCTGAACTAGATGATCAAGTGCAGCCTATTAAAAGAGAGAGTGATAAGAAAGATTAAACAGAACCACAAAAGTAAGAAAAAAACAGATGAAGGAAACAGAAAACCTGTGCATCTTTTGTGATACCACTCTGAGAAGGATAACCTTCACTCTCACCGTACCTACAAACACGATCCAAGTTTAGGTGCGTTAACGAGTCAAAGAAAGCGAAGACAACAAGACAACGTATGACATTGAGAACCTCAAGCAAGAAGAATAAAATAAGGATAAGAGGACTGGTTTATGCAGTATATAATCATACCCTCTGTAAGAAAGCATAAACACATTGCACTGCAGCCGCTGCATCATTAGTCGGACGCATTCCAAACGATGTGCAATGTCTATAAGGAGTAAAGGTTTTTAACAGAATAAAACTTGAAAACACGATTCATCAATTAGGTATAATCACTCATTTTCACGTCTGTGAGAAGAAATTCAGGATACTGCCGGCATTTTCTTGGAAGAACAGAATGGTTGGACCTGCATCAGGAAAACACTATGAAACAAACAACAATGAGGAAAAAACTGAAGACTGAGCATAGTTCCTAAGCTATATAACATATCAAGTTCATGCGATATCCAAAATGCCAGAGGATGAAGCTCAGAACATGATTTGTGTGTTACATTGCCTATCAAAACAACTTATGTTCTTGTATAATTAAGCATCATGAATAGCTAGTCATAAAACAATATCAGGGCTGAAACTTCTCTTCCTAACCTAACTAATAAATAAAAACTCCAGCAAAGTATAGACAAGAAGAACTGTGTGTCTCATTTAATGCACAGACAAGATCAGCTAGAGTAGTAGAAACTGCTAGATAGGGGCAGTCATGCAGCACAAAGACTCACTTCAGTCGTTATAAACTCATGCATGCGTGTAAATTTTAGTATGGCAGCTTGTCCGGTTGCAAATTTGGGGCAAATAAATAATGGCTGGGATGATTGGGAGAAAGTAGGTCCAGTGTGAGCCGCGCTGCTTTACGACAGAACAAGAGCCAAGGGTGTTGACCTGCCAACGTATTTTGGATGCATGCATGACAATTGCCATATTTCTCGCCCACAAATCAGTGCCAATAATTATCTAAAACTAAGTACGCAAAAGTCTAAAACAAAATATGGTGGAAACCTAAATCAACAACCATACCTCATTTGGAACACGGGAATATTGTAGGAATTTCAAAGGATAGGAGTTTTGTAGGAAAACTTTCCTTTGTCCTGTTTGAAACGTAGGAACAGGGAAAGGAACTTCACAAAATTATTTTCCTATGCTTCACTTTTCACGGGAAAGAGAACATTTGGTCCGATCCAATGGAAAATTTCCTACGTTGTTCACGCACGACACAGTCCAGAAGGCCCGCTTAGCACCAGAGTTAACTCCCTCCGAAAACTGCATATTACGGGCTGACGTGGAGACAACTAGTTGGTGCTGTTTTTTTTCTTCCCAAGATTAAGGAGCACGATCTCTAATTTTTAATTTTTCCAATTTGCCGCACCTTGGTGATTATGATTTTTTTTTAGAAGTTGTCCCTAAGTCCTACTAAAAGAGCAGAAGCAGTTCTAAAAACAGAATTGAGATTAGCACAATTATCTTGCATAGTACACTAATTAATATGCAATGATACATTTGTATGGTTTATAACTCAACTTTCCTGTATTTTTCCTATCCTATAATCCAAACGGCAACTCCTCTCAATTCCTTTGTTCTCGAATTCCATATGATTTGAGAGGAATTTCATCTCAATTCCTGTATTTTTCCTATTCCTGCATTTTTTTCTATACTGTGTTCCAAACAGGGCCTAAAGTCTAAAACTAAATATGGTGGAAACCTAAATCAACAACCAAGAAATATTATGACAAAATGCATACATGTAATTAGCTAATAACTAGAGACTTTACCAATTCTGAAGTTTAAACCTACTTCATACTGAACGTTCATACTATTCCCCAGTCTATCGGACACCAATGGCGCATTAGAAAAATATACTACTACTGAGCACCACACCGTTGCTCCACAAAGCAAGTACTAACTACAAATCGGCATGAACTGGAGCCTGATAAATGATAACTCAGTTCCAACTTCCAAGTTATACACACTGTGAGGTCAGCCGATCAATCCATACACCAAACTACAGAGAACCGTGTAATAAAACAAAGGAACCCTAGAGATCGGTTAGACACATCTGACAAGTCCACGCAGGCAGCAGAACTAAACCACTAATCATCTCGCCGTAGACTTCAAAAATATCACGCAATTTTCTGCGTGGACACCCCAAATCCTGCCCAGATCCACGGACCCATACCCTGATCGGGAGAGCTAAGAGATGAAGCGACGCCTCTATCTACACACGCAATTCGGATCAGAACGAAGCCCACCAGTCCAGCCTCGAAGAGAACCACTAGCTGACGTCCCCCAACAAACCGAACACAACCGATACCGATCGAAGAATTGGACACGGGGAGGACCAACAGACCAAACCGGAAGAGGGTGTGGGGATTGGGTACGGTTTGGTGCTTGCCTCGGCAGGTGGGCGAGTGGCGGAGGAACCAGGAGTGGAGGCGCACGCCGTCGGCAGCGCGGAGCCAGACGTCCTCGTAGACGAGGCGGAGGCGCGAGGGCGTGATGGAATAGGCGCGCGGGAGGCCCGGAAGCACGGGCACGTACACGAGGCGCTCCTGCAGCGCCACCAGGGCCGCCAGGCCGACCACCGCCATGCCCCCAGCGCCGTACACGAGCGCCTTCAGCAACCCCACCATCTCCGCCGCCGATGGGAGAGAAGAGCTTCGTCAGGCGGATGGTGGTGGTGATGGGCCCTGTCGCCGCTGCTCTTTGGACTCTCGTCGTCCGTCGGGGTCGGGTTTGGGTTTCGACTTTCGTCCAACGGGACCGGGTCTGCCACAAACCTGGCCAATGGGCCAGGCCGGCACTACGTGGGCCCAGTCAGACCAGGGCACAGCAATGGCGCCAGACGGGCTGGCCCGCGACACGCCGGCCCATTGATTAAGGCCTCTTTCTTTTTTTGCAGGCCTTAGAGACATCCCTTAATATTAACCGACATGTTACTATATGATATAAAAGATTCGGTGTTGGTTGAGGGGAGGGCGGATTTGCCGTGAGGCATTTTGCTGAGAACATACATGACAACCCAAATGTGCAGCAGGAACGGGTACAACCAGAACACGCAGAACGGTACAGTTTCTACTGACATGGTGGACAACGAAGCGGAGACGGACTTTTTGGCAGCATGGCACATATGCTGAGAGAAATAGGGAGGTGGTATGTTTAGTTATATAGGATATGAGCAAAAACAGCAACATAATAACGACAACATATAATAGAAAGAATATCAATATATGAAAGAAAAAACAACAATATCTACAACTGAAACACACATATCACAACAAAAACAACACGTACTACAATAAAAACAGCTTGGTATCACGTCCTGACATGGGTATGCCTAATAGGCACCCAACTACAGCCTATCTGGTGTGACTCGACGGAAGGTCCACTTGACGACTTGCCAAGGTTCATGACGTCCATGACGGTTCGAGTGGTATGAAGCCCATATGAACACGGACACCCAAACACACAAGACGAAGAAGTCTCAAAACTATAGTTTGAATCTAACTGTAACCAACTCTTATTGGTACCTAAGACATAGCCTCCCCATATATAAAGGCTAGGAGGATCCAACAAGAAGGCAATCACGACTTCCTCAATAGATAGATATATGATCTCCTACAATAGATCGCCACAATAGACAATAGATCTAGACAACACCCGTAACATACACATACGTCAGATCCAATCTACGCATCCATCGCCATCGATGATATTGTAATCATTCAGATCATCATCAATCAAGAGCAGACAAGCATGAGTAGGGTCCTCTACAAGGCCTGAACCTGGATAAACCTGGTGTCACATGTGTGCTTGTTTGTTAGCCGTTCCGCGATCTCCAGCGTTTCCTCCTTCTTCAAAACCTAAGTCCATAATAATGGTCATTGATGAGTTTAACCCTCGTCAATTGGTGTCGTCTGTGAGAATCGGGAGCACTGATGTTGCGATCTCGACAGCTCCATCATCAGCGATCTACGATTTGTCAGCTCTGAGAAGCAGATCTGCTTTAACGCTTCGACTTCATCTTCATCAACAAAATCGTCGTCGACCGATTCATCCGCACAAAGGTCCTCATGATGTTCCGTCTGCTGATTCGATCGTGTTCTTCTGAACTAGTGGACCAGATCAGCGTCGTGGCATGCAGTGCAGAAAATTTCAAGCGGAATCAATGGTGTTGGCCCAACCTGGCGGCGCGATACATGATCTTGCGTGCGTGTTTGACCCGTTTTCTGTTTTGATTGGTGGTTAAACCGGTCGCCGCAGCTAATTCAACGTCCAAGCTAGTATGAGCCCGCGTCAGATGACAACACGTCCAAAGCAGTATGCAGGACTTAGTTTTAAAGGCCGCCAATGCAATCCAAATCCTATACGATGAGGGATAAAAGTTCAAAGATCAGGAAAAAAAGTACATGCAAGGGATGTGGGATGTCCTTACGTAGAACAACCAAAACAAAAAAAAGCTCTTGTCGCTAGATCAAAATCCCAAGCAAGGCTATACAATCGGATCAATCGTATGTGTACGCGACTGCATGCAAAGAGGACAAATACGCGACCTATTATTTCCGGAGCTAGAGGCTTGCAGCCACAACACACGCATGCATCGGATCAGCATGCAACAAACTCTTCACTAATTGTTTTGATTATTAGTATATTCTATATGCTAATTATTTCATCTCCTGAACTTATGTACGCATCTATGAGGGAATCAACATTTAAAGAGCAATAAGCGGAAAGACGAACATGGACGTTCGTGCCCGTGGTCAACTAGTTGTTTCCACTCACCGTGATGCCAGCGAAAAGCTTCCTGTCCACGTGCGAACTCGTTGCCGTGTCGACACCGTGTCTACCACGTGCTACTTGTCCGCCGGAACAGACTCGACCGTCGCTCCGATTATGACCGCTACATCAACTACATGTTCACTCTGACGACCATGTTGATACGAAGGCGTCCAATCGCATTGATTCTACACCCGGGGGCTCCGGCGACTCCGTCGCGCGGCCCACTACAATATTTGGTTGCGATAACATGTTGCCGCCATCGCCTTCGGCGACCCGTCGCCACATCGACTCCGGTTCGCCGCGTCGGCTCTCGAACGTTGCCTCGGCTACATCGACCACATCTACTCTACACTCAGGGGCTCCTTCGGGTCCAGCGACCCGCTGCGTTCTCTGGATCCGACGACTCGGGGGGTCCCTCGGCTCTAGCGACTGATACATTGCAAATATATCTTTAATTTTTAATGTTTCATGCTTGGTTTTTTATACTTTCTTGTGTTTTGTCCATACTTTGGAGTATTTTTCATATGGTTTCTTGGACTAACCTATTAACAAAGATCCACAGTGCCAGATGCCTGTTTTCTGCTGTTTTTGGTTTTAAGAAGTCAAAAAATGAATATTCTCGGAATTGGACGGGATAAAAGCCAAAGTCACTATTTTACCGGAAGAGATCTAGAGCCAGAATGCGAGACGGAGAAGGGCTGGGGCCCGACCACACCACTTGGCCGCGGCAGCCGGCCAGCGCCAGGTGGTGGTCCGTCGACCCAGACCCTCGGCCTCTGCTTCGCCTATATATTGCCTCCGATACCAAAACCCTAAGTACCCGATCAAAAACCACGAAAGTGTTCATGGCGCCGTCATCTCCATCCCTAAATCGAGGGATCGAAGCTCTTCCGGCACCACTACGGAGAGGTGAATTCACCCTGGAGGCCTTCTTCATCATCATGCAAGCCTCCGATGTGATGCGTGAGTAGTTCATCTCTAGACTACAGGTCCATGTAGTAGCTAGATGGCTGGTTCTCCTCCTTTGTGCTTTCATGTTTAGATCTTGTGAGCTCCGTTCATGATCAAGATCATCTATCTGTAATTCTGCATGTTGTGTTTGCGGGGATCCGATGGATATTGAGATGTTATTTCAGATTGATTATTGATTCTATCATGCCTTTGTTATTTGTGATCTTGCATGATTTTCGTTGTTAGTAGCTATCGTGGCCAAGTAGATGCTAGCAACTCCAAGAGTTAGTATTTATGCTCGATAGTGGGTTCATGCCTCTGATAATCTGGGGAAGTGACAGAAATCTCTAAGGTACTAGATGTGTTGTTGCTACTAGGGAGAAAACAACAATCCTTTGTTCATAGGACAATCGTATTGTTTACTTTACACGCAATTCGTAGAGAAATAATTTGTTGCTTGCAACTTAATACTGGAGGGGGTTCAGATAATAACCTGAAGGTGGATTATTAGTCATAGATGCAGTTGGATGGCGGTCTATGTATAATGTTGTAATGCTCAATCAAGTCTCAAAGGAGTCAAGATGATTAGTATATGCTTGTATGCTTTCTCGATGTTTATCCATTGCCCCGCTGTAATTTGTTCACCCAGCATGTTATCTATCTTAAGGAGAGCCACCTCTAGTGAACTATGGACCCCGGTCCTTTCTTTTACATACAATCTACAAACTGTTTACTGCTTTGTGTTTACTTTCTGCAAACTATTACTTCCTTCCATTTGATACGTTTAATCCTTTGTTTTTAGCAAAACTAGTGAGATTGACAACCTCATCACAAGTTGGGGGCAAAGTTCTATGGTTGTGTTGTGCAGGTCTTCACGTTGTTGCTGGCACCGGTAGTGCGCCCTGCCAACGTTTAGCTAGGTACATCTTTGGGGTGTTTCCTTGCTCCTACTGGATTGATAACCTTGGTTTCATAACTGAGAGAAAACTTGCTGCTGTGTTCATCATACCTTCCTCTTGGGGTTCCCCAACGAGCTCGATATATTTTGGGCCATCAGCGACCCGCATTGGTCTTCGACTCGCTACGGTTTTTTACTCCGGCGACCTATTGAGTCTTCGACTCCGGTGACCCGCTGCCGCGTCCAATCTCTCTGTCATGCGGCCTGATAAAGTCTTCGAGTGCGACGATCCACCAAGTCTTCGACTCCATTTGTCACACCACTACAGTCCGCCGCGTCGACTTTGTCCGCCGCGTGACATGATGTCGTGTCAACTATGTCCGTGTTGCAACTCCACGTCTACCGTGTGGACTTCTATAGCACCCTCGAATCGGCCCTATGCAAGCTTTAGCCCTTTCCGCCAAACCCGCATAGAAACGATTCAAGGACGCCCACCAGGCACTTCCGTGCGGGTGGAAAACAAAGTAATACCATTACACAACAGTCCTCAATGGGACCCACAGAACAGATATATATACAATCGCGACTCAACGAGTCAAGAATATAGATATACAATACAAAGATCCAAATCACCTTAAAAACGTTACAGCGTCCGAGTACGGACAAGATGCAAATGGGGCTAAGAGCCCTGAAGAATAACCAATGGCGTCCATAACCACCTTGAGCCAAGCGGAAGGGTAACCACCTAACAACGTCGATCTCAAACCTGCTAAAACAAAAGGGTGCCGACAAAGGGCAAAGGGAAAAGAGGAGCGTCGATCGAGGCCAAGACAGCGAGAGGCTAGAATTCGGCGGCTCTCGCCTACATAGGTATGGTGGGCTGAAGCGGCAGCGCAGCGACACTAAACAACCTATAGAGACTCGGTATCACTGGCGGCTAGTAGAGAGGGGTAAGAAAGACCTATTCGGATCCTACCTGAAGCTAACACTAAACATACCCATCCTGGTATTTCCCCCTCGAGACCAAACGAGGAAGTCGGGCCAAGGAACTCACACAGTTGGCAGTTTTACTCATTCCATTTTAGTTGTAGCATTTACTAGTCAGATATATAGCATGAGTCATCCTGATAGCGTAAGTAGTGGGCAGTTTTAGTTAGCATTCCGTTGTAGTTGGAACATTTACTAGTCAAATATAATTGTCCTGAGGAATCCCAAAACCCAGCAGTTGTTGGCACTTTTATCACATTCCATTGGAGTTGCAATACTTACTAGGCAGGTATAGTATGACACAGATCACCACAGATCCACCAGTTGTTGGCACTTTTATTATCCATTCCATTGTAGTGAAGCTGATTACTAGTCACATATTAAGTCAAATTTATAATACTACTTTAGTTATGCTTGTCTATGATCGAGATACTGTGCTCCAAGTCGTCCATAACCACGGACACGGCTTTCAGAAAGATTTACCTGAGGGTGCACAAATAACAACACACACGATCAACCTCGGAAAAACCAAATCAAAACCCAACGAGGCTTTCACGACAAAGCAATCACAGGATTCATAAAATATTTCAGGGGCCACCCACTAAGATACCATAACAAAGTTGGCGGCTCCAGAACGGACCGGGGTTTGTGACGACGGCTGTAAACGATTGGGAACCCGAAAGTGTGACTGGGCTTGTCGATGCCGCGAAAACGTGGCACGACCCAAAACAGTACAGGTTCTCCATGCACAATCTTAAATAAAGCAGTAAAACATGACATAAGTACAGGATAGTAATAAAGCCCCAAACTAGTTTGTGGCCCCAAGAAATAAGAAATGAATCAAGCTCTGGCTAAGGGGATTCATGGTCCCATATGCGGATAGTGCGATAGTCAAGGAACAGGTATCAAGTACTCGGGGTCCTACAGGACATAAGTGAGCATGGAAGAACCAAATAACATCTATTGCCCACCGATGCCTCTGCATTGGTTATATCTAGCAATTTAATATCAAGTTGTAATTAAATCCATGATCAACTTCACCCTTAAGCATCTGCTAGCATTCCAACAACTGTGGTACTTGACAACACGAGATCGCACCTGAGCAAGCAACTACGACTCGCAAGGATAGCTATCTACCAAACACAGGTAATAGGAGGTGTCCAAGGCAGTATAGAGGCTGCACGGGATATAACTGGTGTACGGAAACTAAAGCATCACGACACAGATAGCAATAGATCAACAGGAGGAAATAAAAACTATAAATGCAAAATAGGTAGAAAGGGGGAGAATGCTCGCCTGGGAAACACTGCCGAAGGATCATATCTAGAGAACTTGTCGATACTCGCATCAACTCATCGGCCTAATCCGCGAAGAAGCAAACAATTAGGGACTCGGCTCCGGGGTCTCGGGGTTTGACGGGGATCGGTCTTCGGGCTCCGGGAACGGGGCTCCAGGATCTGTGGGGAGATCTGGGCGTCCGAGTGTAACAACCTCGGACCCTACGCTCTAAGTTCAAGCCTGGATAAACCGGAAGTGGTTAAAATAGTACAGCGAGGGCCCAGGGGCCACCCACGTGTAGACCTGTCGGCCGTCCTAACCACTTCCAAGACATCAGGACAAGAGCGAGCGGCGTAGGCAACTCTACCAATTCAATATACAAGAGCGAATGATAAAAGTAGTGGTATGGCCACGACTCCATCCCGCACTCAAATCATTACTCCGCACATGAACAAGTAAAACACATATCCCAACTCCCATTCTTCTTAAGATGAACCTAAAGATTAGCAACTACGGAAACAAACACCCAAAACAAGATAGCATCGGATAACAAAGAGTAAAACAGATCGCGTCGGTTTACAATGAATCAGATAGATCGCGTCGGTTTACCAAAGCCTGTCGGTATAGAATGTACCCATAGTTGATAACCAAAAGGCAGATAGCGACAACAGGTTGGATGCAACAGATATACAAGGAATTCACACACACACACACACACTCACACAACCTATGGTACTACGGAACCCAGAACACGTGAATCCTAGTTTGAATTTTAGAAGAGGATTGAAAACGTTACACTTCCTTACTAGAAAAGGGTGGGTGGGTGGGTAAGAAGAAAAATGGAAGCAGTCCTACTCTCGCGTTTTGTTTTTTCCTAGTATACATAACTACCAAAATATTTGCTAGACTGACAACGACCATTTGGCTGAGACCCTGAAGGGCGGGATGGCTCTGATACCAATTGTAACAACCTCAGACCCTACGCTCTAAGTTCAAGCCTGGATGAACCGGAAGTGGTTAAAATAGTACAGTGGGGGCCCAGGGGCCACCCACGTGTAGACCCGTCGGCCGTCCTAACCACTTCCAAGACATCGGGACAAGAGCGAGCGGCGTAGGCAACAGGCGAAGAGATCAAATACATATACAAGTGAGTATGTATACAAGCTACCTTACAACAGTTCTCAGAGCCATACCATCTAAAAGAAATAGAAATATTGCAACACCATACGGCAAGATCCAAATATCCTAGATAGAGATAATAGTGTAGGATAACTCCTCATACATCAAACATCAGAGTATCAAGCGGAAGCGGGAAACAAGATCCGAGTACAGATAAGAAGCAAATCGGCATAAGATGCCACATAAGTAAGCACATCCCGCCCACAGATCTCGCGGATCCCCATCCCCGGAATCTCTACACCGAGTGATCGATGCCAACATCATCTGTCTCCTCCACCTAGTATCCATCTTGCGAATACACCTGTTCATCTGAATCAAATAATATATCGTGTGAGACCCTAGGGGTACTCAGCAAGTCTTTATGCCTCTAAAGGGGACATATACCTGGGGTGACGCAATTGCAGCAAAAGATAATAACTAACAAGTCTATAGATACTCGCTAACCATCCGCCTAACCAATGATAGACGGATGTCCGTTAATTAGAAACAACAGTTATAACAGTATAAAGTAACAGATCCATCCTCCTTTTCGCTTACCAACAAGAAAGCGGGCGAACGAGGCTTTCACGTCAAAGCAACACACACACGATCGACCTCGGAAAAACCAAATCAAAACCCAACGAGGCTTTCACGACAAAGCAATCACAGGATTCATAAAATATTCCAGGGGGCCACCCCAATAAGCTACCCGCAACGAAGTTGGCCGGCTCAAAGCGGACCCGTGGTTTTGCGAGCGGTAATGACTGGGAACCCGAAAATGTGACTGGGCTTGTCGATACCGCGAAATCGTGCCGCGATCCCTAAATAGTACAGGTGCTCCACGCACAATCTTAAATAAAGCAGTAAAGCATGGCATAAGTACATGATAGTAATAAAGCCCCAAACTACTTTGTGGCCCCAAGAAATAAAGTACGAATCAAGCTCTAGCAAAGGGGGATTCATAGAGTCTCCCGTATGTGGATAGTGCGAATAGTCAAAGAACAGGAATCAAGTTGTTTAGGTACCTCGTTATCCATCAGACGCTTACATACCCTACACATGATGTTCTACGACTCGCATGGCTCAAACAACTGCTGTAGTAATGGCTCATAGGATGGGGGAACAAGCTTCGGTGGGGTTTAAAAGTAAAGGCTATGCAGTACTTGGGATTCAATTTAATACAATCGCGACTCAATGATGCAAGAATAAGATAGAGGCAATAGGTACTATATGTATGCAAGCATGTGGTAGTGCTTGCCTGGCAGCTCAGTTGAAGCGAGAGGTGAATCTGGGTAGTACTCTTGGGATTCCTAATATTTCCCCTGCTCGGCGTCTATCCAAAATAAGAACCAAACAAACAAGGGCCAACATAAATAAAGTGCACAAGCATATAAATAAAATGCGACAAGTAACCAATCATGCCATGATAAATGATGCACCAATTACATGGCAATAATGTAGCATGGCAAGGGTGAGGTGGGGGACAAGAATAAATCATTTTATTATTTATTTGGTCAACTTTTATTGCCATAAACAGTTCTGGTTTTTAATAATGACATGATGCATGCTTCAATTCAGAACATGGAATGCATAGACAGAACGGGCTCGTCGCGCTGATCGATTTAGACGTATTATTTGTCAAATTTGGAGTTATAGAAATAAAGTTATTAATTAATTAAGAAAAGGCATTTTTATTGCAATTAAACAATTTCGAAAATTTAAAATAGTCAAACATTATTTTGAATGGCATATTTGAAATCCTCACATTTTTATTCAAAAACATATATTATTTGTATTATTTGGATTCGTCAAGAAAAAGTTATTTAAAACTAGGTTTAAACATATTTATCAATTTCTGAAAATATTTTTATTAAACAGAAGAGGTCAAAGACTTTTTGCACCCAGAGGAAAACTAGCCACAACGGCTGACAGTGGGCCAGGCACTGAGCTGGCTGAAATCGCACGCGGCAGGGCTTTTGTTACCTCGGCGCTAGCAGGACCAAGGGACAAACGAATGGGCCCGAGGCTGTAGCGGGTCCTCCCATGTGCAGCCCAACTGTGTGTTGACACGCGAGCAGTCCGAGGGGGCGCGGGTTAAAGGCCAAGGATCTGCGCGTGTTTTTGTAAAAGGGGCACGGCGGCTGGCAGGTGGGCCTGGAAGGACTGCGGTTGCAAGGAAAGAAAAACCGAGGGTTTTCTGCAAAAGTACGGGTAGGTGACACTGACGGACAGAAACGAGGCGCGGAAGCGGCTAGCTCGACCTGATCTTGCAAGGACGATTACGAACAAACTGCTACGAATTTTAGCATACTCCAAAAACAAAAAATGTAGACATCAATTAGATCTACAAATCTTGTGTTCAAAGATTTCCCGGAGAAGGACCACAGCGATGGCAAAAATGCGGGGAACAGAGGGCTAGCGCGGTGCCAGACTGACGGAAAAAAACAGCCGCTCCTACAGCTAGCTATGCCGACGTTCGGAAGAAGATTCCTAGGGTTGTAGATCACCGCTTTCGGCAAACTCAGGCTCGATGGAAAGAGGGGTGGTGGGGCTATGACTTTTGTTCAGGAAGTGTCGCCGGAGGTGGACCGGGGACGCCGGTATTTGGATGGGAACAAAGGGGTTGCGGGTGCTGTTGCTGCTCCGTCGGTCGCGCGCGTGGCGAGCTGCGATGCTGGGCTGCGCGCGGCTGGCTTGCCGACGCTGGTCTTGCGCGATCTGCAGCCGCAGCGAGAGGTTAGAGACAAGGAGAGACCAGGGGGGAGCGGTATGAGGCCGGCGACACGCAGCGAAGTCGGCGGTTCGGGGCACTCGGCGTGCGCGGGGAAGGACGTGGGACAGCTTCGGCGACTGCGGGGAGGGGATGATGCAAAGAGTTGGGGAGGAGAGCAGGATCACCTTGAACTCGGTGCCAGCCCAGCTAGGCTCGAGCGGGGGGGGAAGGGAAAGACAAGGACGCGGCTGCAGGACGCCAGGTCTGCTGCTGCTGCGCGCTGCACCGAGTCCCGGAACTGCACGCGGCCTTGGCGATGGGAGGTGGTGGCGAAGCTGGTGATGAGGAGGCGGCAGGCGAAGACCAGGGCTGCGGCGCTAGGGAAGGAGGGTCTAGGGTTCGAGGACTCGCCTCGGGGTGGATAAGAAGGGGAGAGGGTGACGCGGATAACGGCCGACGGCCACCTGCTCGCTGCCGTTTGTGCGCAGAGAGAGGAAGGAGACGGCGTGAGATGCGGGAAAGATAAGAACAGTGGAGGGGTGCGTCCGTTGCTGCTGCTGCGTCGCTGGAAGGCCCCGGCTGGGTCGGTTCTCGAGCTGGGCTGGGGAGAGGGAAAAAAAGGGCGCCAGGTCTGCTTACTGGTTGCTGCCGCTGCTCTGCTATAGGTATCGAATGCCCAAACCAGCGATGGAGGCTGCAACGTCTGCTGCGCGTTTGTCTGAACAACTACAGATGGTACCGCTACTTGCTAAACTGAAAATAAAACACGATGCTGCCACTAACTACTGACTGAAGGGGCTCAGATTTAGAGAAAAGGTACAACGAGTTGAAGGAGATGCTCATGATCAATTGTAAGATGGAGTAGGTTTAATCCTTTTTATATTGTGATTTTGGCAATATCTAGGACTCAGATTTGGGGGTTTGGGGTTTGGAAAGGAGAAAGAAGGGGATTAGGATATTTATCTAGTCTAAAGTAGACTAGATGAGACTAGTTTTAGGCTAAAACTTTAGACGGACCTTTTGCCTATTTTTATTTTCTAGAAAAATAACAAAACGTTTTGTGGTCACGCCTAAAGATCGGAAAGAGTATTATAATTTTTAATTTGAAATAAGAAAAGGAGGATGGATTTATATTATCCAATTTTGGTTGATCAAAAACCATTTGTAACTACAAGGCAAAAGTAAAATAAAAAGAGAGATAGAAAGAGAAGGTGCTTAAAGTGTACGTGTGTACGAGAGAGATTTTAAACATAGATGAGAGACTAGGTTTAGAGCACATGTTAAAATTAAGCAAGAATTCAAAAAGCATTTGAAACGAGAGAGAATGCCACATAGGGGTGTGTCATTTTATGTGACTAGAGTGGCTTATTATTGCATGCAATAAAGGAGTATATGCATGTGGCATTTTTGTGAAAACAAAAATGTATATGCATGTATGTGAGGTAAGGGTGGCAATACAAGATTTGCAAAAATACAAGAATTGAGAAGAACATGATACATGGCATAAAATCTAGGTTTGGATCAACCCATATGCATGCATGTGTATGAATAGAATTTGAGCCCTATTTATATGGGTGGCTTGAATTAAAAACCAAGACAACAATAAGATGACCACACTCATATATATGGTAGAAGTAGGATGGGATAGCAAGGGAGTTGTCATATTAGTAGATAGAAAGAATTTAAAAGATATGCCCCCAACTCAACTTGTGCATTTAATCATTATATCAAAAGTCAGATACAATATATCAAGAGGCAAATACAAGTAATAGGCAAATGCAATATGAGAGAAGAACCAAATGAAAAGGGTTTTATATGATGCTTAAATGCAAGGTGTCATGATGACATGAGCATGATATAATTATGATGCAATAATTATATGTAGGAAGTAGCATTTTATTATTAGACCATGTAGCATTACAGATGTTAGACAGATGGGATGCTACAACTCTCCCCCACTAAACAGGAATCTCGCCCCGAGATTCTAGGAAGAAGAAGAAGACACGAAGAGGGTAGGATACTTGGCACGGAGCTCATCCTTGCGTTCCCAAGTGGCTTCATCAACGGAATGGTGCGACCACCGCACCTTGCAGAACTTGATGGACTTGTTGCGAGTCCTTCTTTCTGTGACTTCTAGGATTTTTGTGGGTGTTCTTGATAAGACAGGTCTTCTTGGAGATTGATGAGCTCATGGTCCACGGTCCTGCCGGGATCCTTGAAGCACTTCTTGAGTTGAGAGATATGGAAAACATCATGGACCTTGAGTTTTTTAGGAAGCTCAAGAGCATAAGCAACTTCTCCTCTTCTTCTACGAACTTTGAAAGGACCGATGTATCTAGGAGCCAGCTTTCCTTTTATACCAAACCGGTGCGTGCCTCTCATGGGAGTGACACGAAGGTAAACGAGATCACCAGGGACATACTCCATGTCTGTGTGCTTTATGTCATAGTTGCTCTTCTGGCGACTTTGAGCAACCTTCAGGTTTTCGAGAATGATGTGAACCTTCTCCTCCGCTTGAGTTACAATGTCGGGGCCAAACAATGTTCTTTCACCTGCGCCCGACCAACCAATCAGAGTTCTGCACTTGCGTCCATAGAGAACCTCAAATGGTGCCATCTTTAGACTCTTCTGGAAGCTATTGTTGTAAGAGAATTCAGCATAAGGAAGGCATTCTTCCCACTTCATGCTGAAAGAGATGACGCAAGCACGGAGCATATCTTCCAGAATCTGATTGATCCTTGCGACTGAGGGTGGTAAGCTGTGCTGAAATTCAACTTTGTTCCCAAAGCATTTTGGAAACTTCCCCAGAACTTGGAAGTGAAGATGCTTCCACGGTCTGAGCTGATCTCAAGAGGAACCCCATACAGAGAGACAATTCTGTTGATATAGAGCTCATCCAACTGAATTGCAGAAATTGTTTCCTTGACGGGAAAGAAGTGAGCTACTTTAGAAAGCATGTCGATAACAACAAAGATTGCATTGTTGCCCTTCTGCGACCTTGGAAAACCAGTTATGAAGTCCATATCTACTTTCTCCCATTTCCATTCCGGGGGCTTCAATGGCTGTAGAAGACCAGAAGGTTTCTGATGAACAACTTTAACTCTACGGCAGACATCACACTCCGAGACATACTTGGCACAATCTCGTTTCAACCCAGACCACCAATATTGTGTTTTCAAGTCCATGTACATCTTAGTGCTGCCAGGGTGGATAGAAAGAACAGAATCATGAGCATCTTTGAGAACTTGCTCTCTCAAACCCGGATACTTCGGAACGAACATCCGGTGCTTAAAGAATAGAGTGCCTTGGTCGTCAAGGTGGAAAGGTTCATACTTCGGAAGCTGAATCTTGGAGATGATGTTTTTAGTGTAAGGATCACCAAGTTGAATGGAGCGAACTTTTTCTTCCAAGAGAGGTGTTGCCAGAAGGTTCAGAAGATACCCTTGATCCACAATTTCAAGGTTGAGCTGGCGGAATTCCTCGCACAAGAGAGGCTGTTGTTCTTCCACCATGAGGTTGTTGACATAAGATTTTCGGCTGAGAGCATCGGCCATCACATTAGCTTTGCCTGGAGTGTAGTTGATGGTCAGATCGAAATCATTAATTGCTTCAATCCACCTCCTCTGACGAAGGTTGAGATCAGGTTGTGTGAAGATATATTTCAGACTCTTGTGATCATAAAAGATCTCACAACGGTTGCCAAGCAAGTAGTGCCTCCATACTTTCAAAGCAAAGACAACTGCCGCGAGTTCTAGGTCATGTGTAGGATAGTTGATCTCATGCGTCTTCAATTGTCGAGAGGCATAAGCAACAACTTGTTTTTCTTGCATAAGGACCGCACCCAATCCCTGCAAGGAGGCGTCACAGAATATCTGGAAAGGCTTTGATGTATCTGGAGGAATCAAGACTAGTGTGGAAGTGAGCTTCTCTTTTAGTGTTTCAAAGCTTGCTTGACATGCAGGAGACCAAAGGTATTTCTTGCCTTTCTTGAGGAGATCGGTAAGAGGCTTCGCAATCTTCGAGAAATTCTAAACGAAGCGACGACAGTAACTAGCCAAACCAAGGAAACTCCGAACTTCTTTGACATTTTTGGGTGGAAGCCAGTCAACAATTGTCCGAACAGTTTCTGGGTTGACGGCAATGCCCTTGGCAGAGATGACGTGACCAAGATAGGTGACTTCAGGCAGCCAGAACTCACACTTGGAGAACTTTGCATACAGGCCGTTCTCACGAAGCTTGTTTAGGACACACCGAAGGTGTTCTTCATGTCCTTCCTTTGACTTAGAATAGACTAGAATGTCATCCAGATAGACCACAACGAACTTATCAAGATACTCCGTGAAAACCGAGTTCATAAGCCTCGAGAAGGTGGCAGGTGCGTTGGTGAGACCGAAAGACATGATCGTGTACTCATACAGGCCATAGCGGGTGGTGAAAGCTGTTTTGGGAACATCTTCCTTGCGAATCTTGATTTGATGATATCCACTTCTCAAGTCAAGCTTAGAGAATACCACAGCTCCAGCTAGTTGATCGAAGAGATCATTAATCCGCGGAAGGGGATATTTATTCTTGATGGTTTTAGCAATGAGAGCCCGATAGTCAACACAAAATCTATCAGTCTTGTCTCGCTTCTTCAAAGATGGTTGGGCTACCCCAAGAAGAAGTACTGTGCTGAATGAAACCCAACTTCTCTTGTTCATCAAGCTGACGTTTGAGTTCAGCCAACTCAGCAGGACCCATTTTATAAGGTCGCTTGGAGATAGGAGCGGTTCCAGGTTCAAGCTCAATCACAAACTCGACCTCTCGATCAGGAGGCATACCTGGCAACTCTTCAGGAAAAACATCTGGGAACTCACAGACCACTAGAACACTCTGAATAGCCTCCATAGCATCATCATTCAGAGCCGCCAAAGAGAAAATCTGAATTGCAGGAGTCAGACTTGGAGAATAGACTATATGGCCTTCAGGAAGCGTACCCAGCACAACTCCAGGTGCAAAAACTGAGTTAACAGAAAACTGCCATGGGTGTTCGGTCAAAAACATCCTTAAGTACTTGAGAAGAACTAAGGATATGGTTCTTTCTTATGGAGGTGATGAACAGCTCGTTGTTAATGGTTACACCGATGCTAGTTGGAACACCGATCCGGATGATTCTAAATCACAATCTGGATACGTATTTATTTTGAATGGTGCGGCAAGTATTTGGAGGAGTGCAAAGCAAAGCGTTGTGGCGAGATCTTCAACTGAATCGGAATACATGGTCGCTTCGAGGCTTCACAAGAAGCGATATGGATGAAAGAGTTCATTACAGAGCTGTGTGGTTCCTAGTCTGTTGGACCCAATGTCTATCTCTTGTGATAACATGGGCGCCATAGCCAATGCGCAAGAACCAAGGTCACACAAGAAGTCGAAGCATATCAAGCTACGTTTCCACGCTATTCGAGAACATATCCGGGATGGGGATATAAAGATTTGCAAAGTACACATGATCTGAATGTGGCGGATCCGTTGACTAAACCTCTCCAGGGCAAAACATGACCAACACCAAACGCCATGGGTGTTGGTATATTACCATGTAATCTAGATTAGATGACTCTAGTGCAAGTGGGAGACTGTTGGAGATATGCCCTAGAGGCAATAATAAATGTAGTTATTATTATATCTTTGTGTTTATGATAAATGTTTACATTCATGCTATAATAGTATTAACAAGGAAACCATTAATACTTGTGTGATTTGTAAACTTAATTTGAAGTCCCTAGTATAGCCTCTATACTTCACTAGCTTGTTGGTTGATTGATGATTGTGGTTTCCCTATCATGAACATTGAGATGTTATCAAACAACAAGATCATATCGTTAGGAGAATGATATGGTGGACATACTCCTATAGACAAGCGTAGCATAAAGATCAAGTCATTTCAATAGTTCAATTGCTATATGCTTTCTGATACATAGTAACCTAATTCCTTCGACCATGAGATCATGCATATCACCTTTCTTTGGATGGATGCTTTGATGTCATCAAACACCACCGTAACAGGTGGCTATAAAGGTGGCATTGAGTGTTTGGAAAGTATTGGTTGAAACACATGGATCAAGAGTGGGATTTGTCCATCCACATGACGGATAGATATTCTCTGGGCCCTCTCGGTGAAATGTCATCCAATTAGCTTGCAAGCATGTGACTTGGTCACAAGGGATCACATATCAGGAGCGAGAAAAGAGTACTTATCGATGACGAGGTTGAACTAGGTATGCGGAGATACCAAGCGATCATAACCTCGGATAAGTAACATATCGTGAGACAAAGGGAAATTGGTATCGTATGTAAGTGGTTCATTCGATCGCAAAGTAATCGTAGAAATATGTGGGAGCCATATGAATTTCCAGATTCCTCTATTGGTTATTGTTCGGAGAAGTGTCTCGATCATGTCCGCATAATTCACGAACCGTAGGGAGACACACTTAAGGATTCGACGTTGTTTGAGTAGTTATGGTATTATGAGAAAGAGACCGAATGTTGTTCGGAGTCTCGGATGGGATCCGGGATATCACGAGGTGATCCGGAATGGTCCGGAGAATAAGATTCATATAAGGAAAGTCCCGTTTCGGAGTAGCGGAATGATTCCGGTGTTTTCATCGGGAACATTCTAGAAGGTCCCGGAATGTCCGGCACTCCGGAGGGGGAAGGGTACATGAATGTGTCATTACATATTGGAATGATTGCATCATGTACTAAGTGTTCTCGCTGTCCAAAATAAAGGGTTTATTCAAATCCTAAATTGAAAAGTCAAACGGCTAGTTTGAAAGTCAAACGGCAAGTTTTGGAAAGTGGAAAGAGGAGGAGAAGTGGAAACCGAGTTGGGGAGGGATTCCCTCCTCCCCAAGCCGGCGCCCCACCTCAAGGCCGAGTTGGGGAGGGACTCCACTCCCTCCCCTTGGCCGGCCAGCCCTCCCACCTATATAAGGAGGGGCAGGGCTCCCCTCCTAGCACACACTAGTTCCTATCCTCTAAACTAAACCCTAGATCTAAACCCCGGTTTAGAGCTATTTCGGTTTAGAGCCTTCTAATTGATTTAGAGCCTTCTAATTGGTGTGTCTAATTACTAGACCACTAATAGCCTCTCTCATAAGCTCCACCATACTCGCACCGGCTTAAGGCGAAGCCTGCGGATTTCCCTCTACTTAGGTACCACGCCAGTTGTCTTTGGAATCGCGAGAAGAGTGCTACAACCTCCATTTTCTGCTGGAACAAGGGAGAGGAAGGTCTTCGTCGAAAATCGAACGTGTGACCGATTGAGGGGGCGCTTGCGGAGCATACTGGAAGGATCGTCTGCGATCTTGAGATCGGAAAAGAATACGACTACATCACCCACGAATCTGCTCTCGTTAACCGCTTTGGAATCTTGAGGGTGAGTTCCTCTATCGACTCGTTGCTGCAATCTAGTAGATAGATCTTGGCTTGTTTGTTTGTATGCGATAGAAATTTTTGTTTTCCATGCTACGAACCCCTACTGATTAGTATCGAGCCGTGTCTATATATAGATCTGTTGCACGAGTAGAACACAATGGTCATTGTGGGCGTTGATGCTTTTATTGTAGATTGCTTTTTGTGTACTTTGCATCTTGCGGTATGTTGGGATGAAGCGGCCCGGGCTAACCTTACATGACATCGTTCATGAGACTTGCTCCACGTTTGACATGCAACTCGTATTGCATAAGTGGCTTTATGGTGCCTGTTTCTCCTAGCATAGTAAAGATCCAATTTACAACGGGTAATCAATAATGCTAGTATCAATGTTGTGGTTCTTGTTAAAAGTTAGAACGACACTTATCGAAAGCCCCAAACCACGTAAAATATGCAAAGAAAGTAGAAGCGTCTAACTTTGTTTTGCAGGGGTATGCAGTGATGTGATATGGTCATGATTGTGATTATATTTGATGTATGCAATGTTCCTTATTGTAAGTTGGCAACCGGCAGGAGCCATATGGTTGTCTTTAATTTCTGTTAAGGCCTGCGTGTCTATTCAAAATAGTTGTAATAGTTGAAGCTGGTGGACTACAACCATGAAGAAGCGTCATTGACCTTGATGCTATGTCGGTGATGATGGAGATCATGTTCGTGCTTGAAGATGGAGATCGGAAGCACAAAGAAGAAAGGCCATATCATATCACATATTATGAATTGCATGTGATGTTAATCCTTTATGCATCTTGTATTGCTTAGTAGGCACGGTAGCATTATAAGATGATCCCTCATGCACATAAATTTCAAGTACTAAAGTGTTCACCCTTAGTATGCACGTTGCCAAAGCTTTGTGCTTGAAGCACCACGTGATGATCGGGTGTCTTTGATTCCGGGTGAATACAACGTAAGCAGATTTGCTTATGCGGTAGCTAAGGTTTGATCTTGACGAGCCTAGCATGTACGGACATGGCCTCGGGAACACGGATCGCGAAAGGTAAAGCATGAATCATATAGTAGATATGATGAACATGATGATTGTTCGCCATTGAAACTATATCAACTCTCGTGATGATCGGTGTTGATGTAGTGGATTTGGTTCGTGTGATCACTAAAACAATGTGAGGGATGTTGTTTTGAGTGGGAGTTCACCTAGTTTAATTTCATTAATTAATTTGAACTCAATTTGTCATAAACTTAGTCTAAACTATTGCAAATATGTTGTAGATCAATGGCATTACCATCAATTTTAATGCGTTCCTAGAGAAAGAAAAGTTGAAAAACAATGGAAGCAACTTCGGATTGGTTCCAATTTGAGGATTGTCCTCACAATGGTAATTTGACCTATGTCTTTGGATGCACCGCTAGGTGACCCACTGCGGTGATGCTACCGATGAAGTAAAGAATGTTTACCTCGCTCGGAAGAATCGACTCCATAGTTCAGTGCTATCTTGTATGGTTTAGAATCGAGCTTGAGAAAAGGTTTGAAGAGTCGATCCATATGATATTGTCGAGGATCTCAAATTAATCTTTGAGACTCATACGGCAATTGAAAGTTATGAAGCTTCGAAAAGTTCTTTAAGCTGCAAGATGGAAGAGGGTAGCTCCGTCGGTGAGCATGTGCTTAAGATGTGCAGGCATAAATAAACTTCAAAGTTTGGGTATAGTGATTCCTAATACTTTGGGGTTTACGTATCCTCCAATCACTACCACCAAGTTACAAGAACTTTGTGATGAACTACAACATGCGAACATGAACAAAGAGTTGCGAACTATTTGCTATGTTAAAATCTGCAGAAGTGGAGATCAAGAAAGAGCACCAAGTGTTGATGGTCAATAAGACCACCAAATTCAAGAAAAGGCAAGTCTAAGCGAAGGGACACTTCAAGAAGGGTGGTAAGAAAGTTACCACGACGAAGAAGACCAAGGCTGGACCTAAACTGGCCGAGTGCTTTTCTTGCAAGGAGAAGGTCCGAAGCGGAATTGCCCAAAGTACTTGGCGGATTTGAAGAACGGCAACATCAAGAAGAAAGGTATATCTGATATACATGTTATTGATGTGTATCTCACTAGTATTCGTAGTAGTGCTCAGGTATTTGATCTTGGTTCGGTTGCTCATATTTGTAACTTCAAGCAGAGTGCAGAATAAACGGAAGCTAGTGAAGAACGAGGTGACGATGCGCGTGAAGCGGATCAAAGGTTGATGTGATCGCGATTGACGCTACCTCTTCATCTACCATCGGGATTAGTTTTATACTTAAATAATTGTTATTTGGTGCCTGCGTTAAGCATGAACATTATATCAGGATCTTGTTTATTGCGAGACAGTTACTTGTTTAAATCCGAGAATAATGGTTGTTCGATTTATATGAGTAATGTGTTTTATGCACATGCACCTTTGATAGATGGTCTATTCATATTGAATCTCGATAGTAGAAATACACATATTAATAACATTGAAGCTAAACGATTGAATTCAAGCGATAACTCGACCTATATGTGGCTCGTCTGCCTTGGTCACATTGGAGTGAAGCGTATGAAGAAACTCCATTCCGATGGACTTCTTGAATCACTTGATTTTGAATCACTTGAAAGATGCGAGGCATGTCTGATGGGTAAAATGACTAAGACTCCATTTTCTGGTATGATGGAGCGAGCTACGGACTTATTGGAAATCATACATACCGATGTGTGTGGTCCAATGAGTGTAGCATCGCGCAGTGGTTATCGTTATGTTCTTACCTTCACGGATGACTTGAGTAGATATGGGTATATCTATTTCATGAAACATAAATCCGAAACTTTCGAGAAGTTTAAGGAGTTTCAAAGTGAGGTAGAGAATCAACGTAACAAGAAGATTAAATTTCTGCGTTCTGATCGTGGAGGTGAATATCTAAGTTACGAGTTTGGCGAGCATTTGAAGAAATGTGGAATACTTTCGCAGTTGACACCGCCGGGAACACCACAGCGTAATGGTGTGTCTGAACGTCGTAATCGAACTCTCTTAGATATGGTTCGTTCTATGATGTCACTTACATTTACCGCTATCATTTTGGGGTTATGCATTAGAAACAGCCGCATTCACTTTAAATAGGGCACCTAAATCCGTTGAAACGACACCGTATGAATTATGGTTTGGGAAGAAACCTAAATTGTCGTTCCTTAAAGTTTGGGGATGCGAAGCCTATGTAAAGAAGTTACAGCCGGACAAGCTTGAACCCAAAGCGGAAAAATGTGTCTTCATAGGATACCCGAAGGAAACTATTGGGTATACCTTCTATCATAGATCCGAAGGCAATATCTTTGTTGCCAAGAATGGATCCTTTCTAGAGAAGGAATTTCTCTCGAAAGAAGTATTTGGAAGGAAAGTAGAACTCGACGAGGTTGTCGAACCTTCTCTCGAAATTGAGTAGCGCAGCACGGAAGAAGTTCTGTGGTGCCTGCACCAATAAGAGAGGAAGCTAATGATGGTGATCATGAAACTTCGGTTGAAGTTGCTCTGAGCCTCGGAGATCAACGAGAAATCGTACCTCTGCTGATTGGTATGATTCAGTTATGATTGTCATGTTGGTGGACAACACCGATGACCCCGAGACATATGAGGAAGAGTTGATGAGCCCAGATTCCAATAATTGGCAAGAAGCCATGAAATCCGAGATTGGATCCATGTACGAAAACCAAGTATGGACTTTGGTGGACTTAGGATGGCGGAAGGGCTGTCGAGAACAAATGGATTTTCAAGAAGAAAGCAGATGTCTTGATGGTAATGTTATCGTTTATAAAGCTCGACTTGTCGCAAAAGGGTTTCGACAAATTCAAGGAGTTGACTACGATGAGACTTTCTCACCGGTAGCGAAGCTAAAGTCTGTGAGGATTATGTTAGCAATCGCTGCATATTATGATTATGAGATATGGCAGATGGATGTCAAAACAGCATTCCTCAATGGAGACATTGATGAAGAGTTGTATATGATGCAACCCAAAGGTTTTGTTGATCCTAAAGATGCTAACAAGGTATGCAAGCTTCAACGGTCCATCTATGGATTGAAGCAAGCATCCCGAAGTTGGAATCAACGTTTTGATAAGGTAATCAAAAGTTTTGGTTTTATACAAACTTATGGAGAAGCTTGTATTTACAAGAAAGTGAGTGGGAGCTCAGAGCATTCTTAATACGTATGTGGATGACATATTGTTGATTGGGAATGATGTAGACCTTCTTAATAGTGTCAAGGAATATTTGAATAATAGTTTTTCAATGAAGGATCTTGGCGAAGCAGCTTACATATTAGGCATAAAGATTTATAGAGATAGATCGAAACGCCAAATATCATTGTCACAAAGTACATATTTGGACAAAGTTCTGAAGCGGTTTGGAATGGAAGATAGCAAGAAAGGGTTCGTGCCCATGTTGCCCAATACGACCTTGAGTAAAACTCAAAGTCCGACATCGGCAGAAGATAGAGAAAGGATGAGTAAGACTCCCTATGCATCAGCCATAGGATCTCTAATGTATGCCATGCTATGTACTAGACCCGACATTGCATATGCCGTTAGTTTAACTAGCAGATATCAAAGTGATCCGAGTGGATCATTGGACATGATCAAAACATCCTTAAGTACTTGAGAAGAACTAAGGATATGGTTCTTTCTTATGGAGGTGATGAACAGCTCGTTGTTAATGGTTACACCGATGCTAGTTGGAACACCGATCCGGATGATTCTAAATCACAATCTGGATACGTATTTATTTTGAATGGTGCAGCAGTTAGCTGGAGGAGTGCAAAGCAAAGCGTTGTGGCGAGATCTTCAACTGAATAGGAATACATGGCTGCTTCGGAGGCTTCACAAGAAGCGATATGGATGAAAGAGTTCATTACAGAGCTGGGTGTGGTTCCTAGTCTACTGGACCCAATGTCTATCTCTTGTGATAACATGGCGCCATAGCCAATGCGCAAGAACCAAGGTCACACAAGAAGCTGAAGCATATCAAGCTACGTTTCCACGCTATTCGAGAACATATCCAGGATGGGGATATAAAGATTTGCAAAGTACACACAGATCTGAATGTGGCGGATCCGTTGACTAAACCTCTCCAGGGCAAAACATGACCAGCACCAAACTGCCATGGTGTTCGGTATATTACCATGTAATCTAGATTAGATGACTCTAGTGCAAGTGGGAGACTGTTGGAGATATGCCCTAGAGGCAATAATAAATGTAGTTATTATTATATCTTTGTGTTTATGATAAATGTTTACATTCATGCTATAATAGTATTAACAAGGAAACCATTAATACTTGTGTGATTTGTAAACTTAATTTGAAGTCCCTAGTATAGCCTCTATACTTCACTAGCTTGTTGGTTGATTGATGATTGTGGTTTCCCTATCATGAACATTGAGATGTTATCAAACAACAAGATCATATCGTTAGGAGAATGATATGGTGGACATACTCCTATAGACAAGCGTAGCATAAAGATCAAGTCATTTCAATAGTTCAATTGCTATATGCTTTCTGATACATAGTAACCTAATTCATTCGACCATGAGATCATGCATATCACCTTTACTGGATGGATGCTTTGATGTAATCAAACACCACACCGTAACTTTGTGGCTATAAAGGTGTCATTGAGTGTTTGGAAAGTATTTGTTGAAACACATTGATCAAGAGTGGGATTTGTCCATCCACATGACGGATAGATATTCTGGGCCCTCTCGGTGAAATGTCATCCAATTAGCTTGCAAGCATGTGACTTGGTCACAAGGGATCACATATCACGGAACGAGAAAAGAGTACTTATCGAATGAGGTTGAACTAGGTATGCAGAGATACCGACGATCATAACCTCGGATAAGTAACATATCGTGAGACAAAGGGAAATTGGTATCGTATGTAAGTGGTTCATTCGATCGCAAAGTAATCGTAGAAATATGTGGGAGCCATATGAATTTCCAGATTCCTCTATTGGTTATTGTTCGGAGAAGTGTCTCGATCATGTCGCATAATTCACGAACCGTAGGGAGACACATAAGGATTCGACGTTGTTTGAGTAGTTATGGTATTATGAGAAAGAGACCGAATGTTGTTGAGTCTCGGATGGGATCCGGATATCACGAGGTGATCCGGAATGGTCCGAATAAGATTCATATAAGGAAAGTCCTGTTTGAGTAGCGGAATGATTCCGGTGTTTTCATCGGGAACATTCTAGAAGGTCCCGGAATGTCCGACACTCCGGAGGGGGGAAGGGTACATGAATGTGTCATTACATATTGGAATGATTGCATCATGTACTAAGTGTTCTCGCTGTCCAAAATAAAGGGTTTATTCAAATCCTAAATTGAAAAGTCAAACGGCTAGTTTGAAAGTCAAACGGCAAGTTTTGGAAAGTGGAAAGAGGAGGATAAGTGGAAACAGAGTTGGGGAGGGATTCCCTCCTCACCAATACGGCGCCCCACATAAAGGCCGAGTAGGGGAGGGACTCCCCTCCTCCCTTGGCCGCCAGCCCTCCCACCTATAAGGAGGCAGGGCTCCTCCTAGCACACACTAGTTCCTATCCTCTAAACTAAACCCTAGATCTAAACCCCGGTTTAGAGCTATTTCGGTTTAGAGCCTTCTAATTGATTTAGAGCCTTCTAATTGGTGTGTCTAATTACTAGACCACTAATAGCCTCTCTCATAAGCTCCACCATACTCGCACCGGCTTAAGGCGAAGCCTCCGGGATTTCCCTCTACTTCCAGGTACCACGCCAGTTGTCTTCTTGAGAAGAGTGCTACAACCTCCATTTTCTGGAACAAGGGAGAGGAAGGTCTTCGCCGAAATCTTGAACGTGTGACCGATTGCGGGGCGCTTTAAGGATCGCTGGAAGGATCGTCTACGCGATCTTGAGATCGGAAAGAGTACGACTACATCACCCACGAGAATCTGCTCTCGTTAACCGCTTTGGAATCTTCGAGGGTGAGTTCCTCTATCGACTCGTTGCTGCAATCTAGTAGATAGATCTTGGCTTGTTTGTTTGTATGCGATAGAAATTTTTTGTTTTCCATGCTACGAACCCCTACACGTAGCCAGGGACTCCGCCAGGCGCTCCAGGGTAGTTGTGGTTGTAGCCCCTAGGAGCCGCGGTGAAGGAGTTTGGTGGCCTTGCCACGTAGCTTGAAGGTCTTGGTGGAGCCGGGAGCGACGGTGGGGTGTTAGGAACCCACACATGGCACTTAGAAGGAGCTGTCATAGCTGAAGAGCTTGCTGCATCATGGTTGTGTTTCTTGGACTCCTCAAACACTTGCCTACTTGCTTCCTCCTGCATAGCTGTATGTTGGAGTTCTAGAAAAGACCCTGGCCTTGCATGAGTGATTGCATATTTGATAGATGCATTGAGCCCTTGCCTGAACCTCTTTTGCTTCTTCTTGTCATCAGAGATCTCATCGCCACCATACCGATAAAGATTCATGAAGTTTCTGATATAGGTATTGACATTGCCATTGCCCTGCTTGAGGTTGAGAAACACTTCCTTCATTCTTTCCATGAAAATTTCTGACAGATATTGCTCTTTGAAAGCCCCAGTGAACTGCTCCCAAGTAGGCTGAAAACCAGAGTGGTTTGCCTTCAGGTAATTCTCCCACCACAGAGCTGCGTCTCCCTTCAGAAGGTGAGTGGCACATTTTACCCATTCTTGCTCAGGAACATCAGCAGTCATCAGCAACCTTGACATCTCACGCAGCCAATCATCTGCGTCCAGAGGCTGATCAGACACCTCAAAGTGGCGCGGGTTAAACTTCAGAAAGCTCTTGATGTCTCCTCGCTTGGGAGGTGGAGGTAGCGGAACAAACTCATTCCTCCTGGCACTTTCTTCAAAGCGTTGTTGGTTCTGTTGCATTGTTCCCAAGGCATTAGCAATACTTGCCAATGCAGCCCCCAGTTCAGGTGGTATGTCCTCCTCAGAACAGCGTGGTGGTACCATCTTGTGATTGATATAAAACACAAGTCAGTACCATAATGGAGAATAATAATAATCCAAAATAGTACCAAAATAGAATTAACCAAGATTAAAGGATACAAATTACTAAGATGATATTAAAATATCAACAAAGTTCAAAGCACCTAGAAGATGTTAAGCATATCGCACACGACTGAACAAGGAGTGTGGTACACAAAGCTATCAAAGAAAAAATTTCCGCAAATTTCAGCATTAAAATACCACTATATGCGCAGAACCACTTAACGAATCAAGATTAGTAACTCTACCAATTCAATATATAAGAGCGAATGATAAAAGTAGTGGTATGGTCGCGACTCCATCCCACACTCAAATCATTACTCCGCACATGAACAAGTAAAACACATATGCCAACTCCCATTCTTCTTAAGATAAACCTAAAGATTAGCAACTACGGAAACAAACACCCAAAACAAGATAGCGTCGGATAACAAAGAGTAAGATAGATCGCGTCGGTTTATAATGAATCAGATAGATCGCGTCGGTTTACCAAAGCCTGTCGGTATGGAATGTACCCACAGTTGATAACCAAAAGGCAGATAGCGACAACAAGTTGGATGCAACAGATAGACAAGGAATTCACACACACACACTCACACAACCTATGGTACTATGGAACCCAGAACACGTGAATCCTAGTTTGAATTTTAGAAGAGGATTGAAAATGTTACACTTCCTTACCAGAAAAGGGTGGGTGGGTGGGTAAGAAGAAAAATGGAAGCAGTCCTACTCTCGCATTTTGTTTTTTCCTAGTATACATAACTACCAAAATATTTGCTAGACTGACAACGACCATTTGGCTGAGACCCTAAAGGGCGGGATGGCTCTGATACCAATTGTAACAACCTCGGACCCTACGCTCTAAGTTCAAGCCTGGATGAACCGGAAGTGGTTAAAATAGTACAACGGGGGCCCAGGGGCCACCCACGTGTAGACCCGTCGGCCGTCCTAACCACTTCCAAGACATCAGGACAAGAGCGAAGCCGAGGCAACAAAGTAAGAGATCAAATACATACACAAGTTAGTATGTATGCAAGCTACCTTACAACAGTTCTCAGAGCCATACCATCTAAAAGAAATAGAAATATTGCAATGCCATACGGCAAGATCCAAATATCCTAGATAGAGATAATAGTGTAGGATAGCTCCTCATACATCAAACATCAGAGTATCAAGCGGAAGCGGGAAACAAGATCCGAGTAGAGATAAGAAGCAAATCGGCATAAGATGCCACATAAGTAAGCACATCCCGCTCACAGATCTCGCGGATCCCCATCCCTGGAATCTCTACACCGAGTGATCGATGCCAACATCATCTGTCTCCTCCACCCAGTATCCATCTTGCGAATACACCTATTCATCTGAATCAAAAAATTTATCGTATGAGATCCTAGGGGTACTCAGCAAGTCTTTATGCCTCTAAAGGGGACATATACCTGGGGTGACGCAATTGCAATAAAAGATAATAACTAACAAGTCTATAGATACTCGCTAACCATCTACCTAACCAATGATGGACGGATGACCGTTAATTAGAAACAATAGTTATAACAATATAAAGTAACAGATCCATCCTCCTTCTCGCTTACCAATAAGAAAGCGGACGAACAACCCATCTGTTGGCAGTTTTATTAACCATTCCATGAGTATTGCACTATTTACTAGTCAGGTATTTAGTCAGATTAAAAGCGGTACTTTAGTTATACTTGTCTATGATCGAGAAACTGTGCTCCAAGTCGTCCATAACCGCGGACATGGCTTTCAGAAAGGTTTACCCTGCAGGGGTGCACAAATAGCAACACACACACGATCGACCTCAGAAAAACCAAATCAAAACCCAACGAGGCTTTCACGACAAAGCAATCATAGGATTCATAAAATATTCCAGGGGGCCACCCCAATAAGCTACCCGCAACGAAGTTGGCGGTTCAAACGGACCTGTGGTTTTGAGAACAGTAAAACGATCGAAACCCGAAAATGTGACTGGGCTTGTCGATATCGCGAAATCGTGCCGCGATCCCTAAATAGTACAGGTGCTCTACGCACAATCTTAAATAAAGCAGTAAAGCATGGCATAAGTACATGATAGTAATAAAGCCCCAAACTACTTTGTGGCCCCAAGAAATAAAGTACGAATCAAGCTCTGGCAAGGGGGGATTCATAGAGTCTCCCGTATGTGGATAGTGCGAATAGTCAAGGAACATGAATCAAGTACTTGGGGTCCTACGTGACACAAGTGAGCATGGAAAACCAAATAACAGATATTGCTCACCGGTGCCGCTTTCATTAGTTATCCCATTACTACTCAGGTTAAGTTGTTTAGGTACCTCGTTATCCATCAGACGTTCACATACCCTACACATGTTGTTCTACGACTCGCATCGCTCAAACAAGTCCTATAGTAATGGCTCATATGATGGAGGAACAAGCTTCAGTGGGGTTTAAAAGTAAAGGCTATGCAGTACTTGGGATTCAATTTAATACAATCGTGACTCAATGATGCACGAATAAGATAAAGGCAATAGGTAATATATGTATGCAAGCATGTGGTAGTGCTTGCCTGGCAACTCAGTTGAAGCGAGAGGTGGATCTGGGTAGTACTCCTGGGATTACTGATATTTCCCCTGCTCGGCATCTATCCGAAAGAAGAACCAAACAAACAAGGGCCAACATAAATAAAGTGCACAAGCATATAAATAAAATGCGACAAACAACCAGTCATGCCATGATGAATGATGCACCAATTACATGGCAATAATGTAGCATGGCAAAGGTGTGGTGGGGGGACAAGAATAAATCAGTTTATTATTTATTTGGTTAAGTTTTATTGCCATAAACAGTTCTGATTTTTAATAATGACATGATGCATGCTTCAATTTAGAACATGGAATACATAGACAGAACGGGCTCCTCGTGCTGATCGATTTAGACGTATTATTTATTAAATTTGGAGTTATAGAAATAAAGTTATTAATTAATTAAGAAAAGGCATTTTTATTGCAATTAAACAATTTCGAAAATTTAAAATAGTCAAACATTATTTTGAATGGCATATTTGAAATCCTCACATTTTTCTGATTCAAAAACATATATTATTTATATTATTTGGATTTGTCAAGAAAAAGTTATTTAAAACTGGATTTAAACATATTTATCAATTTCTGAAAATATTTTTATTAAACAGAAGACTCAAAAGCCTTTTTGCACCCAGAGGAAAACTAGCCACAGCGGCTGACAAGGCAGGCTGAGCTGGCTTTGGCGACTTTGTTACCTCGGTGCTAGCTAGACCAAGGGACAGACGAATGGGCTCGAGGCTGTAGCGGGTCCACCCATGCGCGGCCCAACTGTGTGCTGACACGCGGGCAGTCTGGGGGGGACGGGTTAAAGGCCAAGGATCTGCGCGTGTTTTTGTAAAAGGGGCACGACGGCTGGCAGGTGGGCCTGGAAGGACTGCGGTTGCAAGGAAAGAAAAACCGGGTGTTTTCTGCAAAAGTACGGGTAGGTGACACTGACGGACAGAAACGAGGCGCGGAAGCGGCTAGCTCGAGCTGATCTTGCGAGGACGATTACGAACAAACTGCTACGAATTTTAGCATACTCCAAAAACAAAAATTGTACACCATCTACAAATCTTGTGTTCAAAGATTTCCCAGAGAAGGACCACAGCGATGGCAAAAATGCGAGGAACAGAGGGTTAGCACGGTGCCAGACTGACGGAAAGAAACAGCCGCTCGTACAACTAGCTATGCCGACGTTCGGAAGAAGATTCCCAGGGCTGTAGATCACCGTTTTCGGCAAACTCGGGCTCGATGGAAAGAGGGGTGGTGGGGCTATGACTTTTGTTCAGGAAGTGTCACCAGAGGTGGACCGGGGACGTCGGTATTTGGACGGGAACAGAGGGGTTGCGGGTGCTGTTGCTGCTCTGTCGGTCGCGCGCGCGACGAGCTGCAGTGGCGCGCGGGGCTGCCGACGCTGCTTGCGCGCGTACCGGCGTGGTGCGCGCGACACGGCGACGCGGCGAGCTGCGGGGCGAGGGTTAGAGACAAGGAGAGACCAGAGGGGAGCGGTATGAGGCCAGCGACACGCAGCGAAGTTGGCGGTTCGGGGCGCTCGGCGCGCGCGGGGAAGGACGTGGGACAGCTTCGACGACTGCGGGAAGGGGATGATGCAAAGAGTTGGGGAGGAGAGCAGGCTCACCATGAACTCGGTGCCAGCCTAGCTAGGCTCGAGCGGGGGGGAAGGGGAAGACGAGGACGCGGTTGCAGGACGCCAGGTTTGCTGCTGCTGCCCGCTGCACCGAGTCCCGGAACTGCACGCGGCCTTGGCGATGGGAGGTGGTGGCGAAGCTGGTGATGAGGAGGCGGCAGGCGAAGGCCGGGGCTGTGGAGCTAGGGGAGGAGGGTCTAGGGTTCGAGGACTTACCTCGGGCTGGATAAGAAGGGGAGAGGGTGACTCGGATAACGGCCGACGACCACCTGCTTGCTGCCGTTTGCGCGCAGAGAGAGGAAGGAGACGGCGTGAGATGCGGGAAAGAGAAGTCCGTTGCTGCTGTTGTGTCGCTGGAAGGCCCCGGCTGGGTCGGTTCTCGAGCTGGGCTGGGGAGAGGGAAAAAAGGGCGCTAGGTCTGCTTACTGGCTGCTGCCGCTGCTCTGCTACAGGTATCGAATGCCCAAACCAGCGATGGAGGCTGCAATGTCTGCTGCGTGTTTGTCTGAACAACTACAGATGGTACTGCTACTTGCTAAACTGAAAATAAAACACGATGCTGCCACTAACTACTGACTGAAGGGGCTCAGATTTAGAGAAAAGGTACAACGAGTTGAAGGAGATGCTCATGATCAGTTGTAAGATGGAGTAGGTTTAATCCTTTTTATATTGTGATTTTGGCAATATCTAGGACTCAGATTTGGGGGTTTAGGGTTTGGAAAGGAGAAAGAAGGGGATTAGGATATTTATCTAGTCTAAAGTAGACTAGATGAGACTAGTTTTAGGCTAAAACTTTAGACGGACCTTTTGCCTATTTTTATTTTCTAGAAAAATAAACAAAATGTTTTGTGGTCATACCTAAAGATCGGAAAGAGTATTATAATTTTTAATTTGAAATAAGAAAAGGAGGATGGATTTATATTATCCAATTTTGGTTGATCAAAAACTATTTGTAACTACAAGGCAAAAATAAAATAAAAAGAGAGATAGGAAGAGAAGGTGCTTAAAGTGTACGTGTGTACAAGAGAGATTTTAAACATAGATGAGAGACTATGTTTAGAACACATGTTAAAATTAAGCAAAAATTCAAAAGGCATTTAAAACGAGAGAGAATGCCACATAGGGGTGTGTCATTTTATATGACTAGAGTGTCTTATTATTGCATGCAATAAAGGAGTATATGCATGTGGCATTTTTGTGAAACCAAAAATGTATATGCATGTATATGAGGTAAGGGTGGCAATACAAGATTTGCAAAAATACAAAAATTGAGAAGAACATGATACATGGCATAAAATCTAGGTTTGGATCAACCCATATGCATGCATGTGTATGAATAGAATTTGAGCCATATTTATATGGGTGGCTTGAATTAAAAACCAAGATAACAATAAGATGACCACACTCATATATATGGTAGAAGTAGGATGGGATAGCAAGGGAGTTGCCATATTAGTAGATAGAAAGATTTTTGATATGCTCCCAACTCAACTTGGGCATTTATTCATTATATCAAAAGTCAGATACAATATATCAAGAGGCAAATACAAGTAATAGGCAATTGCAATATGAGAGAAGAACCAAATGAAAAGGGTTTTATATGATGCTCAAATGCAAGGTGGCATGATGACATGAGCATGATATAATTATGATGCAACAATTATATGTAGGAAGTAGCATTTTATTATTAGACCATGTAGCATTACAGATGTTAGACAGATGGGATGCTACACCGAGGTCTCGTCGAGATCGGTCTTCGGGGTCAGGCTTCAGATCCGGGAACGGGTCTTGGCGTCCTCGTGGAGTACTTGATGCTCCGCGGCGGATGGCTTTGAGTCACCGGATCCGAGAAGCGAAACTCGTGATCGATGGAGAGCTTGGATGGATCGGGCACCGGGTTCTGTACGGTCCCTCAGGTTGGCTTCTCGCGCGTCGACCAACGGAAGATCTTGACGACAGGGTACGTGTGGCGTTGAACTTGGAAGCGTTCTCGACATCAGACAACACCAAAACACCAGAAAACAAAACCAGGACCAAGAGGTTCATCGGGACGACATGTTAGCTCCAGGCAACGAGACGTGCAGATGATGGACGGTGACACGCTGGCAGAAAACGAGGTCGCAGCCCAGACGGTGACGGGGCACGCTCGGGAGAAAAGCTGAGGCGGGCCGAGCCTGGCGACGAGGACGGAGGGCAGCGGTGAGCGGCACAACGGGGCTCCGGCGAGGTAGGACCATGGCCGCAAACGGGGGTGGCGGCGCTGGCCAGAGAGGGGATGGAAGGGTCGATGCAGGCAGGACGGCGAGGCGGGGACCCACAGGCGCGAGGGCGCACGGGACGGCGCCATGGCCGGAAACAAAGGTGGCCATGGGAGGCACGTGGTGGTGCGGAACTAGGCGGGGCAGCAGGCTCAACGGGCGGCGGTCATTGGAGCTCCACGGGCGTCCGTGGAGGAAGGAGAGGATGTCGAGGTCGACCGTGGCGGCAGCAGAGCCGGCAAGGCGACGGTGGCGCGGGGTGGTCTCAGGCATGGTAGCGCGGGCCCGTAGGGGGTCGTGGTTGCGGAGCACGGCATCGCGGCTTGCAGGGCTTAGAGGCGAGATGGGAGGTTCGGCGACCGGCGACTCGGTGAGGAGCGGACCGAGGCGCGCCGAGGCTCGACGAAGGAGAGGCTGGCAGGGGTGGAGCGGACGAGGAGGAGGTCGGCGACCGACGGTGGCTTGGGTCGAGCTCGGTGCGGCCGACGGGGAAGGCGGCTCCGGCGAGCTTGCGGCGAGGGGCCCGGCGGCGAGCACGGGAGGTCGGGAGGTCGAGGCCAAGGCGGCTGTGGTGGAAGCGGGGCTCTTCCTCAATAGGAAGAAGAGGGCGAGAGCGGGGATGGGCACGCGGGGGAGACGCGGTTGGTGTGGGAGGAGGTGGACGTGTGTTGGGGGTGGGACCTAGAGCGGTAGGTGGGAGGGGTTTTTATCGGGAGCGGGGGAGGGTTCTCTACCGCGCGGTTGGATAGGACAGAGCGGGGGCGGCAGGTGGGGCCAGAGAAAAGGGAGCGGGCCAGCGGGAGTTGGGCGCGGTGGGGTGTGCGACGCGACCTGGGTGGGACCGGGGCATGGGAGAGCGGCAGTGGGCGTCGGCGGCCAGTGAGCCTCTCAAGTGAGGTGGGCGGGAAAAAGGAATGTGGTGGGCGGCGGTTGAAAAAAGGAGAGAGGGAGGGAGGAAAAAGGGGTAGGCAGGATTGGGACAGGGTTAGGACTAGATTTAGGGTTTTGGAGGTGGCCGGCCGGGCTTTCGGGCCTGGCGGCTGCCTCCTAAAAACAACTTAAATATTTTATTATTTAAAAATGGGGCTTTTGAAATCTATTTGTAGACGAAACAAAATAATCCGGAGAAGCCCGGGGTTTTCGATTTGAATTAAAGACGGGTATTTAGAAAACAAAAATAGACTTTTCGAAAATAGTTTTAGACAAAACCATGCATGATGATGACGATGCTCAAATGCAATGTGGCATGATGACATGAGCATGCAGTCATGATGATGCGATGCACAAAAACACCGCGATTTTCTAGTAGTGGTTTTAGCGGGATGCCACAACTTCATCCATCACGCGACTCCGTCGACCTCGACCACGACCTGCTGGAAGCATCGACTCCCGCGACTATGAACCGTAGGTTGCGTCGGCTTCCACGACCGCGACCCGCCGGTCGCATCGGTTTCCACGACCCAACTGCTCCATCGACTATGTCTGTGGTGACTACCAACAAAGCTAAGTTTCCCTCTACTTAGAGTTGATCTCTTTATTACCTTAATCGCACTTGAAATACTCGGGGGTTGCACCCTCTTAGAGTAACCTAATGTGTCGTCGACTCCACGCACTCGAGCATCTCACACGCGACAACCCGAGTAGTTGATTCTGCCTGATCGTCGAATCCTTGAACTCCGAGTACCTCGGCAAGGTACTGAGACTAAGGGTAATTAGGCTAACGAAAAGGCCTAGCATACAATGCAAAAGTGTCGATTCGATTGGCACCAGAATTTTACTTCACAAGCCGACAGGCAAATATTCTTTACAAGATACAAGTACTTCACAATTCTTTGCATTTTCTGCAGGTTACAAAGATGTCGACTGCATCGAGCTATTCTATTGGGTCCTCCAACAGGAGTCGACAAAACAATTGGCTATGACATACACTCAAGATCCGAGTCGAGTCCCTCCTCGGATGGTTGCATCGCTTGATACTATACACACGCGACGTTGGCTACGCACCTGATAAAAGTGATTGCATTGACTCCATCTGCATCATCGACTCACGCAGTTAATCATTGGATGATTCCACGACTACGACCCCGACTTCATCGTCAATTCGAGCTCCTTATGCGTGAAACGCTGACCCGATGCACTTCCAGGTCAGTGGTTTCTCCTCTCATGATTTTCGACTACGGCTGCAAGATACAAGACTCGAGTTTCTGCCCGAGTCTACGACTCTGCCAGACACTCGGGGGCTACTCCAAACTGGAGCGCTGGTCACGCACATGCAAAATCTTCGAGTGGCACGCTCCAATTCCTCACTCGAATCAACGATTCAACTAAGTACTGGGGGCTACTCCCATAGGGAGCGCTGGTCGCGCATTTGAAAAAGCGAAAGCGTTGATGGCACTAGCAATATCATCCGAAGCACTTCCGGATTATTGTATCTATGCAACCGATGACTATGAGTCTCTGCTCGAGTCTACAACTCGAATAGACACTCGGGGGCTACTCCCATAGGGCACGCTAGTCGCGCATTCGAAAAAGTGCCGACATTGATTGCATTTGCAAGATCATACAAAGTATTTCCGGATCGTTCTGTCTATGCAACCGACAACTACAAGTCTCTGATCGAGTCTACGACTCGAACAAACACTCGGGGGCTACTCCCATAGGGAGCACTAGCCGTGCACCCTATGATTTTTTCTTATACATTACACCATGTGTTGATAACATCCACACTCGAATGCTATGGCGACTCCACCTCATATTTTCCCTGCAAAGAGACTATGTCTCCTGGGCCACCGGAATCATCTCCGCGATGACAAAATTCGGATCCCACGCTTGCAGCATGAAGATAAGACCTAAAGAAGGCCTGGCAACGCACCTACTGCGCTCTACCAGAAATAATCCGTGCCTGCGGGTACGATGAAATAAGCCTTGATGGACGCGTCGAGTGCTGATACATTGCAAATGTATCTATAATTTTTTATGTTCCATGCTTAGTTTTATCTACTTTCTTATGTTTTGTCCACACTTTGGAGTACTTTTCATATGATTTCTTGGACTAACCTATTAACAAGAGCCACAGTGCGAGCTGCCTGTTTTCTGCTGTTTTTGGTTCCAGGAAAGTCAGAAAATGAATATTCCCGAAATTGGAGGGGACAAAAGCCAAAGTCAGTTTTTCACCGAGGGACACCTAGAGCCAGAATACGAGACGGAGAGGAGCTGGGGCCTGGCCACACCACCTGGCCGTGTGGCCTAGCCTGGCCCACGCCAGGGGGTGGTCTGGCCGCCCCAGGCACCCCCCCGGCCTCTCCTTCCGCCTATAAGTTGCCTCTGATACGGAAACCCTAAGTACCCGATCAAAAATCCACGAAAGAGTCTATAGACGTCGTCATCTCCGTCCCTAGATCAGGAGGGATCTGAAGCTCTTCCTGGCACCCTGACGGAGAGGGGAATTCACCCTGGAGGCCTTCTTCATCATCATGCAAGCCTCCGGTGTGATGTGTGAGTAGTTCATCTCTGGACTACGGGTCCATGTAGTAGCTAGATGGATGGTTCTCCTCCTTTGTGTTATCATGTGTAGATCTTGTGAGCTCCATTCATGATCAAGGTCATCTATTTGTAATTATGCATGTTGTGTTTGCGGGGATCCGATGGATATTGAGATGCTATTTCAGATTGATTATTGATTCTATCATGTCTTTGTTATTTGTGATCTTGCATGCTTTCCGTTGTTAGTAGCTATCTTGGCCAAGTAGATGCTAGCAACTCCAAGAGTTAGTATTTATGCTCGATAGTGGGTTCATGCCTCTGGTAATCTGGGAAGTGACAAAAATCTCTAAGGTACTAGATGTGATGTTGCTACTAGGGAGAAAACAACAATCCTTTGTTCATAAAACAATCGTATAGTTTACTTTACACGCAATTCATAAAGCAATACTCTGTTGCTTGCAACTTAATACTGGAGGGGGTTCGGATGATAACCTGAAGGTGGATTATTAGTCATAGATGCAGTTGGATGGCGGTCTATGTATAATGTTGTAATGCCCAATCAAGTCTCAAAGGAGTCAAGATGATTAGTATATGCTTGTATGCTTTCTCGATGTTTGTCAATTGCCCCACTGTAATTTGTTCACCCGGCATGGTATCTATCTTAAGAAGAGCCACCTCTAGTGAACTATGGACCCCGGTCCTTTGTTTTACTATCAATCTACAATCAACTGTTTACTGCTTTGTGTTTACTTTCTGCAAATTATTACTTTCTTCCACTCGATATGTTTAATCCTTTGTTTTAAGCAAAACCGGTGAGATTGACAACCTCATCGCAAGTTGGGGACAGAGTTTTGTGGTTGTGTTGTGCAGGTCTCCACGTTGCTGCTGGTACCGGTAGTGTGCCCTGCCAAAGTTCAGCTAGCTACACCTTTGGGGTGTTTCCTTGCTCCTACTGGATTGATAACCTTGGTTTCATAACTGAGGGAAAACTTACTGCTATGCTCATCATACCTTCCTCTTGGGGTTCCCCAACGAGCTCGTTAATACACGAGTCGTAGTACCTTTTTCCGCGCCATGTTGTGAGACAAGGACATCTTCACAAGGGGAGTCCCTCATAACCAATCTCTTTACTTTGTGGTTTTTATTTTGCTTAGTTTATTTTTGCTTTGTTTGCTTGCTTCTTTTTATCAAAAATACAAAAAAATAGTTCCTACTATAGTGGTTATTTTCGTTGGTCTGTCATTGTCTTGCTTTATCATGCTTTCTATCAATGATTAGTTTCTTTGAAACTGAATCTTATTGGCAAGGTGGGTTCACGAAAGAACAAAAATATTATTATAAGGAACACCGCCTGTCACAAAAAGGGAAACACTTATGGGAACAAATTAATAAATTGGATACCATTGCTAGAAACGTGTGCTCTACTTATAATGTTACTTATTGCTTTGATAAATCTTGTTGCTGTAGGAGGTATAAACACCTCCCTTTTCAATGTGAGTATAATGATAATGTTACCATATCTTCTTATGATAAGGGAAATTATGACTTTTATGTTGTGGAACAAACTGAAAAATTTATTGCTTGGAAGGGTGCATTCGAACTTGCTTATTTGCTTGAAAATATTGATGATGCACCTTATAAATATGAGGTTTATGATATACTTAAATTTTGCTTTGATAATTACAAGGAGGAAAATGGCTATATTCTTGAATATATTAATAGATGCTCTCCACTAACGGAAGAGACTAATGCCTTGCAGGAGCCTATGGAAGAAGAAATTGCTGAACTTGAAAGCTCATTAGATGAAAAAGAGGAGGAGAGTGATGAACAAAGGGAGGGAGAATGGATCTACCCATCCTACCTTCTAATGAGAGTAACTCTTTACCCCTTACATTATTTGATTGTCCCCCATGCTTACCAAAGGAAGATGAATGTTATGTTCATGTGGATTCTTTTGAAAATGTTTATAATAAAGCTCTAGATGATGGTCCTATATTGGTTGATAATATTAATTGTACTACTATTGAAAATGAGATTAATCGGTCATCTTGTTATAAAATTGTTAAAAGTGGGTATGAAGGTTTTAATCCCACTATTTTTGAGCTTGATAAAAATTATGTGTTTGTAGATCATGAAAAGCATGCCATATGTGATAGTTATATTGTTTATATTATTCATGAGGCTACTGAAAATTATTATGAGAGAGGAAAATATGGTTGTAAAAGTTTTCATGGTATTGAAACACCTCTCTATGTGCTGAAAGTTTTGAAGTTACTCTCAGTTTATCTTCCTATGCCTATCACTTTTTTCTTTGTGAATTTATTTGCATATAATATTCCTATGCATAGGAAGTGGTTTATACTTAAATGTGTTTTGAATTTGCTTCTTGATGCTCTCTTTTGCTTCAATTCATATTTCTTATGTGAGCATCATCGAAATTCTTATGCCTAACTTAAAGGCGTTAAAGAAAAGTACTTATTGAGAGATAACCCAAAAGTTTTAGATGAGTCTTGGAAGTTATTACCTCTGTAATAAACTCTCCTTATCCTTTTTATTTGCTTTTTGTGCCAAGAGTAACCTCTAATGAGAGAGAAGTAATGATTGGGAAAGTTGCTGTCCCGAAATAGATTTCTATGCTTCACCATAAAAAATCGTGTAAAATCTCTGTATGTCTTTTTGAGGCGTGAACTTTTGTGCTTCTGCCCCAGGTTGTTATCTAACTTTCGTTAGTTCAACACTTTTTGATTTGAGCAACATAAGGTCTTCGAAAAAAATTGTCTTTACCTGCTGGTCTGTTTTGACAGATTTATGCCATTTTCTGCATTTGCTTCTTGTTGGTTCCTTTTTGAGTTCTTTTGGGGAATTGAGCTTTTTGAGGGAAGTTCTACAGTAGCTTGTGTTTTAATGTAAGTTTTATTGGTGTTAGAACTGAACCTAAAGACTTATTATCTTGAGTGCACTAATGTTGCTAATAAAGATTGTGTGAAGTTTTGTATGAAGGAAAATTTTCAGGTGTATGGAAGGAATGAGTAATGAGATGAATGATGGACTAAAGCTCAAGCTTGGGGATGCCACGCGTGTCACCCCAAGAAGTACAAGCATCAAAGCTTGGGGATGCCCAAGGCATCCCCCTCTTCATCAATAAAAATCCCAGGTTTCTTCCAAACGCTTCATCTTTATTGTTTCATGCACAGTTGTGTTGGAGCGTCTTCTTTTTCGTTTTCGTTTTGGTTTTTCGCTTGCTTTGTTTGCTTAGTTTGCTGAATAAATTGGTTGGACCCCCTCTTTCATACGTTGGTTTTCAAATAGTTTGGTTTGGATTGAAAAAGAGTAGGAAAGTTCATACTTAAGTGGTAAAGAGAGCTTGTTTTTGACTGTGGCCTATGCTTTGTCATGCCATGCTCGATATTGTTTTGGCTTTATGCTTAGTATTCTTTTTTGTAGCATGACTTGTTATAAACAATTGAGATTGCTTAATGTGCCATGGAAGGATCATGCGTTGTTTTAGCATATTAAAGCATAGTATTGTGGTATTCTCCTTTGATGCTTTATTTGGGTTGACTTGGCGCATGCTCACACCATGTTATGACTATCCCAAGTCACCATAAGCCTTTATGATCCTTTAGTTTTCAACTTGTAGTATCACTTTATGCTTTGATCAATGATGTTTTGTCGCTCTGCATGATTATGGCCATTATTGCTCTCTTAGTTTGTCGCTCCCAGTCTTTTGCTAGCCTCCGTAACCAAGTATGAGTTCCACTCATGCATCCAACTCCTAAAACCAAGTTATTCCAAAGAGTGCACCATACCTACCTACTAGCATATGCTATTCCAAGTATATTCATGTTTTTATCTACCTTCCTGTAGCATCCCAATTGTCTAACAATTGCAATGCTACTAGCCTAGTCTAATAAAATGCTACTTCCTACATATAATTGTTGCATCATAAGTATATCATGCTCATGTCATCATGCCACATTGCATTTGAGCATCATATAAAACCCTTTTCATTTGGTTCTTATCTCATATGCACTATTAATTGTATTTGCCTCTTGACATATTGTATTTGGTTCTTGATAATGCTTGATGCCCAAGTTGAGTTGGGGGCATATCTTTTATTAACTCCACCACCTTTCTTGTCACCACCCCATTATTCCACCTATGAGCCTTGCAATTTATTTGGTTTTACCTCTAGCTCATGTGGGTTGGGATGGATCCACTTACAATTCCACATGCTCCCATATAAGCATCATGTTGTTTTCACATTATTGATATGTGGGAGCCACATGGCCACCTTTGCATGCTATGTGAGTGGAGTGCCTTGGCAAGCTTCCATATGGTTTAAATTTGAATGTAAGATCATGGAGGAATACAATTGTGGTTCATGTTGGCTAGTGGCACATACACACAAGCTTGGCCACCTTATATTCATGCATGATCTTGTATTTAGTACATGTGGTAAACAAGCTTCCTTTCCTTTTTGTTGGGCCATATTCGAATTCTTGAAACCTTGCTTATATAAATGCCATGAGTTATTCTAGTGGTTTTCACTACTAGAGAATGCATTTATTATTTATGCATGGCCCATGCAAGCTTGCCATACCTCCTCTATTTGGATTTATTTTGAATTTTGGAGTAAAGCTTGTTGGTTTGGGAGACCATCAAATAGCCCTTGCAAAGGAGCTTAATAGTACATCTTGTCTCCTTTAATCTTTCTTACATGCCTATCCTTGCATGAGCATACACCTTGGGGATTCTCTTCTTTGCTTTCTTCCATGTGATCTTGGAACCCTAATCTCTCCTCTCTAGCTTAAAACCCTCTCTCTTCACTTACTCAAGCCTAGCCCTTCTACTCTTTTCTCTCTAGCTCACCTTCCCAACCTAATCTAGCTAAACCCTAACCTCACTCCATCACCTCAACATCCCTTGCTTTGATCTTGTCATGGCATGCTAAAAACCCAAAACCCTAACTCTCACCCCTTCTCCTTCCTAGCCTCGGCTAAGCCCCCATCTAAACCCCTTGCTACCCTAGACCATCACCACCTGGTCCAGTTCCCCCTTGCAACCTGGGCTCGACCCAATCCCCTTGCTCAACACCCAGATCGAGCCACCCCTTGCTCGACACCTCCCTACCCCAACCGAGCCTCTCTACCCTCTCTGTTCCTCTCTCTCCCGTTGCTAAGCAAAACCCCACCGAGCCACCTGCACCGTTCCACACCTGAGCCAAGCACTCTTGCCCAGTCGCCCGGTCCAGAGCCGTGCGTCAGCCGTGAGAAGAGGGAGAGGAGAGAAACGTGGCCACCACCACCTTTTTCCACCCTAGCCAACCCTCTGTGCACCTCCCCCTCCATCCTTATCTACTCCCCTCTGCCTGGCGTCGTCCCCAGATCCCCAGGGCCCTGCCCATCCCCACCAAGATCCCCACCTACCCTGCTACCCCCTCTCTCCCATCTCCGACAACCTCACCGTCGGTTTCTCTCGTCTTCACCGCCCCAAGGAGGTGGGCGTGGTGCTGGGCTGTCGAGGAAGGCCGAGGAGATCCCCTGCATCACCCCTATACACGGAGGCGAGGAGGAGATGGCCAGATCGTGCTGCACACCGACGTGACCGAGAAGAAACCCTAGACGCGGGTCGCCAGCTTCCCCGCTGATCCCCTGCGCTCTGGCCCGATCCACCACCACCAACACACTCCCGGTGAGGCGCTGATCCCCCCTGACATCCTCTCGCACGTCTTCGCTTCCTGTATGCGCCAAACACTCCGACGAGCACCCTCTGTGCACGGTGCTCGCAGTCGTCTTCTCGCAGTTGCCCCGCTGTAGCCTCTTCTAGTCACGCCGCTTGAACCCAGCAGCAACCCCCGCTAGCCGCAGCGGTAGCCACCGCCGCGCGCACTAGATCACGAGATCGATCCCCCGCCGTGCTGATGCCCTTCGCCGTTAGTTTCGTTAGTAACGTGTGGAAGAAAAACAGTAGCCGGGGGCTTTTTCCCGAATATCCCCTGCGCCTTTTTGCGGCTTAGCCGGCGCTCCACCGGGGACCGCTTGTCAGCTGCTATGGCTTTTTACAAACAAACACCCGGAGTCCTTGTTCCTCAACCTGCGGTCCTCGTCCGCGCCGTGTGGCACCCGCCCGTTCACCCGCTGGCGCGTGGGCCCGTTTGAGCGTCGGGTCCACCGATCAGCCGCTGTGGCTTGCTGCAGTCACAGTAAGAAAAGTCTGCCGCTCGTTGGTTTCCGCCAGCTCAGCGCGGCTCCACCCGTCAGTGTCTGTGGCTAAGTCTATCTGTGTGCAAATAGTCCCTGTTTACTTTTCTGTTTAAACAAAATAATTTCAGAAATGTTTAATATGTTTTTAAATCCAGTTTTAAATAACTTTTATTTGACAAATCCAAATCATACAAATAATATATGTTTTTGAATTAGAAAAATGTGAGGAATTCAAATATGCCATCCAAAATAATGTTTGACTAATTTAAATTTTCGAGATGATTAAATTGCAATAAAAATACCTTTTCTCAATTAATTAATAACTTTAATTCTATAACTCCAAATTTGACAAATAATATGTCTAAATTGATCAGCTCAACGAGCCCGTTCTGTTTATACATTCCATGATATGAATTTAAGCATGCGTCATATATAAGATTAAGTGGACAGCAAGTTTTATGGGAGCAAAACATGACAAAAAACTCAATAAAATGCTTTATTCTTGTACCCCACACCTCACCCATGCCATGCTATGTTATGCCATGTAATTTGTGCATCATTCATCATGGCATGCTTGTTTGCTTGTCACATTTTATTTATATGTTTGCGCATTATATTTATGTTGGCCTTGTTTGTTTGGTTCTTCTCGGATAGATGCCGAGCAGGGGAATTATCAGGAAACCCAGGAGTACTACCCAGATCCATCTCATGCTTCCACTGAGCTGCCAGGCAAGCACTACCACATGCTTGCATACATATAGTACCTATTGCTTCTTTCTTATTCTTACATCATTGAGTCGCGATTGCATTAAACTGAATCCCAAGTATTGCATGGCCTTACTTTTAAACCCCACCGAAGCTTGTTCCTCCATCCTATGAACCATTACTACAGGAGTTGCTTGAGTCTTGCGAGTCGTAGAATTGCATGTGTATGGTTTGTGAGTGTTTGATGGATAACGAGGTATCTAAACAACTTAACCCGAGTAGTAATGGGATAACTAATGAAAGAGGCACCGGTGGGCAATATCTATTATTTGGTTTTTCATGCTCACTTGTGTCCCGTAGGACCCCGAGTACTTGATTCCTGTTTCTTGACTATTCGCACTATCCACATACGGGAGACTCTATGAATCCCCCTTTGCATGAGCTTGATTTGCACTTTATTTCTTGGGGCCACAAAGTAGTTTGGGGCTTTATTACTATCCTGTACTTATGCCATGCTTTACCGCTTAATTTAAGATTGTGCGTAGAGCACCTATACTGTTTTGGATCGTGACACGTTTTCGCTGTATCGACAAGCCCAATCACACTTTCGGGTTCCCAGTTGTTTACCGCCGTCCACACAAACCACAGGTCCATCATGAGCCGCCAACTTCATCATGGTAGCTTAGTGGGGTGGCCCCCTGAAATATTTTATGAATCCTGTGATTGCTTTGTTGTGAAAGTCTCGTTGGGTTTTGATTTGGTTTTTCCGAGGTCGATCGTGTGTGTGTTGCTATTTGTGCACCCCTGCAGGGTAAATCTTTCTGAAAGCCGTGTCTGCAGTTATGGACGACTTGGAGCACAGTTTCTCGATCATAGACAAGCATAACTAAAGTACCGTCTTTAATTTGACTAAAGATCTGACTAGTAATTAGTGCAATACTCAAGGAATGATTAATAAAACTACCCACGGATGGGTTGTTCATCCGCTTTCTCATTGGTAAGCGAGAAGGAGGATGGATCTGTTACTTTATACTGTTATAACTGTTGTTTCTAATTAATGGACATCCATCTATCATTGGTTAGGCGGATGGTTAGCGAGTATCTATAGACTTGTTAGTTATTATCTTTTGCTGCAATTGCGTCACCCTAGGTATATGTCCCCTTTAGAGGCATAAAGACTTGCTGAGTACCCCTAGGGTCTCACACGATAAATTGTTTGATTCAAATGAACAGGTGTATTCGCAAGATAGATACTGGGTGGAGGAGACAGATGATGTTGGCAATGATCACTCGGTGTAGAGATTTCGGGGATGGGGATCCGTGAGATCTGTGGGCGGGCTGTGCTTATTTATGTGGCATCTTATGCCGATTTGCTTCTTATTCATACTCGGATCTTGTTTTCCCGCTTCCGCTTGTTACTATGTTGATTGATGTATGAGGAGCTATCCTACACTATTATCTCTATCTAGGATATTTGGATCTTGCCGTATGGCGTTGCAATATTTCTATTTCTTTTAGATGGTATGGCTCTAAGAACTGTTGTAAGGTAGCTTGCATACATACTCACTTGTGTATGTATTTGATCTCTTCGCCTGTTGCCTACGCCGCTCGCTCTTGTCCCGATGTTCTTGGAAGTGGTTAGGGCGGTCGACGGGCCTACACGTGGGTGGCCCTGGTCCCCGCTGTAAAATTCCTTAACCACTTTTGGTTCATCTAGGCTTGAACTTAGAGCGTAGGGTCCGAGGTTGTTACACTTCCGAATTAAACTTGTTATGAGAAAACTAGTGATTAAAGCTCTCACGAACTTGATGGCACACTTTACTTTTTTACATTTAATAAATCTGAACCATTGTATCCATCTTTGTTGCGTATATGCTTGTGCTTTATAAGTTGAAGTTAGCAGAACCATGTATCATGGGGAAAGCTTTCAAGATTACACTTGTACTTTGTACCCCGTTGATATCATGTTCTTTTGCTTATGGATCCCGGTGGTGTGAAATAAAAGTGGAACTTGTAAGATCATGGAGTTTGTATGTGTGTTAGAGAAATGCCTGGGCCGCTAGCCTAAGCCATGCCTAATCATGGTGGAAACTTACAGCATCACCATAATGAGCACTCTATGAAGCATCCTCAATAAAAACCTATGCAAATAGCAAATAAAAAGATCGCTGAGATGCTCATTGTCTGCTTGCCTTGTCATTTTGATTATGGGATAGCTCCTGTATCATGTGCAAGGGGTACCCCATTGGCGGTTCTTTATGATACATATGTACTTACAATGACAAGAGCTTACTTGTGACTAAAGTTGAGTAGCATGAGGTTCGGTCTTCGTAAGTAAGGGGCATGAGACTTCGGTATATAACTTGTCAAGCATATCCTCTTAGTTGTGTCACTTTAACCTTAATCACCTTCAAGATGCTTATGATAGGGGTAATGAGAGCTGAAAGCTTTTAAGTACCATAATTTTTGGAAGCTCTTTATGAGACTTGAATCCCTACTTCCTTATATGAAGGCCTTTCTTTTACTTTTTTGTTGAGTCTCCACCTTCTACCTTTATGCACCTACTTTGAGAGCATAGTGGCCATTCTTAGTTCTATGTGCATTGTCCGAAGACTTGTTGATTGATGCATAGCCTTGATATTGCTTGTTTTAAACTATTTGTATCTAGTCACTCTTATGAACTTTGAAGGTGTCCTATGAATTTATGTTTGCTACTCTATGAGGGACAAGCTGAATACTACTATGCTATGCTTTATTTATGTGAAAGAAACAAACGTCTTGCAAAGCATTGTTATTCATTAATCTTTTGTTTGTGCCTTTTCATGTTGCAACACAGTTTCTTTGCCTTATTGCTAGAACTTTGTCTTTCATGTTATGATCGAAGTACTATGATCCCAGCTTCGAATGTTTTACAAATACTTTGATCAAGTTTATGATGGTGCATGTCACCTCAAAAATTATTCTTTCTTTTTATCACTTACCTACTCGAGGACGAGCAGGAGTTAAGTTTGGGGATGTTGATACGTTGCAAACGTATCCATAATTTTTGATGTTCCATGCTTGGTTTTATCTACTTTCTTATGTTTAGTCCACACTTTGGAGTACTTTTCGTATGATTTCTGGGACTAACCTATTAACAAGAGCCACAGTGCTAGTTGCCTGTTTTCTGCTGTTTTTGGTTCCAGGAAAGTCAGAAAATAAATATTCTCGGAATTGGACGGGACAAAAGCCAAAGTCACTATTTTACCAGAAGACATTTGGAGCCAGAATACGAGACGGAGAAGGGCTAGGGCCCGGCCACACCACCTGGCCGCGCGGCTAGGCCTGGCCCACGCCAGGGGGTGGTCTGGCCGACCCCAGCACCCCCTCGGCCTCTCCTTCCGCCTATATATTGCCTCCGATACCAAAACCCTAAGTACCCGATCAAAAATCCATGAAAGAGTCTATAGACGCCGTCATCTCCATCCCTAGATCGAGAAAGATCTGAAGCTCTTCCCAGCACCCTGCTGGAGAGGGGAATTCACCCTGGAGGCCTTCTTCATCATCATGCAAGCCTCCGGTGTGATGCGTGAGTAGTTCATCTCTGGACTACGGGTCCATGTAGTAGCTAGATGGCTGGTTCTCCTCCCTTGTGCTATCATGTTTAGATCTTGTGAGCTCCATTCATGATCAAGATCATCTATTTGTAATTCTGCATGTTGTGTTTGCGAGGATCCGATGGATATTGAGATGTTATTTCAGATTGATTATTGCTTCTATCATGTCTTTGTTATATGTGATCTTGCATGCTTTCCGTTGTTAGTAGCTATCTTGGCCAAGTAGATGCTAGCAACTCCAAGAGTTAGTATTTATGCTCGATAGTGGGTTCATGCCTCTGGTAATCTAGGGAAGTGACAGAAATCTCTAAGGTACTAGATGTGTTGTTGCTACTAGGGAGAAAACAACAATCCTTTGTTCATAGAACAATCGTATTGTTTACTTTACAAGCAATTCGTAATGTAATTATCCGTTGCTTGCAACTTAATACTAGAGGGGGTTCGGATGATAACCTGAAGGTGGATTATTAGTCATAGATGCAGTTGGATGGCGGTCTATGTATAATGTTGTAATGCCTAATCAAATCTCAAAGGAGTCAAGATGAGTAGTATATGCTTGTATGCTTTCTTGATGTTTGTCAATTGCCCCGCTGTAATTTATTCACCCAACATGTTATCTATCTTACGGAGAGCCACCTCTAGTGAACTATGGACCCCGATCCTTTCTTTTACTATTAATCTACAATCAAATGTTTACTGCTTTGTGTTTACTTTCTGCAAACTATTACTTTCTTCCACTCGATATGTTTAATCCTTTCTTTTCAGCAAAACCGGTGAGATTGACAACCTCATCGCAAGTTGGGGACATAGTTCTGTGGTTGTGTTGTGCAGGTCTCCACGTTCTGTCTTTGGCACCGTAGCGCCCTGCCAAAGTTCACCTAGCTACACCTTTGGGGTGTTTCCTTGCTCCTACTGGATTGATAACCTTGGTTTCATAACTGAGGGAAAACTTACTGATGTGCTCATCATACCTTCCTCTTGGGGTTCCCCAACGAGCTCGTTAATACACGAGTCAGCAATGGGATCCCCCTTCTATGGTGCTGACGTGCCCCTTTTATAGGCGCCCCGATCCTCTTCTCGTGATACTAGTGGGAAGGGTTGCAAGATGGCGACTAGAAAGAGGGCAAGTATGCAGGAGTGGCTTTTGACCGTAGACCTGGTCCACGGTGGGTTACCCTTTACCACACTGCTGATGCCTTCCTCTCTACTTTCTCTATGATCCCTCCCCTCTAGAGAGGAAGGGAGTGGTCCCCCTAGGTGGAACTGGTTATCGGCCATTCCAGTTTTGCTGATGGGGGAGATGCGTTTCTTGAGGAAGGGGAAGCTACCTTCCTTGATCTATAGGTGTGAACCAGGACAACTGCCTTGGCTGAGGTCTTCTCTGGTGTCGCCTTCATCTCATGCGAGGTGTCCGCACGGTATACAAGACTTAGGCACTATGGTGCGGGTGCGCCCTGTGAGAACCTTGACGAGATTGCTCCCACCGAGGGGAACTTCTTGTGGGGGATTCAGGAGGCATGGACTCGTGAGGGATATCCTTGATACTCGCAAAGGATCGCCCCTCGTGAGGAATATGGCCACAGGTGGGGGTTTCCTCCTGGTAAGGTAGTTCCTTCTTCTGTTGAGGCCCAGTAGCAGATGGGTCATGGTGCCCTAGTTGCCACTAGACCGACAGTAGCCCCCGGGCGCCTGGGCCACGCACGTCTTGGAAGTGAAGGGGCGAGGGGCCTAACAACTATTGGGCCTAGGTACCTACATGTGGCAGCGTGGGGCCAGACTAGCGCATCCCCACTATGGAAGATCAACAACGAGGGGAGCATGCATTGCTGGATCTGGGAACCACCGCCCTGTCAAAGCCTCCTTGATAACTGCGCGAGCGCTTCAAAAGAGGCACCCAAAGCATTGGGGTGTTCACTTCTCCTTATTCCTCCGGGCATCCTCCTTGCACCAACGTGCTCTCCTCATTCCTCCGACCATCCCAAATCTTCTATGAGGCTTTTCTTGGCATCACGCCCTCGGTGCTGATGTTTTGTCACTTTTATCGGTTGCTCCTTGTTGTGAAGAACCAGTGCTCTGGATGTATCTCTTTTTGTGCCACTGATGGCATGGAGGCGGTGTACATCCCCACACAGCGGAGAGGGCCAATAGATGATTTTCGATCTCACTAGGTCTGGATTGACATCCATAAGGAGAATCTTCGGTTCAAGGTCTTGACAGTTCCCTAGTGCCAACAGTTCCCCAGCATGGAGGCTCTCGTGGTGGCGAAACGCCTCAAGTCCCTCCGCTATGGGGGCATGATGATCGAGATTGTCTTCAAGGAGTTTGCGGCTCGGCATGTGGCTCCTCTCCAATATCATCCCATGGGAATGTGGGCCTACACCAGTGTTGGTGATAGGATTCCTGCAAGCAAACATAACAAACAAAAGTAATGGAAAACATGGGGTTATGGGGGTTATTGTACTCTCAGGTTGGCAATGAAATGCATTGCTTGGTCATCATTGAGTAGTATTAAAAAAGGGGCCAATGTAAAATCTATTCTTATCAAGATTTTTGCCTCAGACAATTTGCATCACTAGCAATAGAGGGGCAAATTTCACCAAGTTAGTAAAAAGGTAGAAAGTAAAACAGTAATAACCAGCTAGAAAAGATCTTCACAGTTGAACTAATCCACAAAGGAAGGGTCCCACGTGCAAGTAGCATACACACGACATGCACATGTTGTGTTATCAACATAGGAACGATTCACCAAAGCAGGATAAGAGGGAGTGTTGCCGTAGCAGCTAAGCTGCTAGGCAAACCACACACTCGCTCCACACAGCCAAGAAACCATTTCACAGCCTCCTAAAGAACACCACTAGATACTACTAGTTTTAACCAGTACATCACCAGCTTCATCACAAGAGCACTAGTAGTTCATTCCAAGAACTCAAGGACACCACCAATCCTTCCAGATTTAATTCACACCATCACCCAGTTAGTAACTCCGAGTATGGTAACCTGAAGAAGATTTGGCATCTCAAGAGAGACAAGACCACAAGATCCACATCAGGAGTATTCAGCAATAATAATCAACTGTATCAACCACACATATTTAGTATCTTGGTTGCTTCAAGAAGCCATTCAAGAGGTGAGACAAGTGGAGCTGGATATCAAGATCGAGTCACATCTGAATCAAATCTATAACAGGAAGAGTCTCAACACAATTGTAGGTAGTTATCTCTCATCGAGCATAGTGATGAGTGCATATTTGCATCATGTTTTATATTATTATTTTGCATTGAAGATGTAGGATCTTGGTATTTTATGGCGCTCGCGTGCATATTTTATGTCTGTTTTCACCAGGATCAGGACAGATGATGGATACAATGGACACAATTCTTGGAGCAGTTGTAATAAGGAGAAAAGGAGTCAAAAACAACGTAAATCGCTTATTTGGAAGATATCAATAATACCAGAAGAAAACCTGAAGCGAACAAGGCGTACAGACGGTTTAATGACTAACCATACGACGGGAATAAATTTTCCAGCCATATAGCTCCCACCGTATAGTTGGCGCCGCCACCGCCTCCTCAAATAGTTTCACCCAGTGCATCTGGATCAGGGAGACGACATACAGAACACCCAAAATTCACCCAGAAGGAATCTAGAGGGGGAACTCGTCCACCGAGGATCCATCTTTGCCCTATGTAGATCCGGGAGGCTAAGGCATCGATCTTCATCATCAACCGTTGGATCACCACCATCTCCATCCATCCCATCTACATCTTGTCTAGATCTTGTTGCAATTTCCGTACTCATTGTGGATTTATACAAGTACTATTCGTCTATGATAGATTCCATTGTTATTGCCATGATGTTGATTACCTCCATGTCTGAGTAGATCATTAGTTCTTGGCGAGGTGGAGAAACCCTAGTATGAGATTGAAATAAGATAAAGTTTATTATGATATTCATCATTGTGACCATGTGTTAGATTGTCTTCATCTTGATGTTGAGAGAATTCGATCTCTCAATATTTGCCTCTCATGGGGACTTGATGGAGGGAACTACTTGTTTATAGACGGAGGTGTGTTAGCACTTATAGTGACAATAAAGCTGTTGGCACTCCTTACGTATCAACTTGGGAACCGAGGAAATTCACGGAACACTATCCATGCCATGGGATATGTCCTACGGGATTATGTCCCTTAATAGCGCAGTAATTTGATTGATGTCAATTGCTAACTGCTGTGGTTATGAGGATGATGTGAGCAGTGGTTGCTGCCTATTTGTCCAAATACGGAGTTCCTCCCACACATACATAGAGAATGTTCATGATAATAATATTTATCTTAGCTCCTTATAATGCTAGTGGTGTATATGCTACTCCCTAAGAACGCTTTTTCCCTGTTGCAGTTCCAAATCTCTCTTACATACGTGATACTTACTTTCTATGTTTAGTTGTTTTACTTTACTTATTGTTGATCTTATATCAAAAACCCAAAAACACCGTTTTACGCAATACCCACATTTTATCTTGTCACTTAGAACTTTATTTAGAATATATATTGTAATATTTATTTCAAGAGTTATTAGACTTCAGACTCCTGCTCCTTGTGGGATCGATATCTTTATTTCGAAACTAGCTACAAACGATTTGTGCACTTACAGTCATCAAGCTATTTTCTGGTGTCGTTGCCAGGGAGCTAAGCGCTATAGGTCTTTTAGTTTTTTCTTATTTATTTTTGTCTTGCTAAATTTTGTTTTGAGTTACAGGTTTCCACCAACATGATGGAGTTTGGGCATATGACTAGTGCTAACCCACTCAGCCACTTTGGGAAGCCCTATGAAATTTATAAAAGAGACAACTCCAATGAGAAGACAAGGGGGTTTGAAATAAATCCTCTATTACTCGATATTCCACACAAGAAGCAATTTAATGGAGACGAAGAAGATCCTGGTCCATATGAGCATATTGCATGTTTCAAAGATATATGTGGCACTTTTCAATTGACGGGATATACTGGTAATGAGGTAAGGGTTAAACTTTTTAGTCAGACTTTGACTAGTACATCTCTCTCATGGTATAGATCTCTACCCCTTGAAGCCACTACTACTTGGGATAATTTAGCCTATGAATTTCGAGCAAAATATTATCCATTATCAAAATCTTTTGGAATCAGGCGTATTATAATGACTTGGAGGAACCGTTCTAATGAAGGACTAGTAAGAGCTTATATCAGATTTAAAGATTTACTTTGCCTATGTCCTCATCATGATTTGCCTGAATGGGATTTATTGCATATCTTTTATGGCGGTTTAATTGAACCTAATAAAATTGAACTAGACTCTTTCGTGAAAGGAGCCTTTATGAATCTTCCTATAACTAAATTTTGGGCTTTATTTAATAGAATTCGCGATCATAGAGTTTCATAGAATTTTGGGTTAGGAAGTGAAGGAGGCGTAGAAATAGATCATGATCGTATTCATGACTATAATAAAAAGGGCCATGTTAAAGAATTATCTAAAAAACTTTATTTGGATTCAGATCTTGTGTTGCAAGTTGTTAAAGCTTTTACAGAACACCTCAAAGCTCCAAAAGAGGGTTTGGTCAATTATGATCCACCACCCGAACATGACAAGAAAAGAGAAGTTAAAGCAACACCGGTCTCTCTAGAACCCAACATATGAGATACCTTTCCCTAACACTGCATAGAAGCATATTTTTGAATATGAACAAGTAAAAGCATTACAAGAGAAGAAGGAAGAGGAAAGTATGCCAGAAGTCGTGGAACATCTGGAAGAAACCAAAGATGAAGAGGTAACCAAGGAAGCAATTATGGATATGTATGCACATTGTAACATAGTTGAACTTGATGAAGAGACTTCCGTATTGGTTGAAGGTAAAACAAAGGTAAAAGATGTGGGTAAGCCTATTCTTCCCTGCATATTTAAGGAAACCTCGCATTATGGTTTATGCGATCTTGGCACCAAAGTTAATGTTATATCTTATGATTTCTATTTAGAAATAAAAGAAGAAATAGAACCGGCTACAATTGAAAATACTGATACGGCAATCATGTTAGCCAATAAAAATCTTAAAATTCCAATGGGAGTAGTTGAAGATGCAACTGTCGCAATTAGCAACAAAAAATTTCCTATCAATTTTGTAGTTGTTGATATGCCAGCTGACACCCTTTGCCCAATTATATTTGGAAGAAACTTTTTGAGTGATATAGGTGCCTATGTTGATTTCAAAAAGGAGATTGTGTCTCTTAAGCTTGGGGAAGCGGAAAATGAATTCCACTTTTCGAAATTTAAAGACAGACCTCCACAAAATCAAGAAGAAGAGAAAAAGAAAACTATTGAGGAAATGACAGCTCTCTTCTTTAGTAATCAAGAAGAAGAAATAAATGAAGACTCCAGTTATGAAGAAATAGTTATAGAGGACAAGTCCCTAGAAGAACTAGAAGATGAATTCGATTCACTTCCCATTATAGGGCCTCCAACTAATGAGGCTTTCGAAGAGCCAGAAAAGAGAGGGGATGAGGAATTACCACCCCCGGAGTTGAAGACTCTACCAGATAATCTTAAATACAGATTTTTAGATGATACAAATAAATTTCCTGTTATTATTAGTGCTAAACTTTCAGGAGAAGAAGAAGAACTCATGAAAATACTTAAGGAGCATCGCAAGGCCTTTGGGTACTCAATGGATGATTTGAAGGGCATTAGTCCCATGATAACCGTCCATCGAATATTTATAGAAGAAGGTGCTAATCCAGTTGTGGAATTTAATAGAAGATTGAAGCCTGAAATGAAAGAAGTGGTATGAAAAGAAATTGTATGCCTACTGGACGTAGGTATAATCTATCATGTTAAAGAAAGTGAATGTGTAAGTCCTATTAATTGTGTCCCTAAGAAGGGCGGTTTTACTATTGTTCCTAATGAAAACAATGAATTGATACCTACTAGAACTATTGTTGGGCATAGAATGTGCATAGACTTCAGGAAATTGAATAAAGAAACTAAAAAATATCACTACCCTTTACCATTTATAGATCAAACTTTAGAAAGGTTAGCAAACCACACTCATTTTTGCTACTTGGATGGATACTATGATTTTTCTCAAAAAGTTGTTCATCCTGATGACCAATTTAAAACAACTTTCGTTAGTCCTTATGGTTTACATGCTTACCTACGCATGCCTTTTGGTTTATGTAATGCTCCAGCTACTTTTCAAAGATGCATGACTGCTATTTTTGCGGATTTTATAGCACTGGTAATGGAAATATTTATGGATGACTTTTTTGTCTATGGAACTTCATTTACTAGTTGCTTGGATAATCTCAAAAGAGTTATGTAGCATTGCGAAGAAACCAATCTTGTTCTAAACTAGGAGAAGTGTCATTTCATGGTCAAAGAAGGTATAGTCCTTGGACATAAGTTATCAAGTAAGGGAATTGAAGTGGATATAGCTAAGGTTGAGGCCATAAAGAGAATGCCACAACCTAGGGATATTAAAGGTATAAGAAGTTTCCTTGGTCATGTGTTTTTTATAGAAGGTTCATTAGAAATTTCTTTGAAATATCTAAACCTTTGACTAACCTCCTACAAAAGGGAGTAAGATTTAATTTTGATGATAAATGTCTCGAAGCCTTTGATAAACTCAAAAATGCTTTATCCTGTGCTCCTATCATTAAACCACCTATCCGGGATATGACTTTTGACTTAACTAGATGATACCCCGCGCATTGCGGCGGGACATATGTTGTATATATAGTAGTGATGATAAAGCCAATAGGATAGACCGTGACAAAAACCTTAAAACATTTTCAGGTTAGTAAAATATGAATTGAACATGTATAACTCCAAAAAAACATTGTTAATATAAATATACATATGGTACACAGCATAATGAATGGCATCATTTTGTATGTACAATACAATGATTGCCCCACCCGAAAGATAGAATTTTTTTTAGCATGGTCCATTTCACCTTCGAACAAACCACTACTACGATCATTCTATGGCGTGTACTTGTGAGTCTCCCTCAACTTTACAACTGATATGAGCAAAAAAACTAATCTTACAGTTACTTGTTAAATTCATGAAACAATAGTGTAAAAAAAACTTAAACAATTTTTTGATGGAGACCATGGAATAACAAAACTTAACTTTTGAAGAAGTGTTCTTCTTTTTTGGCCAATGTGGTGTTCTCATCCATAATTTGCTAGATTCAATTACTCAACTTCAGCGCCATCAGATGTGTTAAGTATTAGTTTTTTTTACTTCTTGCCACTATACAATGAGACATGGGAAGATCAAGTGAAAAATAAGAACACGATGGACCAATAATTCAGTCAAAGATAAGGAAATCAACACATCTGTTCATTCTAGATTTTATATTGAGCAAATATATACATCATGAAGTAAGCGAAAGTCAAAAACCAACATCATCTTGACCAATTATGGTAAACATCAATTTGTTCCTCTGAAAAAATAAACACAAAACATACTTCAGTATAATTATCATTTGTCCAACTTGCAACACCACCTAAAACAATCCTAATCGACTATATACTAAATGGTTCAAATATATTACTCATTGGACCAGTAAGCAAATTCGGAGTACCTTCCTGAAATCGTTTCTTTCTCAATAGGTACAACACCAGCAGATCTATTTATAATCACTGCCAGTATAATAATTCATGAAACACATAAGAAAATTACAGAAAATATGGAACATTAAAAATTTATGGGCCACAATAATAATTCAATTCAAAATTCCATTTAACTGCAGTTTCATATACTATGGGAAAAAATGTTGAATGGCCATGGAGTATCTAGGATGCGACTTCCTTTGTTTGACACGCCTGGTAGCTAAAGAAAAGGGGATTACACGCAGGCATGTTCTCCACGGAAAAACTATACACATGTATAATCCTTGTTGCCACCACATCCAAGATCTGATGCACACTGCATCTACAGAACATGTCTGACATCAAATTAATGAAATGTCCATTGAAGGCAGCGACTTTTCGACTGGAAAATGAAGATATATGCAAAACGCATGTACCAGTGGTAGTCCAGTACAGAGTACCTTACATGAGCGTTTGAGGGAGTCGCCCCTTATTATATCCAGCCCAGGTGGACTGCAGCCTTCAAGTCATCGTCAAGTGGAGATCTATTGAAGCGACCCTGAGTCGCTGACTGGACAGCCGCGGTGGTATAGCGGGATTAATGAAGATGGAGGAGCATGGCTTCGGCATGCGTGCAAGCGTAGAATCCTTGGTGGCAGAGTCGATCTTGAATGTCGGCGGACTGCCAAGCAAAAAATAACATAATCAGATTCAGATGGCGAAAGAGATAAGAAAACAAATCTTGTATATACCAACACACAATGGAAATATTGTGGAGCTTCAAATACTTTTGAGAGAGGAGGGTAGAGGAGAAGAATGAAGATGCCAACCCGTGCTGGAGCAATTTAAAGGAAACTGGGCGAACTCCTCCTATGCCTCCATCAATTTGCAGTACGGTTATTTCTCGCAGAGTTAGTGCGGGAGTGGAAGAGACTGAACGCCCGTGGAGATCGATGGACAATAGGCCAGGGGGCCCGAGAAGAGGAAGGGATAATGGCGTAGTCGGTGGATGCAGAGGGCTATTCGTTGTCCAGCCTAAACAGAGACAGCCCACGGTGGCGCCTCTTGTTGCGCAGCCCATGTGGAGAAACACGAGAGAGTCAGGTAGCGATGGTCGACCAATTCTCTGGAAAAAAGGTAGCGATCGTCGACCGCACAGCGCCTGGGCAAACAGAGGGTGACGTGGACGCACGAGGAGGCTGGAAAATGAGGTAGTGGGGGACTCCTATTTAGATATAGAAGATATGTGAAGCTAGTGATGATGTTGCAGGAGTAACTCTGGGACAACACATTGGTCGCAGATTTAACACTATACATCATGCTAGTAGAACTCTCAATGGTGCTCAAAAGAATTATCCTAAGGAAGAAAGGGAACTTTTTGCTATATTTTTCTCTTGCGATAAATTTCATTCTTATATAGTTGATGCAAAAGTAAGAGTTCATACGGATCATGATGGTTTAAAATAACTCTTTGAGAGGAAAGACCATAAGCCAAGACTGATCCGTTAGATTCTTCTACTTCAAGAATTTGAGTTACAGATTATGTAGAGGCAGGAAATAAAGATGTTGGATGCAGTGTACATGTTTGCCCAGCAAGACACCAATCTTGTTGAGAGGAACTTTAGTCCTGGTGATTTTCGCTTACAAGAATTATTCAATGAACTAAGGTCAATTTCCCCAAAAGAGAAAGAGTCTTTGTTGTTGGAGGAACTTGTCATTCCCGAATAAGCAAACGGTAAGTTCAAGGTAAGTGTTCTTACTCAAATAAGTGATTTGTTTTCATAGATTTTACTTCTGAAATTTTTGCCTTTAAATTCCTCGTGTTTTTCTAAAGTTTTGGAGGTTTTTACCAACTATACGGACGCAACTATACGACCAGAGGAAAACCTCCCGCTGTATAGTTGGTCGTTAAACTCTCTGTATCTTCTTTTTGAAATTGTCTTCGATGTCTGGATCTATACGGTCACAACTATATGACCGGAGATAAAATTCTGGTCGTATAGTTGGCCGTTGAACTCTTAGACACTTTTGTTTTTTGATGTCTGTATCTATATGGTCGCAACTATACGACCGAAGACAATATTTCGGCTGTATAGTTGGTTGTTGAACTCTCACACACTTTTAATTTTTGATGTCTGTATCTATACGGTCACAACTATACGAGACAATATTCCGGCCATATAGTTGGTCGTTAAACTACCAGACATTTTTCGTTTGCCTTTTCATTATTTATAAAAAAATGTTATTGTCGACTTTAAGTCGTAACTTAACCGACCTAGACTCAAGATATTTGGAAATATCTGCCTGAAACCAACTATACGTATGGAGCTATACGGGCCATGCTCATATAGTTGGTCGTTACGCGGCAGGACTCCTCCAAATCCGCGATTACTTTCCCTATTTCATTAAGATTCTTTTCTTGAGCGATAATTTGGTGTTTCTCGCGAGTTTTACCGACCTTTGACCCCCCTTATATACTACCATTGTCTCTCTCTCTCTCTAATCATAATCTCCAGAAACCAATCCACCTCTTATGGAGAAGCCAAGAAGAAAGGCTCCTATGGAGATTGGGAGCAATGGTGAGCAAGGCAAGGAGATCAAGATCATCCCAATGGAGTTCCTCGACACCGACAATGCATGCCGTAAGAGGAAGTTGAAGGCCCTCGAGCTGAAGATTAAAGAGATGGACAGGGGGACACCTGGGACACCCAAACATCTTTGGTTGTTGTGACTTTATCTTGACAAGCTTGATGAAGATATTAAGCAGACAACCAAAGTAGGTTCTTCTATGAGTCTTAAGGCGCTACAAACCCTTCAGGATAACAATGAGTTCATTAAAGAACAAGTGAAAGTATTGGAGAGGGATAATCTTTTCTACAAGCTGTGTGTTAAAGAAATAGAAGTTGTCAATCAATCCCTTCATCTCAGGCTGACCCGCGAAGAGAAGATATCACTTTCCATGGCGCCATAGTGATCTACAATAATCATGGTATCAAATAATCGCAAGGGATTATTTGATCCCGCCTAGCTTGATTCCAAGCTTGGGGAGATCTTTAAGACCTTGTAATCTATCTTATAAGTTTTACATTACTATTTTAGTCTTGCATTAGTTCAAACTAGAAATAAAGTTTGCATCATTAGAATTTTCATCAGGAATAGTCGATCCCTTTTATGAAATTCCGAGTTTATTATTATATATGGAGCAATATTGAGTTCGTGCTTGTCTTATTGGATATATGAATGGCTTGAGTATAATTTTACTTGCACTTGATGATAGCAATAGGAGTCTTCCACACCATTAGTATCAATGGAACATATAAAGATAATTTGGTCAATATGTTATAAGTCTACGACTTGATTTACAAAGAAAAAATTATCTATGTAGTTAAGTTAAAAAATAAATCTTGAACAAAGGAAAATAAAAGTGCTATCAAAATAGAGTGAGAATAAGTCGAGGTAGAATTTTCAAGTCATAAAAAGCTTCATATACAATTGGAATTTGATAATTAAGATCGTTAAACTATGAATTCCTACATGAAGTGGAATGCATGGCTAGCTCCTTTGCACAACACTTAAAACAAAAGTGTGAGCATATACACAAAAGAGAAGAAAAAGAGCGAGTGTGCAAAGAGCAAATAGGCATACACCACTATATTGTAGTATGACAAAGAGACACTTTTGAGATTTTGAATCCCAAGTGAATGTGTTGATCCTAAAACACTTGGGACTACCTCGCTAACTCATTCGTTGAACCAGATACTTTTACATTATGTAGAGATTCATCTTTTGTGAACTATTGATCACTAAGGTGTGGAAGCCTGCTAATACTATTCATATGGTTTGAGTAAGGTACTATTCATGAACTTATTCCTATGTATCATATATGATAAACACATGCTGCAACTGCCACATTTATTTTATCGACCCGGCTTCATGAATATGAGGATCACATCCATTAAGCTAAACTTGCTCGGGACGAGCAAGAGTCTAAGCTTGGGGAAGTTGATGAGTGCATATTTGCATCATGTTTTATATTATTATTTTGCATTGTAGATGTAGGATCTTGGTATTTTACGGTGCTCATGCGCATATTTTATGTCTGTTTTTACCAGGATCAGGACATATGATGGATACATGGACATAATTATTAGATCAGTTGTACTAAGAAGAAAATGAGTCAAAAACAACGTAAATCGCTTATTTGGAAGATATCGATAATACCAGAAGAAAACCTGAAGCAAACAAGGCGTACAGACGGTTTAACGACTAACCATATGGTAGGAAAACATTTTCCAGACGTATACTTCCCACCGTATAGTTGGCGCCGCCACCGCCTCCTCAAATAGTTTCACCCCGTGCAACTGGATCGGGGAGACGATATATAGAACACCTAGAAATCGCCAAAACCTAACCTCTAGAAGGTATCCGGAGGGGGAACTCGTCCAACGGGAATCCATCTTCGCCCTACGCGGATCCGGGAGGCTAAGGCATCGATCTTCATCATCAAATGCTGCATCACCACCATCTCCATCCATCCCATCTACATCTTGTCTAGATCTTGTTATAATTTCCATACTCGTTGTGGATTTATATATGTACTATTCATCTATGATAGATTCCATTTGTTATTGCCATGATGTTGATTACCTCCATGTCTGAGTAGATCATTAGTTCTTGGCGAGGTGGAGAAACCCTAGTATGAGATTGAAATAAGATAAAGTTTATTATGATATTCATCATTGTGACCATGTGTTAGATTGTCTTCATCTTGATGTTGAGAGAATTCGATCTCTCAATATTTGCCTCTCATGGGGACTTGATGGAGGGAACTACTTGTTTATAGACGGAGGTGTGTTAGCACTTATAGTGACAGTAAAGCTGTTGGCACTCCTTACGTATCAACTTGGGAACCGAGGAAAGTCACGGAACACTATCCATGCCATGGGATACGTCCTACGGAATTATGTCCCTTAATAGCGCAGTAATTTGATTGATGTCAATTGCTAACTGCTGTGGTTATGAGGATGATGTGAACAGTGGTTGCTGCCTATTTGTCCAAATACGGAGTTCCTCCCACACATACATAGAGAATGTTCATGATAATAATCTTTATCTTAACTTCTTATAATGCTAGTGGTGTATCCGCTACTCCCTGAGAATACTTTTTTCCTACTGCAGTTCCAAATCTCTCTTACATACGCGATACTTACTTTCTGTGTTCAGTTGTTTTACTTTACTTATTGTTGCTCTTATACCAAAAACCCCAAAACACCTTTTTACGCAATACTCGCATTTTATCTTGTCACTTAGAACTTTATTTAGCATTTCTATTCTAATATTTATTTCAAGAGTTATTAGACTTCAGACTCCTGCTCCCTATGGGATCGATATCTTTATTTCGAAACTAGCTACAAACAATCTATATACTTGCAGTCATCACATAGCATCTGTTCTTATTCTTTTATTCAAAGAAAGGGGTTTGGGGTGAGAAGGAGCTCTCAGAATGCATAGATGTTATGCAGATCATCATAGAGATTGTAGGGACAAGTAGTATCTATTTTTATTTTAGAAAGGGAGTGGCCTCACTATGCATCATTGGCAGAGACATTTAGTAGTAGATTCTGCTGTTTGAACCCAGTATTGTGCACACTCCAACATGGAGGCACCACAGTAGTAGCCCAACAAGTAGTATAGGCCAATATTGGCATGGTAATAATCTACATCCATATATCAGAATATAAGGTTCCCTATAAAAAGGCAAGGGGTATGCTAAAATCATTTTCCTAGATTTAATTGCTAGGAATCATTTTTAAAGTAATTTGTCATGTTGACAGTATAAGCAAACAAATCAAGATATACTTGCAAAGCACACCAAATGAATTCAGATCATCTTTCTTGAAACCATCTTCCTAGTTTAGTTATCTAGGAATCATCTAGTTTCCATAGTAAACTGTCTAGGAGATGTTTTAAATCATCACTGAACCATATGTTCAGTTCACGAAAATATCCCATATATAATCATAGCACATCCAACTAATAGGAATACATACTTCCAGGAAAACTTCACATTAGTGGATACTAAAGGCAACAAAAGCCACTAGCCAAAACCACATCTACCAACAATCCCAATAGGAATACCAATCATTTTCCTAATAAAAAGTATAGGAATCAAGTACATATGATAGCCAATTATTAATGTTGACATGAATCATGGCAATAACATCACTACCACATGGGTGATGGAATTTTAATGGTTCCTGATTCAACCATTCATGCTACCAAATAGTAGCATCATAATAAGATCACTATTTCAGTTAACCACACCGAGCTTAGTTGAGGAAATCATCTTCTTGAACATTTTCTTCCAATAAGTCAAGTTAAAATTCAGTGAAACATGTATCTGCACCACATTAAAGTGATACAAGATGTTTAAGGCCTTACCACTAAATCCTTTGAGCCTAGTAGTGAATTAGTGGTTCAGAGAAGGGACTTGGTAAACTAAATCTAAGCAAACATCTATAAACCATCACATGCTAAGATATAAATAATGGTTCCGGAAACCCTACAGAGATCCAATCAGGTATAACATGTCTACCAAAAGTTTGTGATTAACATCATTAGATTAAATGTATGTCATCATAGTTATAGTTATGAGCCTAGTAATAAATAAATACAGAGAAGCATCTCTGAAGCTCAGCAATGGAAGGTTTCGAAGAAAAGTAAGCAGGTTTAAGTGAGAGAAGGAAGTAGAAGAGAGAAGAGAGGCAGAGAGGGAACACCTACCTGAAGGCGAAACATAGGTCACTAGAGGGGAAACAGAGCGGTTGTGGGAAGCCAAGCACGGCGGCACAAGGAGCACTACGGCGCTCGACCTGCGCTAAGCGCCCTTGCAGCACCAGTTTGTCGCCATAGCAGCGGTGGCTGACGACCACCATAATAGAACCACTACCCCACCATCAACACCACCCGATGGTCACCGGAGCATAGTGGCGTCGGAAGCCGAAAACTCTAGAACCAGAGAATTGAAATGGGCAAGTTCAATAGGGTTTCATCTTCAAATCGAATTGGATGGAGGTGTAGATTTGAGGTCGATGAAGCTATGGAGGCCGACGGTAGTAGCCGAACGACGAGTGTTCGTCAGAATTTAGCGGGCGGTGGCGGAGAGCATTGCCAGGGGAAGCACATGCTTGTGCTCATGTGCGATGTGCGAGAGGGGTGAGGGGGCCAGGGTCATGTTTACCCCGATCTAGGTCTGACTGGCCGAGCCGGCTTGGTTGCCCAACCAAACAGGCCAATTTCAAAATAAAGTAAGAAAATAAAAATAGAGAAATTACCAAAATACCCAATAAGTACTTTTAGCTCTAGAAAAATGTACAAAAATCCTAAAAAATACATATAATATATCAAAATAATCAAAAAATTAATATCTATATAATAAAAATATAAAACTACTTGTTTAAGTTAAATAAAATGCAATTACATATCAACACCATTAAATGTTAAGGGAAATTTAATAAAAAGGATAAGTCATAAAAATGAATATAAATCATTTTTTCATATAAAAGTAAATCTACTATTTTATAAACATACTAACTTAATTTTGTCATAAACAAAACTTGAAGCAAATATTTAAGGACATTTAATCCTTTGTGGAATTTTTAAAAAATAAGGATAATACTTAAGAATCAATAAAAAATATTTTTAAGATCTTGAATAAACATATTTTACTAGAAAAATACTAAGTACATTATTCCAAAAGTTTTTAAGATTTTAAAACAATAAATATTTATCTATCTTATAAAATACATGTTTTGTTAATTCCTTAAAAATTATTTCCTAAATAAGAAATAATCACATTTCTTTATAAAACCTCAAATCCTTTACATCTAAATACTAAATCCAAATCCATAACTTGGATCTATAATAAAACTTAAGTGTAAACTATTAACTTTATAAAACTCTTTTAAAGCTTTAAATCAAATTTAAACCAACAGTCTTAAGCTAACATTATGCATCATTCACCTATATTGTGGGTGAATAATCTTTATCTCTTAACCATATTTAACATGACTTCAAACCCTAACAAATTAATAAAATCATCTAATTATGCTTCCCTTACTACTTGCCTATTATTTACATAATAACAAATCAAATTTAAACTCATCATTCACTTGAATTGGGAGTGAATGATCTCACACCTTTAATCATACTTATCATAATCCTAAAACTTGGTAATAATTAAAACATATTACACCTTAAGTTTATTTATGCCTTTAAAGTTAACTTTAATCTCAAAGCTTATAAACATCATGTTTAAAAACTATTTATATTTTTATAGTTAACTTTGGTCTGTTTCAATTATGACACGAGGCATCTCAAGTCCAAACTTTTCAAGCAAACATAAACGACATCATTCACATTCTATTAACTATAAGGATTGTTTAAACCTTATCAAAGAAACCCTTTCTTTAAAAGTTATTTATTTTGCCAATTCAAACAGAAGCCTTATAATAAGTCCTTCAACTCTTAACAACCTAACACATTAACTTCCATCATAATTACCATATAGCAATTCACCTCAATCTTAGGGTATTGTCATACTTCACTTGTATACTTTGCATGTTAAACTCTTAAATGCTTTGTAGATATATTTACTTGTAAAGTAAACATGAAAAATAATTAAATCTTAAAAGCATCATCTAAATTTAACTCATTCACGTTATTAGGGAATTATCTCGGGATTTTACAAAATGCATTACATTACTTATGCATCACAACATATTGCTTCTTTAAACATTAGTCCTTACTAAACTAATGGTGCTAATTTCAAATACTGGATCTTCTATTATCTTGAAGACCGCCAGTACATAATCTTGCAATCACAAAAGGCAAGTTCACACTTGCTCATGTTCTTTGATTATTTTCTATCAAGTATTTGCAAACCAACTGTTGTCATCACCTGCATTTTAAAAAGTTTAGGAAACACTATTTTCAATAATAATGTAAACTATTGGTTACTGATCCAGGGTAATCAACTAATCTATTAAGTCTAGAAATTGGAATACCATTGTACATGAATATATCATCCAGGACTTAACAACCAATGTCGCCAGTGATTCTTGCATCGTAGATTACGCATTAACCATGAGATCTGTATGGGCTTTGGGGAAGTCAGTCGGATCTTCTTCATTTCGCATGTCAACGGATGACTGGGCCATGGCTGCAATTCTTGGAGAGGATTGACAATAGGGTGGGATCCCTCAACTTCCGAGGGTTGTGCATTTTAGGCTGTAATTGGAAACAAGATTTATCCTGGGTCTGGCATGCAATCCAACTGGCACGCGGGGTTGCAGAGAAGGACAGTGATCGACTTGGATCTTAGATTCGGACCCACACCAAGGAAGTGTGGACAAGAATGCAACTTGGATGTGCAACAAAGCTAAGGTCTGAAAGGGAAATGGACGTCGCCTAGAGGGGGAGGGGTGAATAGGCGTTTTAAAATTATTACGGTTTAGGCTCTAATAAATGCGGAATAAAACTTAATGTTTAATTTATCAAGCCAAAACCTATATTCACTAGGTTCACTAAGTGCACCAACAACCTATGCTAAGCAAGATAAACAACAAGGTGATAACAAGATATAATACTTCAAGCACTATGGCTATCACAATGTAAATTGCATAAGTAAAGGGTTTGGTTGAGAGATAACCGATGGACGCGGAGCCAATGATTTGTTTCCCGAAGTTCACTTTCAAAGAAGCTACGTCTCTATTGGAGAGGTGCGGGGGCACAATGTACTTCGAACGCCACAAGTGGCTCACCTCGAGGTGTGGTGGCTCGATGCTCACCCAACGCCACACAAGGCCTCACCCCAAGATGCGAAGACACGCAACCTATCGACACCACAAAAGGCTCACCCTATTCTCCCGTGAGCTCTCCACAAAGGTCTACTCACGTTCCACTATGGGACACTTGAGGGCGGTCACCGAACCCGTACAAGGCTTGGGGAAAACTCCACAACAATTGGAGGGCTCCCAAGAACAATGCCACAAAGGCTACAAAGCCACAAAAGGCAACAAGGCCACAAAAGGCTACAAGACCGCAAAAGGTCAACAATCCAACCACACAACTGTCTAGGGTTCCAAGAACCTAAGAGAAACAAGACCAAGGGCTTGAACTCGCCGAACCTCCGAGGAGAACTCAAACCTATGCACCAAATGCAAGAGGCAAGTCCTTCACTCTCAAATTACACCAAAGCTACAAAAGCTATTGGGGGAATAAGGGAGGAAGAACATAAGAGGAGAACACAAAACTCTCCAAGATCTAGATCCCAAGGATTCCTTCACAAAGAAGGGATTTGGCTTGGTGGGGCTTGTAGATCTAGATCTCCTCTCTCAAATCCCTCAAAAAGATGCAAGAATCATAGGAGGGGGAAGGGGAGAGGGCAAGCTCTTCAAGGTCAACAATGGAGGAGAGAGAAAGCCAAAAACTGAGAAGAACAAGTTCAACTCGAAGGGGAAAGGGGAGCTCCTTTTAAAGGGCTTCCCGATCTGCCTGTTACTCATAGTTTCGCGCATGGCCGGTAGTACCGGTGGGTGTCCGGTACTACCAGTGGCACTCAGCCAATGGTCCAAAAACTGTGATGCAAATGAACACAAAAAAGAGGACGGTCGGTACTACTGGTGGTCATCGGTACTACCGCCCAAGATTTCGACAGAAGTACCGTCAAACAGCGCAAACCAGGCAGAGAGAGTACTGAATGGAAATAGGGGTTTCCGGAAGTTGGGCCGGAATTTACACCGGTACTACTGGCGACAAACTGCCCTAGCGGTACTACCGTGGCCCGCCGGAACTACCGGCCAGGCAAAAACTCCAGAACTAGAAATGCCACAACTTTTGCATCCGAACTCCAAACGAGATGAAACCAATTTTGTTGGAAATATAACGACATGTAGAATATTGGGTATCACCAAGGGAGAAAATACCATGAATATATATGTGAGATACCTCCCAAGGTGTGGAGCCGGAAAATCCGCAAGATCAAAAACGCAATAACATATGCAAGGGAAATTTGTTTTTGATGAACTAGAGCTTGTTATGAAGATAACCACAAGCTCTAGATCCTCACATGGACAAGAACCAAACAACAACCAAGAAAGATGATGCTATGTATGCAAAGGTTTGAGCTCTCTTCGAAAGATACGAACGAGTCACCCACTCGAGAGCCCCTCTTGATAGTACGACTATCTATCCTAAACCCGGTCTCCCAACACTATAAGAGACTGGTAAAATAGAAACCATATCAAGATCATACCTTTGCCTTAAGCATCCTACTTGAGCTTGATGTAGACGATCTTGTCACCTTCAAGATGAAACACATTTCTTGATTGCTCTTGCTTGCTCTTGCTTGATGAAGACTTGCGAATGGCTCCCCCATACTCCATGGGGAAACCTCTTCTTTGACCTTTTCTTCATCACTCCATGAACGCCGAGGATGGCAGGCTCCAAGCATGAGATCTTCTAGAGATGGCGCACCATGAGCTTGCACATCAATTCTTGATGATGATGTCTTGAAGAAAGCCATGAGGAACTCCATCTTCTTCTTCTTCTTTAAGACATACTTGGTCTTCTTCTTCTACTTTATTCCAATAGGCACAAAGCCCTTAGACAATGCTTCTTGTTTTTCATCCTTGAAGCCAACACATGGTCCAAGCGATGCCAATGGACAAACCTACAAGTGAGACTCAATTTGCACATTATCCCATAGGGATTGTCATTAATTACTTAAACCACACATGGGGGCATACATGCCCTTTCAAGGTCTGTCATGGGTAAAGCAACACACATCTGCAAAGTGTATAAAAGTGTGACATGTTACTCCCTGTTCCATGAAGGAGCTGCAAAGGCTACATGAAAGGAACTCCACGAAGTTCTAATCAACCTGTGAAGGCTGACGAACATAGTTTTTCAAAATAAAAGCAATCTTTGAATAAATGTTTACGAAAACCTGCATAGCCTACGACCTATGGTCTATGGCTGTAGATAGTGCATCATACTCCTTTTTAGTAAACTTGCTGAATACGCTCATACTCAACCATACATTCTTAACCCTTGCTAGGTTCTAAAGCCGACGAAGACGATGGTGACACCAACTTATACTCAAAGGAATCAACCAACAAAGCTCAAGTTCTTCAATGAAGTCGATGAAGTCAAGAGATACATCAACTGAAGTTAATACGAGGTTCCTGATTAGATAGGAGTGCAATCTCTAGCCCTAGAACCTATTTATGTAGAGCATTGCAATAGATGCAATTGCAAACCAAATAGTTTAGATACTACTCTTTTTAGTACAATAGTTATGAGTTGTTATTTCTGGTTCTTCTTTAAGAAGTTGTTTTCTTCTCTTTAACATAGAATGTTCTCTGGATCTTTTGTAAAGAGTCGAGTTGTAACCTATAGTCATGTCTTGGACCTGCTATGTTTTTGTTGTACCACTCTGAGGGATGTAATACTAGTAGAACGATGTTTCATTGGTGTTATGTCAATGACTATAGTGTACTACATCATGTAGTGGTATACTGGGTCACCGCACACGCGAGCACGGTAAAATGCCAAAATCCTATTACTACACATGCAAAAACATTAGGTAAAAATGTTTCAAATATGCACTCATCATCGATCTTGATGACGAGGGCAAGCCAAAGAGGAAGCGCGTCGGCGGCAAGGGCATTCGTTGGAAGATGGTCGAGGACCAATGCTTGACCGATGCTTAGAAGGCCATGAGACTTGGACCTATCAATGGCTCCCGACAAACAAGTGGTGCATATTGGAGGATGATCTATGAACAATTCGAAGAATGCTAGTTCTATGGATATTACGTGAAGATGCACATGATCCATAACCAAAATGCATTGTCTCATAGGTGGATTGGCATTGAAAAGGCTTCCAACAACTTTCATGGATGTGTGGAGACCGCCCGCCGAAGGAAAACAAGTGGCGCCGATTTGGCCGATCAAGTATAGTACCCAAACCCATACTTGTTCTTTTATTGTCAATGTAGTATGAATTGGGTATGGAAACTTGCTTGATTTTGGTTTGTTTTGCTAGTTGAAGGATTTGTTGGATTTGTACAAGGCCAACAATGGGGAGTGATGGCTCTGTGTATGGCGCCTAGAAAAGTGCTGGTGCGGTGTTGATGTAGAGATCGTTGGGAACCCCAAGAGGAAGGTATGATGAGCACAGCAGCAAGTTTTCCTCAGTATGAAACCAAGGTTTAATCGAACCAGTAGGAGCAAGGAAACACCTCAAAGGTGTTACTAGCTGAGCTTTGGCAGGGCGCACTACCGGTGCTAGTAGCAACGTGGAGACCTGCACAACACAATCACAGAACTTTGTCCCCAACTTATGATGAGGTTGTCAATCTCACCGTGTTTTGCGGAAAACAAAGGATTAAACGTATCTAATGGAAAGAAGTAAAAGTTTGCAGAAAGTAAACACAAAGAAGTAAACAATTGGTAGATTGAATGTAAAAGACAAGGACCGGGATCCATAGTTCACTAGAGGTGGCTCTCCTTAGATAGATAACATGCTGGGTGAACAAATTACAGCGGGGCAATTGACAAACATCGAGAAAGCAATACATGCATATACTAATCATCTTGACTCCTTTGAGACTTGATTGGGCATTACAACATTATACATAGACCGCCATCCAACTGCATCTATGACTAATAATCCACCTTCAGGTTATCATCCGAACCCCCTCCAGTATTAAGTTGCAAGCAACAGATTATTGCTTTACAAACTGCGTGTAAAGTAAACAATACGATTTTCTATAAACAAAGGATTGTTGTTTTCTTCCTAGTAGCAACATCACATCTAGTACCTTAGAGATTTACATCACTTCCCAGTTACCTGAGGCATGAACCCACTATCGAGCATAAATACTAACTCTTGGAGTTGCTAGCATCTACTTGGCCAAGATAGCTACTAACAACGGAAATCATGCAAGATCACAAATAACAAAGACATGATAGAATCAATAATCAATCTGAAATAGCATCTCAATATCCATCGGATCCCCGCAAACACAACATGTAAGAATTACAAATAGATGATCTTGATCATGAACGGAGCTCACAAGATCTAGACATAAAAGCACAAAGGAGGAAAACCAGCCATCTAGCTACTACATGGATCCGTAGTCCAAGGATGAACTACTCACGCATCACACCGGAGGCTTGCATGGTGATGAAGAAGGCCTCCAGGGTGAATTCCCCTCTCCGGGGTGCCGGAAGAGTTCAATTCCTCCCGATCTAGGGATAGAGATGACGCCTGAGACTCTTTCGTGGATTTTGATCGGATACTTAGGGATTACGTCCGAGGGCATCTTATAGTCGGAAGGGAGACCGAGGGTGCAGGCCTCGGCCACCCCGGCGCTGGCCTTGGCCAGGTGGTGTGGTGGCCCCCTGGCCCCTCTCCGCCTTGTAATCTGACACTTGATGACTTCCGGAAAAAAGGCACTTTGGCTTTTGTCCCGTCCAATTCCGAGAATATTCAATTTCTGACTTTTCTGGAACCAAAAACAGCAGAAAACAGGCAGCTGGCACTGTGGCTCTTGTTAATAGGTTAGTCCAAGAAATCATATGAAAAGTACTCCAAAGTAGGAACAAAACACAAGAAAGTGGATAAAATCAAGCATGGAACATCAAAAATTATAGATACATTTGCAATGTATCAGGGAGGAGTTTCCTTTCATGCATGTCTTCACCAAATCCGAGACTTGCAAGAAATGGAAAAAAATTGCTACTCGCTCAACAACAACAAACCATTTGTTGTGGATACACCAGTGACTTCATCGGTCGACCGCCTTGTTGGCAACAAGAAGGCCAAGGCCGAGAGGAATGGCCTGACATCAATGGTCTCGATGGATGCCTCCTTTCAAAAGATGATCGCCGAAGTGACATTGAACAACCAAGGCCACGATGTCAAGAACAATGCAAGGTGGAATGATTGAGGAGAAAAATTTCGAGGTCGCTAAGGTGGCCACCCATGCTAGCATGCTCCAGGCGATGAAATGGCCGAGGAAGCGAAGATGTTGACTACCGATACATCCAACATGAATGAGGAGGCCAAGAGTTGGTAATCAAATGCTCGTGCGCGCATCTTGGCGGCGATGAGGGCAAGGGCACCACCATCATCTGTACCGGCATGAGCACTGCCAACTGCACTGCCGTCGGCACCGACATGGGATCCAACATCGACATCGGCCTCAGCCGCGGCCTCGTTCTTGGTAATATGATATCGTCAAACTTTTATAATGTTTTCGGCCGCTCTGGCCGTGCATTTGAACTGAAATTGGCCATGACTGAACCATCTGGGAGACTATAATCTAATTGAGTTTGGCCTAAATGATTTGAGGCTTTGATTCGTTGGGTCCGTCGGTGTGGAGGGGCCTCCCAAAACGCCAGCAGTTTAGGCAGTTTTTTCCAAAGCCAGTGTCAACGGTGTTGCTGGCCACTAAGGGCTGCGCGTCGATGGAGATGCTATTAGCTCGGTCACTCAGAGTACAAAAACCCTGTACCGTAAAACCGAAAAAGTCAACTTAATGATCATCTGATTCTTGGTGCACCTATCAATATTCCAGGTTGGTGACATGTCAGTTGTGGACAGAAGGCCATTTTTCCCAGAAAAAAAAGAGCTGGAAAAAGGCAATACTGTACAGCAGGTCGCATATTTGGCAGCCAGAGGGGGAGTGACAGTCCTCTCGTCTTCTTGATCTTTCCTGCTTCTGCTTCTCCGCCCATAAACTTCCACAATCTAACAAGGATTTCACTAGAGAACACACACACACACACAGAGAGAGAGAGAGAGAGAGAGAGAGAGGATCCTGAAGGGAAAACATGGGAGAGGTAACTCGCTAACTGTTCTCCTTCCCCCCTCCGAGAAATCCCCAATCGTGCTCTTGCATGCGCCGTCCTGGCAAGAGTAGTTCTCATCTATTTCCTCTCCCTGGAGTGGCTTCTTAGTTCTTGATTCCGGCAGCCGTATTTTAACTCTGCGGCTGGTTTGGTTGGATTCTTACCCCTCATGATTTATTCCCCGTTCGGTTGGTCCCTTGGCAGGCCTCTCGGAAATTTGGGGCTTGTTTTATGTGATTCTTTGGTTGGTGTTGCATGATTTTGGTTATTGACAGCACTCTTGCTTGGGGTGTGTTTTGGTCTGCTCGGAGCCTGCGAAATCTCATATTCTCTTTTGACACTGTGTGTTTTCTAAGAAGTCAAAGCTCCCGCGTAGGTGTTTCAGGCAGGGGTTGGATGAAACCCTTTTGCAGGATTTGGTGGATTGAAGCTAAATTCTGTGTGATTTGTGACGATTTCTGGTGATTTTGATTGACAGTTGGGTCATGATTCGATCTAAAAAAGGACAGTTGGGTTATGACAGTCTCCACGAGGACAGGAAAATATATGCTATGGACAGTATACAGTTAAGCTTGTCAATTGTGTGAACATGTTGATGTGAACTCCCATAAAAAAAATGTTGATAGGAACTCACCTAAAAAAATTGATGGGAATCTTTGATTTAACATTAGCATCAACCCTATGTTGGGTTTGTTTAGGTAAGGTATATAGGAAATTTCAGAAACTTCTGGGATTGGAAATTTGGACCCAGCATCTCCCACCAAAAGTACCGTAGGATTTATGTTGCTGCCCTGCATGCAATATGCTGAAATAGAGCAAGGGCTAGAGAAGAAAGCAGGCATTTCTGAAGATAGGAATACTCATGATCATTTGCAAATCTTAAGGAACCCCGGGAGATATCCCACATCGCTTGATTGCAAGAGGAATTTATGCTGTATGAATTAGGCACATCACCCAGTAAATTGTTGGTTAATTCCATTGGAAATGGAGGGCTATAAGTTTGTGTTGTTCGTATGTGTCATACCTAAACCTAGAAAGTAAGGCACTGTGTTTGGTTTGTGTTGTGCCGTATCTATCTTTTTATATTGGTTCTGGGATGATGCTTCCTTGGCTAGATATGTTCCATTTGTAGATATGCTGGACATTCCTGCTTTCTCCACTGAATATTTAGTTCTTGATTGTATGCTTTTGCATTTCTTTGTTGGAATATTTCTCTTTATAGAACTTATATTTACATCCTTGATTCTGTTCCACATGTTCATGCATATGTGTGACTGTTTGCGTATTGTTTAGTGCATTGCAAGCGATTATGCATAAGCCAAAATTTTCTTCAATGATTATGGACAAAGTAATGGGAGGTGGCCAACTTGCCATCGACAACTCTTTATTTTTGGTTTAATGCTGGCAATATGTCATGAAGGTTGTTTAAGGTGCCAGTCCAACTAAATAATTGGAAGTTCCTGCAGAAAATGTTGCTTGGAGCTAAGTGATGCCCTCATATGAAAAACCAACACTTCTGCGGAAAATGGAGAATCATCCAGGGCATCCTATTTCCAACTATGTAAGTAGTTGCTATTTATGGTGGAACCCTGAGGTTTTCTGGCTTGTTGCACAACAAATGGCAAACTTATCAGCTAGCTTCTGTACGTGTAGGATTTCTTGTCAGGGAACGGTTATCATACGAAGCAATTAGGTCATAAAAACTATGACCATGACTCCTCATTAACCAAGTCTGCCCGGTCTCAACAAGAAGCATCTGCAGTGAGTGACAGTAGTCTGAATGAGCAACATACCTCTAGGTCCTCAACACAATCTGGTAATGCTTTATCTTTACCACATTTCACACTAGTAATCTGAGTTCCTCTGCAGTTTCAGCTCTTATGGTGTAACAAAATTTTCCTTGTTTCTTTTATTTTGTACAGTCCTCTTGTACTTTTGTAATTTCTATATCAAAAAATCAATCAATACACAGTAGAGTCCTACTGAAAAACATTTTTTTTTCTATTTAACTCTTTTCGTGACACTGCTTCTGAATCTAGGTATGCCTTGTGTGAACCTGTACTTCTATTTTCCCTCACTCCTATACTGTGCTTCTTACTGATGCCTTAACTCATCTTGTGTGTTGTCTCAAAAGAAGAAGTGGAGAGCTTCTTTCATGTACTGATGAGACCTGATGGGTCTTTACGTTTTTTATGGTTCATCTCTCTGATGATCTTCACACTTCCGAAGCCCCTTTTATAGTGAGATAAATTAATGCGTTTAGATCTTCATGCTAATAGCTATGTCGATTTTATCTTTCAGACAATGATGATGACCATGGGAAGCCTGGACAGGACATGATAAAGTCACCTTTATCTTTGGGGAATCCAGAAGCTGCTTTCCCCCCTCCAAAGCTTGATCACAGCCAATCATTTGTAAGTTTATGTCATTGTGAGGATTATTGTTCTCTTAAATCTTATATACTGCCTTCAGTTGACTAGCTATGTTTTGTTCTAGGCTTATATTCCTTATGCTGCGGATGCTTACTATGGTGGGGCATTCACAGGATATGCCTCACATGCCGTTGTAAGTTTATCTATCCTTCTAGTTCTCAACTGAATACTGAATTTTTTTCACAGTTCAAGGTGATAAGATCTCACATTAAATTTCTGTATAGTTCATCTAAGGTTTCTTTTTAAGTCCATCTGTGATTTGTTGAGTTCAGATTCTCATTCATTCTATTGTGGCCTATGATGAATGGTGTAAGAAGCTTCATCGCGAAGGATATTGTTCCTGCCTCATTGTTGAATTCGATTATTCTTTGGAAGCAACTAAAATGATAAAAACTGTTATTTTAAATAAAGGAGGAATCCACAAACAGTTCTTTCATTATTTTGGATTAAGGGCTTAAGCTTTATTGACCACTTCAGAACTAAGTGCAAATCAATGAATATGATTAATTAAAATCATGTTTCCATCGTGCTAACGTACATGCTAGTTGTCATCTTTCATGTAATTGTTTCAGAAAAAGTTTCATGCATATCAGCAAACTGTTTTGCTCTTTTTATTCAAGAAAAGGCTAATGGCCCTGCATCAACAATTTATGGATTATACCCAGGTTCATGCACAATTAAATGGTGCAACAAACTCTCGGGTGCCACTGCCTGTCGAGCCTGCAGCAGAAGAGCCAATGTTTGTTAATGCAAAACAATACCATGCAATTCTCAGGAGGAGGCAGATGCGTGCTAAGTTGGAAGCCCAAAATAAGTTGGTGAAAAGCAGGAAGGTAATACAGCACTAAAGATTTATTTTAGCAATGTGCTCAAGAATTTTGGATTTGTTCCTGATACTGCCGTTGTACAAAGTCTGTTAGCCCTTTGGTATTTGCTGACTGCTACAGCAGTGCATAGATTTCAGCTACAAATTCATTAGGCCCTTGGTACTATTCAGACGACAGACTAGAACACATTTGTGTGCTATTCCTTGGCAAAACCTCGGGCAGAGGCATTTTGTTTCTTCTGTATTTAGTAGCCAAAAGTACATACCATGTTATCCACATTCCAAACTGTAACACCCATTTGTTCTAACATTGCCCCTTCTGTCCCAGCCATACCTTCATGAATCTCGTCATCGTCATGCCATGAAGCGAGCTCGTGGATCAGGGGGGCGGTTCCTCAACACAAAGCAGCTGGAGGAGCAGAAACAGCAGCAGGCTTCAGGTGGTGCAAGCTGCGCAAAGTTCCTTGGCAAGAACACGCTCCTTCAGAGTAGCCCCACTTTTGCGCCTTCAGCATCAGCAACCTCCAACATGTCGGGTTTCTCAACAAGCGGCAGAATGCTGACTAACCAGGAGCGCGCCTGCTTTCCCTCGGTTGGGTTCCGTCCATTGAATGGAGGGGACGGGAAGCTGACCCCGAATGGTATGCACCAACGTGCTTCCATGATGAGGTAAAGCCTCCTCTGGTGGGCCGCCGGTGGCAATTCATCCTTGGCTTATTATGTTCGCATGTACTGGAAATGTGGTTTGGGTCTCAGTTGGACCAGACATCCTTAGGTTCCTTCTGAGTTCCCTGTAGTTGAAAGGACTGAAATCTTTACCTGATTCCTTTTGTGTACTCCGTTCCAATAAGGCAACACAGATCGAACTGGGCGTGGTTGAGAAACCATGTGCATATCCTTCCTTACCTGATGTGTGATGTATCTAAAACTTTACTTCACAGCTGGCTGGGAAGCCTGATGCATGCTGTTGTGGTTCAGCAAGTTAACAATCTGTATTGCCTAATTTGTCTGCAACTTTGTATCACATTTTGCATTTCATATGGTAACTCGCAGCAAATCAAGTTGGACTTCTGGAACATTAGCTTCTAAAAGAACTTAAAAGTGATATATATTGTTGTAGTGATGGTCCCAATTAGGTACACGAGCCAGTGGGAACAAGAGGATAGACAACTTAACTGTATTTCTTATCTCACAATTTCAATGTTCATCAGCAAAATTTAGCTTCTGACACCAAAATATTTCATCGGCTGTAGGAAAGAGAATTGAATCTGAACATTGATGAAGCATTACTCGCTTCCATATTTGTTACTAGCAAATGAAAAAAAATAGTATGCTGCCCTCAAGAAGGCCACTTAGTACTGAATGAATTCAGGCACTCAAATTTCTCAAAATACTGCAGAAAAAGGGTTCAACAGGAAAGATCTTAGCATTATCGCATCAATTTACAGACCCAATGGTAGACAATTTACAAGATGGGCCAAGAAAAGTTATGATGTGAAGTGGAAAATGGCTCTTTGGGTTTAAATGGAAGCACTCAACCTCAGCACCATTTCTAGCCTCTCAGCCTTACGGTAGTCATTATCAGTTAGGACTCCAACAGGGAAAGGTGTGATCTCCAGGACTAGGTGAGGACCAGGGAGCTCATCAAACAAGGCTCTTACATTGTAGCAGCATACACTCTCTCCATGTGCACTTTCCCTCCTGATTTGACAACCCTGATTGCAAGTTAAAGCATTCAGTTAACAGAGCAGTAATCTCAAAATAATCGTGAGAAACATGCCTAACATCTCAGTTTTTGAGACGTGAGCATTAAAAACAGCTAGAGAAGTGTATTTGGTCTGGCTGGAGAATGAAATCACCTTATGAGTGGAAGCATCCACAAAATGGTCATCTTCAGATAGAACCAAAGCAATTTCTTTGAGAAGCCGACGGCCTTCTTCATTCGAAGGAACTCGGTACATCCTCTTGAGTGTTCCTTTGGTCGTTGGTTTCCATTTGCTAACTAGCTTCTTCTTATCGCCTTCTTTGTCACCTGAATAAAAACACACCAATTTCATTTATGAATCCATAAGAACTATGTATAGTGGGTAATGAACTAGGACTTTCATGAATCTTGTCCTCATCAAGGCATCAAAGATAGATATCTACAGATACAGCTTTTTGGTGTTCACCATAACCAAGACGCTTCCCCTGTGAATGCTATCTCTCTCTTTCATCCTAGATACAGAATTTATGGAAATATAATACTAATAGTATTCCACAAATGAAGCCTGCTAGGTTAACCATGTCAACAGTAGGCTGTATTATATTAAAAAAAAAGTAAATTAATACAGCCTACTATGTCGACAGTAGGCTGTATTATATTAAAAAAAAAGTAAATTGAGAACCAACCCGTGGTTGGATGGTTAGGAGGGCAGTGGTACCCCCGGCCCACCAGAGTTCAAACCCTAGGTTTGACGCTTTGGTGTCTCATAAAGGCGGAATATTCTTTCAGTGGGAGGCGACGTTCCCGTCGATAGCGAGGCGCCTGTGGTGACTTCATCAATCTCAAGACCCGCCGGCCCAGTCTCTCGGAGGTGCTCATACGGGTAGGGTGTGCGTGCGTGTGTTCATAGGGGTGAGTGTATGTACGCATTGTGAGCGTCTGCGTTTGTACTGTGTTTCTCAAAAAAAAAGTAAATTAATGATCCTAGTAAGATGAGATTGATAGCTAAATACACTCTACATAGCAAAACAGAAAGCAATAACTTGTCACAAGAATTGAATACAGTTTCAGAAGTACTTCTACAGCGACATCAGCACTGAAATTAAATAGGTTAAAATGACTAGTCGCTAATAAAAAAGAGTGAGTGGTTGCTCACAGCACACAACCGATGCGTAGTAAATGCATAGCGATAAATCTGCAAAACTTTGGAACGACAGACAAACAAAAGCACAAACCATGTAAAACCCTTCCAGGTTTAGATTAGAAGTTAGTTGTAATAAGCACTACTCCCTCTGTTCCTAATTGGCCTGCCAAAACATCTTATATTTAGAAACGGAGGGAGTACCATCAATCAGCAGACCTTCTCATTCTCATGTTAGTAGCATGTTTCTGTTCCATGATAGTACCAATCCACCACATGAGGTGTGACTCTGTTGTAATTTGTCACATTTTACTACATGTCAAACTAAATTGTCATGTAACCTCCGTATGACCAAAACCTTCATTGCACGCGCGCACCCACAAAGAATGCTTAGCCCCACATATTATGTCCCAAAATGACCAAACATCACCCAAAGATGCAAAGTTGTTTATCACCACATGCTTTCCATCGCGGTGGCGAGCAGAAAGCTTATTATCCTAAAGATTCTAGAAAGAACATCTTTCTTATCCACAATCCAAATTCTCACAGAAGCACTATCCCCAGATACCACAATCGCAATATTCACATTATACTCCACTAAACACAGTACGAGAAGTGGTGCAACAAAGATTTACATCGATAAAATTTGAATCTATACGCTACCTGGGGCGCCGCCACGGAGCTTGTCGGCCCACTTGGAGAACCCTAGGTCGCTGTCCCCGGCGCCGTCCTCGCCTCGAATCTCTGCACACCACACACACGGAAATCAAAGACCTGTTTCTCCCCGGACCGAGCACAGCCGCATCATCCATCATTCACGGCGCGGGCACGCGGCTTACCGTGGGAGAGGAAGGGGTTGCGCGGGGATCCCGCGAGGCCGATGTGGATGAGCGCGTAGTAGAGGCAGAGGCGTCCGGCCCAGAGCAGCACGGGGCCCTCGAGCAGCGACGCCGCGATAGGGCCCACGGCGGCCGCGGAGAACGCGCCGGCGGCGGTGGCGCGCCTCGGCGGCGGGCCCGGGCGGACGGCGGGGGGAAGGAAAGGCGTCTTCGTCGGCGGCGCACGGAGGGAGAGCGGGCTTGAGACCGCGACGGCGGCGGCAGGGGCGTGGAGGAGGTAGGCGAGCATGGCGACTGGCGGAGGAGATGCGGCTAAACTGTAGTGCGTTCGTTCGTTCGTGCGCGCGTTCACTCTGTACTTCTCTTTCAGTGTTGTGACCTGTGACTTGCGTCTGTCAGTGCTGTGGTGTGGAAGAAAAAGGAGAAGCCAGAAAAAGATTTTGGTTATCAATGAATTTTTGTGGTAGAAACTATGGTACGTGGATCTTAATTCAGAAAATACAGAATACTCCATGATGAACCTGACCTCTTATGAAATATCTAATCAAGCATGCAGATAGAGTTGTCTTCTTCGGTTTTGGATAAGTATACTCGCATACAAGTGTGTGACATGTCACCAGATTGGCCGTATGGCCTGCCTAAGGTACAGACGCCATGGTGCATAGGACATTGGGCGCGGAACATTGTTTTCTACTCCCTCCGTTTTAAAATATAAGATGTTTTAGCTTTGTGAAAGGAGTATATCTAGATCTATTTTAGTGTGTAGGTTCACTCTAAATATAAATGAATCTAGACACTAAAAGAAGTCTAGATACATTTCATTCACAAAGCTAAAACATCTTATATTATGAAACGGAGGGAGTATCTTTCTCAATACCCGCTATGTACTCTTATCGCGAGGCCATCTGCACTGGCGCGATCCAAAGCTGGTCTGATCCGGTCCGTGCATACAAGGGGTCATGGCGGCTACGTTCCAGCAGCGCGATTTAAATTGACCGATGCTATGACCTATTCCCTCATCAAATTTGATCTGCGAATGCGTCGCAGGCTCTGATGGCACCGATCTACGTGGGCACAAATTCGTTCGAATTCTAAGCGCAAAGTAATATAGCAAGGGTGTTTTTCCTACGAGGCTTTGCTTCAGTGTCGTCCCCCCACCCCCCGTTCGGCCGAGGAGGCGAAGGGTTACAAACCCTGTGCGGGTTAGGCGACGTGTTTAGTCCGCCTGAAACCTGGTAGCAGACGGTGTATCCCCACCGTATTCGCTACGAGGTGGACTCGGTTTGTACACTGCATCTCCGTGTTCCGGTCCCACCTCCTGTAATCACGCGTACAAGTGGCATTGATCAAGTCCGCTGTCGCCGCAAAAAGAGTCCGCGAACGCTGCTATTTTGGAATTTCGCGGTGCCGCCGAGGTCTGGGCGCCATTGTTTCTCTCTACTCTGATCTCCAAGGGCAGCGAAAGACCACCGAAACCCTAACCCTAACTCCGTAGCGACGACCAGACCGCCGGAACTGGAACCCTAACCGCTATCGAACCCGCCCTCAAGATCTGCTCGTCGTGGGAGGTGGCCAATCTAGGGTTTGATTCGTCGGTTGCCTCCAGCTCCTACATCTCTATTGTTGATCTTCGTACCACATGGTGGATTGAGAGGTAATGTCGTCCCCGATGTCTACGCACGCTTCTATTCTTGTAGACAGTGTTGGGCCTCCAAGTGCAGAGGTTTATAGAACAGCAGCAAGTTTCCCTTAAGTGGATCACCCAAGGTTTATCGAACTCAGGGAGGAAGTGGTCAAAGGTATCCCTCTCAACCAACCCTGCAATCAAGATACAAGAAGTCTCTTGTATCCCCAACACACCCAATACACTTGTCAGGTGTATAGGTGCACTAGTTCGGCGAAGAGATAGTGAAATACAAGTAATATGGATGATTATAAGTGGTAATTGCAATCTGAAATAAGAGTGGCAACAAGCAAACATGTAACATGACTGATTGTAAACGGTGTTTCAATGCTTAGAAATAAGGCCTAGGGATCATACTTTCACTAGTGGACACTCTCATATAAATATCTTCTCTTCATTATACTATCCTGAACTACTCTCCAGTTGGACGATGTAGGGCTATAACAGCACACCTTAAAGTTCACATTCCCTATCTAGATAACCCCTCACTATCACCTTGAGCACCAGATGGTTCCAACAAATACCACAATCTCATAGAGACATCCAACTCAAATTATACTCATGATAAGTATTTCTGTAACCTTAGCCTAAGTGCCACACGGTGTGCACACTGTCAACTTCACACACGTGGGGATAAGCAGAGATTAATTAAAACACTTGAGTAGCAGAATAGATCTACTTATTCAACTAGATTACAAAGCTTATTATCTCAACAAGATCACGCATAGAGAGAGAGAGATGAACACATAGCTACCGGTAGAGCCCTTAGCCTCGAGAGAGAAGTACTCCCTCCTCATCATGGGAGTCAGCAACGACGATGGAGATGGCGGTGGAGTCGATGGAGATGGCTCCAGGGCACTTCCCCATACCGGCAGGGTGCCAGAACAGAGACTTCTGTCCCCTGAATCTCCTCTTCGGTGGCGGCGGCGCTACGGAACTTTTCGTGGAATTCTGATCTTCCCCCTAGAGTTTTCGTCTCGGGGGTTTATATAGGCGAAGAGGCGAGGTCGATGGCCGCCCGAGGGGCCCACACTAGGGCCTGGCGCGCCCAGGGGGGCACCCTATGGTGTGGCCACCTCGTGGCTCTCCTTCGTCTCTGCTTTGGACTTATGTGTCGTGTCAGAAAAAATAGGAACTTCGGCTTTTATTTCATCCAATTCCGAGAATATTTCTTTACTAGCTTTTCTGAAACCAAAAACAGCAGAAAACAGGCAACTGACACTGTGGCATCTTGTCAATAGGTTAGTTCTAGAAAATGTATAAGAATGCCTCAAAGTGTAGACAAAACATAAGATAGTTGATACAAAACAAGCATGGAGCATAAAAAATTATAGATACTTTTACTACGTATCAAGCATCCCTAAGTTTAACTCCTGCTCGTCCTCGAGTAGGTAAGTGATAAAACGAATAATTTTTAAGGTGACATGCACCATCACAATCTTGATCAAGGTATTTGTAAAGCATTGATAGTTGGGATCAAAGTACTCTAAACATGAGCATGAAAGATAGAGTTCTAACAATAAGACAAAGCAACTAAGTTGCAACATAAAAAGGTACAAACAAAAGATCATGAATAACAATGCATTGAAAGACATTTGTTTGTTTCACATATAGAAAACATAATAAGAGTGGTAATCAGCTTGTCCTTCATGGATTAGCAGAACATAAATGCATAGGACACCTTCAAAGTTTTTAAGGTTGACTAGATACAAATAATTTATGAGCAAGCAATACCAAAATTATGAATCAATCAATAAGTATTGGGACAATGCGCATTGAACTAGAATGACAACTATGCTCTCTTAATTGGTGCATAAAGATAAAAGATGGAGACTCAAATAAAAGTAAAAAAGAAAGACCCTTCACAGAGGGAAGCATGGATTTCAAGTTTCATAAAGAGCTTCCAAAAATTATGGTACTTATTAGCTTTCAGCTCTCATTGCCCCTATCATAAGCATCTTGAGGTGATTAAGGTTAAAGTGACACAAATATGAGGATATGCTTGACAAGTTATAAGTTGAAAATCTCATGCCCCTTGCTTACGAGTACCGAACCTCATGCTACTCAACTTTAGTCACAAGTAAGTTCTTGTCATTGTAAGTACATGTGTATCATGGAGAACCGCCAACGGGGTACCCCTTGCCTCATGACACAGGAGCTTTCCCATATCAAAATGACAAGGCAACAGACAACGAGTATCTCAAAGCTCCTTTTTATTTGCTATTTGCATAGGTTTTTATTGAGGATGCTTCACAGAATACTCATTATGGTTATGCTGCAAGTTTCCACCATGATTAGGCATGGCTTAGGCTAGCCGCCCAGGCATTTCTCTAACACACATACAAACTCCATGAGCTTACAAGCTCCCCTTTTATTTCACACCGTCGAGATCCATAAACAAAATAACATGATATCAACTGAATAATAAGTGCAATGTTGAAAGCGTTCCCCATGGTAATATGGTTCTGCTAACTCACAACTTATAAAATGCAAGCATATAGGTAACATAGATGGGCACAATGGTTCAAGTTTATTAAGTGCAAGAAAATAAAGTATGCCATCAAGTTTGTGAGAGCTTTAATCACTAATTTTCACATAACAAAAGTTTAATTTGGGAGATAGATAAACACATGAATATACTTGGAATGGTGTAACACACCATGCATAGGAATTTATAGTGGACTCTTTGGAATAACTTGGTTTCTTGGGAGTTGGATGCATGAGTATAACCCATACTCAGTATAGGTGTAGGCTAGCAAAAGACTGGGAGCTACCAACTAAGAGAGCAATAATGGCCATAATCATGCAAAGCGACAAAACATTATTAATTAAAGCATAAAGTGATATTGCAAGTCAAAAACTAAATGATCATAGAGGCTATGGTGACTGGTTCATAGTCTCAACATGGTGTAAGCATGTGCCAAGTCAACCCAAATAAAGCATCAAAGGAGAATACCACAATATTATGCTTTTGTATAAAATAATGCATGATTCTTTTAAGGCATATTAAGCAATCTCAATTGTTTGAAACAAGTCATGCTACAACAATATTCACTAAGAATATGGTCAAAGAAACATCTAGCATGACATGATAAAGTCTAAGCCACAGTCAAAACAAGCTTCCTTTTGTACCACTATAAGCATGAAACTTCCTACTCTTTTCCAACACCAATCGACTTATTTGAAACAACTCTCAAAGATAACAATCAATAAAGACCAGAGAGCATGTATCACCCATCTACAAAGAAGAACTAAAAATTTCTAAGCCAAAAGAATAAGAAAACTAAAGCTAAACGCAGTGCTAGCAAAGGAGAACACTCACAGAACAATAAGAGTGAAAACTAGAGTGTTCTAAGCAATGAATAATGGGGTGTGTCTCTCTCCAAAAGAAGTGTGTTGGGATCCAACCAACTTATTGCGGCAAAGGAAGCAAAAGAAAACTAAAAACAAAGACGCTCCAAGAACAACACATAGTGCATAAGGTAATAAAAATAAAGTGTCTTGAAAGAAGACCTGAGATTATTGATGAAGAAGGGGATGCCTTGGGCATCCCCAAGCTTTGACGCTTGTAATTCTTGAATATTTCTTGGGGTGACATGGGTGGAATCCCCAAGCTTGATATTTTATCCATACTTAATCTCATCACATCATTCTCTCCCTACACTTGAAAACTTCCTTCATACAAAACTTCACACAATCTTCATTAGCAACATTAGTGTATTCAAAATAATAATCCTTTGGGTTCAGTTTCAACTCAAGTAAATCATCTATTAAAACATAAGATACTGTAGCAATTTCTTTTAAAAGCTCAAGTGATCCAAGAGAACTCAAAAATAAACCGATTAAGAGGCAAATGCAAATAATGACAGAAATCTGTCAAAACAGACCAGCTGGTAAAGACCGATTTTTTAGAAAATCTTATGTTGCTCAAATCAAAAAGTTCAAAACTAGCGAAAATTGGGTAATAACCTGGGGCATAAGCACAAAACTTTACAGCTCAATCCGACGTATTGAGATTTTTCATGATTTTTTACAGTGACGCACAGAGATCTGTTTCAGGATAGCAACTTTCCCATATCTTACTTCCCTCTCATTAGAGGTTATTCTTGGCACAAAAACCAAACAAAAAGGATAAGAAGAGGTTATTACAGAGGAAATAACTTCCAAGACTCAACAAAATAAAAATAAACTGAAAGTAAAAATATAATAGGTTGTCTTCCCAAAACTCTTTCTTTATAGCCATTAAGATAGGCATGATAATTTCGATGATGCTCACATAAGAAATATGAATTGAAGTAAAAGAGAGCATCAATAATCAAATATGGAACAAATTTAAGTCTAACCCACTTCCTATGAAAAATAATTTTATAAAGAAACAAGTCATGAAAGCACAAAGCAACAAGCATAGGAAAGCAAAACAAGTGGAACTTCAAAAATTTCAACATAAAAAGGGGAAACTTAATATTGTTGAGATACATAAGACCATGTTTCCTTCTCTCATAATAACTTTCAGTAGCATCATGAATAAAATTAACAATATAAATATCACATAAAACATTCTTATCATGAGCCACATGCATAAAATAATTATTACTCTCCCTATAAGCATAGTCATTCTTATTAATCGTAGTGGGAGCAAATTCAACAAAATAGCTATCATTATTTATTCTCATCACCATAATCATCAAATATAGGAGGCATATTGTAATCATAATTAAATTTCTCCTCAATATTAGGTGGACTTAAAATATCATATTCAGCATTGTAATCATCATATATTGGAGGCATAGTATCATCAAAGTAAATTTTCTCCTCAGTGCTTGGGGAACTAAAAAGATCATTTTTATAAAAACTAGCTTCCCCAAGCTTATACTTTTCCATAGCATTAGCAATAATGGTGTTCAAAGAATTCATACTAATAGCATTGCTATTAGCACGCAAATAAAGTTCCATAGGTTTTTTAATTTTCTCTTCAAACACTTTATGTCCTAACTCAAAATAAATACTATAAAGCTCTCTAATTTTGTTGTTGTTTTCCAAAATTAAGCCTAACTAGTGAAAATAAAAACAAGAAACAAAAAGATATAATTGCAGAATCTAAAGGAAATAACTTCGAGCACTCACACACCATCAACAGTACTAGAAGATAGCTTAGTAGCCAGAGAATGTGAGTACCTTTTACCTTACCTCCCCGGCAACGGTGCCAGAAAATAGCTTGATGTCTACGCATGCTTCTATTCTTGTAGACAGTGTTGGGCCTCCAAGTGCAGAGGTTTGTAGAACAGCAACAAGTTTCCCTTAAGTGGATCACCCAAGGTTTATCGAACTCAGGGAGGAAGTGGTCAAAGGTATCTCTCTCAAGCAACCCTGCAATCAAGATACAAGAAGTCTCTTGTGTCCCCAACACACCCAATACACTTGTCAGGTGTATAGGTGCACTAGTTCGGCGAAGAGATAGTGAAATACAAGTAATATGGATGATTATAAGTGGTAATTGCAATCTGAAATAAGAGTGATAACAAGCAAACATGTAACATGACTGATTTCAAACGGTGTTTCAATGCTTAGACACAAGGCCTAGGGATCATACTTTCACTAGTGGACACTCTCATATAAATATCTTCTCTTCATTATACTACCCTAAACTATTCTCCAGTTGGACAATGTAGGGCTATAACAACACACCTTAAAGTTCAAATTCCGCATCTAGATAACCCCTCACTATCACCTTGAGCGCTAGATGGTTCCAACAAACACCACAATCTCATAGAGACATCCAACTCAAATTATACTCATGATAAGTATTTCTGTAACCTTAGCCTAAGTGCCACACGGTGTGCACACTGTCAACTTCACACACGTGGGGATAAGCAGAGATTAATTAAAGCACTTGAGTAGCAGAATAGATCTACTTATTCAACTAGATTACAAAGATCATGATCTCAATAAGATCACACATAGAGAGGGATGAACACATAGCTACCGGTAGAGCCCTTAGCCTTGAGAGAGAACTACTCCCTCATCATCATGGGAGTCAGCAACGACGATGGAGATGGCGGTGGAGTCGATGGAGATGGCTGCGGGGGCACTTCCCCGTCCTGGCAAGGTGCCAGAACAGAGACTTCTATCCCCCGAATCTCCTCTTCGGTGGCGGCGACGCTATGGAACTTTTCATGGAATTCTGATCTTCCCCCTAGGGTTTTCGTCTCGGGGGGTTTATATAGGCTAATAGGCGAGGTCGGTGGCCACCCGAGGAGCCCACACCAGGGCCTGGCGTGCTCAGGGGGGTGCCACCCTATGGTGTGGCCGCCTCGTGGCTCTCCTTCGTCTCTGCTTTGGACTTCTATGTCGTGTCGGGAAAAATATGAACTTCGTCTTTTGTTTCGTCCAATTCCGAGAATATTTATTTACTAGCTTTTTTGAAACCAAAAACAGCAAAAAACAGGCAACTGGCACTGCGGCATCTTGTCAATAGGTTAGTTCCAGAAAATGTATAAAAATGCCTCAAAGTGTAGATAAAACATAAGATAGTTGATACAAAACAAGCATGGAACATCAAAAATTATAGATACGTTTATGATGTATCAGTCCACTAGTGCATGTAGGGCTTGTAGCAATGGTCGGCATAATCGGTTTTTGATTTTTGCAATGGTATAGGTGATGCCAGAATCAAGTAGGATGGAGGAAGATTACGGGTACACGGACGATGAATACTCTAGCTGAGAAGAGGTTGATCTGTCTAAGGGTGAGAATAAACTTTCATAAGACGGGCCAGTCAATGTGGACGAAGATGTCGATGCCAATGCCGAGGAAGAAAATGTGAGTGACATATTTGTGGTTGTTTTTAGGGTTACCACTAAATTTGGTATTAATGGTTATTAAATTGTCTGATGGAGAGTGATATTGACAAAGAAAAAAAGGATGAAGTATTGGACACCGAATTTATTAGTAAGGTAAAGTCGAGTTTTACCTTTGTGTGACTTGCAATGGTTGCAATAATGATAAAAGCAGAACTAGCATAGTTCTTTTTTTCTATGTTAAGGTATTAGTTGGTAGTGATAAACGCTTATGACTATTACGACGACTCAGACTTGGAGACCGCTGAACAATCTATTAAATCATACTCAATAAACATGAGTGAGGTATGTCACTTGCATATATATTTTCCATGTGAACTAGTGAATGGAAGCAGTAGTTTAATTGTATTTGTTCATCTCGTTGTGAATGTGTAGGCCACTAAAGACCCCGAGGTGGAGAATAAATATAAGATGAAAAGTGATGATGATTATGGACATTTAAAAGTTAAGAGGGGAATGCATTGGAAGATAATGGACATGAATTTTGCTACGAAATGTGCAGCTTATGATTTCTACAATAGTTACGCTAATGATCGTGGATTCATCATTCGAAAGAGCAAGACCAAGTATAACAAAGGCCAGAACAAACAAGTTCGCAGGAGGCTGTCTGTAAGTTCCAGGGAAGGGAAATGTGATGACAAGTTGCTGACCATAGAGAACCGCACTCGAAGGTTAAGACCATAGTCTCGCTGCAACTACAAAGCGGAGATGGCCATGAGACGTGATTTGGAAACCAGTAAATGGCTCGTTGTAAGGTTTCATGACATCCATAATCATATATTAGCTAGACCGGATGAGGTTCCTTTTCTTTGGTCTCATAGGAAGATAAAAGATTTCCAGAGAGACGAGATCTTAGCAATGGTGGTCGTAGGGATTAGAAAGCATATGCTTGTGGGTTCCTTCATCAAAAAATATGGACGGTACAGTAATGATGGATTTAAAAGAAAATATTTGTACAATATGTGTTGTAGAGAGAAGAGGAAGTTGCTTGTAGACAGCGATGCTACACAGCCCTCGGCATTATGGAGGCCAGGAAGAAGAAGTTCCTTGACTTTTTTTCAAGTATGATTCATATTCTAAAGGCTGTTTGAAATGCTTGTTATGGTGTGATGCTCAGTCGCGTCAGGACTACCATGATTACAACGACATCATGGCGTTCCAAAGCACCTATAAGATGAATCAATATGGTATGCCTTTTGTTTTGTTTGTTGGTCTATACAATCACCGTAAGACTAAAGTATTTGCATGTGCGAGATAGAGGCGACATATGTCTGGCTGATTCAAACTTTTCTGCAAGCAACATGTCAGCAATATCCTAGCTCTGTAATCATGGTTGCAGACGCTGCAATGATGAGAGTTATTCACAGGGTCTTGCCAAACGTGTGGCATCGTATATGTGCGTGGCACATTGAGAAAAACATGGCGAAACACCTAAGTTTCAATTCACTGAACGAGTTCTGGTGTCTTCTTTATTACACCACCACGAAGAATGTATTTGTGGAAAGATGACATGCATTTTTTCACAAATAACAGACAGATAGAACAAAATCTTGGCTGATTAGGATGTACACCAAGAAGAAACTATGGTCAGCGGCATACCTAACCGAGGGATTTTGGCTAGGCATGAAAAGCAACCAGAGGAGCAAAAGTCAGAACTCGTCCCTCCATCTTCACCTAGACTATGGGATGACCGTAGTCGATCTTATTCTGCACTACGAGAATGCTATTGTCCGTATTCGCGAGAGTGAGGCGCACGATGACTGCACGACTTCGTAGACCGAACCGATGGCAGTAACTAGCTCACAGGATATTGAGAAAGTAGTGGCAAATGTGTTCACTCCAGTGAACTTCTATATCTTTCAAGAGGAGCTCAACAAGATCGATAACATAGTGTTTTCATAAAAGAAGGTCGATGAGGTAATGACGACTCACATCAATTCACTGTGGCACGAAAGCATAAACTTGAGAGCATGTTCTATGTGAATTATACACCGAGCAATCTCGATGAAGTTATAAAGTGCGGCTGTCGAAGGATGTTCCGTAAGGGGCTTCCTTGCAAGCATATCATGTTCATTCTGAAGGAGCTACATTATGTTGAAATACCGGAGTGTCTAGTCCTTAAGCGATTGTTGAAAAAAGCCAAAAAGGGTTTGCTAGTGATCCACACAAGTGATCTCTTTGGATGGGTTTTTTTTGGGTAGGAGCAAAGCAGATATAGCGAGCTCAGTGTGTTATCTTCTCAAGCTCTACATGTAGCATGCAATGACCTAGTATTATACAACCAGTTGAAGGAAAATTTCAAGGACACGATATCAAAGAGACATGTGTATGATAACGGATCCCATGCTTCTAGGAGCTTGTCCAATACGGATCCATACGGGAGTACAATACATGCTACTAAAGTTGGTAATTCTGATAAAGTAAAGCCAAAAGGTTCTCCAAAAAAAGTCAAGAGGAAACATGGTGACGTGTCGAAAAATGGTAGACCACTATCAGTCCACGAGCGAAATAAAAAGAAGTAGAAAGACATTTGTAGTGTTTGCAAATTACCAGGACACACACGACGAAGCATAAAATACAAAGATCATCCTAAGTAACGGTTGTTAATCCTATCTTGATTAAATTGTGTAAACATGGATAATGACAATTTCATAATCCATCATTTACAGGCATGTTGCTGAGATGTTGGTTCAACAAGACCAACAGTAGTTGCCAGCTAGATACGGCGTTTGAAGATTAATTTTACTTTACATTATAGTTTTTATTTTCTGTTCGTATTATTTGTACGGATTAAAAGCCACAATTATTACGCCTATTTCCTATTGATTTTAAGTTTCAAAACTTGAAGGAGCAAATAAAAGTTGTTGAATTTTTTGTTGGGCTTGAACGAACATATGAAAATAATAGACAATGTCATATTTTGTTTGACCTGTACTCCTATTGTTGCATGTAATGCTAGAAACATCTTTTGTTTGACTCTGTTGGTGTGAAACAACCTATCTAAATGAAGTTTATGCTCCTCTGGTTATTGGTAATCCAAATGCACATATATTTGACTGAAATTTATCATATATTATAGTGTTACAAACATTATATTTCCTAGATTACATTGTCAGGATTAATTAACTGAAGATTCACTCCACTCTATTTTATTGCATTAAAATCTTGCCAGCCACTAAACCAAACACAAATACTATGAAAATGAACACCAAGTTTTCATATTTTACCTTGACAGCAGCTATATCTGCACTTTTCTTTTTCACTTCTTCTTCTAGAACCTACATCCTAAACTCCCTTCCTACTTCTTCAGATGGAGGATCTCCTATTTCTCCTAAACGTAGCTTCCACACTTCATCCCGGATATCCCCAATCAGATCACTCCAAAATTTTGGCAAAGGATTATCATACCATTTCATATAGCCACACCATATCCATTTTGTCCAATTTTTTAAGGACAAACGGATCAGATAGAGAGAGTAGAAAAGAACAAACACAAAAATTTAGAATTAATTCCCCTCATCATCGCATCAACACAAGCATAGTACCTCCTACTGGGGTTCTAAACGCTCCATGAAATCCATCTAGGAGCCTTTCGATGCGGATTGCAATTGCCTTCTCCCCTCCCCTCCTTGTACGCCATGGGATTCTCCTGATAGGTCATCAACGACCTCCCTTCTCCTCTCCTCCTCCTTCTAGTAGAAGCACGGAAGCCTAGCGCAGAAGAACCACTAGAAGAGCACGACATCGCCACCAGGTTGCACCTCCTTGCCGCGCTACCCCGAAATCCCCTTTGTCGGTGATACGTCCAAAATGTATCTCCTCTAAACTTGTGTGATTTGGATGCAACTAACACGGACTGACACTATTTTTAGCAGAATTTCCTTGGTGTCTAGTTTTTGTGCAGAAAATCAACTATCAGGAAAAATCCCGAAAAATATGCCAAAAATCCTATTTCACCAGAAGACTCCGGGCGAATACGAGGCCGGAGTAGGGCTGGGGCCCAGCCACACCACACAGGCCTTGGGCTGGCTGGCCGAGCTCTAGGGGTGGTCAGCCGCCCTAGACACCCCCTCGGTCTCCCTCTTTGCCTATAAGTTGCCTTCTGACCTAAAAACTCAGGGGGGTCGACGTTTTTCCTGAAAGAGTTCCGCTCCGTCGCCACCACCAGATTTCGTGATTCAGAACCAGAAACTCCGTTCTAGCACCCTGCCGGGACGGGGAATTGGAGGAGATCATCGCCATCATCATCACCATCGCTTCTCCATCGACCATCCATGTTTCCCCCATCTATGAGTGAGTAATCCCCCGCTATAGGCTATGGGGATGGTAGGGATTGGATGAGATCGTTCATGTAATGGCATCAGATTGTTAGGGCATGGTGCCTAGTATCTACTATTAGTGCTTTTTGACTTTGTTGCGACTTGTTATGCTTAATGCTTGTCACTAGGGCCCGAGTGCCATGATTTCAGATCTGAACATGTTATTGATTCATTATGATAGTATTGTTTATGGTCTTACCTGCAAGTTGTATACACACATTGTTGTTCGGAACCAATGGCCCCGAAGTGACAGAAATCGGGATAACCGGAGGGAATGGCTTTGATGTGAGGATCACATGTGTTCACGGAGTGTTAATGCTTTGCGCCGGTGCTCTATTAAAAGGAGCACCTTAATTGCCGGTAGTTCCCTTGAGGCCTCGCTGCAAACGGGCTGACAGGACAAAAGATGTTGTGCAAGTTCTCATTGCGAGTACGTATGACTATATAAGGAACACATGCCTAGGATTATCTAGTATTTGGATGCTTTATCTTATTTATCTGTAATTGCCCTATGTTCTGATTGCCATGTGAATTGTCTTGTCCATGCAACGCCCGTCCATCCATCCCTATGCCTACTGTGCTCGAATCCTACTATTTGCTGCAACAGTTACTACTGTCTTTACTTTTACTACTGCTGTTACTTTACTATTCCTACTACAAAACTATTGCTACTAATAAACTGCTGTGAGCAAGATTGTTTCCAGGTGCAGCTGAATTGACAACTCAGTTGTTAAGGCTTATAAATATTCTTTGGCTCCCCTTGTGTCGAATCAATAAATTGGGTTTCATTACCCTCGAAAATACTGCGATACACCCCCTATACTTGTGGGTCATCAATACTATTTTCTGGCGCCATTGCCGGGGAGCATAACTTTATTTATCAAGTTCACTTGGATTCATTATTGTTCGCTGCCATCCATCCATCATGGGTAAGTCTCGTGATGGCAAGGTTCCTATTTTACCATCCACTACAAGAAGAGGTATGGTTCTGAACAACTCTGTTGCTCTTGATTCACCATCTGTTATGAGTAAGCTTGTTACACCACCACATACACATGCTACACACACTGCTACTACTACTGAATATGAAACTTCTGATACTTATGATGTTGCTTCTACCGTGCTTGATAAGAGTGGTTCATTAGGTCCTTTCCTAGATGCTACGATTGCTAGAACTATAGCTGGAAATACTGAAACTCCTAATGAAGACACTACTACACCTGTTAGTTCACCTGAGTCTAGTGAGAGTTATGATATTGAAGACTGTTATGTTGAGATGACCGATGAATTTATTAAAGAATGTCAAAACACCCATGATAGGAGTGCTGCTAAGAGTCTCCTTGAGAGGCGTACTATTAGACCCAAATTGTCTCCTAATGCTAAGTTTGCTGCTTCTCCTATAAACATTAAAGATAAAGATTATGATTTCTCTTTTGATTTATCCTACATAGCTATTGTTGAGAAAGAACCTTTTTGTGTGACTAAAAATTAAAGTGCGGTAGCACATATGACCGAGCTTTCTACCATGAGTGGCCTGTTTTCTAATCATATTAAGATGCGTACTTACTTTGTTGCTAAGATTTTCCCCTTTTCACTGAAAGGAGAAGCTAAAACTTGGTTTAGTAATTTACCTCCTGGATCTATTGATAGCCCTGATTGCTTAATTAGTACTTTCCTGCAGAAATATTTTCCTCCTAGTGCTATTTTGCAGGAACTTTTTGATTTTAAACAGGGAGAAAAAGAGATATTGCCTGAATCATGGGCATGGTTTTGTGCTTTGATTCATGCACATGCTGGATGTCCATTACCTAAGAATGAGCTTCTTGATATATTTTATAATGGCCTAACTGAAGAATCTAGGACATACCTGGATAGTTGTGCTGATTGTGTTTTCAGTAATAGGACTCCCAAGGAAGCTGAGGAATTAATGGCTAAAATAAGCAAGAACTATGAAGATTGGACTCCTCCTCAACTAGCTATACCTGAAACAATTATACCTGAACCAGCTATACCGGCGCCTAAACCATCATCTAAGAAGAGGGGAGTTATTGAATTGAATGATGAAGTGATGAAGGAAGCTAAGAAATGTCTTAAGGAGAAGGGAATTAAAGCTGTAGATGTCAAGAATTTACCTCCTATAGAAGAATTATGTAAGCCAATTCTCCATTCATCCACTATTGAGGTACACTCTCTCCAACACTTTGATGAAGGTGATATCCCTTACTCTAAACCTCCTGATCAATGCTTAGAAGAATTCAATATTTTTATTTTTAAGCAAGATAATTTTAATAAAAGGGTGCAAAATCATCTAATGGAAAACTCTACAGCTATTGTTGAGTTGAAGGATATTGTGGAAAGAACCTCTAATGATGTTAAAATGCTAGTTAAACATTTTCAAATGGTTCAAACTCAAATAGATCAACTTATTAAAGTGCCAAAATACTTGCTAGTTAATGCTGCTAAAGAAAACATGCTTATGAAATTAGAACTAGAAGTGGTGCTGCTACCCAGGATCCTCTATATCCTAAGGGGCATCCCAAAAGAATTGAGCAGGATTCTCAACAAGCTGAAAATAGTGGTACTAGTCATAAGAAAAGAAAAAAGAAACATAAAACTATTGTAGAACCCTCTGAACCTGCTAAAGATCCTAATAGTATATCTGTCTCTGATGCTGAAACTAAAAGTGGTAATGAAGAAAATGATGTTCCCGATAAAGAAAAAGTTGAAGAAGAACCTGAAGGGCACACTAAGAATACTAAATACACTAAAGAAGATTTTGTTGCTAAGAAACATGGTAGTGAAAGAGAGCCTTGGGTCCAAAAACCCATGCCTTTCCCTGATAAGAAACACAAGTCAAAGGAAGATGAACACTATAATAAGTTTTGTGAGTGGATGAAACCTTTATTCCTGCAAATTCCTTTGACTGATGCTATTAAATTGCCTCCTTACTCAAAGTATATGAAGGATATTGTATCGAATAAAAGGAAGATCCCTAATGAAGAAATCTCTAATTTTCTTGCTAATTACTCCTTTAATGGTAAGGTTCCAAAGAAACTGGGAGACCCAGGGATTCCAACTATTCCTTGCTCTATTAAGAATAGTTATGTTAGAACTGCTTTGTGTGATTTTGGAGCTGGAGTTAGTGTTATGCCTTTTTCTCTCTACAAGAGACTTCAACTTGAAAAACTAATACCAACTGATATATCTTTGCAAATGGCTGATAAATCTACCACTACTGCTCTTGGTATATGTGAGGATGTACCTGTTCAAGTGGCTCATAACTGCTTGATATTAATTGATTTTGTTGTGCTTGAAATGCCTGAAGATGATAATATGTCTATTATTCTTGGGAGACCTTTTCTTAATATTGTAGGAGCTGTTATCAATTGTAATTAAGGAAAGGTGACCTTTAATGTTAATGACAAGGAGCATACTATCTATTTCCCCAAGAAGATTGATAGGACTTATGGTTTGAATTCAATTGAACATGTTGAGGGCATTCAAGTTGGAGAAATATATTGTCCCATACCAAGAGAAAAATTTGAAACTATTATGATTGGGACCATTGCTATCAAAGTTGAGGTAACATAATCATTAGTGGAATACAAAGTTTTGTTTCATATAAAATTGTTTTGGTAACAAGACCTGATCAACCTTGTTAACAAAAGGATTTCATTGAACAAAACAATGTTTTCACCATGATTATCTCCGCTTACTTCTATTCTACCCATTTTAGTTTTTGCTTTAGTTTAGTTTTCTTTTCTGTTGTTAGTTGCTTGCATGTTAGGGTGTCTTAGAAATTCTGTACTTCTAGCCTTGTTTTGTCTTTGCATCATTCCAAAAACCTTTTTCTGTCAGAAAATCATTCGCCTATACCTGAAAATTGCCCAAAAATAAAGTGTCTCGAAAAATTATAGAAAATTTATATTAAATTTTTACGTGAAAAAAGGGGCAGAGGAGTGCTTGGAAGGTACTAGGGGGGCCACCAGGCAGGCACACCACCTGGTGGCGCGGCCAGCCCTGGGGCGCGCCTGCCTATGGTGTGGGCCACTCCTGGCCCTCCACTCACTCTCTCACTTGCCACTTTCTTCTCTCTCCTGAGCAAACACCAGTTCATTGCTCGAAATCGCGTTCTTGCTGTGCTTGCCCTCGATTTTTCGATCTCCTTGCTCAGCCCATCTTTGCTGCTGAAATTTGGAGCATTTGTTCTCCTGTATGTGACTCCTCCACTTGTCCAAGTAGATTTGTGTTTAGTGGTTTATATCTTGAGTATTTTGTTGCTATAGGTGACAGGTTATGAGAGCTTGTAAGCTTGTTTGATGCTTACAGATATAGTTTTGATGCATGTTTAGGCCTCATACAAGTCCCTATGAGTAGTGCCCTTCATTATATTCACTTTGCAATCACTTGTTTAATAGATGTTTAAATTTCAGAATATCAAACATGAACAACAAAACCTTTGGAGAAATATTTGAGAGGGATGCACCTAGGAGGTCAAGGCCCTCAAGATCAGCCTCTCAGTTTAGGCCATCATACAACGAAGATCTCATTGCACCTCGCATTGGTAATGAAGGAGATGATAGGGATGCTCACCCATCTACTTTTCCTTGTTTTACTTTCTTACAAGCTGCAGGGATTCTTGATGATTTCTTGCTACTGATTTAGAGGGTTGGTTTGACCTCATACATGCAAGATAAGAGTGAGCAATACGCTATGCTCACCAAAACTTTTGCCGAGAGCTTCGTGTTTACTAACACGCCCTATCAGTCAACTGTCTCTTTCAGAATTTATAATCTGCCCTTTACCATTCCATTGGAAAGATTTTGCAGTATTGTAGGTGTGGGCATGATGGGGACCATGAAGAAGATTCAAGGGCGACCCGCTGATCTGTTGGAGCTCTACCGAGGGGTGATCAATGACGATGACCGCGTAGCTCAGCACGGGAAGATAAGAAACATCCAACTCCCTGCTCTTAGATACTTTGCATATTATCTTGCTACTAGCATTCTTGGTAGGGAGAATACGAGTAATAGCTCCAACTATCATTTAGCCTTCTTGCTGTTGCGCTTAACAATGATACTCGATACAACCTTGGCTCGCTTATTGCTCGCCGCCTAGCTTCTAGGGGGCCTATCTATGGAGGCATCATCGCTTCACGTATGGTCAATGCATTAGATCTTTCGGTGGATCCCAATGATACTATATTGGCACCACAAAGGCTTGACCTTGCTGCCATGAAAACACATCACTTCGTGACTACTGATTCTGATATGGACCGTTTAGTATATAGGATGTTGTTTACTGACGGGGATGAGAGGGAGATCCCTTTGCCGCAATCTACTTTGTTTAGTGTTCACAGGAGGCCGTGGTCGCGCTCCAAGGAGGAGGTGGACGAGCAGCTCCGCTTGCTGGGTTTCCACAGGGAGCACCAGGAGGATGTGCCCTCCTACGATTACTCTGCGCATTACGGTGGGGCGTCCTCGAGCTCGCACCAGGACGAGGGTATCTCCTCATCGTACTACGGAGGCGCTCCATCTTGGCCAGCTTGGGATTGATACCCACTTAGGCCAAAAGCCTAAGCTTGGGGGAGGTACACCGACATCACACTCATCTCCATATCATGCTCCGTTGGTACTTTGTATATCCATGTTTCGTTCTCTTTTTAGTTTTCGTTCTTTCTTTGCTTTTGCTTTCTAAAACACAAAAAGACCAAAAATATTTCTGTTGTTTCTCTTTGTTTGCTTCTTCTTCTTTTTGCCTTGGTTTGCTTTTCCCTTTTTGCTTTGTTTGAACTATTCGAAAAACCCAAAAAGATTTTGCTTTTCTTGTTCTTCTTTTTTGGTTCTTGTTTTAAAAATCGAAAACACCAAAAATATTTGTTCTTCTTTGGTTTTGTGAGTTTGTTGCATGGTTCAGCAGTTCTCAGTGGAATTTGGTTTCATATTATTATTATTCAAGCCACACAAGTGAAGGGCAATAATGAGGATTAATGACAACTTGAGGTGTGGTAAGAGGCTGGTAACGAACTCTATTTGTTTTCATTTTTGTACATATACTCATCACAGTGGGCATGCTTAGTTTGTTCATGTAGGGTGTATGTTATTCATGGATGCTTAGTAGTTCTTGCTTTCATATGATTAGTTCCAGCTTGCTAATAGTTTGTAGCATGTCATATGAATGTTTGCTTGCATTACTCTATTCATAACTTGGTATGACACCGTGGTATCCTCCTTTGAATGTTTCATTTGAATTGACTTGGCACATGCTCACGCATGCATATGACTGAAATAATCGCTTAAGCCTCGATGAATTATTTTGCCTTGAGGGTCTTGAATCACTTTCATGCCATGATTAGTCCGGTTTCATTGCAAGCATGATTATGACAGCTATTGCTCTCTTGTGTGTCGCTCCCTTGCTATTGCTAGCCTCCACTTACACTGAGTATGTTTTACTCGTGTTTCCAGCTCCCTAAAACCAAATACTGCCAAAAGTGTCCACCATACCTACCTATTAGCATCATTTGCTATCCCGTGCATATTCATTGTGCCTTGTTTTCTTCCAAATAAAATGTTTGCTTGTTATGAGAAAGTTAGTTAGTAAAGCTCTCACGAACTTGATGGCACACTTTATTTCTTGCACTTAATAAACCTAAACCATTGTGACTGTCCATGAAAGTTATATGCTTGCAAATTATAGGCTGGGGATTAGCAGAACCGTGCTGTCACGGGGAACGCTTTCAACACCTGTAAATATATACACAGTTGATACCATGCTCTTTTTTTTGCGGATGTCGTCGGTGTGAAATAAAAGGGGAGCTTGTAAGTCCATGGAGTTATGTATGTGTGTTAGAGAAATGCCTGAGCCGTCGGTCTAATCCATGCTGTCATGGTGGAAACCTGCAGCATAACCATAATAAGTATCTATGAAGCATTCTTCTTATAAAAAAAGAGAGATAGCTATTGAGAAAAAGAAAAAAACAGATTTGAGAAAGGAGGAAAGAGAGAAAAAAGCACCATTTCCCATGGTAAATAAGAAGATTGCTGAGATACTCATTGTCTGCTTGCCTTGTCATTTTGATATGGGGATTTTTCTGTATCATCGGGCAAGGGGTACCCCGTTGGCGGTTCTCTATGATACGCACGTATTTACGATGACAAGAACTTACCGGTAACTAAAGTTGAGTAGCATGAGGAGCGGCCCTCGTACTCAAGGGAGATGGGATTTCCAGTTTATAGTCTGTCAAGCATATAACTCAGATTGGACCTCACTTTCACCTTAACCATATTAAAGATGCTTATGATAGGGGCAATGAGAGCTCAAAGCTAACGAGTACCATACTTTCAGCATTTGGAAGCCTTTCAAACTATTCAAAACCTTTTCATTTCCTTGTTGAGTCTCCACATATTCTATGAGCACCTTCTTGAGAGCATAGTTGTCATTCTTAGTGTAATGTGCTTGTCTCAAAACTTGATTATTTGTGTTATGACTTTGATGCTTGTATCTTTGATATCTTTACTTCTAGTCTTCACCTGAACTTCAGAGGTACCTTGGCATTCATAATGAAAGGCAAGCGAGATACCACTCTATCATACCTTGTTATGAGCATTATAATGTTGCTTATGTTTATGCTTCATGCTACTTATTATTTTTGAGTTGGAATCTCTTCATAGCTTGCAATGCCTATTAAGTAAACTTAGTTGCATACTCCTTATTATGAATTGTCTAAGTAGTTGATCACATGCTGAGAATATATACATCATATGAAGCAAATGTATTCGTGAAAGTTTCTTTTATCGCACTCAGTTTTCAACTGAATTGCTTGAGGACAAGCAATAAGCTAAGCTTGGGAGGGGGGAGTTGATACGTCCAAAACGTATCTACTTTCCCGAACACTTTTGCTATTGTTTCTCCTCTAAACTTGTGTGATTTGGATGCAACTAACACGGACTGACACTGTTTTCAGCAGAATTACCTTGGTGTCTAGTTTTTGTGCAGAAAATCAAGTATCAGGAAAAATCTCGGAAAAAATGCCAAAAATCCTATTTCACCAGAAGACTCCGGAGCGAATCACGAGGCAGTGGGGCTGGGGCCCAGCCACACCACTGGCCAGCGCCAGGGGTGGTCTCAGCCACCCTGCACCCCCTCGGTCTCCCTCTTCGCCTATAAGTTGCCTTCTGACCTAAAAACTCAGGGGGGTTCGATGTTTTTCCAGAAAGAGTTCCGCTCCACCGCCACCACCAGATTTCATGATTCGGAACCAGAAACTCTATTCTAGCACCTTGCTGAGACGGGGAATTGGAGAAGATCATCGCCATCATCATCACCATCGCTTCTCCATCGACCATCCATGTTTCCCCCATCTATGAGTGAGTAATCCCCCGATGTAGGCTATGGGTATGGTAGGGATTGGATGAGATCGTTCATGTAATGACATCAGATTGTTAGGGCATGGTGCCTAGTATCTACTATTAGTGCTTTTTGACTTTGTTGCGATTTGTTATGCTTAATGCTTGTCACTAGGGCCCGAGTGCCATGATTTCAGATCTGAACATGTTATTGATTCATTATGATAGTATTGTTTATGGTCTTATCTACAAGTTGTATACACACATTGTTGTCCGGAACCAATGGCCCCGAAGTGACAAAAATCGGGATAACTAGAGGGAATGGCTTTGATGTGAGGATCACATGTATTCATGGAGTGTTAATGCTTTGCTCCGATGCTCTATTAAAAGGAGCACCTTAATTGTCAGTAGTTCCCTTGAGGCCTCGCTGCAAATGGGCTGGCAGGACAGAAGGTGTTGTGCAAGTTCTCATTACGAGCACGTATGACTATATAAGGAACACATGCCTAGGATTATCTAGTACTTGGATGCTTTATCTTATTTATCTGCAATTGCCCTATGTTCTGATTGTCATGTGAATTGTCTTGTCCATGCAACGTCCGTCCATCTATCCCTATGCCTACCGTGCTCGAATCCTACTGTTTGCTGCAACCGTTACTACTGTCTTTACTTTTACTACTGCTATTACTTTACTATTCCTACTACAAAACTGTTGCTACTAATAAACTGTTGTGAGCAAGATTGTTTTCAGGTGCAGCTGAATTGACAACTCAGTTGTTAAGGCTTATGAATATTCTTTGGCTCCCCTTGTGTCGAATCGATAAATTGGATTTTACTTCTCTTAAAAATACTGCGATACACCCTTATACTTGTGGGTCATCAGTCGGCCGCAATAACCCTAAATCGTGGATATGGGCTTCTTTTCCTATGCCACAAAGCCATTTAGGGCATGTACACTACTGGTGCGTATCCCAGGCGCTAGGGTTAAAATCCTGGCTAAATCATGGTTATGGGCTTCTTTTCCTGGGGCCGGACTGGCGTCGCTGCTCTAGTACGCGTCAGGCGCTTTGGCCAGTTTACACGTGTGGCAATGCGTGCAAAGCTTAGCCGAATTGGACACTAGTGTCTACATTGGAGGTTGTGGCGCTTAGCTAGCTATTTTATTTTATGTGATTATCTTTTTTCCTCGGGAGCGCCTGTACAAGCGTCCTGGACTGTAGAGGTGTTTATAAAAACATCTAATCAAACTGATGTACACGCACAATTAATTACAAGATCATATATTTAAAAGTATTGGTTTGCAAATCACGAAGTATTACAATCTTACACGGATCAAACACAAGTTCAAAGGAATACACAGTTGGGTAACCTTCTTCGGGACAAAAAAACGTAACATGTCAGAACGTATAATTCTTATTCATTCATCTTTATCAGAAGTGTTGTGACCCTCCGTGTGACCTTTTTGAGGGTGTTTGTAGCTGCCCAAACGATCTATGCAATGATGAGTCTCCTCGAGTCGTCGATTTTTTTGATGCAATGCATATAATGCATGTTAAAACATTATTCGTTTAGTACAGAAACAAAATAAAGTGTACGTAATCTAAAAATAGACCTGGTTAACCTCGGCACTCCATTGTTCACCATCCTAGTGTTCCATAGCTTGCAGAACCCACAATCCTCAAGAGTTGCCAAAAATAATAATTATGAAACACAATGTCGTATATAAAATTAAAAAATAACTAAAATATACTGGAACATGAACTCACATTTATCTTTGTCTTGGCATGTTATATGATTTAATAGGCCACTTTGACACGTCCGGATAATCACCATTCATAAGTTTGTTCGCCTTTTTATGTCCGAGGCAATTGCTGCTCTCTGAATATAAAACATTATTTAGTGTTTATCTAAAAAAAGCGTATATACTACTCGCTACATGAGTGTGTATAATACCAGGTTTTGGACAGTTGGCAAGGTTCTTCTTAATGGAAACAACGAGTCAAGAACTTGAAACTCCTCCTTGGGTATATGCATGACAACTATCGTCCAATGAACACCGTCTATATTGAGAGGGAAATATGCCTGCATCATATAGATATATTTGCAATATTAGCTTATAGTGTTGCTGCGTTGTTGACGATATCGTGCATGATGAAACAAAAAGAAAAGTATACCTTGTCAGGTGCGTAGTACTCGTCCATAACTCTTTAAATAGCTCTATTTTTCACGCATTTGTGGTCTTGGTTCTAACATGATTTCTTAGATTTATCACCTTTGTTAGCAGGTTTTACTAAGAAACCTGACCTCTATGCGTAAACCAATGACTGATCATTTTCAACACAGTACCACAAATCAGCGATGTAAGCACCAATTACCTACAATAGAGAATGGAATCAAATACAATTGTTTATTGTTGTTACCGAGAGTTGGTTGCAACACTTACTTTATCATCAAGCCATTCTCTGTCTAAGATCACTTTAATACTTTTTGAAGTCAAAATATCGCCTTCCGGACTCACTTATTTTTTTTACTATAATCAGCATGATTTTCACAAGCCTCAACGCATAGCACAATGACATATATTTGTTTTACAGTCAACACACTTGAATCATACGGCATTTCATCGCTCTTCAAAAAACCGCAATACATTTATGGGTATTAGTATAAAAATTATCACGCAATATTTACATGCATTTACACTACCTTTTTAACACTTTTTTTTGGTTTGTCATCTTCCAAATCAAACCGCAGTTTTGCTGGTTGTTTCTGCTTCCGCTTTGGACGTCGTTCATTCTTCTTCCCACCTGAAATAACCATTTGACATATTGTTCGTAGGCTATCGAAGCTATCATTATCGTTCATACGGGTATCTATAAGATCTATTTTTTGCTTGTTCAGGATATATTTCTCTAAAAAATCCAACAGCACGGATGATGATGATGATGATGTAGGCACTATAGTTATCATCAATCACAACAGGATCAGCAGGTGTGTCGTCGCCTAGAACCCCATTATAGATTTCTCTGGACGCCTTGTGTAGTTAGCACTGTCAGCGGGCTCCCCCTTCACCGTTGCATCTTCCGTACCTATTTTTGGACTGTATTCTCATTCTCATTAGAATCGTGCTTCTTAGCTGACTCATGATGCAAGAATTATTTTCGTACAGTACCTGTAGCTGCTGGTCCATTCGGATAACAAATATCATCTTCAGGTCCTGAACGAGCAGGAGGTTTGTACAATGCGCCTACTTTATTAAATCCAAGTAGGATTTTCTACAGTAACAACTTACATTAGTTAGCGATGTCAATTGAAAAACTCAAGTTAAGAACATGCGGTAGTAGACCATATTCTGATTTGAACTATGAAGGGTAAAAGTTGAAATACACCTCCGGAATAAGTGGGGTCTCTTTCTGCATCACCTCCATGCTCGACATCACTCTCCCCAGCATGTCCTCCATACCATCCAACCTTACCTCCATACTCTCCATTCTAGCCTCCATGTTACTCCTTGGGTTGTCCTTTCTTTGACGCATTTGCTTTATTCTTCAGAAGAATAGTTTCTTGTTTTTGGCTTTTGAGTCATGTACTGCTCTGTAATATCATCTACTATCTGGAAAGGAAAACCATAACATATCAATTTTGCAAACAAGTCCGCATATAGTATAAAGTGCACCTTATACCTCTACTTTCCGACGACCAATACCACGTCCTTGTTCTCCATCGTAATCGTCTATCATCCAAGCATGTGCTTCTGACCAGTTTTTCATTAGAGGGTGTTGATTCATGAAAGGAGGTAAGGTGGTATGATCGTGTGGCTGCACCTTCTCCCAGTACAGATACTACATACATTTAAAAAACAATACCATGATAAGTTATATTAAAAAACTGTTTACCAATATGTGATGAATAGACTAACACTGTATTACATGTAGAAGGGCTAAGTTGCCTCTTGGCATTTCCTAATGCTTTTACCTTGTTTCATGAACCGAATATAACCCATGAGAAGATCCAGCGTATACTCATTCCAGTTAATATTGGATATACGGTCCATATCTCGCACCAACGTATAGTACTATTTATCTATAATCTTGGTAAACGTAGGTGCCAAGATAGTCCCAACAAGCACTAAAATGGACATGCGAAGGAAGTCGTCATCGTCTTCTTATTTTTCAGAAGTAATTGATCAAATCGTCTATAAGGATGTTGTCACTTTTTTTGCTAACATAGTGTGATGGTATTTGATCCTTTACTAATTCTCCTTCCTCATCTATTATACTATTAGAAGTTAAACCCCTTGTTCTATAATCCTATCATACACTCAACATCCACATTGCGAAATGATATTTCGCCGACTTTATTTTCTATAATGAATCTGCGACAACTAGGATCATATGATTGAATCATATATTTTAGCAGTACTATACACATCTTGATGGGAGGTATATACATCATGCATCCTAACGGTGTGGTAGCAAATTTAACTCGTTGTGCACGACCCTAAACCCTAAACCCTAAACCCTAAACAATGTGAAACCTGCAACTAACTTGCACCACTTTTCAACTTGGCAACATATCTCGTTGTCCAGGTCATCCATGGTCTACAAATTAAAACAACATAGGCGAGATAATAAGAAAAGCAAGCCTCTTAGAAGACTAGAATCCGACGATGAACATGGACCAAATTAAATTGAAGCGCGTTGCACTTACACGTCGTGGATCCAACGATGAAGCTTCACGTGGTTCTAGTGGCGGTGGCCATACTATATTAGAAGAGAAGGAGGTCTCACGCGGAAGAAGGTGGGAGGCGGAAGCAACCCTATGCGGCGTTAGGGTTTTCTGGCGGTCGCGAGGTGGAGAATAAAATGGGAGGCAACATCGAGATATAGAGAAGAATAGAAACCGTTCTGCCATGATCTCCCTGTTTTGATCGCTCACCTCTTCCACAGGTGATCGATGTAACCTGCCGCCGGAAGGCATGTAGTATATGCGGGCCAAACGACCGACGCGTCTCCACCGTCACACTCAAGGTAAACCCGTCAGCTGGCTGAGTTCACGACTAAGCATGGTTGGGCCGACCGAAAAGACAAAGCCACGACCTGATAGAACCCTAGTGAAATTAACTCCGCATGGGCCACTGTGATTTTCCCTGCTCCCCTCTCCACCTTAGCGAAATCGACGGATCTGGCAAGAGATGGCCTCGTCGGAGGGACCCTGGCATTTTGTTGCTGATGAGAATCTGAATCAATAAAGTTATTTGGTTTTTTCAAATCTTTCAATGATGTGTCCTATCATGTTTGCTTCTTTGCTTTTGTCAAATCTTGTTGCGGTACTTGTGTAATTGAACTTTGTCTTCATTTTTCCCCTATATAGCATGCTTGCTTCTCTAGTTATGGCAACAAATCATGGAGATACAACCAGTGTCTTGCAGGAGGAGAACAAGTACTAGTGACGGTGAGCTACTTGTGTATAGAAGGAGGACTAGGGAGGAGAGGGAGCAAGCAGCGTATACAAGAAGAGCAGATAGGGAGTTGCTGGCTATTGAGGGCCTGAAGGATCTAGGAGGAACCAGGGAGAGAGTTGGGCTTCTAGACTTGAGGTACCAAACTACCAAAGAGTACATTTTGCCTTCTTTCATTCCACCAAGCCATGTTCCAGAAATAAAAGTTGATGGTGCTTTGTGCAAGTTTAAAATGGGTTTTCAAAATATGATCAAGATGTTCAAGATTGAGAAGAAGAAGGACAAGAAGGGTAAAAATATAGTCGAATGAAGCTAGTTTTTATAAAAATATATCTTTTTTGTAGTTCAATGTACCTTTTCTGTAGTTCAATGTATCTATACTCTTCACTATTGAATGTACCTTTTCTCTTCAGCAGTTCTATGTAGTTGAATGCAATGGAATAAATCTATTTTATGATCAAACACTTGAATGCTAATATTTGTTTAGAACAAATAGTTTAGTGCAAGAAAATAACATACGAATTCCAAGTTCACTTTTGACCACTTAACCTACAAGATTTGAAATTCCCTCACCATCTAAACCTACAAGAACATCCATTATAGTTCACAACCTCATCGAACCAAAATACAAAGATTTAAGTAAAATATGATCTGCATGTTGATTTCACAAATGATTAACAAGGAGCTTGAGACCATCCGAGCTACCATGGAACCAAAACACAAAGATGTCACCGGCTCTCATATCAACCTTGTTCACAACCTCCGTCCACTTTGATGTTATCATGGCACCACCTTTCAGCTTACCTCTAGTCTTTGACTTGGTCATCATCATTTTAACTTTTGCAACTTCTCAATTCTTCAAAAAACTTTAATGTGTGCTGGTAATTTAATATATGAAACAATATGCTCCATGGTGAAGCTCCTCGAAAAGTACTGCACATAGATTACACTGATACATAGAAATGTCAGGACCTAATAGTAGTAATCTAACAATTGCAAAAAATACTTGTTTAAAAGGTTTACCATTTTTTCTTTGCCTTTGAAGGTGTTTGATTTATTTATGGTGCATACATAAAATGGTATTTTTAGGAGGTTCTTATCAACTGTCCTCTTCAGTACATTAAATTCTGCATCATCCATTGCTACATGGTTGCCATACTCATAGAAATATTCAAAATGTTTCTAGGCCTTTAGTCCAGGACCTGCATGTAACAAATACATACATAAGCAGCAATAGTATAACTGAATTCAATTTTTTACATTACATACCTCTTATATGAAGCCGTTTATGCAACTTAAGAGCAGCACGGACATGACGAGTGTGAGCAAGCTCCTCGACCTAAACAGAAAGTGGCGCATACACATACTTTTTAGAATTAAGAAATCTATAATCTAACCCCTCTTATACTAGTTACGTTTACACACTTTGCATGTTGATAAACACGCATGATATTCCAATGCACCAAGTAGTTTTCATTAGATAAGACACTTTTTTTAATAGTACATAGATCTGACACGGCATGCTTTTACTACTAACATATAATAGTGTTATTGTAGATCATATGTAGAACTTACATAGTCGATACATTGATCTATACAATTATCAATGACATATATTTTAAAATTTTGATCGTATTACCTCTAGATCTAACGAAATTTCTATACATAGTTCTAGATTTTCATACAGGAGTTGGTGAAAATATACCTGATCCTTAAATCTCTGATCGATGAACCTCTGTCATCGTAGGTGTTGAATACTGGCGGTCATCGATAAAAGATTTGAGGAAGTTGTCGTGGAGGCGTCATGCGAGTGCAAGGAGGGATAGGAGGCGAGTCGTGGGCGGATGCGAGTCATGGACAGAGGCAATCATGGAGTGACTAAATACCTAAAATGTCACCGTTAAATCCGCGTGCGTCTGCTGGGCGCGGTTGGGATGGTCCAAATGAGCAAACCAGAGCTGCAGGTGACACATGTGCAGTAGCACGAGCTGGGCGGGGCTAGCTGCCTGCCCGCCTAGTCTCATTTTTTCTTCTTCTTTCCTTTTTCATTTACTATTATGTTTACAAATTCGAACAAAATATTTTTTTTACAACTTTGATTTTTTTTGAAACAAATTAGATATTCTACATAAATACATGTCTGCTAGCATGTTTAAAAAGTATGGGTTAATTTGGTGATGGTCGAAAAACAAACAAACTTACAAACGGAGCATTTGGTCAACCTGAGCCACTTTTCCTAATAGTGTGATTTCTTCGACCTTCATGAAATAAGCTTATTTTTTTACATACGCTAAGATACACAAACTAAGACCCATTATGAAGGTTTCAATATTTTTTGATTTTTTTGAATTTCTAGTGCACCGGTCAAAGTTTGGTGAAAACCACGACGAATACCATCACTGGATATGGATGAATCATGCTGACCTAGCACCACATCCATAATGAAACATCATCTTGTGCACCTTAATATGAATTTAGAAAAATAAATGAGGTACCAATCATGTAGCTGTTCTTCAGATTTTCTAAAATTTGACCAATATTTGACTTGGGGAAATTTGGTTCGAACTTGCATATCACTTTCACAAAAGTGGTCATTTGTGCACCAAATAACACCATCTACTTCGCCATGTTGTTACTATACACTTTTGTATTGCATATTTTGTGCTTCCTTCATAAAAACTAGCTGAATTTGCCATCTTAAAATAAAAAAGGTTTTTTTTTCATAATTGGTGAGAACCTACAAAAGCAAATATGTGTGCCATGCCAAGTCCCACATACGTGCCAAATTTGATATGAATTAGACAAAGTTTTCCATGGACATGTTCACTACCTTGATGATTTGGGTAGTAAGCCCTGAACCTCTCACTTTAAATCAAGTATGTGTGAAGAATCTTCTGAATTATTCAACATACTCCCGATTTCATATTTTTTATGTGAACTATGACACAAACTAAGACACATGGTGAATGTTTCAATAGTTTTTGATTTTTTTTAAATTTCTAGTGCGCCGGTCAAAGTTAGGTGAAAACCATGATGGCCACAATCACTCCATATGGATGAATCGTGCTGACCTAGAACCACATCTATGATGAAATATCATATTGTGCACCTTAATATGATTTTTAAAAAAAATAAATGAGGTGCCAATCATATAGCTATTGTTCAAATTTTCTAAAATTTGACTAGTTTGACCAAAATTTGATTTGGAGAAAATTTAGTTCGAACTTGCATATCAATTTCACAAAAGTGATCATTTTTCCACCAGATAACACCATCTACTTCACTATGTTGTTACTAGACACTTTTGTATTGCATATTTTGTGCTTCCTTTAGAAAAAACTAGTTGAATTTGCCATCTTAAAATGAAAAAAGGTTTTTTTCCATAATTGGTGAGAACCTACAAAAGCAAATATGTGTGCCATGCCAAGACACACATCCCTGCCAAATGTAAGATTAATCAGACAAAGTTTTCCATGGACATGTCCACTGCCTAGCTGATTTGGGTAGTAAGCCCCGAACCTCCCACTTGAAACCAAGTGTGTGGGAAAAATCTTCTGAATTATTCAACATACTCTTGGTTTCATATTTTTTGTGTGAAGTATGATGCAAACTAAGACACATGGTGAATGTTTCAATATTTTTTATTTTTTTGAAATTTTGGTGCCCAGGTCAAAGTTAGGCCAAACTCTCGGTGTCTTCTATGCCTGCCTAGGGGCTGGATCTTGCTAATACAAGATTAGGTTCATGAAGAACCACGGAATCCTCTACCTAAAAGTGTTTTTTAAATCCATGAGTAAGATTTCTAGTGACTACAGTTCAAATTTAGCCAAGTTTTCTCAAATTTGACCAAACTTTGATCAGAGACAAAACTGCATGCATCTAGTCTTTCACATTCAACCAACTGGTCAAATGTCCCTCTAGTCTGGCCTACTACTCCCACATGGTGTTGTTTATCACACTTGGATGTATGTTCTAGTAGATGCTTCATAAAAAACATCATTTTTAGATTATGAAATGGAAAAAGTATTTTCCCCCTCAAACAAGGTTGAAATAAACTTGTCAAAACTAATTGCCATGCCAATACACATATCCCTGCCAAATTTAAGATCATTCTAATAAAGTTTGCAATGGACATGGTCACCACCTATCTCATATGCCCAGTAAGCCATGAACCTTCCACTTCGAAGCTAATCTCTAAGAGGAGATGATTGAAAACTCACATGTATCGCATGTTTAATATATTTCATGGTAAATAGGGATCAAATAGAGGTTATAGTCCAAGGTTTTAATAATTTTTGTTTTTTATTTTGCATTTCTAGTGGCATGGTTAAAATTATTAGGTCAAAATATCGGCTTCTTCTTGGCCTGCCTATCGGTTGGATCTACTAAGGCTGCCTATGCAAAAACCCATACATTTAGTTGTACTACATAGGTCACCTAAAATGTTCAAAAAGAAATAGAAAAAACGTATTTCAATTTAAATACATAAATTGCCAAAAAAAGTAGGAACAAAAAAAGAAGCTCAACTGGCTTACACTGCAGATTTGTTATCCAAAGGCCTGCCCAGGTTCTAGCCCACTATAAGCAATCCGGGCATGGGCCAGAGGCAAAACACGGACCCAGCGGCCAGGCCCACTGGTAGAGGTCGTTAGTGTTTCAGTCAGATGGGAGAGAGGAGATCGAGAAGTAGGTCGATCAGCTCGTATACAAGTTGGTAGTAGTCCCCCTCGACTAGCGAGGTGGGGCTAAAAATTCCACCGTCAATGGCTCAACACGCAAGGCAGTACATTGTGCGGCTGACACATGGCCCATTCGGCTAGGAGGGTAAACTTCACTGACGCGGGTGCGAGAGGCCGAGATGGGCTTGTCTGGTCGTTGGGCCCCCTTGGCCCATGTAATTTATCCTTCTTCAATTGTCTTTATTATTTTCCTTCTCATTTTGTTTTCAATTTACGGGGCCATGAGGCCCAGTTGGGATGGCCTGGTTACCTGGCTGGCATGGTTCTTTCTTTGTATTCCTCTCATTTTTGTTATACAGAAACTATTTTGTTGTTCCAATTCTTTGATCTTTTAGTAGATAAAGCAATCTCTTATATTTAGAACAACACAGTATATTTACATACCTTTCTCCACATGAAACAATTCCACGAAAACAACATAATATAATTTTTACAAACATTTCAACATAATTCCACTAGGTTTTTTACAAACATTTGAACAGAGCTCATTGCTCGAACTAGGGAGTCCTGGCATGCAACACGAAAAGGGCGCAGTCTTCACAGCAACCACGGCAAAATGCTACCATCCTACCAAATACAACACTGCCACCTTAAGTTAGAGATTCTTACATACCATCTACATAAACATCGAGAAAAGTCAAGGTACTACTATGCCAGGCCCGCCTGGACAAGCACCTACAATAGAGCTGCATGCTGAGCCTTCTCCTTAGCATCCTTCGACTCCAAGGCAAGCTATTGAACGTGTTGCATAAGATCTTCAAGCTTCCCACCCCTCGACTTGTGGGGATGGTATGGGTACCAGTACTTGTGGTTGAGAAGATATCTTCCACGATTGTTGGCTTGTAGCTAGATCACTTCCTTAGAAATGAAAGAAGCAGTTTTCCTCTTGTCCATGGCCTTGTTGGAGTCCTCAGAGTCAAACTACAGTACACACATAATAGTTATTTAGAAAGAAGGAGGAAATAGTGAGCACACATAGAACAAGAAGAACCATGCTATAGTAATTCATTGATGTTAGAACAATGTACTAAAATTATACTTAATGTTGCTTTAGTAATTTGTAGAGTTTTAATTCAAACAAAATAACAATGGCAGCCGTTAAACATGATAGTTATGGAAATAAAATAATGTAATAATGTACAAAATAGTATCAGGAAGGGTTCACAATCAGCCCTTCTAGAAGAAACATTGGCCAAATAGATGATATTCATTTGACTAAACTATTATTACTTATTCCTTCAAATAGACTAGATTAAAAAAATGTACAATTGTATTTAAAGTTGAATATATCACCCAAAGTGGGCTTCGCTCCTCATTCAACTCATAAGGATCCTCGTAGTCATCTAAGTTGAAATCAGCCTCCTAGATGACAAAAAATACATGGTAAATACTAAAGTATCAAGGAATTGTAACAAAGCAAGACCAACCAAATTTCTACAAGAATTCTACAAAGTATTCATATATTAATCATTATACTAATCATATGTCATATATACCTAAAATGGTGCATTGTATTAATCATATGCCATATTAATCATTTTATTAGTGTCATATATATATATATATATCCAATGTTTCAAATACTCCACATTTTATTCTACAAATGGTGCATTGTACTAAGCATATGTCATATGTACCTAGAATGCAAGTTCACATGCTTTGATCATTAATTCAAACTAAAATGCTAGCTAGTAAAAAATATTACGAAACAAGTAACTAAAATGATAGATCACATGCTACATGTGTTTGTGGAAGTGCTTGTCACGGATGAATTACTAATTCCATGTCATATCACCGTGTTTAATACTTAATTATGCTTTCTCCAGATTAGTTCATTTAGGACTTCCATTGCTACAATTAACTAACTTTATGAATGGTTGATGTTTATGTTGGATATCTGATCTAGTGAGCCATCCAGTGGTACATGGCATCAGGAATCACTTGTGACAATCTGATCCAGGTTAATGCGACATAGTAGATGGCATTCCCATATTGTAGGATCATGCATTGTGGAATCTGACCTAATCTACACTAGCAGTCACTAAACATGATATGAAAAATTGAAACCTAAGAATCTAGACTCCTCAACAATATAACCATATGAACATAAAATCTACATATCCCTACCTACAAACCCTAAAATAATTTAGGGATGCTTGTAGACAACTGACCTACTCGGCAACCACAGGCACCGCCATGACCAACTTCCCCACAACATCCTCCACCATTGCATCTTCGGCCGGGTCCAGAATCGCCACCACAACCTCCACCACATCCAGCAACACCACCACAACCACATCCTCTCCTGCAACCTGTAGCCCAGAGTTCTTTACCTCGAGATCCACGGCCGCCTAGGCCTCCTCCAGCACCAGCTTCCCCTCTAGATCATCAATTGGGGCCATCTTGTCCCCCACCTCCCTCTTCTCTAAACCTTCCACAGCCACCTCCATCACGTGGACAACCTTCTTCCTCTTCAAATCAGGACCGGCCTTCAGCATATCGTCCCCCGCCTCCTCCTTCTCCTATGAAACAGCCACAACCACATCAAGCTCCTACACCTCCTTCTTCCTCTTTAGATGAGTCTGGGACTCCTGCGCATCAGGGATATCATCCAGCGGTAGCTTCCCATGGTTGAGGGCACTGCCAGCAGATGCCTTCCTCTCCAGATATGTCACATCTACGACCGATTTCTCTTGTGCCTTCTCCACTTCTAGCTTCGGCACCTCCTTGCTGACACTCACAACCCGGTTAGCACCATCCTGATCTGCCACAATCTCCACTAATGCACCACCCTAGTGAATCTACGCCACCATATCTACCACATCCTCTCCATCACGCTTCATGGTCGGTGGTACTAGGGTACGAGGAGGGAGGTTTCTGGGTAGACGGAGGGAGAGAGGAGACACTGGGGATTTTTCGAAGAAGAGGAGGAAATGGGGAAGCTAGGATGAGGACGAGGCGCCCCGAGTACATTTTATCCTGATGTAGCCTGACAAACGAGAAGTCTCCAAGACGATGCGTCCAAGGTTAGCACATACGAGAGCGGTTAGGTCCACGTCATCACCATAGAAAACATACACGAGTATATATGTGTACTACCTCTCCGTACCCCCGACCCCTAATGGATTCCGCCTGTGCATCCACGCGCCCACGAACCCATAAGGCTGAAGGGGTACCCACGAATCTGAGCTGTCTGACGATTAGATCTTGGCCATCTGTCCTGCAGTGTAGCCGAACTTGCCCAGGGGGAGGACAACAAAGCAAAAGTGTTTTCCTATAAGGGTGACTCGAGGGTTTGTATCGAACTCTTGGGAAAAATATTTGTATACTTTTCTCTCCTTTTCTTGCAACCCGTAAATAAAAATGGTTGCCTCGTGTCTCCAACTCCACCAAGTGATTGGCAAGCACAAGGTTTGGTATTAGAATTTAAAGCAAATAAGTAAATAAAATAACAAAAATAAATTTGCAGCAAGTAAACTAAACTAAATGCAATATGAAAGATAAAATAAATAAATTATGAAAGTAAAGTGGTATAATGATGGTAGTGATGTAAACTATATGAGAGAACTAAATACAAGTATGATAAATGTTTTTGTATTTTCGGAATAAATGAGTGCTACAGATAAAAAAAGGTTATAAATGCAAGTAAAAGGTGTTTCTTATGATTAAAAATGGACATGATTCATAGTTTCACCTATCGACTCTCTCATAAACATGTTATGATAAAAAACCTCATAAAACATAATATTAATGGATTTTATTAAGTGTTTGATAAGCATTAATAAGAGCATCGGGTCCTATAGTTGAGATAATGCAACATATCTCACTAATACTTCTCTAATATGAAACCCTCCATAAACTAGATTTAAGATAAAACAGAGCATTGCATTTGCATCTATGACATGATGTTTATTATATAATACTAACTCAAAAGATATGAGCTCGCTTAATATTGTCACTAGGGAATAGTAATACATGCATTAATTTATCCCTAGTGATGTAACAAAAGAAAGGTAAAAATCATAGTAGAAACTAAACTTTGTATCTGACATAGGTATGTTGTGACGGCCCAAAACAACGGATATGAGCAGTACCCACACCCACTAGAAAACATGGGCATGATTCAAAAGCCACGCCCTTCCAACAACGCCCATAAGACGATCTATCATCAAGTGAGCATGGCCATCACTTCTCCACCCGCCATCCTTGAGTACCTCAATGAATCCGAATCCGGCATCACATTCGACATATCTGACCACCCACATTAGGTACCATGACTAGGCCACGCCGCACTGGTACGTGAGGATCAAATCAGCGGCGACGAGATGAGCAAGGTATTCATGGATGGAGACAGTGGCATCAACCTCATCTTTGCAAGCACCCTGCATGCCATGCAAATCCCCCTCTCTATCCTCCAACCGTCCGAGACCACCTTCCACATGATCGTCCCAGGGAATGGAATCTACCCCTGGGTAGGATCTACCTAGATGTCATCTTCGGCACACCCAAAAACTTCAAGCACGAATGTCTCGACTCCGAGGTGGTCGACTGACCATCCCAATATCATGCCATACTTGGATGAGTGGCATTCCCACGGTTATTGGCGGTGCCACACTATGCATACCTCATGTTGAAGATGCCGGGACCCAACATTGTCATTATCGTCCATAGAAGATTCACAAGGTCTGATAACTACGACAAGGAGCTCAACAAAATCTCCCAATATTTTGGCATGCAAGAAGAGCTAGCAAGGCTCAAGGAATCGACAGCCAACAATCTTTCTCTTGTGAGCCAACAGAACACACCCGAGCAATCATTCGACTCCACTGTCAACACTAAGGAGGTCCATGTCCATCCGACGTACCCCACCAAGACAGCTCACATCGCCAATAACCTGAGTTCCGCATAGGAACTCATGCTCGTCGAATTCCTTCATAAGCGCTGGGAAATCTTCGCCTAGGGTCCTGCGGATATGCTAGGGGTTCCTAGGGAATTCGCTGAGAACACACTCAACATGTACCCAAATGCATGGCCAATCAAGCAATCGATGGACCACCTCTCAGAAGAAAAGGCCAAAGCTATGGGTGTGGAAGTCAACAAACTCCTAAATGCCGGTTTCATTCGCGAGATCAAGGAAAGCACTTGGGTAGCTAATCCCATGCTAGTGCCAAAGAAGGACACAAATATACTTCGGATGTGTGTGGACTACACGTCCCTAAACAAGCACTGCCCAAAGGATCACTTCCCACTACCATGGATCGACCACATCATCGACTCCACAACAGGGTGTGAGCGCCTCTCTTTCCTTGATGCCTACTCAGGCTAAAATTATATATGGATGAAAGTGGAGGACTAGGAAAAGATGGCCTTCATCATGCCATTCAGGGTGTACTGCTACAACACAATGCCTTTCAGGCTGATGAACGTAGGAGACACCTACCAAAGGTGCATGGAAGCGTGCCTCAAGGACCAGATCGGTCGATACATCCAAGTCTATGTCGACGACATGGTCATCAAGACCAAGGAAAGCACATCACTCATCAATGATATCCGTAAGACCCTCGACAACCTTGACCGCTATAGCATCAAGATGAACCCACTCAAGTACGCCTTCGGCATCCCATCTAGACAACTACTCATGTACCTCATCTCCGCAAGAGGAATCAGGGCGAACCCAAAGAAAATAAAGGTCATACTGGCCATGCAGAAGCCGTAGAATGTCAAAGGCGTTCAGATGGCTAGACGAATCACAACGCTCAATAGGTTCATTAGTTAGATGGGCGAGAAGGCCCTCCCATTCTACCAACTCCTCTGCAAAACGGACAAGTTCGAGTGGATCAATGAAGCGCAAGAAGTATTGGACGACCTCAAGCGGCTACTATTGACCTCGCCAGTTCTACTGACACTCAAGGAGAAGGAACCAATACTCATGTACATAGCTGCCACTTACCAAGTGGTCAGCACCGTGCTCATCATGGAACGGGCAGAATAAGGCAAAATCCATGGGGTATAGCGACCCATATAACCTCAGTGAGGTACTCACGCCAACCAACCAGCGGTATCCGCACTACCAAAAGCTGGCATACAATGTCTTCATGACAGCACGTCGACTACGCCAATACTTCATGGAGCACCCGATAGTCATGGTCAATGACGCACCATTGTCCCACATGCTCAACAACCCTAAAGCAATGGGAAGAGTGGCCCTCTAGGGCATTGAGCTGTCCCCATGGGACATCAGCTATGAGCAGCGCATGACAATCAAGTCGCGGGTACTTCCAGACATCCTAGTCCATTTGATGGAGCTACAGATACCAGAAGCCCGAGACATGGCAAGTGTTTGGTCGATGCATTTCGATGGCTCCAAATGGCAAGAAGGAGCAGGCGCTGGTGTCATACTGCATCCCCGCAGGTTGACAAGATGCGTTATGTGCTTCGGCTAAAGTTCCACTCGTCCAACAACGAGGCAGAGTACGAAGCCCTGGTCCATGGGATGCGGGTGGACAAGGCCTACGGTGCGACACGACTAATGATATACAGCGACTCCAACCTCGTCGTACATCAAACAATGAACAAATTCAACGCCCTTAGTGACAACATGATCGCCTACAATGACCTCTAAAATGCACTCGAAGGGAACTTTGATGCCTGTGAACTCCGGCACATCATCCGCGAAAGTAAAGAAGAGGCCGACAAGCTGGCCAACATCAACTCCACTTGGGCACACATACCACCTAGCGTGTTCCTGGAGCAAATATGAAAGCGGTCAATCAAGACCAAGCCGTCCATCGTCCCATTAGAACCAACATCACAATCAGGGGCTACGCCACCTAACAACCCCGAAGCTTTAGCGATAATAGAACTAGAACCTTCATCCTAAGGGCCCATGTACGTCATGCTCATCGAGCCCTTCTGTACTCAACCGTACATCATGTCATGTCGTGCAAGGAGCTACCGGATGAACCAACTAATGCGCGACACATCGTCCATCGTTCAAAGGCCTTGACCATAATCAACAGCGAACTCTACAAGCGAAGCATCACTGGTGTCCTCCAATGATGCTTCACCAACAACGACGACAACGACATCCTCCTTGACATACACGAGGGCACCTACGGGCACCACGCCAGAAGTTGCGCACTTGTTGCAAAGGCCTTACGGGAAGGCTTCTACTGGCCAATAGCAATGCAAGATGCTAAGCACCTCATCAAAAAGTGTAACGCCTGGAAGAGATTCACGGACAAACCACACACACAAGGCTCCAAACTACGACCAATACCATTGGCCTAGCCCTTCGCGCAATGGGGACTCGACATGGTCGGCAAATTTTAGAAATCATCGCATGATGGTCATCTTTATCTCCTCATCGCAGTCAAAAAATTCACTAAGTGGATAGAAGCAACGTCTGTCACCAACGAAAGCGGTACCACCGCTATCAAATTCTTCAAGTCCATCATCTACAGATTCAGGGTGCCACATAGGATCATCACTAACAACGGTTTGAACTTCACCTCGAAGGAATTCTAAGGCTTCTGCGAGAAGATGGGGATCAACATCATCTATGCCTCTATGGTGCACCCGCAAACCAATGACCGGGTCAAAAAGGCCAACAACCTCTTCTACAACTGCATCAAGAAAAGGCTCCTTGAACCTCTTGAAAGAGCAGCGGGAGCATGTCCTGAGGAGCTACCCTCAATACTATGGAGCCTCTAGACGACACTGAACAATGCCACAGGTTACACACCCTTCTTCCTGGTGCACATCGCCAAAGCAGTACTTCCCGCCGAGGTGTGCTATAGCGCCCCTCGGGTAGTGGCCTACAACGAAGCCAAATCAACAGCCGCACTCGAAGACGACATCGACCTTCTTGACGAGGCCCATGACATTACCACCACATGATTGACTATATACCATCAAAGCCTATGAAACTATCACAGTCGTTGACTGCGGCCTAGGTCCTTCTCCAAAGGAGACCTCGTGCTGTGACTCAAGCAAAAAGGACACCTCAAGATGGAATCCCCAAGGGAGGGACCCTACATCATCACCGAAGTGATACCAGGTGGCGCCTACCGCCTCCAGGATGTGGAAACTGGAGTCGCACACTCCAATCCTTGGAATGTCACGCAGTTGCACCATTTCTACACTTAGAGACATTTAATTTTCAATAAGGCTACTTAGCCAAAACATGTATCCGCTACCTGCAATCAATAAAGATAGTTCCTCTACCGAGAAATGATCACCTGCCTTTTCTTCTACACTTTACAACACTTGGGGGCTTCGCCCCTCAACACATTTTGACATACTATCAATTACCTTTACTCAAATACCGCTCACGAAGGCATGAGTAGTTAAACCTACCCAATTGTCAAAACTTTGAACTGTGAGTACCTCAGCAAAGTGCTGAGACTAAAGGTATTCAGGGTACCAAAATTCCTAAGCATAAAAATCTTTGAGTGAACAACCAAGTTTACAACATGCCAGCAGGCCAACACTCTTTGCATGGGCCAACATGCCAGAACTCTTTACAAAAAGGCCAACTAGACAATATTCCTTACAAGATTACACTTAACTCATACAATGCGCTTAGCACGAAAGTTACAACACACAATGCACCCGCTATGCATGAGGATGATCTCGCAGCTGCTGAAGAAACAACCGATCACTCCTATCAATATGGCGAGCTATGCGTATAGCTGAACCACGAACAACTTCGAAGTGTGGAGCAATCTCCCAATTGGATCCATCCAGCATGGGGGGAAGATATTCAAGAACGTCCTGCACGTCTATTTGTGGATGATGGATTTGAAAAAACATGAGCGCCATTTGTGCTCCTGCAACTAGCTGGCACACACAAAGGCCACAATTCGATTGCAATCACATAATCGCCTCATAAAACATAACAAGATCGTGGTTCCAGGATCTAGCGGGAACATAATATTATGTATCGCATCCAAATTTTCAAGGGCACCCTTCATGCACTTCACAACCTGGAGAACCCTTTCATGGAGCTTGGCAAGCACATACGCGTTGTCCTTGTTTGTCCAGAATGATCCGCCAACCTCCAAATCCTCATCTCTCAGGAAGTTCAGACGAGAGTTAATGACATTCTCTTCCTCTTGAGGGTCGTGGCTGACAACTGCAATAGCAAAAGAGAACATCACATCATAGCAACCGACAGTTTAAAAAGGACACAAAGGAATTGAAACAGTCTTCAAGTACTCACACTTAAGACACTCATTGATATACTCCAACTCCCGAAATAGATACTCTTCGAGGACTATGGCTCTCTCCACCCTGGACTTCCAAATGTCCGCCAGGCCCTTCAGGGCCAAATTATGTGTCTCCAAACTCTTCAGTTGATCGCGGAGCTGCACATTTAGTGATAGCTCAGCAACCATGCCATATGATTGGGGTCGAATCGAGGAATATTCGGGATCTGAAGAACTCGAGGACACATCAACTGCCCCTGCAGAGTAGACGAGCAAAATGACATTCAAGTAATAAAGCAACAAAATACAAGACACATAATGCCCCTTCGAGTCATACACTCGGGGGCTACGGAGGAATACAAGGCATACTGCAATTAGGTGGACAAAACTAGACACTTCATCATGTTCACAAATCCTTCAAAGTATGCGCAACAAAAGGAAGAAAACAGATTACAACAGCCCTAAAAGTTCATCACCTAAAGGCTTCTACTACTGCGACACCCTAAGGCACGATGTCCAATGGTTTGGCGGAACCATCTGGAGTGTTAGTCGTGTCCCGGCTCTTATTCTCCTCGAAGTACTTTTCAACCAGCAAGACAAAGGGAGGATCATATTTCTTGGCTCGCTTGATGAAAGTACGAACCTCCTTGCCCGTAGCTGCTGGAGGAAGGGAATAAGACACCTTATCAAAATTGGCCTTCACGCCGTGTGCCACCACAACCCCAGATGACATGGACGTGCCAGTCGCATTCTGGACCCGCTTGAACTCCTTCACTAGCTCCCCCAATGTGTGAAATGCATCCGCAAGCCCACCAACATCCTCGACGGCAACAACCTTTGTTAGATTTTCCTAGTGGAAACGACCCAGCACACCCTTGGCCTTACCAGCGCGTCCTTCAATAGGGCACCATGATCTTCAACTATCGCAACAACGGTAGTCAGAGGATCTGTAGCGGCCTGGGCAGAGCGATCAAGGGGAACATCGGTAGCATGTGTAGGAAAAAGGAGCAGCATATTTAGCAAACCGGAAAACTAAGACAAAGAATAACTCGAAAGAACTACTCACGAGACAAAGTCTGAGCGACGACCATAAGGAGATCACCCAACTTCTCCTTATGCTCCTTCGACGCAGCCAGAAGGTCCATTGCACGGTGCTCGGCTTCAGCCTTATGCGTGTCAAGATCCTCTTGGGCATGTTTACCCATATTCTCCGCACGGCTGAGGCTCTTCTCAAGCTCCTCCACATGGTGGAAAATATCTTCTCTCTTGGCCGCCTCAAGAAGATGAAGGTCAGGAGAAGGGAAATAGTACCAGATCAACATGAAAAATAGCAGCACTTACATTTCATGTGGTCCCGCTCTGCCTCCATTTGGACATACTTTTGTCCTACCTCCACACTCAAGTCAGTAAAAAACAAACTCGAGGGCTTCGCAGGTGCAACTAGAAAAAGAAGGCAATACAACAACTTACATGATCATCCGAAGATTTCGAGGGACCATATAGAGTGACCTGCAGGGTCAACCTCTTCCGTGTCTGAACCTTAGCCGAGCCAGAGGAATTGTCGCTATCATGACCATCCGCTAGATTGGCAACCTCCATGATATCGTCAGATGCCACGACCTTCGTGGCCACGACTCCCTCCTCCACTTCATCACCGACATCCGCAAGGAGTGCAGATTCGGTGTTGTCGATACACCAAACTCAAATATAGAACAACAACAACAACCTTCAGGGGCAGAATGATAGAAAAGGAGACACTTACAAGCTCAAGTTATCAATATCCTAGCCAAGCTTCGACTTCCTGGCTACTGGCGCTAGCAGTGCGGCCCGTATCGGAACTGCATTAAACGGATGAGAGGCGGCTGGCAAGGTTTCAGTATCTGGATCTTTAGGTGTTCAAGCATCCAAATTCTCACTACAGCTTCATTTCTGAGAGCCACCAACACTCTCCTCCTCGGTAGCCTCGGTGGGAGGAACGATCGACTCAGAATCATCCGGCTCATCGCCCCCTCCCACTTCGCCCTCCTATAGCAGTGGAGGCATCACACCCTTCACCTTCAGATCCTGCATTCAAAGAAAAGCAAGGATGAAATCACATTACAAAGCTACAACAACATTTGTGAATGAAGGGCAACACAAATTCAAGAATTACCCGAGGGACCTCCTTTGTCAAACTAAAAGGGGCAATCAAAGTCTCCTTCAACAGCTTGTCATCTGTAGTAAAACTTGTCAAATATTTTATCTCCGTCTCCAAAGATACGGATGACAAGCCCTCCTCCAAGGTGCGTGTTGGATCCGATGGGCTAGTATACTTCCACATTAACTGCACCCTGGCCTAAAGAGGTTGAACCCGATGTTGAATGAAGGTTTGAATGATATTCACACCATGAACTTATTGACTAGGGACAATCTACAGCTGCTTCACCCAATCATACAAAGCTTCGACTTCAGCATCTTCCGCCAGGAGCAATTTGTTCCTCTAGGAACGAATCCTCTTGACCTTGGCACTCGCGTCAAATGGAGCCAGCCCATACTTCTGATTGCCAACCTTCTCATCACGGATGTAGAACCACTTATCTCTCCATCCTTGAGCAGATTTTACTATTTTAAAGGAGAAATATTACTGGTTAGGGCGAATGGAGATGTTGCATCCGCCAACTTCATATACGTGACCCCCAGAGCTCGACTGCCTCTTCAAACCATACAATTTCTTGAATAAACCAAAGTGTGGCCTCAATGCCAAGCCAACACTCATAGAGGGTGATGAAGCATGATATATATGCATAATCGAATTCGGTGACAACTGCTGTAGTTGAATGCCATAGAGGAAAATAAGACCGCACAGAAAATCGTGGGCAGGAAGAGACAACCCACAAAAAACAAAAGCTAAGAACATCACCCTAAACCCATTAGGAGGATTGGGGATTACCTCTGGTCCAAGAATGACGCAGTCATCCTCAGCCGCCAGGATCGGGCCAGAAATGCGAAGCTTGTTAACCCCACGTCACTATCGCTATCCAATTCCATATTACCATGTTATTCCAACTAATGCACACATCCCCCTCTCATGCTCTATCATACTTAGTTGGATCAAAATAAGTAATAAAGAAGGGAGGTACATAATATACATATACTCATACATCAAAAAAATCTGAAAATTCCAATCTCAAATACCCAATTCATAAAAACCAAAGATCCACCACAAAAGGGATTAGATGGTCATAGTCATGTTGGGCAGCTCATATGGCACTAAAACATTGATAGCATGAGAGAGAGATAACAAGCTACTTCCATAAACCCATAATCCACGGATGTCCTACTCCTCTTCATCATGGTGATGATGGAGATGTCTTCGGAGAGGTTAGAGATCAGCTGATAGCGTTCTAGCGACATTTCCCCCTTTAATCTTTGCATGATCTTCTCTATTTTGTGTTTCTTCATAGTGGTGCACCCTCCTCCGATATCGCGATCAAGCCACTATATATAGATGTTTTTAGGTCAATACGAGTCTAGGGACACAAAGATTAGCGGGATCATAGCTTCAAGGGTGAAATTGGGCCCCATGATAAGGCAAGATGCCATGCCATGTGCCCTCTTTTGGCTCTCCTCTATCTCTAGTTGAGGTCCAAGTGCTCCAGGCCTTTGTTTGGATAAAAAACTTCAGTAGACAAATCTCAAGTTCTTTTGAGTTCATGAAGGTCTCTGAACATGAAAAATTTGCAGAATAGGGTTTTTCTCTCCGTAGTGTTATATTACAAATAAAAAGGATCTTTTAGGAAAATCCTCAAAATCATTCTAAAACATGGCTATAACCACTTATATGAATAAATTATGATTGATTATGGCAAAATAAACTACAAAGATCATAAATGCATTTTACATGCATCAGCCACTAGGCTGTGTGTAAGTGGCACATTGGACCACGTCGCCATGAAGGTTGGCTGATGGAAGCTACCATGGTCATCAATGGGTCACCCACGACGCCGCCTCGCCTCTTGTGCTAGCATCAATGCTTTTCAGAGGTGCTTCCCACACCGGCAACCCAAATGATCAGCCCCAAACAATTTAGAATTACATTCATATATGGGCAGTTTTTATAGAATTTGAATGGAATTCAACAAACTAAACAACTATGTGTAGTGGTGACACTGACTACAACACACATAGAGTATGGGAGCAGAACATTGCCTCGTTATTCGGGTGCAATGGGTCATTATGGTCCCCACTCCTCTTTGAGAGAGAGGTAGATCGCCTTCTACGTGTTGAGATCCTCCCGGGCTTGGTCGAGGAAGGAACGTGTGGGCCACATCATCGGGGTTAGCACGCACCACATCAAGCCACTCCGAGTGAGCCTCGATGAGTTCATGTCACCATAGGTGCTCCAACAACATGACATTGTTGAGGATGCCCACCCAAAGTATTGGATGGTGGTCCAGTTGACTGGCCCTTGATATGACCATGTTGGCCTCTGGGAGGGACCATCTTTTGGCCTACATGATCCTCGATTATTCAGCCTCCAAGGGCTCATGTGTTGCTACTCCCACCTGCATGCCGATTGGATGGAATAGAGGATCACCTGCTTGTCGATTGGTGGCTCCGCCTCATCATCAAAGTCAGAGACATCCTCCTCACCCTCCTTGTCGATGACAACATCAACCTCCACATTTGTCAAAGCCAACATCTCTCCTCCGCCCGGGTTGTGAGCACAAGTGGTGGGAAGAAATCATCCAGGCACGGTAGGATTTATGTGTGTGTGTCATTTCCAACACGGCTCACCTCACCTTTTTTTAGCTGGTGGGAACTCACCATAAGTGGCGACAAACATAGGCGAGGCTAGAAACGAGGGCGAGAAATCGTGGTGGCGTGGTGGGAATTCTCTATAAACACACAGGCGGTGCCGTTGTTCACAGTAGTGGCCACAATGTCTAGCCAAAATGGCCATCTCAGACCAAATGGGTCTGGCCTCTGGGTGCACTAGCCTTGCGCACCGGACAACGACCCATTTTCTATCTGTGCGTTGACCCAAATAGACCATTCCAAATACATTGGTCATCTAAAATGGGTTGTGCTATTGGAGATTCTCTAAGCCCCAACTGAGCGAGAGTGATGTCTGCTTGTTCATCCTGTGTCCATAGTGGATTCACCTATCTCGAACATTATTGTTAATGGGATTTGCAGCATGAAAAACAAAAAATTCCTACCGAAGAGTGGATGGAACCTAACAAGATCTAATCTATGAGATGCTAGTTATGAGAATTAGATCATATCTACATACCCTCGAAGATCCAAAGTGTTTACCAATCTTGAAGATCGTGGTTGATATAGACGTACACAACATCAGATCAATCCGATGAAGCACCATATGAGCAACACCTCCGCGGTATCCAGATGTTTGTCTTGATGTCGTCTCCTCCAACTTAATCCAGAAAGGTGAGGGATAGGTGGATGAGATCCCTATAACACGACAATGTGGTGGTGGAAGATATTGTGATCAACCGGTAGAGATTCGCCAAAAATCTGCTCGGAGGAGGAGGGGTATGGGAGGGAGAGAGGGTGGGCAGAGGCCAGCGGGTCTAGTACCATGCCCCAGCGCTCCCCTCCCTCTTATATACGTGTGGGGTCTGCCTTGGCCCCTCCTCCAAGTCCCAGGTCAGCCAACAAGGGGGAGACCCCCCAAGTTAACACACTATTTTCAAGGGATTTGATCCTATCCTTTTATCACAACCGCATGAGCCAAGGGGGAACGGATAAACTGGCCCATGTGGGCATAGGTGATACCCCTTAGTTCATATGGGTCGTCTTATGTGAGGCCCCCGGGATTAGGGCTAGACAAATCCCAAACCTTAGTCTGACATAAGCCTAACCTAGAGCTCGAGGATATACAGCGAGAGAATCAGTAACACAATAGTAACCCTACGACACAAAAATTATTATAGCAAGTTCATAACTAAGCAGAGAACCAAAATATTACAAGTAGAGGTCACTGACCACAAACATCAAACAACATAAGGAAAATTATGCTATTAAGTATAGCAAACTTAACAAATACTCTAAGAGTCCTGAAGCATAACGATGACATCCTAGCCCATAGATTCCAAGCTGTCAACCAGGAACCCGAAGCTACTCGTCAGTGTCGATGGCACACAAACTTGTCTTCAGGGAACACTTACTCTACTACAAAAGTATCAATGAAGCAAGGGTGAGTATAGTGTGTACTCTGTAAGACTTATGGCTGGTGGAAGCTGTTTTGCATAAGGCTATCTTTGTTTGTAAAATAAGAAGGAGTAAAAGTTTGTCTAATTAGAACATTTTAGAAGGGGATAAGAGAGCGACATCTCCAACTTATTGATCATCATCTTTTGATATCCACCAAATCATCATCATCTTAACGTCAACTAGTATCACCCCTCGTACCCTGAGGAAGCGTCCTTAAGCACACGTTAGTTGCCAAGTTTTACGATTAGGTCAATGTTCTCTATGATCTTAGAATTTGTTCACCAAGTCATTCATAACCGTGAAACGGCTTTTCAAAAATATTTAAACCATGTAGGGGTGTACAACTTTACCCACACGTACCAACCGACTCTTAATGCCAGTACATTAGCCCTCTTCCTTGGAAGGCTAGTAGAGGGTGGTTAGACATGACCTTTACCTTGCTTATGCCAAGACCATGAGTCATGCCCTAAGGATGGTTCTGCCGTAATGGGTCAAATCCTGAAGCTGGTTCCTAGAGATGTGAGGCAAGGTTGGTTTACCATGGGCTCTATCCACCCCAAGCAACCCTGGCCACGCTTCCCTACCTATTATGATGCACCTCCTTCTCCATCTCTTCAAAACATTTTCAATGCATATGCTAAATGTAAATCTCAAACTATGTGACTCATGGAATCTACTAGGCAAGTTAGTTAGTTGAGGGGTTTTCTAGGCCCCGTGTGGTTGTGTGCTCATCTCATTTCCAAAGGAAAGAACTCGGGTCCTAGTGGTGGCGAGCATGTTATTGCAAAACCCACATCCCACCGTGGCCTCCCATACAAGCCTTAGCATGTCTACCTCACTTCACCATTGATCTCAACATATCACGTTCTCCTCTCATACTAGATTCTTTGCTTCTAATACATCATCTAGATGAACCAACACTAACAACTAAGCATGGCTAAGCACACACAGCCATAAGCTCTAGCAGTGCACACAAGCCAAACCTAGTTATGCTAGGAGTAGTGGATTAGGTAATATATAGGCTTTAAAGGGATCATGCAACACATATGATACTCTATCTATCGACAAAATACCACAGTAGAATCGTATACATCATGGCAATAATTGAAATACTTTGAAAGCATGGGATTGTATAATGGTGGGGCTATGCTTGCCTTTGCCCGCTGATATCCAATAAGCCTATCTTCGTAAACCTTGTACTTGACTTGATTACAGTTGCTCAAGTATTGATCCTCGATCTTTGATGATGTTGATCTCTGACTTCAATCTCAGATTCGGTCTCGTATTCCACCGAAAACACCAGAAAGAGAGGGAAACAATCAACATGTGGCATCAATGCAATGCTCAAGCAATAGTTATGATATGCTAAGTTAAATAGTACTGAATGGAACCCTAGTACATGGTTAACCATTTTAAATAGTGTTCGAGGAAAGTAAACTGTAATTCTAGGAAACCTCGAAATCACCTATGGGGGTTCATTTTGTTCTTCTAATAAACTTGTTAGTTGAAGTTGCTGAACAATTCATGATTATAGCTTTAGAAGGTAGATCTCATTTTTTGAAAATTTTGATATATTATACACCTTTTTCTAACTTACAGATAATAAGTTATGAATTTTCTAGTATTTATCCTTTTTTGAAATTCTTGAAAATAATTAAAATTGGATTATTGCATCACTTTGACATCAGCGCATACCTCTAATTATTTTTACATGTGGGCTCGTGTTAGCCACTATGACTGACTGCTGGGCCTAGGGCCACATTAGTATCCATGCTGGTTGTCATCGGTCAACATGGGACCCATAGCCACGTTAGCGCCACGTAGGCGTGACATCACCAGGATGTCACCTCGTCGGCCATGCCCAGGTGGTCGCCGGAGATGGTGTTTGCAGAGGCACGTGTTACGTTGCAAACGTATCTATAATTTTTGATGTTCCATGCTTGTTTTATATCTACTTTCTTCTGTTTTGTCCACACTTTGGAGTACTTTAACACATTTTCTGGAACTAACCTATTAACAACATGACACAGTACTAGTTGCCTGTTTTCTTCTGTTTTAGGTTCCAGAAAAGCCAGAAAATGCATATTCTGGGAATTGGACCGGACAAAGGCCAAAGTCGATATTTTACCGGAAGACTCATGGAGCCAGAAGATGAGACGGAGAGGGGCCAGGGGCTGGCCACACCATGTGGTGGTGCGGGTCCCCCTGGCCGCGCCACCAGGTGGTGTGGGCCCCTGGTCCACCCTCTGACATTGCCCTTTCGCCTATAAGAAGCCTTCGATGCAGAAACCCTGAAGAATCCAGCCTCCAGCCACGAAAAGTTCCGCAGTGCCGCCGCCACCGAAGGGGAGATTCAGGGGACAGAAAATCTCTGTTCCGCCACCCTGCCGGGATGGGGAAGTGCCCCCGGATCTATCTCCATTGATCTCCACCACCATCTCCATCACCGTTGCTGATTCCCATGATGATGAGGGAATAGTTCTTCCTCGAGGCTAAGGGCTCTACCGGTAGCTATGTGTTCATCTCTCTCTCTATGCGTGATCATATTGTGATCATGAGCTTTGTAATCAAGTAGATCTACCTTGCTACTCAAGTGCTTTAATAGATCTCTGCTCTCCCCATGTGTGTGAAAGTGACAACGTGCACACCATGGTGGCACTTAGGCTAGAGATTACAATTACTTGTTATGAGTTATATTTGGAGTTGGATGTTTCTATGAAATTCTCGTGTTTGTTGGAACCATCTAGAGCTCAAGGTGACAATGTGGGGTTATCTAGATGGGGAAAGCGAACTTTGAGGTGTGCTGTTATAGCCCTACCATGGATTAGAGTGTCCAACCGGAGAGTTCAGAGTAATATCATGAAGAGAAGATATTTATATGAGTGTTCACTAGTGAAAGTATGATACCTAGGCCTTGTTTCTAAGCATTAAAACACTGTTTGCAAATAGATATGTTACATGTTTGCTTGCTACGATCTTATTTCAGTTTACCTTTAGTCTCTTCCATGCCATCAAGCTATTTTCTGACACCGTTGTCTTATATCCATATCACTTGTATTTCACTATCTCTTCGCCGAACTAGTGCATCTATACACCTGACAAGTGTATTGGGTGTGTTGGGGACATAAGAGACTTCTTGTATCTTGATTGCAGGGTTGCTTGAGAGGGGATACCTTTGACCACTTCCTCCCTGAGTTTGATAAACCTTGGGTGATCCACTTAAGGGAAACTTGCTACTGTTCTACAAACCTCTGCACTTGGAGGCCCAACAACTGTCAACAAGAATAGTAGTGCGTAGACATCAAGCTATTTTCTAGCGCCGTTGCCGGGGAGGTAAGGTAAAAGGTACTCACATCCTCTGACTACTAAGCTATCTTCTAGTATCGTAGCTGTTGTGTGAGTGCTTGAAGTTATTTCCTTTAGATTCTGCAATTATATCTTTTTGTTTCTTTTTTTATTTTCACTAGTTAGGCTTAATGGAAAACAACAACAAAATTAGAGAGCTTTATAGTATTTATCTTGACTTAGGACATGAAGTGTTTGAAGAGAAAATTAATAAACCAATGGAACTTTATTTGCATGCTAATAGCAATATTATTAGTATGAATTCTTTGAAAACCATTATTGCTAATGCTATGGAAAAGTCTAAGCTTGGGGAAGCTAGTTTTTATGAGAATGATCTTTTTAGTCCCCCAAGCACGGAGGAGAAAATTTACTTTGATGATCCTATGCCTCCAATATATGATGATTACAATGATGAATATGATATTTTCAGTCCACCTACTATTGAGGAGAAAATTAATTATGATTCCAATATGCCTCCTATATTTTATGATTATGGTGATGAGAATAATAATGATAGCTATTTTGTTGAATTTGCTCCTACTACAATTAATAAGAATGACTATGTTTATGTGGGGAGTATTAATTCTTTTATGCATGTGGCTCATGATAAGAATGTTTTATGTGATAGTTATATTGTTAATTTTATCTATGATGCTACTGAAAGTTATTATGAGAGAGGTAAACATGGTTTTATGTGTCTCAACAATATTAAGTTTCCCCTCTTTATGTTGAAAGTCTTGAAGTTGCACTTGTTTTGCTTTCCTATGCGTGTTGCTTTGTGCTTTCATGACTTGTTTCTTTACAAGATTCCTATGCATAGGAAGTGGGTTAGACTTAAATGTGCTTTGAATTTGCTTCTTGATGCTCTCTTTTACTTCAATTCATATTTCTTATGTGAGCATCTTCTCAAACTATCATGCCTAACTTAAAGGCATTAAAGAAAAGTACTTGGGAGATAACCCAATAGTTTTCTTGTGTCTTGGAAGTTATTACTTCTGTAATAACCTTTCCTTATCCTTTTTATTTGATTTTTGTGCCAAGAGTAACCTCTAATGAGAGAGAAGTAATGTTTGGGAAAGTTGTTGTCCCGAAACAGATTTTTGTGCTTCGTTGTAAAAATTCGTGAAAAATCTCTGTACGTCGGTTTGAGCTGTAATGTTTTGTGCTTCTGCCCCAGGTTGTTATCCAACTTTTGTTAGTTCAACACTTTTCCATTTGAGCAACAGAAGGTCTTCGAAAAAATTGGTTTTTACCTGCTGGTCAGTTTTGACAGATTTCTGCCATTATTTGCATCTGCCTCTTCATCTCTTTCTCTTTGAGTTCTTTTTGATCATTTGAACTTTTTAAAGGAAGTGCGATAGTAGATTTTGTTTTAATGGAAGTTTTACTTGTTCAACACTTTTTAGTTAGTTCAACACTTTTCCATTTGAGCAACCAAAAGACTTATTATCTTGAGTACACTAATGTTGCTAATGAAGATTGTGTGAAGTTTTGTATGAAGGAGATTTTAAAGTGTAAGGAAGAGTAATGTAATAAGATGAATAATAGAAAAAATCTCAAGCTCCGGGATGCCACCCGTGTCATCCCAAGAAATATTCAAGAAGTACAAGCATCAAAGCTTGGGGATGCCCAAGGCATCCCCTTCTTCATCAATAAAAATTTCAGGTTTCTTCCAAACACTTCATTTTTATTTTTTTTCATGCACAGTTGTGTTTTTCTTGGAGCATCTTCGTTTTTGGTTTTTGTTTGCTTGGTTTTCTTAGTTTACTTGAATAAATTGGTTGGACCCCCTCATTCATACATTAGTTTTCAAATAAGATTGGCTTGGATTGGAAAAGAGTAGGAAAAGTTCATGCTTAAGTGGTAAAAAGAGCTTGTTTTTGACTGTGGCCTATGCTTTGTCATGTCATGCTTGATATTGTTTTGGCTTCATGCTTAGTGATTTTTGCTGTAGCATGACATGTTATAAACAATTGGGATTACTTAATGTGCCTTGAAAGAATCATGCGTTGTTTTAGCATGTTAAAGCATAGTATTGTGGTATTCTCCTTTGATGCTTTATTTAGGTTGACTTGGCGCATGCTCACACCATGTTAAGTCTACACCAAGTCACCATAGCCTCTATGATCCTTTAGTTTTCAAATGGTAATATCACTTTATGCTTTAATTAATGATGTTTTTTCGCTTTGCATGATTATGGCCATTATTGCTCTCTTAGTTGGTCGCTCCCAGTCTATTGCTAGCCTCCATAACCAAGTATGAGTTCCACTCATGCATCCAACTCCAAATAAAACCAAGTTATTCCAAAGAGTCCACCATACCTAACTATTAGCATTTGCTATTCCAAGTATATTCATGTTTTTATCTACCTTTCGAATTAAACTTGTTATGTGAAAATTAGTGATTAAAGCTCTCACGAACTTGATGGCACACTTTACTTTTCTTGCCCTAATAAACTTGAACCATTGTGTCATCTATGTTGTATATGCTTGCACTTATATGTCGGGGATTAGCAGAACCATGCTGTCATGGGGAACGCTTTCAACATTGCACTTGTACTTTGTACCTAGTTGATATCATGCTCTTTTGTCTATGGATGTCGTCGGTGTGAAATTAAAGGGGAGCTTGTAAGTCCATGGAGTTATGTATGTGTGTTAGAGAAACGCCTGGGCCGCCGGTCTAATCCATGCCTAATCATGGTGGAAACCTGCAGGGCTAACCATAATGAGCAATCTATGAAGCATTCTTCTTATAAAAAAAGAGATAGAGATTGAGAAAAAGAAAGAAAAGATGAGAAAAGAGGAAAGAGAGAAAACAACACCATTTTCCCATGGTAAATAAGAAGATTGATGAGATGCTCCTTGTATGCTTGCCTTGTCATTTTGATTATGGGATAGCTCTTGTATCATGTGCAAGGGGTACCCCGTTGGCGTTCTCTATGATACACATGTACTTACTATGACAAGAACTAACCGGTAACTAAACTTGAGTAGCATGAGGAGCGGCCCCCGTATTCAAGGGACATGAGATTGGCAACTTATACTTTGTCAAGCATATACTCCATAGTTTGTTCACTTTAACCTTAATCACTTCAAGATGCTTATGATAGAGGCAATGAGAGCTTAAAGCTAATAAGTACCATAATTTTTGGAAGCTCTTTATGAGACTTGAATCCCTGCTTCCTTCTATGAAGGCCTTTCTTTTACTTTTATGTTGAGTCTCCATCTTCTATCCTTAGGCACCAATTAAGAGAGCATAGTTGTCATTCTTAGTTCTATGTGCATTGTCCCAAAACTTATTGATTGATTCATAATGTTGATATTGCTTGTTCTTGAACTATTTGTATCTAGTCATCCTTATGAACTTTGAAGGTGTCCTATGCATTTATGTTTTGCTACACTATGAGGGACAAGCTGACTACCATTCTCATTATGTTTTCTATATGTGAAACAAACAAACGTCTTTCAAAGCATTGTTATTCATGAATCTTTTGTTTGTACTGATACGTTGCAAACATATCTTTAATTTTTGATGTTCCATGCTTGGTTTATATCTACTTTCTTATGTTTTGTCCACACTTTGGAGTACTGTTTATATACTTTCTTGGACTGACCTATTAACAAGATGCCACGGTGCCAGCTGCCTGTTTTCTGCTGTTTTTGGTTCCAGGAAAGTCGGAAAATGAATATTCTTGGAATTGGATGGGACAAAAGCCAAAGTCAATATCACCGAGGGGGACACGGAGCCAGAATACGAGACGGAGAGGGGCCATAGGCCAGCCACACCACCTGGCCGCACGGCCAGGCCTGGCCTGCGCTAGGGGGTGGTGTGGCCGCCTAGGGCACCCCCTCGGCCTCCCCTTTCGCCTATAAGATGCCTCCGATACAGAAACCCTAAGTACCCGATCAAAATTCCACGAAAGAGTTTGTAGCCGCCGTCATCTCCATCCCTAGATCGGGAGGGATCTGAAGATCTTCCCAGCACCCTGCCGGAGGGGAGAATTCACCATGGAGGCCTTCTTCATCACCATGCAAGCCTCTGGTGTGATGCGTGAGTAGTTCATCCTTGGACTACGGGTCCATGTAGTAGCTAGATGGTTGGTTCTTCTCCTTTGTGCTATCATGTTTAGATTTTGTGAGATCCATTCATGATCAATATCATCTATTTGTAATCATACATGTTATGTTTGCGGGGATCCGGTGGATATTGAGATGCTATTTAAGATTGATTATTGATTCTATCATGTCTTTGTTATTTGTGATCTTGCATGCTCTCCATTGTTAGTAGATATCTTGGCCGAGTAGATGCTAGCAACTCCAAGAGGGAGTATTTATGCTCGATAGTGGGTTCATGCCTCTAGTAATCTAGGGAAGTGACAGAAATCTCTAAGGTACTAGATGTGTTGTTGCTACTAGGGAGAAAACAACAATCCTTTGTTCATAGAACAATCGTATTGTTTACTTTACACGCAATGCGTAATGCAATTATCTGTTGCTTGCAACTTAATACTGGAGGGGGTTTGGATTAATAACCCGAAGGTGGATTATTAGTCATAGATGCAGTTGGATTACGGTCTATGTATAATTTTGTAATGCCCAATCAAATCTCATAGGAGTCAAGATGATTAGTATATGCATGTATGCTTTCTTGATGTTTGTCAATTGCCCTGCTGTAATTTGTTCACCCAACATGTCCTCTATCTTAAGGAGAACCACCACTAGTGAACTATGGACCCCGGTCCTTTCTTTTACCATCAATCTACAACTGTTTACTGTTTACTTTCTGTAAGCTTTTACTTTCTTCCACACAATACGTTTAATCCTTTGTTTTCAGCAAAACCGGTGAGATTGACAACCTCACTATAAGTTGGGGGCAAAGTTTTGTGGTTGTGTTGTGCAGGATTCCAAGTTGGAAACAACACCTTGGAGGTGTTTCCTTGCTCCTACTGGTTCAATAACCTTGGTTTCATAACTGAGGGAAAACTTGCTACTATGCTCATCATACCATCCTCTTGGGGTTCCCCAACGAGCTCGATATATTTTGGGCCAACAAGCAACTTTTTCTGGTGCCATTGCTGGGGAGTCAAGGACATCTTCACAAGGGGAGTCCCTCATAACCAATCTCTTTACTTTGTTATTTTTGTGTTGCTTGGTTTATTTTTGCTTTGTTTGCTTGTTTCTTTATCAAAAACACAAAAAAATTAGTTGTACAAGTTTGCTTTCTTTATTAAAAACACAAAAAATTAAGTCTTTTTATAGTTGCTACCTCTTTCTTAGCTCACTATGTTGATCCCTAAGTTCACCCTGAAAGACCTTTCAATAGGTAGTGGCTCTATAATTGGAAAAGATAATATTGAAGAATTCTTTAATCATGTTAGTAATCATGAGGATATTGAGGATAGATCCCTTGTAGAACTTGCTCCAAATTATGAAATTGTTGCAGCTTCTTTAATTCACATGTTGGAAGCTAGGTTTGTTAACCTTAACCCCTTAAGGCAAGTAATGTTTCTTAAACTTAAAGAAATTGAGGACCCTAAAAAGAGAGATTTTATTCTGGAAACCTTGCTTAAAGAATTCTATGATATTGCTAAGGAAGCTAGAAAAGTCTTTGATCGTTTTAATATGCTAGGCTCATGTGTAGATGTTATTGGTACACGAGAAAAGATGAACAAAACCGAACCTAATGGGGAGGAAATTAAGATACCAATACCTTTCAAACTTGTAGCAATGCATGAAGCCATAGAAAAGAATCTTGATTGGATTGTTCCTGAAAACCCGTTTGATGAAAGTAGTAAACCCAAGAGAATTGAGAGAGGATCCTCTAGAACTTATTTGGATGAGATACCTTGCCTTGTTGAAGATATTTCTGGTAACAATCTTAATGCTTCTTCATTTGAGAATACTTGATCCTTTTTCTTACTTCTTATGCCTAACTTAAAGACGTTAAATAAAAGTACTTATTGGGAGATAACCCAAAAGTTTTAGATGAGTCTTGGAAGTTATTACCTCAGTAATAACCGCTCCTTATCCTTTTTATTTGCTTTTTGTGCCAAGAGTAACCTCTAATGAGAGAGAAGAAATGCTTGGGAAGGTTGTTGTCCCAAAACAGATTTTTGTGCTTCACTGTAAAAACTTGTGTAAAATCACTGTACGTCGTTTTGAGGCGTGAAGTTTTGTACTTCTGCCCCAGGTTGTTATCTAACTTTTGTTAGTTCAACACTTTTCGATTTGAGCAACAGAAGGTCTTCGAAAAAATTGGTTTTTACCTGCTGGTCTGTTTCGACAGATTTCTGCCATTATTTGCATTTGCTTCTTTTTGATTCCTTTTTGAGTTCTCTTTGGGGAATTGAGCTTTTTGAGGGAAGTTCTACAGTAGCTTGTGTTTTAATGGAAGTTTTATTAGTGTTGAAACTGAACCCAAAGACTTATTATCTTGAGTGCACTAATGTTGCTAATAAAGATTGTGTGAAGTTTTATATGAAGGAAAAAATTCAGGTGTATGGAGAGAATGATGTAATGAGATGAAGAATGGACTAAAGCTCAAGCTTGGGGATGCCACACGTGTCACCCCAAGAAATATCTAAGAAGTACAAGCGTCAAAGCTTGGGGATGCCCAAGGCATCCCCTTCTTCATCAATAAAAAAATCTCAGGTTCTTCCAAACACTTCATTTTTATTGTTTCGTGCACAGTTGTGTTGTTCTAGGAGCGTCTTGTTTTTGGTTTTCGTTTGCTTGTTTTTCTTAGTTTGCTTGAATAAATTGGTTGGACCCCCTCTTTCATACATTAGTTTTCAAATAGTTTGGTTTGGATTGGAAAAGAGTAGGAAAGTTCATGCTTAAGTGGTAAAGAGAGCTTGTTTTTGACTGTGGCCTATGCTTTGTCATGTCATGCTTGATATTGTTTTAGCTTTATGCTTAGTGATCTTTGATGTAGCATGACATGTTAAAACAATTGAGATTTCTTAATGTGCCTTGAAAGAATCATGCTTTGTTTTGGCATATTAAAGCATAGTATTGTGGTATTCTCCTTTGATGATTTATTTGGGTTGACTTGGCGCATGCTCACACCATGTTAAGACTATCCCAAGTCACCATAGCCTTTATGATCCTTTAGTTTTCGACTTGTAATATCACTTTATGCTTTAATTAATGATGTTTTGTCGCTTTGCATGATTATGGCCATTATTGCTCTCTTAGTTGGTCGCCCGCCTTTTGCTAGCCTCCATAACCAAGTATGAGTTCCACTCATGCATCCAACTCCAAATAAAACCAAGTTATTCCAAAGAGTCCACCATACCTACCTATTAGCATTTTCTATTCCAAGTATATTCATGTTTTTATCTACCTTTCTAATTAAACTTGTTATGAGAAAACTAGTGATTAAAGCTCTCACGAACTTGATGGCACACTTTACTTTTCTTGCACCTAATATAATAAACTTGAACCATTGTGCGTCTATGTTGTATATGCTTACACTTATATGTTGGGGATTAGCAGAACCATGTTGTCATGGGGAACGCTTTCAACATTGCACTTGTACTTTGTACCTAGTTGATATCATGCTCTTTTGTCTATGGATGTCGTCGGTGTGAAATTAAAGGGGAGCTTGTAAGTCCATGGAGTTATGTATGTGTGTTAGAGAAACGCCTGGGTCGCTGGTCTAATCCATGCCTAATCATCGTGGAAACCTGCAGGGCTAACCATAATGAGCAATCTATGAAGCATTCTTCTTATAAAAAAGAGATAGAGATTGAGAAAAATAGAAAAAGAAAAAAGAGATTTGAGAAAAGAGGAAAGAGAGAAAAAATCACCATTTTCCCATGGTAAATAAGAAGATTGCTGAGATGCTCGTTGTCTGCTTACCTTGTCATTTTGATATGGGGATTCTTTCGTATCATCGAGCAAGGGGAACCCCGTTGGCGGTTCTCTATGATACACCTGTACTTACTATGACAAGAACTTACCGGTAACTAAACTTGAGTAGCATGAGGAGCGGCCCTCGTATTCAAGGGACATGAGATTTCCAACTTATACTTTGTTAAGCATATACTCCATAGTTTGTTCACTTTAACCTTAATCACTTCAAGATGCTTATGATAGGGGCAATGAGATATGAAAGCTAATAAGTACCATAATTTTTGGAAGCTCTTTATGAAACTTGAATCCCTGCTTCCTTCTATGAAGGCCTTTCTTCCACTTTTATATTGAGTCTCCACCTTCTATCTTTATGCACCTATTGAGAGAGCATAGTGGCCATTCTTAGTTTAACGTGCATTGTCCCAAGATTTGTTGATTGATGCATAACTTTGATATTGTTTGTTCTTAAACTATTTGTATCTAGTCACCCTTATAAACTTTGAAGGTGTCCTATGCATTTATGTTTGCAACTCTATGAGGGACAAGCTGAATGCCACTATGCTATGTTTTCTTTATGTGAAACAAACAAATGTCTTGCAAAGCATTGTTAATCATGAATCTTTTGTTTGTGCCTTTTCATGTTACAACATAGTTGCTATGTCTTATTGTTAGAACTTTATCTTTCATGCTATGTTGAAGTACTATGATCCTAGCTCTCAATGTTTTACAAATACTTTGATCAAGTTTATGATGGTGCATGTCACCTCAAAAATTATTCTTTCTTTTTATCACTTACCTACTCGAGGACGAGCAGGACTTAAGCTTGGGGATGTTGATAGGTTGCAAACATATCTATAATTTTTGATGTTCCATGCTTGGTTTATATTTACTTTCTTATGTTTTGTCCACACTTTGGAGTACTTTTTATACACGTTCTTGGATTAACCTATTAACAAGATGCCACAGTGCCAGCTGCCTGTTTTCTGCTGTTTTTGGTTCCAAGAAAGTCAGAAAATGAATATTCTCGGAATTGGACAGGACAAAAGCCAAAGTCAATATTTCACCCAGGGGGACATGGAGCCAGAATACGAGACAGAGAGGGACCAGAGGCCGGTCACACCACCTGGCCGCGCGGCCAGGCCTATCCCATGCCAAGGGGTGGTGTGGCCGCCTAGGGCACCCCCTCGGCCTCCCTTTTCGCCTATAAGATGCCTCCGATATAGAAACCCAAAGTACCCGATCAAAATTCCACGAAAGAGTCTGTAGCCGCTGTCATCTCCATCCCTAGATCGGGAGGGATCTGAAGCTCTTCCCAGCACTCTGCTGGAGGGGAGAATTCACCCTGGAGGCCTTCTTCATCACCATGCAAGCCTCCGGTGTGATGCATGAGTAGTTCATCCTTGGACTATGGGTCCATGTAGTAGCTAGATGGTTGGTTCTTCTCCTTTGTGCTATCATGTTTAGATCTTGTGAGCTCTGTTCATGATCAAGATCATCTATTTGTAATCATACATGTTGTGTTTGCGGGGATCCGATGGATATTGAGATGCTATTTCAGATTGATTATTGATTCTATCATGTCTTTGTTATTTGTGATCTTGCATGCTCTTCGTTGTTAGTAGATATCTTGGCCGAGTAGATGCTACCAACTCCAAGAGGGGGTATTTATGCTCGATAGTGGGTTGATGCCTCTAGTAATCTGGGTAAGTGACAGAAATCTCTAAGGTACTAGATGTACTGTTACTACTAGGGAGAAAACAACAATCCTTTGTTCATAGAACAATCGTATTGTTTACTTTACACGCAATGTGTAATGCAATTATCTGTTGCTTGCAACTTAATACTGGAGGGGGTTCAGATTGATAACCGGAAGGTGGATTATTAGTCATAGATGCAGTTGGAGTACGGTCTATGTATGATGTTGTAATGCCCAATAAAATCTCATAGGAGTCAAGATGATTAGTATATGCATGTATGCTTTCTCGATGTTTATCAATTGCCCCGCTGTAATTTGTTCACCCAACATGTCCTCTATCTTAAGGAGAACCACCACTAGTGAACTATGGACCCCGGTCCTTTCTTTTACCATCAATCTACAACTGTTTACTATTTTCTGTTTACTTTCTGCAAGCTTTTACTTTCTTCCACACAATACGTTTAATCCTTTGTTTTCAGAAAAACCGGTGAGATTGACAACCTCACTGTAAGTTGGGGGCAAAGTTCTGTGGTTGTGTTATGCAGGATTCCAAGTTGGAAACAACACCTTGGAGGTGTTCCTTGCTCCTACTGGTTCGATAGCCTTGGTTTCATAACTGAGGGAAAACTTGCTATTGTGCTCATCATACCTTCCTCTTAGGGTTCCCCAACGAGCTCGATATATTTTGGGCCAACAAGCATGTACCTTTTCATGTTATAACATAGTTGCTATGTCTTATTGTTAGAACTTCATCTTTCATGCTCATGTGTAGAGTTCTTTGATCCCACCTTTCAATGCTTGCAAAGATTATGATGGTGCATGTCACCTCAAAAATTATTCTTTTTTATCACTTACCTACTCGAGGACGAGCAGGAGTTAAGCTTGGGGATGTTGATACGTTGCAAACGTTTCTATAATTTTTGATGTTCCATGCTTGTTTTATATATACTTTCTTATGTTTTGTCCACACTTTGGAGTACTTTTACACATTTTCTGGAACTAACCTATTAACAAGATGCCACAGTGCCAGTTGCCTGTTTTCTTCTGTTTTAGGTTCTAGAAAAGCCAAAAAATGAATATTCTCGGAATTGGACCGGACAAAGGCCAAAGTCGATATTTTACCGGAAGACTCACGGATCCAGAAGACGCGACAGAGAGGGGCCAGGGGCTGGCCACACCATGTGGTGGCGCGGGTCCCCCTGGTCACGCCACCAGGTGGTGTGGGCCCCTAGTCCATCCTCTGGCATCGCCCTTTCGCCTATAAGAAGCCTCCAATGCAGAAACCCTAAAGAATCCAACATCCAGCCACGGAAAGTTCCACAGCGCTGTCGCCACCAAAGGGGAGATTCGGGGGACAGAAAGTCTCTGTTCCGGCACCCTACCGGGACAGGGAAGTGCCCCGGAGCCATATCCATCGATCTCCACCACCATCTCCATCACCGTTGCTGATCCCCATGATGATGAGGGAGTAGTTCTTCCTCGAGGCTAAGGGCTCTATCGGTAGCTATGTGTTCATCTCTCTCTATGCGTGATCATGTTGTGATCATGAGCTTTGTAATCAAGTAGATCCACCTTGCTACTCAAGTTCTTTAATAGATCTCTGCTCTCCCCATGTGTGTGAAAGTGACAGCATGCACACCATGGTGGCACTTAGGCTAGAGATTACAATTACTTATTATGAGTTATATTTGGAGTTGGATGTTTCTATGAAATTTTGGTGTTTGTTTGAACCATCTAGAGCTCAAGGTGACAGTGTGGGGTTATCTAGATGGGGAAAGCGAACTTTGAGGTGTGCTGTTATAGCCCTACCATGGATTAGAGTGTCCAACCGGTGAGTTCAGAGTAGTATCATGAAGAGAAGATATTTATATGAGAGTGTTCACTAGTGAAATTATGATCCCTAGGCCTTGTTTCTAAGCATTGAAACACTGTTTGCAACTAGATCTGTTACATGTTTGCTTGCTGCCGTCTTTATTTCAGTTTGCCTTTAGTCTCTTCCACGCCATCAAGCTTTTTTCTGGCACCGTTGTCTTATATCCATACCACTCGTATTTCACTATATCTTCGCCGAACTAGTGCACCTATACACCTGACAAGTGTATTGGGTGTGTTGGGGACACAAGAGACTTCTTCTATCTTGATTGCAGGGTTGCTTGAGAGGGGATACCTTTGACCACTTCCTCCCTGAGTTCGATAAACCTTGGGTGATCCACTTAAGGGAAACTTGCTACTGTTCTACAAACCTCTTCACTTGGAGGCCCAACAACTGTCTACAAGAATAGAAGTGTGTAGACATCAGTGCGCAAGTGAGGTGTACACACCATTCAAATGGCGCTCGCGCACATATTTTATGTCCGTTTTCACCAGGATCAGGACAGATGATGGATCCAATGGATATAATTCTTGGAGCAGTTGTACTATGGAGAAAAGGAGTCAAAAAAATGTAAATCGCTTATTTGGGAAATATTAATAATACTAGAAGAAAACCAGAAGCGAACAAGGGAGGCAGAGAGTCCAACGACCAACTATACGACCGGAGCAGTTTTTTCGGCCGTATAGCTCCGGCCGTATAGTTGGCGCCCCCTCCGCCTCATCAAATAGTTTCAACCCGTGCAATTGGTTTAGGGAGACGATATACAGAACACCCAGAAATCACAGAAACCTCTCCTCCGGAAGGCATCTGGAGGGGGAACTCATCCATAAGGGATCCATCTTTGCCCTGCGCAGATCCGGGAGGCTAAGGCATTGATCTTCATCATCGACCGCTGCATCACCACCATCTCCATCCATCCCATCTACATCTCGTCTATATCTTGTTGTAATTTCCGTACTCGTTGTGGATTTATACAAGTACTACTCATCTATGATTGTTTCAATTACCATTGCTATGATGTTGATTGCCTCCATGTCTGAGTAGATCTCTAGTTCTTGGGGAGATGGAGAAACCCTAGCATATGACTGAGATGAGATAGAGATTATTATGTTATACATTATATTGTGTACATGTTAATTGTCTTCATCTTGATGTTGGGAGTTGTGCACCTCCTTAACATTCGCCTCTTATGGGAACTCGACGAAGGTGATTACTTGTTGGTAGACGGAGGGATGATAGCACTTACTATGACTATAAAGCTGTTGTCATTCTTTACGTACTAACTTGGGGAATCAAGGAGAACTCATAAAGCCATGTCCATGCCATGGGAGAAATCCGTTAATAGCAGGATAATACGATTGATGTCGTTTATCTATCAGCTGTGGTTATGAAGGATGATGTAAGTAGTGGCTGTTGCCTATTTGTCCATATATGGAGCTCCTCCCACATACATACATATCATGAGAATATTTGTTATAATAATCTTGATTGCTTAGTCCAAATTGCTAGCGGTGTATCCACTATTCCCTGAGAACGCGTTTTCCCTATTATAGTTCCAAAGTTCTATTATACACGTGATTCTTACTTTATGCATTAAGTTTTGCTTTACTTTAAATCACCTTGTTCAACCAAAAACCCCAAAACAACTCTACTTTACTTGCATCCTAAAGTTATTTCTTAAGTACTTCCTTTAGTTATAGTTAAAAGAATTTTAGTCTTTCGCCTACTGCTCCCTGAGGGATCGATATCTTTATTTCAAAACTAGCCACAAATGATCTGTTCACTTGCAGTCATCAAGCTATTTTTTGGCACCATTGCCGGGGAGCTTAGCGCTGTAATCACTTTACTTTTAATTATTTACTTTCGTTGTACTAATTTTTACTTGAGTTTCAGGTCCGCAACAATGGACAACACTCAGCATTTAAACTAGCTTGAGACAGTAGGGAAAATGGGTTCGCCCATGGATGCTTTTATAGATGTCAATAAAATCATAAATCCGAATGGAGTTGAGGTCTACCCTTTGTTATTTGAATTATCGCATTCTAAGAAATTTGCAGGAACCTATGAAGAGAGTCCATATGGACACTTATAATTCTTTGAAGACATTCTTAGTTCCTTTATTTTTGATGACTGTAATCTTGATATGGTTAAAACCCAGTTGTTTAGGCAAACTCTCTCTAATAGTGTTTGCGACTGGTACAGATCTTTTTATGCAGAAGCACCAAGGACTTGGGAAGAATTGACAACCAAGTTCCTATCAAAATATTATTCTGAAAGCAAAGCTCACAAGATGAGAGGTATTATTATTAGTTTCAAAAATAATCCTAGTGAGGGCTTATATGAAGGATATCTAAGGTACAAAAGCTACCTAGACAATTGCCCCCATCATCGTTTACCTGATTGGTTAATCACCCATACCTTTTATGGAGGGCTAAATATTGAAAATAGGATGAATCTAGACACTGCTTCTAATGGCAGTTTTCTATCTTATACCTATAATGAGGCTTCCAATCTAATAATAAAAATGAGAGAAGCAACGGAAAATCTTAAAGATAAGGAAAACATTACAAATAGTTTTTCTGAATATGCTTGCATTAATGATTTCCTTGCAGATGAGAGGACATATACAATGATTAAAACCCTCGGTATTGATTCTTACTCAGTAAAGAAAATTATTGAGAAATATGCAGGGCATTTGCAGGTACCTATAGAATGGGAACCCCGTAAACCTCTCGAAGAAAAGAAGCGTGCAAGAGCGCTAATGGAAGAGTTCTCCTCGATACCCATACAGGGGATCTTCGAGAAAAGACAAAGAGAGGAAGAACAAGTAAATAAGAGATCGAAGGAACCAAAAAGGAATTCCGAAGCTACAAACATAAATAATGTTATAATAAAGGATCTTATGGAAGCACAAATAGTGGAAGACGAAGTGGTTATGGATGACCTTGAAACCTCAGAATTCATCAAAGGTAAGGTTCGAGGTAACAAAACTTCTAAACCAATGACTCCTATATATTATGGAGAAACTTTCTTACATGGAATTTGTGAACCAATTTCCACTACAAATATTATGCCTTCATCACTTTATGAGGAACTCCGCTACAATTTAAATAATCCAGATGTGGAATCGGTGGACACTATTATTAAATTTTCTAATAGAACCAATATAAAACCAGAAGGTGTAATCAAAAATATCTATGTATTTATTGGCTCACTCATGTACCCCCTTGATTTTCATATTGTTGATATGCCTCGAGATTCTCTTTGTCCTATTATTTTGGGCAGGCCTTTTATTTCCATTACCAAAGCTCGAGTAGATAATTAGAAGGAAATTATTTCACTGAAGTTTGGAAAAGAGGAAATGACATTCCACTCTGCCAAACTAAAGAAGAGGCCATATGGAGCGGAGGATATCAAGGAAGAGAAGACGATTGCCGAGCTAGCGGTAATTCATTTCAGCACTCCACAAGATGAATTAGAAAGGAGCTTGATTAATTGGGAGGAAGCACTAGATGATGAGGAGAAAGAAGACATGGATGATTACCTTGATTCGATTCCAGAAGCACAAAATCCACATGACTACGAAGAACTGGTAAGAACAGGAGATGAAGAGACTCCACCAATAGAGTTGAAAAAACTTCCAGGCAATATGAGGTATGAGTTTTTAGATAATGAAAATAAATGTCCTATCATTATTAGGAAGAATCTATCAGAAAATGAAACAAATAAAATTATTTTAGTTTTGGTTAATCATCGTGAAGCCTTTGGATATACATTGAGTGATATTAAAGGAATAGATCCATCTATCATAACTCATAAGATTACCATGCTTGATGATGCTGAACCTGTAGTAGATACACAAAGATGGATTAATCCTAAAATGAAGGAAGTAGTAAGAAAAGAAGTAATACGCTTACTAGATGATGCCATATATATCCTATTTTTGATAGTAAGTGGGTTAACCCAACTCATTGCATACCAAGACAAGGTGGTCTTGATGCTGCTTTGAATGAGAATGGTGAGCTAGTTCCTGTAAGGCCAATTGTAGGATATCATATGTGCATTGATTTTAGGAAGCTAAACCGCGAGACACAGAAAAATCATAAACCTATACCATTCATGGATAAAATTTTAGAAAGACTTAGCAATAATTCTTACTTTTGTTTTCTTGACGGTTATTCTGGATATTCTCAAATTGCCATACAACCAGAAGATCAAGAACTTTCACTTGTCCTTATGGCACATAAGCTTATAGATTAATTCCATTTGGCTTATGTAATGCAGCAATAACTTTTCAGGAATGTGTTCTAAAGATTTTTGATGATTTTGTTGAGAAGACTATGGAAGTTCTAACAAACGATTTTGTTGTTTGTGGAACAACTTTCGATAATTGCCTCTATAATCTGACCAAAGTTTTGCAGAGATGCAGGCAATCAAACTTTGTTTTGAATTGGGAACAATGGTGTTTCATGGAAAGAGAAGGTAAAGTTTTTGGGCACAAAGTTTTGGAGAAAGGAATAGAAATAGACAAAACTAATATAAATGCTATAGAGAATCTTCCAATACCTCAGGACATTAAAAACTTGAAAATGTTTCTAGGACATGCAGGTTTTTATAAACGGTTTATAAAAGATTTTGCTAAACTAGCTATGCCCCTCACCAATCTTCTTGATAAAGAAACTCCATTCTATTTAGATCATGACTGCATTGCAGCTTTTTAGAACCTTAAGGATAAATTAGTTTCAGCACCTATCATGCAATCTCCAAGTGGGATGAGCCTTTCGAAATCATGTGTGATGCTAGTGACTATGCTTTAGGGGCTGTGTTGGGACATCGAGATGGAAAGAATTTGAATGTTATTTATTAAGCTAGTAGACCTCTTAATAAGATTCAGAAACATTATGCTACTATAGAAAGAGTTTCTAGCTATAATTTTTGCTTGCGACAAATTTAGATCTTACATAATTAATTCTAAGGTAATAATTCATACGGATCACCAGGCTTTGCGTCACCTCCTTGTGAAAAGGGATGCTAAGCCCATGTTGATTAGGTGGGTTTTATTACTACAAGAATACGATTTGCAAATAGTAGATATGAGGGGTAAGGATAATCCGGTAGCAGATCATCTCTCTAGGATGGAGGGAATAATTAGTGACCCCATACCTATTAATGAATCATTTCTGGGAGAATATTTAGCAAAGGTAGAAATTGCTGATCCATGGTATGAAGATTATGCTAACTATCCAGCGACAAAAATTATACCTCCTGGTATGTCAAGAAATGAAAGAATGAAATTCTTTAATGATCTTAAATATTAGTTCTAGGACGATCTGTATCTATATCGTCATGGACTTGACGGAATGATTCAGAAGTGTGTTCCTAACCATGAAATGAAAGCGATATTGAAAGCTTGTCATGATAGTCCATATGGAGGGCATCATGCAGGTAAGAGGACTACTGCAAAAGTACTTCAATCCGGATTCTATTGGCCCACCTTGCTCAAGGATGCACACATGTATGTGGAATACTGCGATGCTTGCCAAAGAAGAGGTAATATATGTAGGAGACAAGAAATGGCAATGAATTATAGTCTCATAATTGAACCCTTTGATGTATGGGGAATGGATTACATGGGACCATTTATAGAGTCGAATGGTTATACTCATATTATTGTTGTTGTTGACTATGTTACTAAATGGGTTGAAGCTATCCCAACAAATCACGCGGATGTAGCTACCTCAGTGAAGATGATCAAGGATGTCACATTCCCCTGGTTTGGAGTTCCTAGATTTCTAATTAATAACGGTGGTTATCATTTTATGAAAGGGACTTTCAGGAAAATTCTCAGCAAGTATGGAGTAACTCACCGCGTTGCTTCACCATATCATCCCCAAACAAGTGGTCAAGTGGAACTCTCTAATAGAGAACTAAATACCATACTCGAGAAGACGGTGGACAAATCAAGAAAGGATTGGTCATACAAATTAAATGACACTCTATGGGCATACTGTACTGTGTTTAAAAATCCAATGGGTATGACACCTTATAAGATGGTGTACGGTAAGGCATGCCATTTACATTTAGAACTGGAACACAAAGATTTTTGGGTAATCAAGAATTTAAATTATGATCTCAAGGCAGCAGTGGAGAAACATTTATTAGATATTCATGCTATAGATGAGTTTAGAAGTGAAGCCTATGATAATGCTAGGTTGTTTAAGGAAAAAGTTAAAAGATGGCATGATAGAAAAATATAGAATAAAACTTTTAAAAGTGGAGACGAAGTGTTACTCTATAATTCATGTCTTAAGTTGTTTCCAGGAAAACTCAGATCAAAGTGGGAAGGTCCATATGTAGTTGAAGAAGCCTATTCATTGGGAGCAGTGAAGCTCCAAGGAAAAACACCATCTCTTGCATGGGTGGTAAATGGACAACGCTTGAAGCATTATCGGGTAAAAGAAGATATAAGTGCAATCACCATAGAATTGAGCACCCCCGAAGAAGTGATAAAGCGAAGATATACGAAGAACAGAAATTACAAGAAGAATGGACTCAAGACGGAATGAGCGGTACCACAGTCAAGCTAGTGACCATAAAAGAGTGCTTCATGGGAGGCAATCCATGTGAAATAAAGGTTTGAGTAAGTTTTTAAATTTTCAGTTAAAGTCTAGTTTGAGTATTGTGTTAAATGAGAAAAAATTCATGCTCTAGCAAACAAGAAGGAAGATTGATGATGCCAAATTTGGTCAAAAATCTAAGCTGGCATTTCTCTGACAAAACCCGATATTTCGTTAAGTTTCAGATTAATAAAGAATTCTTCGAGAAGCAGAAAATTTTTGGTGGACACAGAAGGCTTAACGACCAACTATACATCGGGAATAAAAATTCTGGCAGTATAGTTGTTGCGACATCAACACTTCCATCCACAAAAGGTACTGAGAGTTTAACGACCAACTATATGGCTGGAATTAAAAATTCCACCCGTATAGTTGTGGTCCTATAGTTGTCAACGCCTTTGACAAAATAATTTCTGGAGTACTGAGAGTTTAACGACCAACTATATTGCCGGAATTAAAAATTCCGCCCGTATAGTTGTGGTTGTATAGTTGTCGGCCCTTATCCAAAAAAATATTCAGGGTACACAGAGTTTAACGACCAACTATACAGCGGGAATTAAAATGCCGCCCGTATAGTTCTGGCCATATAGTTAAGTTCCACCGTAGATCTAATCTATAGTCGGTTCACAACTATACGACGGGAACTATACGGGTTGCGCCCGTATAGTTGCTCGTTACGCAAGGCAGCTAGGGTTTTTGACCCCTCCTTTCAAAGCTGACCGCATCTAACCTTTCTCATTAAGTTTTCACAGAGCTACAGCCTCCAGCCTCGAAAGATCTTCGTCATCCCTATACATGCCCCTTTAACAACATTCGTGTAGCGAAGCCATGCAGCCCTCCAACATCAACAAGATCTAGAAGAAAGAAGAGAAGCCTATGATGAGGATCAAAGAAGCAGAACCCAAAGGATCGTCGTCATGATCTGGCTCGGAGATCAAGCCTCTCCCGAATTGGGAGGACATATTCACGCAAAGGATAGAGATGATGAGACAAGCTGAGTGGGGAAGGAACAAGGATGAGTACCTCCCTAATCCTTATCGTTACAACATAGGATCCTATTATAAACCTCCTCTTGGTCCATAACCTCTTAAACCTAAGGAGGTGCAGCAATATGAGATTCATGATAAGATCTATGAGTTAGAAAAGGCTTCTAAGGCATGCATTGAAACAATTGGAGAAGGGATTGACTCCTACTAGATGATGAACAGAAGAAAGTCGATGACATCGATGGTAGAGTTGCTTTCTTAATTAAAACTGTTTTTGAGTTAATAGATGAGAAAAAATTCCTCAAGAGGAAAATGTTGAAGCTCTAATATGACATGGCTAAGCTCAACATTCGTTTTGCAAGCATAGTTAAAGAGGGCAACATAAAAGAACAAGGCGACGCTCCTTCTACCCAGGAGGAGGAATAGGCACCAACCAGGAGTTAATTGATCCCACCTGGCTTGATTCCAAGCTTGGGGAGATCTATAAAGACCTTGTAATCTTTGTTACAAGTTTTATAATACCGTTTTTGAATTAGTTCAAACTACAAATAAAGTTTGCATCATTAGTATTCCCTTCAGGAATAGTCAATCCCTTTTATGAAAATCCGAGTTTATTTTTATATATGGAGCAATATTGAGTTTGTGTTTGCTTTATTGATATATGAATGACTTGAGTATAATATTACTTGCACTTGATGATAGCAATAGGAGTCTTCCACACCATTGGTATTAATGGAACACTTAAAGATAATTTGGTCAATATGCTGTAAGTCTACGGTTTGATTTACAAAGAAAAATTATCTATACAGTTAAGTTGAGAAAGAAACCTTGAACAAAGGAAAGTGAAAGTGCTATCAAAATAGAATGAGAACAAGTCGAGGTAGAATCTTCAAGTCATGAGAATGCTTTGTATACAATTGGAATTTGATAATTGAGATTGTTAGACTTTGAATTCCTACATGAAGTGGAATGTATGGCTAGCTCCTTTGCACAGCACTTAAACAAAAGTGTGAGCATATATATAAAAGAAAAGAAAAGGAAGAAGAAAAGAGCGAGTGTGCAAAGAGCAAGTAGGCATATACCAATGTATTGTAGTATGACAAAGATACACATTTGAGATTTTGAATCCCAAGTGAATACGTGAATCCTAAAACACTTGGGACTACCTCGCTAACTCATTCGGTTGAACTGGATACTTTTACATTATGTTGAAATTCATCTTTTATGAATTGTTGATCACTAAGGTGTGGAAGCCTGTTAATACTATTCAGATGGTTCTAGTAAGGTACTATTCAATAAACTTATTCCTATGTATCGTACATGATAAACACATAATGCAATTGCCTCATTTATTTTATCGACTCAGCTTCATGAATATGAGGATCACATCCATTAAGCTAAAACTTGCTCAGGACGATCAATAGTCTAAGCTTGGGGAAGTTGATGAGTGCATATTCGGATCATGTTTTACATTATTATTTTGCATTGTATATGTAGGATCTTGGTATTTTACGGCGCTCGCGCGCACATTTTATGTCTGTTTTCACCACGATCAGGACATGTGATGGATCCAATGGATACAATTCTTGGAGCAGTTGTACTGTGGAGAAAAGGAGTCAAAAACAACGTAAAACGCTTATTTGGGAAATATTAATAATACCAGAAGAAAACCAAAAGCGAACAAAGGAGGTAGAGAGTCCAACGACCAACTATACAACCGAAGCAATTTTCTGGCCGCATAGTTGGCACCGCCTTCGCCTCGTCAAATAGTTTCACCCTGTGCAATTGGTTCGGGGAGACGACATACAGAGCACCTAGAAATCGTAGAAACCTCACCTCCGGAAAGGATCTGGAGGGGGGAACTCATCCACAAGGGATCCATCTTCGCCCTGTGCAGATCCAGGAGGCTAAGGCATCGATCTTCATCATCCACCGCTGCATCACCACCATCTCCATACATCCCATCTACATCTCGTCTAGATCTTGTTGTAATTTCCGTACTCGTTGTGGATTTATACAAGTACTATTCATCTATGATTGTTTCCATTACCATTGCTATGATGTTGATTGCCTCCATGTCTGAGTAGATCTCTAGTTCTTGGGGAGATGGAGAAACCCTAGCATATGGAGAAACCCTAGCATATGACTGAGATGAGATAGATATTATTATGTTATACATTATATTGTGTTCATGTTAATTGTCTTCATCTTGATGTTGGGAGTTGTGCACCTCCTTAACATTCGCCTCTTATGGGGACTCGATGAAGGTGATTACTTGTTGGTAGACGAAGGGATGATAACACTTACTGTGACTATAAAGATGTTGTCATTCTTTACGTACTAACTTGGGGAATCAAGGAGAACTCACAAAGCCATGTCCATGCCATGGGAGAAATCCCTTAATAGCGCAGTAATTCAATTGATGTTGATTGTTGTCTGCTGTGGTTATGAGGATGATGTGTGCAGCGGTTGCTGGCTATTCGTCCATATATGGAGCTCCTCCCATATATATACACATTATAAGAATATTCGTTATAATAATCTCGACTACTTAGTCCAAATTGCTAGCGGTGTATCCACTATTCCCTGAGAACGCCTTTTCCCTATTGTAGTTCTAAAGTTCTATTATACACGTGATTCTTACTTTCTGCATTAAGTTTTGCTTTACTTTAAATCACCTTGTTCAACCAAAAACCCAAAAACAACTCTACTTTACTTTCATCTAAAAGTTAATTATTAAGTACTTCATTTAGTTATAGTTAAAAGCATTTTAGTCTTTCGCCTACTGCTCCCTGAGGGATCGATATCTTTATTTCGAAACTAGCTACAAACGATCTGTGCACTTGCAATCATCACTCACCAAGAGCGCGGAGGTGGCGCCAGCGAGATGAGGTGTGGCCATAATCAACGACAAGCGGCGATGGCCAGCGTCGGACATGACGAGTTGATTGGGTTGATTGCAGGCTTCCTAACTCATACTTGTGGATGAGGATGACGAGGCAAACCATGCAGAGCTCGAGGCTCAGACCGATGACAATGAGAGGGTACTGCGTGGACTAGAGTTTCGTTTAGAGGGAATAGAAGGAAGAGAACCCGAAGGAGAGTGAGATGATAGGGGTGAGCGAGAGGGCCTCGCAGAAGTTTATCCCCTTGTCTTGGGGTGGCGGCGGGGCATGAATTGATGTGGACAGGGCGACGATAGCACCGGTGACATGTAGGTGTGCTTGTGATGAGGAAGACAACGAAGGAGGCGAAACAGTACGCAGGCCAGGCTGCTATTGGGCTTCGGCTGGCGATGAGATGTTGCGCGCGGCGGCAGGGAAGAGAGGGAAGAAGAGATGGGCCGGTATGGGCTGCTCTACCTATTTTTCTAGCCAAAACCATTTTCCATTTGTTTTTCTCATTTTCTCTTTTGTAACTCCATTTCAATTCTATTTAAAATATTCCAAGAATACTAGAAGTCTTTGTAAAGTATTTGAAATACTTTGAGGCCCTTATAATCCTTTTGGTCTCCACATTTTTGTGTTTTCAAAATTCAAAAGCCATTTGAATTGATTCAAAGAGAGAGGGGAAAACTAGGGTTTAGGGTTTTGCATATTTTCTCTTTCTTTGCATTTTGTCTTACCAAAATAAATGATGCTCATGAATGCACAAAGAAACCCTAATATAATATTATTTAATACTAGGGGTGTTTAATGCCGGGGGATGACTCCCGGTAGGATCAAGCTATGATGTAAAGAAGAGGTTGACCAGGACTAAGGTTGACCAATGTAGGGTGGCCAACATAGGCCAAGATACCCAAGCTAGCATAAGCCAACATACCTTGGCCGACATATATAGTTATGTCAGCATAATTGTTCCTTCTATGCAGGTTCCCCCAAGCTGAGTTACCTAGGTTGAGGTCGACATAAGGGTTGGCATATGCCGGGAGGGCAGATGTGGCCTCAAGGTCATCGCCTTTGTCTAGCCTAGGATCCCCGGAGGTGATAATCATGCCCTTATCAAGCGTGCCCCTAAATCCTGGAGCCTAGTCCCATCGAGGATTTCCAGGAGGGAACAGTTGTCAACGGGAGACTATTAGCGGTCATGGGCATGTCAAGTCCCATCACTAAGATGAAGAGCATCTATGCCAAGCCAACAACTTCTGCTATAACATATTCTAAGGATATTCCATGCCACCTCAGCCCTAACTGTAACCTGGGCACCCCTTTATAAGGTGCACCAGGGCCTCCTAGAAGAGGGTTGATTCACTTTTTACTTGTTCTTCCCAAGTAGCGCAAACAGAGGCAAGAGCTTATTCTTCCTCCTCTCGTATATAGCTCGACGAGCCATTTTAGCTACAATATTGATCAAAGATATAAGATCTAGCATGTTGGAGTAGGGGTTTTATCTCACTAGGAGAGCCCTGAACCTGGGTATATTGTGTGTATTCTGTGAGCGGTCTCCACTGCACCATTTGATACCTTCGATCCGGATTACGGATGTAGTATAGCTTCTTTTTCCCTAGTAGACCTAGGTTATCGAATCATCGGGAAGAAGATGCGTAGTGAAGTTACTTTAACGGAACTTCGGGAGTTTTAGAATTCCTTTTGTGTTTTTACCGAACCAAGAGTTTGCGTCTTTTTGTTGTTGTCAATGATGGAGATAGAGGGCCTAGGGCGTTCGGTTTCACCTGTAGCTGTGCAAAACATCTGATGGGAATAAAAGATAGAAATAAAGTATGCATGTAATTGTTAGAGCAAGATAAATTATATGTGAGCAGTGCATCCATAATTGCCATTGCCACCGCAACTGCTTATAGCAATAACCTAGTAGTCTCATCCATAGAAGAAAGAGAACTAATGGTATGCATAGTGATGTCACCATTAATCCCAAGTAAATCCCTCACTTATAGCCGTACTACCCCTTTTGTCACTGGGGTTCCCAACCTGCAGATTAGTCATTACTCATACTCCCTATACCTAGCTCAACCCTCAGGGTCTTGGGTACCTAACAAGTCCTTGAATTGAGGCAAGAGAGGATACAATAATAATCATTTCATACAAACTAATACATGATCCCATCTATGATAAATAACATGCACAAATACTACATGGCTAGGCCAAATCCCTTAGCCCAAGGAGAATTAATCACACATAGAGATGAGATCAACAATCACAAACATTGTAATGGAAATCATAAGATTGATAGAAAATAGTCTTATAATGTCGCCAATCGAAGAAGATATCTACTATTACAAGTGGTGGGGTATGGCTATGATGGTGGAGAAGGGCTTTGGAGATTATATCTAAGTCTATTCTTTTGGCGGATCTTCAGTGTGGTGGATGGAGATCTAGAGGCGGTTGATGATCTGGGGTAGGGACTCTCGAGGATCTTTTCTCGTTGCTCGAGGCTTCTTTATATAGGGGTCCCTTCATGAAAGTTGTTATGTTTGACCTAGCAGCGTTGATGGAAACTATACGGCCAGAATTTTATTTTGGTCGTATAGTTGGTCGTTAAAGCGTTTGCCTTTAACCGATGACTCCTGGTTTCTTCTGGTTGTTGGAAATCTCGTATCTTTGACTTTAATGTAGTGATTCCCATCATTAAACATCATTATCTATGCAGGACAAAATAGAAGGAAAGGATTGCAAACCTCTTTAGTACTATCGAACTTCTTCTCCTCAATTGGAGTTTTCTAGCTCTTTATTAAACATAAACTTAAACTAAAACTTAAAAACTTTACTCAAACCTTTATTTCACATGGGTTGCCTCCCATGAAGCGCTCTTTTATGGTCAATAGCTTGATCTCAATGTTGCTCACTTAGGCCAGATGAGTGGAACACCCACTCCGAAATAGTTGACCTTCAAAGTGATGACCTCCTTTTCATCATGCTTGGCTTTCTTATTCCTGGGGAAATGAATAACAAAAGGATCCCGTGAAGGCAATTGGAGCTTCAAGTTCCCTTCATTTAGATTACTCAAAGCCTTAATAGTTCGAAAGGACGGCCTAATATAATAGGACCAGTAGCATCTTCAGGCATGTCAACAATAACAAAATCAATAAGAGCGGGACAGCCTTTAATGTATACTAAAGTATTCTCCTTAATTCCTAGCTTGTTTGTATGTAGAATCTGCTAGATGAAATTTTAACTCGGTGATCTCGAAAGTGCCAAGATTTAACTTGTTAAAAAGACTCTTTGGAATTGTTGAGACGCTTGCACCTAGATCACAAAGTGCAGCTATCTCATTGGTTCCAATTTTAATCTTAATAGTAGGCTCAAATATGTCATCAAGCTTCATAGGTAATTTTTCAGCAATTTGCTTATATTCTTCCTCTAGGTCACGTAACTTTATTGCTACCTGATTAACAAAGTGTTGGTACATAGCTTCCTCATTACCTTCACTTACCGGAATCTTAATGTTGATCCTTTTTACGAGATCTTCTATGGTGTAGCTTGGTGAAGGGGCATTACTATAATCAAGTTCTTCAGGCTCCTCCCTTCGGATTCTCATCATCTTGAGGTCATCAACAGGATTAGGCTTAGCTTTACCTGCAAATTTAGCTAGAATGAGAATTTGACTCTCGGTTTATCTTACCTAGTTGTGCCTCAACGATCCTCGTTCTTTCTTGAAGGGCCTACAAATCATTTCTCAAACTAATAGCTTAGTTAGATAATTTACCAAGCATAGCATCATGGTTCTCTGTTATTTTAACAAGAATATTGTTTTGTTCATTTTGTGAGTCTATAAAAGACTTAAGTGTTTCTTGGAGACTACCATTACTAGTTCCCATATTATTATTAGAGTTACCTACAGGACTAGAATAATGTTTCTGAAAATTAGGATTATAATTCTTCTTCCAAGCAGGGTTATAATCATTATGAGCTATGAAGTCTATTTCTTCAATATTTGTTTCAGGGATAGCTCTTACCTGGGTTTCCTTACCTTTTACGGCTAGTATGAGCTCATCCAACTTAGCATTGAGTTCTTCATTTTCTTGTGGTGAAACGAGTTCGCCTTCTTTGTGTTTGATCTATCCACATGCCATTGGGCATGGTTGTCTTGCATATTGTCTAGCAGTTGCTTTGCTTTGGTAATATGTGTACCCATAAATGTTCCTCCAGCTGCAGTATCAAGCATAGACTTAGACACAAGGTTAAGAGCATTATAAAATAGATGGAGAATTAACCAATCTTCCATCCCATGACTAGGACAGTTTCTCATGCATTCTTTCATCCTCTCCCATGCAAGCGCTAGTGGCTCACGCTTTTCCTATCTAAAACCAGTAATATTAGATCTAAGTTGCATAGTCTTTGCAGGTGGGAAAAATTTAGTCATAAATAAAGAAGTGCATTCCACCCATGATGTAATAGTATTTCTTGGCAAAGATAACAACCATTCTTTTGCTCTTCCTCTAAGATAGAAAGGAAATAGACGCAATTTAACCGCATCGGGGTCAACGTCTTTTATACGCATCATATCACATATTTTAGTGAAAGTATTCAAGTGCATACCTGCGTCCTCAACAGCAGAGACTCCAAATTGATTATGTTGAACCAAACTTAAATAATGGACCTTAATTTCATAGTCATCAACAGCAATTGTTGGCTGAGTAATAGGAGTACGCAAATAATCATTGTTGGGAGTAGCAAACTCCCAAAGCTTCTTTTCAGCCATATTTCCTATGTTTTTGGGTTTTCTTAAACAGAGACTTATAATAGTAAAAGTAAGAATTTAAAGGCTAACTAATTTTTTGTTTTTTAAATAAAGACTGAAGGCAAACTAACAAAATTAAAAACAAGAATTAAAAGTATCAAGGTTCCTACTAACCTCGCCTGGGTAGCTATTGCTTCCCTGGCAACGGCGCCAGAAAAAGGGTTGATACCTTCGATCTGGATTACGGATGTAGTATAGCTTCTTTTTCCCTAGTAAACCAAGGTTATCGAATCCTCGGGAAGCAGATGCATAGTGAAGTTACTTTAACGGACCTTCGGGAGTTTTAGAATTCCTTTTGTGTTTTTACCGGACCAAGAGTTTGCGTATTTTTGTTGTTGTCGATGATGGATAGATAGGGACTAGGGAGTTCGGTTTCACCTGTAGTTGTGCAAAACATCTGATGGGAATAAAAGATAGAAATAAAGTACGCATGTAATTGTTAGAGCAAGATAAATTATATGTGGGCAGTGCATCCATAATTGTTATTGCCTCCGCAACCGCTTATAGAAATAACCTACTAGTCTCATCCATAGAAGAAAGAGAACTAATGATATGCATAGTGATGTCACCATTAATCCCAAGTAAATCCCTCACATACAGCCGTACTACCCCTTCTATAACTAGGGTTCCCAACATGCATATTAGTCATTACTCATACTCCCTATACCTGGCTCAACCCTCGGGGTCTTGGGTACCTGACAAGTCCTTGGACGGAGGCAAGAGAGGATACAATAATCATCATGTCATACAAACTAATACATGATCCCATCTATGATAAATAACATGCACAAATGCTACATGGCTAGGCCGAAGCCCTTAGCCCAAGGAGAATTACTCACGCATAGAGATGAGATCAACAACCAGAAACATTGTAATGGAAATCATAAGCTTGATAGCAAATAGTCTTACAATGTCGCCAATCGAAGAAGAGATCTACTATTACAAGTGGTGGAGTATGGCTATGGTGGTGGAGAAGGGCTTTGGATATTAGATCTAATTCTATTCTTCCGGCGGATCTTCGGTGTGGTGGATGGAGATCTGGAGGCGGCTGATGCTCTGGGGCAGGGACTCTCGAGGCTCTTTTATCGTTGCTCGAGGCTTCTTTATATAGGGGTCCCTTCACGAAAGTTGTTCTATTTGACCTAGCGGCGTCGATGGCAACTATACGGTCGGAATTTTATTCCGGTCGTATAGTTGGTTGTTAAAGTGTCTTCCTTTGGCCCATGACTCATGGTTTCTTTTGGTTGTTGGAAATCTCATATCTTTGACTTTAATGTAGTGATTCCCATCATTAAACATCATTATCTGCGCAGGAAAAAATAGAAGGAAAGGATTGCATACCCCTTTGAATATTAGGCATTATTAGCAGGGTTTAGAGAGATATTGCATAAAAATATGAATAATATCCAGTTTAAATGTGGATGTAGATGGCTATATTTCAGAGCCGTCACCATCCCTCCCCAGATCCTCCGGCGTCCATATGGCCCCATATTTAGCCATCCTATGGCATATGCTATGATACCACCAGGACTATTGGCACCCACCGTGGGGCTAGTAGCGGTGCTGGCTAGGGTTTTCATCCGGACAGGAAGCTTCATCACCTTCGCCGAGTGTGTCGTCTCTGTCCTTGTCTGGAGGTTCGGCTTGCTAGACTTCATCAGTGACAACCTTGGAAATTTTGGAAACATGCCTTTCCTGTGCAATGGCAAGTTCATCAGCTTCGGCACGCACATGGTCTATGTCACCATCAACATCTCCTGCAAGTACCCAAAGAAGGTGGTGATAGCAGTGGATCTACATGCTCTATGCGCAGCTGGTGGCCGACATACCAATCGCCCCGCTAGCAGCATGGAGGTGATGATGATGACACCAGAGGCCGATGCTGGCAAAGATCCTGTTGAGGAGGTGGATACAACTCCCAAGGATCCAAGATCAAGGGGCCCTCCGCTGGAAAAGCCGGAGAACATCCTACATGCATGCATAGAGAAACTAGTTGTACCAGTGGCACCAATAGTTGATATGGCTCGTGCACAGGCCAAGCTAGAGCAAACTCGGCAGAATGTACTATGGGGAGCTATGCAGGTGGCTAGTGCTTGGGAGGAGCTGAATATCACCCTCCATGAGTACAACAAGGCTCATAAGTTTAATCTAGTATGTCCTAGTCATTTAGATGGTTTGAGGAATAGAGGTAAAAACCTCAATGCTGAGATAGCTAGAGATGGTAGATAAAAGTCTGTTGCATCGGTTAGTCAGATGTTGGCGGGTATGCTGAAATACAGTACCCCGACTAAGAACCTTAGGGCTGCAGAGGCAATAGCACTCGAGATACTGGGCTCATCCGGCGAAGCCCGGCGTAGGTAGCAGGAGTGGTAAACGAGTTAGTGTGTATTGCTAACCGGCAGAATGATGCAATCACCAAGGCAAACCCGGCTGGTGCTGGAGGTTCCCAGATCGCTCATTCGGCTAGGGGCGCCACGGAAAAATCTGTCAGCCAAGCGGCAGCTTCGCCTCATGTGGTTCCTAGGAGAGAGGGGAGTGTTACCTCTGGAAGAAACAAGCAGTTAGTATCTTACAACCCAAAAGTTGTCGGGCAAGGTAATGTAGGCCAAGGGAATATTGGGCAAGGAAATGTCGGTCATGGAAATGCTGGTCAAGGTAATCCTAGCTAGGGTAATGTTGTTCAGGGAAATGTTGGGCATGGCAATGCCGGGCAGAATAACCCGAACCATCATGACCATCACTCGGCTGACGGGGGGCAGCAACAACAGTAACAACTTCAATATCAGCATGAGGTGCAAAACCCACCTCGGCAGTAGCAAAGTGCAGGACTAGCTGTGCAGCACCAAAATGCTAATCCAATGGTGATCCGATACAATGATGGTTATTCGTCTATGGCGAATTACGGATACCAGAGGCCACAATATTAGATGATGGGGAATCCATTCGAATCCCGGCCAGGGAGCTGAAATTTACAGCCAGATGATGCTCGGTTGAAGTTGGATAGGATATATATGTTAGAAATGATGGAAGGGCAATGTCCCCCCGGGTTCAGCATGTTTTGGACCTCGGATTATGAGAGAACCGCCAGTACCAAACTTTTAGTTAGCAAGGGGAACAAAAACCTATGACATTAGCACCAAGCCACAAGTTTGGTTGATAGATTACGCCACAACTATGCATATTGCACAAGGAAACCACAGATGGGCGGTGAGATATGTCCCACAGATGTCAAAGGGACCTTCTAGAGTCTGGTAAACAATTTTCCAGCAGGAAGCATCAACTGTTGGCTGGATTTAGAGGAAGCCTTTGTCAGTAACTTTACAAGCACTTACAAGAGGCCGAATCACCCTCAGTAACTGTCCATGTGTAGGCAGAGATATAGTGAAATTGATAGAGACTTTCTAACTAGATGGAGTACCATGCGTAAGTCATGTGAAGGGGTTGTTGAGTCGCAAGCCATAACAGGGTTTGCTCAGGGTTATCAACATGGAAGCATATTGTGGCAAAGGTTACATAGAGATATGCCAGCCACTCTGGTTGAGATAATTAAAATAGTAGATTCGTATGCATTGGGTGATCCTACCCAGCCACTACTTATGTCGGCTGAGCTAAATGGGGAATAGTACTCGCATGATGGGGCCAGATCATCCAAAAGGAATGATATGAATGATTTCTGAGGAAAAAGGAGAGACGATAGGCCAGATTACCTCTATGGGTCAAACCAGGTGGCGGTACTGAACCAGGATCAGCCTAGTGCCAGTAATAGCCAGCGCCAGAAGAGCAGAGGCTAGCAATGGACATAGAAAATGATGGCAAGAAACAACGGGGTGAGCAAAATAAGCAGTGGCAGGAGAGGCCGAAATACACTTATGAGATGATGTTGGATCAGCCGTGTAGTTGTCATACACCAAACCCGGGTAAGTCAGGAAACCACACAACTGGGTAGTGCAGCTGGTCCCAGGATGCTGGAAAGGGGGATATGGGTTTACCACCTCCACCACCACTCACAGGAGCAAATGCTCAGGCGTTGTTTCCACAGTCGAGGTATGAGAACCAGGAGAGGAGAGAAATAGTGAATCAAGTGGGAAACCAACATAACCAGGGGAATGACTATGGCAATGCCGGCCAAGGAGGCCGGAATGAGTACCGGAAACACCATCAAAGCTACATCGTCTTTGTCATGGAGGCAACAGATAAGCAGAGCCTGTAGAGGCGACAAGTGAAAGTGAATGAAGTTATTCCATCGGTGCCAAAATTCATGTACTAGTCTGACCAAGAAATCACTTGGAGCATCATGGACCATCCCAAGATCATGCCAAGTCTAGGGGCATATGCTTTAGTGTTGGACCTGACATTCATTGGGCTCGACATAAATGTCAAGTTCTCCAAGGTTCTCGTAGATGATGGAAACGGTATCAATATAATATACCGGGATACAATGCACAAGTTGGGTATAACAGCGAACGTGTTGGAGCCGACAAAGACCACTTTCCATGGCATTATGCCCGGATTGTCATGTGAGCATATGAGAAAAATCCAGATAGATGTTTTATTTGGTACAAGGGAGAATTGTTAGACAGAGAACCTGTTGTTCGAGGTAGTGGACCTCACTAGTTGTTATCATGCTTTGATTGGCAGGTCGGCATTGGCGAGATTCATGGACTCCACCCATATAAGCTATCTGAAAATGAAAATGTCGGGACCAAATGATGTCATCACCTTTGCATGCAATTACAAGCGCTCTATGGAATGTGCCTCGGCTGGCTCCTCGCTGGATGATTCACTGGTTATTGCTCAAGAGAAGAAGAGCATCCATGATGTTGTGGCATTGGCACAGTCGGCTCAGCTGAATATGTCGGCATTGAGTAACCCACATGGCAGCGTATCTTTCCAAGCGATCAAGGAAACAAAGAAGATCCAGGTCGATGTTGAGTTCCCAAGCGCATTGTCACAATTGGTGTTGTCCTGACCGACAAATAGGAAAGCAAGCTCGTTAACTTCCTCCATGAGAATCAGGATATCTTTGCATGGTCGACACAGGACGTGCTAGGCATTCCTAGGGAGTTGGCCAAGCACTATTTGCACGTCAGGCTAGATGCAAGACCAGTGAAGCAACCTCTCCGCCACTTCACCGAAGATAGGAGAAATGTTATTGGAGATGAGATAGCTTGGCTGCTCCTAGCCGGGTTCATCATGGAAGTGTTACATCCGAATTGGCTATCAAATCTGGTCTTGGTCAAGAAGAAGAAGCACGACCCTAATGTTGCACTGGTCCGGCGTATGTGTATCTATTACACAAATTTGAACAAGGCTTGTCCCAAGGACCCTTTTCCTTTACCTCGGATCGATCAAGTGATCGACTCCACTACTGGTTGTGAGTTATTATCATTTGTAGATGCGTATTCTGGTTTCTAGCAGATACCCTTAAACCCAGCAGATCAAATAAGGACAGCCCTTATTACACCGTACGGGGCTTATTGCTATCGTACCATGCCCTTTGGTTTGAGAAATGCAGGTGCCACATATCAAAGGTGTATGCAAATATGTTTGGATGATCAAATTGGTAAGAATGTGCAGGTATATGTCGATGATATGGTCATCAGAAACAAGGAGAGTCATACTCTCTTGGAAGACATAAGGCAAACATTCGCAAACCTGAGAAGGTTCAGAATGAAATTGAACTCGGAAAAGTGTACATTTGGTGTCTCGGCCGGAAAATTACTCGGTTTCCTTGTATCAAGACGAGGTATCAAGGCCGACTAAGATCAGAGCCATAGAGAGAATGGAACTACCGAAGTGCATCAATGACGTCCATAAGTTTACTAGTTGCCTGGCGTCATTGAGTCGCTTCGTTAGTCGGCTGGGGGAGAAGGCACTACCCTTATATCAATTGATGAAAAAAGCTGATAGGTTTATTTGGACGCCTCAAGTGGATGACACATTCCACGAACTTAAAAAATGTTAGCCTCAGCACCAGTATTAGCTTCACCATTCTCCAAAGAGTCGATGTTGCTCTACATTGTAGCAACAAATCGAGTTGTTAGTGTCGTAGTGGTAGTTAAGCATGAGGAGGAAGTAATTGTAGGGGTTCCGCGTATGAAAACAATAAATTTTTACCCTACGCCCCTGAACCCCTAAAGCTGCCAGGACCTATCTATTAGTAATACAGTAATGGGAGGGGCTTTTCGCGAACTTACCCTTGAAGACCGAAAAGCGTTGTCAATGCTCAGGAGAGCGTGGTTGATGTAGACGAGCCGAAGCTGACCTCAAGGTCGTGATGAAGTCCTTGCGCTCCTTCTGGCTCCAACGACTTGAGTGCCTCAAGTGTGACCCTCGCGAGGAGTTACACACGTCCGGTGCCTGACGATGACTCCCGCTTCCCCGATCCAGCAGCAGTTGCGGAAGTAGAGCTCCCGGATCCGAATCCCTTGATGGCAGCGCTCATGATGAAGATGTCTATCGCTCGCGCAGTCCAAACTTGGGACCACGGTCACGAGAGAGAGAGGGGGAGAGAGAAAATATCAACTGGAGGTCCTCCCAAAAGTGGGGAGACCTTTATTGATTATTGGTGTATCTATCTTGGCCAAATACCCCCACTATATATAGGGGAGGGGAGGTACTACCTCCCTCAAAGTCCCGGGGTGGGACTAAAGGAGAGGAGGGAGTGGGGAGGCTGCCGGCCAGCCCCTAGTGGGCCCTGCGCGGGGGGCTAGGCCCAGCCGGCCAGCCCCCTTGCCCCTTCTCCCTCTCTCCTTTCCCTAATAGGCCCTCTCCCTCCGGAAATTGGCCCATTAAGCCTTTTTGACCTTTAATTGATTTTTCTATTTATTAAATAATTATGAATAAATGATTAAATCAATATTTAACATTCATTCACACATCATTCAATCTCCGTGGCTATGTAACACCTTCCACCTCCACTCCGGACATCCTCCGGACTTACCGAAACCCTTCCGGTTTTGTCCCTTCTTTTCTTTGGTGATTCTACCGATCCTATAAACACTCTCTAAGCATCATCAAGCCCTTAAGCATGACACCCCACGGTTCGGGAACACTCTAGACATGGTCGGGACCCTCCCGCACCAATGATCGATAGAGGGACCTGGATGGCCATGTGACCCCTATGTGTTCCACGAAAATCTTTCGTCGTTTAAACCGGGACAGTCGTGTCTTATTACCTTTGTCACTCGATACTTGCATTGCCTGAGATCTGATCAATGACATCACCATGTCGTGTTGAATCTTGTTACTGAACAATGCTACTTGACTCGTTCCGACAAGTGATATCCTCGTGATCAAATCACACGCTACGCAGCTATTGGATATAACTTCTCCGAGTGGGCCCTTGAGTATCTTCTCGTCACATGGACAGAAAAATCCCGCTCTTGACATATATTGCCTCTACGGTTTCCTCCGAATAACTGAACACACCTTTATAACCACTGTTTTACCAGATGGCGTTTGATGCTATCTAAGCACTCTCGGGAGAAAGTGATTGATATAGCCTCAAGGTCTAAGGAATAGTCTACGAGGATCCATTTCTAATCATCGTAACTTGAACTTCGTGACATGATTGGGTCACGATGTTTAGGTTGGGTATTGGTTCATCATGTCATTCTCAGAATGAGATGACCTCATTTCCAACTGGCATAAATGCCACATGATCAGGAAACATGATCATCTGTTGACTAATGAACCAGTGACTAGAGTTTCACTGGGAACCCCTGGTTGTTTGTATATCACACATGTATTGATGTTTCCACTCAATACAGTTATAGCATGATATAAAACTTAATCATAAACTATATGAAATATGATAATAGTCCTTACTACTATTTGTCTCTAGGGCATATTTCCAACAGTCTCCCACTTGCACTAGAGTACAAATACACTAGTTGCATTTGTTCTCAATCATTGGCACCATATATCCGGTACCCTGAACATGCTTGCTCATGGAAGAGGTTGAGTCTTGGGTCTGTACTTTACAGTCCCAAATCCTTTGCAACTTACTGATGTCACTTTGATTGACATTAATACTTTATCATCACATGATATCATCTATGTGTATGCATCGTCGTTATGGCAGCAGAACGAGGCCTGATTCCAGGAGCCTGCAGTGACGTTAGATCAACCTTGAGGGCTTTCTCATGAGCACTGTGCCCTGGGACACATCATTCTATGTTAAAAGCGAATTAGCCCCGCCATAACATTATACAACACTTTAGATGGTACCCTTATCTATTATTATAAATGTATTCATCGAAACACTAGTGCACTCTGTGCCACTTTTGATGTTTTGTTCACCTCGCTTCCTACTTGACTTTAATTGGTATCTACAGGAGTTTCCAACATATTCCCTTATAACATAACCATTTATGTTTTAAGATATGTTATCCTTTATGGATATGGAAAATATATCCACAGTTCTCTACTAGACACTGCGGACAGACTTAGCTTAACATTCTGTGATTCGAACTTAATCACTTTCAAACATTCCTTATTTGGATCACATATTATGCTAAGTTATCATCATGGTTTTCTAAGATAGAACCTATGTCTCAACATAGTGGATGACGATCATCCTTTTCTTTCTTTTACCATCATTGTTAAACTTAATACTATTCCTAATTTGAGTCATTAAGGACTAGTTCCTTAATTAACTTCTATTCTGAAACACTTTTCAGAATCCCTTAAGGAATACTACATAATATCATAATATAGTTATTATCAACTTCTACATCTTATAAATCATTATTTATAAGTATTTGCGCCTTTCATTCTTAACACACTTAAGAATTACTCCTATAAGCTCCCACTCAAAATATGTTCCTACATATTTGAGTTTGAGACTCATATTGCTCCCACTCAAAAATATGTCAATCACATATTGTTTCAGGAAGACTTTCATATATCCCACTCAATTTTATGCAAATTGCATATCTCCTTAATATTTTCAAAAACTTCAAAATCCTTTGATCAAATATCAAATTTGGAGATTTACTATGAGATATTAGTACTAGTACTAGTTTTAAATCCTCTAGACATTCAGCACACTTGAATCAAATTCATTTGAATTTGTCCAATACCTGACAAATTGTGCTTTTGTCATTTACCCCCTTTTCCACTATGGCTTTGTAGTCATTTGGGAAAATCCAAGTAACCCATTTTACTTGTGAGATTCAGCAATGAATTGCCTTCTAATCTCAAGGGAAGTTTGCTTCTAGGATTTCTCATAATTTTAGTTTACCATTATTTCCTTTGTAGTTCGTAGGTATGTCACATTCCAATAATCATGACAAATGATTCACAAATGTCTCCATACAAGATATGGATTACATTTTGAATCCTACTTCATGTAATGAAAAACACAAGTGGGGAAAAGCACAATGATCAAAATCATTGATTCTTTACTTCTGTGAACAGAATCGTTCAGGAACATTGTCTATCGCGCTTCTCGACACTCTGATGCAGGGTTTTGAATCCTCATCGTGTTTTACACTATTTCCCATTTGCTCCATAATTGAGAAACATCACTAAAAGTGAGCTTTCTCAAGAATGCACCAAAATCCAAGCAATACGAATCTTGCTTTCCTTTTGGTTTCAGCTATGGGTTTTGTATTCAAAGTTTCCAATGAATACTCTACAAGGACTTATTCACTATTGTTTTGGTTATATCGAATAACCCCAAAACCTTCACGAATTCAAATGGTTCACTACTTCTAATCGAGTGCTAACTATTTCTAAGCTAATGGTCTCTACATCTACACTTACAACGATTTATTTGGTGCTTTTTATTCAACCCCTTTGATATCTAATATCACATTGTGATGCTTTGCATTTTGACGTTTCAAAATGTTTTGCATTTCTCAATTAGTTTTATGCCATCCTTATAAAATTGAATTTCATTACTATTCATCAAATCATAACATTTGATTCTCTTTTATATTTATACCCTTTGTTGATGAAACACTTTGATCAAATCAAATAGTTTCATATTCATGTTTCCTTTAGTAAACTACTTTACACATTTAAACAATCATACAATGATAATTACCATTTTCGTTAAAACCCAATACATCAAATATGTATTTACTTTTAAAAATTCTTTAAACACTTTGTATTCAAGCAATACATGGTGTTCAAGTTATTTTGCCGAACTCAGACATGATTTATATGTGATAAGAAATCGAATGACTTTCACATATTATCACATAACTTTGAATTTAAACAATGGTTTTTCATTCACTAATGAACATATCATTAAGTTGGGTATTTTAAACAAGGCATTTTAATATTTTACAAAAGTTCATGTATTATCAATTAGTTTCAAACAACAAGGATAATTCACAAGTAATCAAACAAGATATGAACACGAATAGAAATCATTCATAAAAGCAGAACAACTGTTTGTTACAAACTCATATGAATAACCGTCTCACAAAGTGTGAGACACACTAAAGAAGTTCACAATCTCTTGATTACAATAATCATCCTAAAACATAAACTAAATGATAAATGTTGAGGGAGAGTGTCGTCGGCCATCATCATCATGCTCGCCATCAACACGCAACGTCACCTCCTCTCCAGCAAGCACCTCTCATGCAGAAGGACCTGTTTTCAGCAAAACAGAACAAGTATCAGATATACTTAACACTACAATGTGTTTGCAAGAATATAACATTTATAAAACTATATATCAAATATATACCTTTGTCATCGATGACCTCTCCGGTGATTGGTTCAACCTTTATGTTCCTGAAACGTAATATGAACTCATGGAAATCCAATGTTTCCGTATCACCACTCATGATGCTACTCCGGACATGTCCTTCGTAGCTGGGAGGCAACGACCGAAGCAGTACGTCTATCACAAATGGATCAGCCATCCAGTAATCCACGAAGTGAACCAGTCTCATGTGTGCATCAAGCATGCGCTCGAAGTGACCCTTCAGACATGTGTGCTCTTCCATCTGTATGGAAAGGAACTCTCCAAGCAGCTCGTGCTTCCACATGTGCACATGGCCTATGAACTCAGCTCTCAGATGATCCACCATCGAATATGGATCAATATCACCCATGAGCGGATGTAGTTCATCCACCATCCCGTAACGCATTATTATCTGAATGTAGGTGGACATCTCTTGACGATAGTAGCGGTCTGCCAGCTCTTGTGGGGTCTCTTAGTAGTCTGGCTCAATCAAATCCATTGTGTGGCATATGTAGTCTACCACATGATTCCTAGTAAGGAGATCATTCAGGCGCACAAGCCAACTAGGGAAGTTCGATCCATCAAGTCTAAGTTTCTCACCCTTTACCCAATCCTCAATGACAAAGTAAGCTTCACGGTGAGCCATTTACATTTATAATTGCAAAAGGAATTTAGACTAAGTTTATAATTAAATGAGTTAATGATAACTCCACTCAGAAACACCTATCCCCAAAAGGGTTCCTAGTGATAACACGACCCCTATCAGCCACATCTCCCCCGATCATCACGGCCATCAATGTGGGTTCAAGGGTGGACGCTAAACGTCGGTCACATCATTCATGCGACTCGTGCTCGATCTATCGACCATCCGCGTTCCGAGGCCATGTATGTACATGCTAGGCTCGCCAACTCAACCTTAGTGTATTCGCTATGCAACATGGCTTGCACCCACCGTATGTGAACGTAGATATGTCTGACACCCAATCATCACGGCCTGCCTCATACCGAAGAACTTTCTTGGTGGTGCACACTAAGGGGGAACACAGTCATTGGTAATTTTAACAGGGATCATCTTATTAGGCTACCATCGAGTATCTCATACTAGCACACAATAATATATACAAACAATAACATTGAATGTAAATGCTATGTGATATGGTCCTTCACGTCGTGATCTCCATCCGTCGTCACCGGGTTCCGGTGCTAGGGTACCGGTGCCATAGACACCAGGGTACCGGTGTCATTCCGGCGTGGTAGTTCGTCATCTCCGTGACTATCTACTACTATGCAACAAAAGTTAATCACTTTACCTATGCCACAACCATATCACAAAGCAACGCCCTCCTGCAAAACAAAGTTAGATGCCTCTACTTTATCTTTGCATCTTTTACGTGGCTGAATGGGCTTTCGCACAAGAACCGTTCTTACCTACGAACTTTCAGCACAACGTTGATCAAGTAGTTATCTCTACTACACCCCTTTCGGGGCTCTCTGTTGCAAATGGTATACCAACTAATGCGAGAGAGACATACACCCCCCTAAGCCACTTTATACGGTACAAGCCGTATGTCAAGCGTGGACCTGTCTCGCGAATGAACGCGTAAAGTCGGTTGAGGGCCGCTTCATCAAGAATTACTATAGTATACAGAAGTACACGTGGGAGGGTAACAACTAAAAGATCAACGCCCACACGCTACATATCGTGTGTTCTACCCGTACTAGCATTAATACGCATAGATCTAGCTCTGATACCACTGTAGGGGTTCCGCGTATGAAAACAATAAAATTTTACCATACGCCCCTGAACCCTTGAAGCTGCCAGGACCTATCTATTAGTAATACAGTAACGGGAGGGGCTTTTCGTGAACTTACCCTTGAATGTCGAAAAGCGTTGTCAACGCTTAGGAGAGCGTGGTTGATGTAGACGAGCCGAAGCCGACCTCAAGGTCGTGATGAAGTCATTGCGCTCCTTCTGGCTCCAACGACTTGAGTGCCTCAAGTGCGACACCTCGCGGGGAGTTACACATGTTTGGTTCCTGACAATGACTCCCGCTTCCCCGATCCAGCAGCAGTTGCGGAAGTAGAGCTCCCGGATCCAAATCCCGTAGTGCGACGGCGCTCCACGGTGAAGATGTCTGTCGCTCGTGCAGTCCAAACTTGGGACCATGGTCACGAGAGAGAGAGGGGGAGAGAGAAAATATCAATTGGAGGTCCTCCCAAAAGTTGGGAGACCTTTATTGATTATTGGTGTATCTATCTTGGCCAAATACCCCCACTATATAGGGGGAGGGGAGGTACTACCTCCCTCAAAGTTTCGGGGTGGGACTAAAGGAGAGGAGGGGGTGGGGAGGCCGCCGGCCAGCCACTAGTGGGCCCCACGCGGGGGGCTAGGCCCAGCCGGCCAGCCCCTTCTCCCTCTCTCCTTTCCCTAATGGGCCCTCTCCCTCCGGAAATTAGCCCATTAAGCCTTTTTGACCTTTAATTGATTTTTCTATTTATTAAATAATTATGAATAAATGATTAAATCAATATTTAACATTCATTCACACATCATTCAATCTCCGTGGCTATGGAACACCTTCCACCTCCACTCCGGACATCCTCCGGACTTACCGAAACCCTTCCGGTTTTCTCCCTTCTTTTCTTCGGTGATTCTACCGATCCTATAAACACTCTCTAAGAATCATCAAGCCCTTAAGCGTGATACCCCACGGTTCGGGAACACTCCAGACATGGTCGGGACACTCCCGCACCAATGATCGATATAGGGACCTGGATGGCCATGTGACCCCTATGCGTTCCACGAAGATCTTTCGTTGTTTAAACCGGGACAGTCGTGTCTTATTACCTTTGTCACTCGATACTTGCATTGCCTGAGATCTGATCAATGACATCACCATGTCGTGTTGAATCTCGTTACTGAACAATGCTACTTGACTCGTTCCGACAAGTGATATCCTCGTGATCAAATCACACGCTACGCAGCTATTGGATATAACTTCTCCGAGTGGGCCCTTGAGTATCTTCCCGTCACATGGACGGACAAATCCTGCTCTTGACATATATTGCCTCTACGGTTTCCTCCGAATACCTGAACACACCTTTATAACCACTGTTTTACCAGATGGTGTTTGATGCTATCTAAGCCCTCTCGGGAGACAGTGATTGATATAGCCTCACGGTCTAAGGAATAGTCTACGAGGATCCATTTCTAATCATCATAACTTGAACTTCATGACATGATCGGGTCACGATGATTAGGTTGGGTATTGGTTCATCATCTCATTCTCAGAATGAGATGACCTCATTTCCAACTAGCACAAATGCCACATGATCAGGAAACATGATCATCTGTTGACCAATGAACCAGTGACTAGAGTTTCACTGGGAACCCCTGGTTGTTTGTATATCACACGTGTATTGATGTTTCCACTCAATACAGTTATAGCATGATATAAAACTTAATCATAAACTATATGAAATATGATAATAGTCTTTACTACTATTTGTCTCTAGGGCATATTTCCAACAGTAAAATCAGTGCAGAGGCTGGTATATTACTTAATCTAGGTGATCTCAGCATCCAAGCAAAATTACCCACACTATCAGAAGATGACATATGGCATTTATATGGCAGCCAAAAAACGCAAGCACTATTTCCAAGAACATGCAATGAGAGTAATATGTGAGGCTCCTATCTCAGAGATTATGGGTAATTAGGATGCGAGTGGCCGGGTAGCCAAATGGGAAATTGAGTTAGCACCATATGCCCCACAGTATGATAAGAGAGGTGCCATCAAGTCTCAGGCATTGACCAACTTTTTTGTTAACTAGGACTAGATGCAATACGAGATGCCATTGCCTGACTCCAATTACTGTAGGATGCACTTCAATGGATCCAAAATGAAAACTGGTTTGGGTGTCGACATAGTACTCACCTCACTAAGAAAGATCAACTAAAATATGTGTTGTAGATCCACTTTGCAGCATCCAATAATGTAGCTGAGTATGAGGCACTGGTGCATGGACTTAAAATGGCAAAAGAGATTGGCATACGCCAGATTATGTGTTTTGGTGATTCGGATCTTGTAGTGCAGCAAGTTTCTCGTAATTGGGACGTGCTTGATGCCAACATGGCCTTATACTATTTTCATGTTTAGCAAATCTATGGGTACTCTGAGGGATGTGAATTCCATCATGTACCTCGGACCGAGAATGAAGCAGATTATGTGTTATCCAAACTAGGCTCATCTCGGTAGTCAATCCTAGCTGGCATAGCTCTTAAGCATCTCCCGAAACCTTCCATCAAGCCATCACTTGAATTTGAGTCAATCTTCATCCCGGCAAATCCGGAATAAGAGGCTATCCTAATGGACATAGATAAGGGGAGTGGTTCGAGTAACTCGGGGACTCCTATGGGAAAGCTGAGGAATGCTTCATGAAACCTGAGGACTGCGCATCCAATGTCGGCAGAGACTATGTCCGTAGAAGCAATGTTGATTGATGAAGCTGATTTCCTAGTCCATGCTATGCCCTCTTGGGCATAGCAGATTATGTCTTTTTTGAAGGACGAAAGTTTGTCAAGTGATGAAATCTCGGCCAGGCAAGTGTAGAGAAGAGCGAAATCTTATACCATTATCAATGATGAGATATACAAGATAAGTGTAACCAATGTGATTCAACGTTGTGTTGACCCGGAAGAAGGGCAAGAGATACTCCGAGATATCCATCAAGGAGAATGTGGTCATCATGCATCATCAAGAGCCCTAGTTGCCAAGGCATTCTAGCATAGCAGATTATGTCGTTTTTGAAGGACGAAAGTTTGTCAAGTGATGAAATCTCGGCCAGGCAAGTGTAGAGAAGAGCGAAATCTTATACCATTATCAATGATGAGATATACAAGATAAGTGTAACCAATGTGATTCAATGTTGTGTTGACCCGGAAGAAGGGCAAGAGATACTCCGAGATATCCATCAAGGAGAATGTGGTCATCATGCATCATCAAGAGCCCTAGTTGCCAAGGCATTCCGGCATGGATTTTATTGGCCAAGTGCTTTACAAGAAACTGATGCTATAGTCAGAAAATGCAATGGTTTCTAGATATACTCAAGCAAGCTTCATAGGCTGGCATCTACACTCAAGACTATACCAATCAATTGGCCATTTGCTATATGGTGCTTGGATATGGTGGGACCGTTTAAGCCGGCTCGTGGAAATATGACTCATATTTTGGTCATGGTGGATAAATTCACCAAGTGGATAGAGGTGAAACCAATAATAAAGTCTGATGGCCCCACAGCTTTGTTATTCTTGAAAGATATAATCCTGAGATATGGATATCCACACAACATCATGACGGATAATGGCACAAATTTTGCCGAGGGAGCTTTTGCTCGGTTTTGTATGGACAAGAGGATAAGACTCGATGTAGCATCCGTCACACATCCCAAATCAAATGGGCAAGTGGAAAGAGCAAATGGACTCGTACTGTGCATGATAAAACCTCGGCTCATCGAGCCACTACACCGTTCGGCTAGATGCTGGATAGATGAACTCCTGACGGTATTGTGGAGTCTAAGGACAACTCCAAATTGCTCAATAGGATATACACCATTTTTCGTCGTATATGGGGTTGAAGCTATTTTACCAGCCGACATACAACATGACTCACCGAATCACTCAATATATTGAGGTTGAGGTAAAATATGCCCGAGAAAATGATGCCGATTTGCTCGAAGAAGCATGACAGCAGGCATTGTCCAGATCTGCTACATATCACCAAAATCTCTGACGCTATCATAGCCGGAAGATAAACCCTCTAGTATTTCGAGAAGGGGATTTAGTGCTTCGGCTAGTGCAACACACTGCCGGCATGCACAAATTATTGCCTCCATGGGAAGGGCCATTTATCATGAGCAAAGCTCTACACAATGATGCATACTATCTGATAGATGCTTAGGCACAGAAGAAGAACGAGGCGGACAGGTCAGGTGAAGAAAGCAAGAGGTCGTGGAACATAGATTTACTTTGACCCTTTTACACTTAGGAAAAAAGTGTATGTATCTCTAACTCTCTCATATATCGGATATGTATGCCGGTAATGAGCAAGGAATGAAATGCCGGCACCCCAAGCAGAAACTCGAGGACTGCTGTTAACACTTGGATTTTTAATCCCAGATGCCTATTATGCCATACATCGCAATCCTAGGATTACCATTTTTGCGAGACATGATAGATTGGATATCACAGTACATCATCCATTACAAACTATAATAAGGTCTTACACAAATAAAGGATCTCATGATCCAGTCTTAATACAAACAAGCAGCAGAATAATAAGCATAGTAGTGGACTCCATCTTCAGGGTCACAGGCAATGCTGACGATGGGAGATGATCCTAGTTGTCGTAGACATCCTGCTGTCCATCATCCTGATAGTCCTCCTCATAGTCTGGCCATGGGAATAGCTAGGGACAAAGCCATGAGTACTCTTTAAGTACTCGCAAACTATCACTAACAAGTAAGGTAGTTCTAGTAGGAAACTTAAGCTCTAGGTTTATTTGCAAAAAGCCAGGTTTACCTAAACTGAGTTTAGAAGTAAAGAAAACTAAGTTAATGTTCTAAATCACTTTAAGTGGGAACCAAGTTTTCATATTCACAACCCTATTGTGGTCAAGTCAAAATCATAGTTCACTTCACAAGTCATTTTGAAAACATCTGACGACGGAACGGTATGGCCAATCCAACTGTCCATGACCACGGACGCAGCTATTCGAATAGTTTGACACTCTACAGAGGTGGTACACTTTCACCTCAAAATTCGATACATCCGTCAGGGATAACCCTGAATCATCATACTTAGTATGCGGATAATCAATCATTACCTTTCCTTCACACACTCTAGTATAGGAACCTCCCCTATGAGCTTGGCCTCCCAGCCATGGCCATCTGCCATCCTGGGGCTGCATAGGTGGACATTATCAAGAGGTAGCCTCAGCTCAAACCTCTTCCGCAGGGGAACCCATACTAATGCGTATAAACTTCTGGCTAAGCCCTACCCAATTCAGGTATTGTGGTTGTACGATAAAATTGGAATGGTATCGCATCCGAACCCAACCATCAGTTTTTATAATGGGCTAAGGCTCATGCCTCAACATTTTCATCATAAAATCCATTTGTGTTTCTCAACACATATCAAAAGATTTCAATAGAATGAAGCATCATTCCAAGGTTTTCATAATCATTTTCACCAAGTATTCCCATCTAAAGTGATCAAGTTTTATGCTTAGCACTAGCCACTAAGTTAAGAGTGTTCACTAATGAGGGGTGCTAATCTTCAATCTCATGCCACAGAATGACATCTAGTATAGGCCTAGTTTTATACTCGTTATGCTATCTATACTATCTTTCCACATACTCACAAAGCACTAGTTTATAAAGAAGTTTGGTAAAGTAAAAGAGTAAAGCTTGCAATTAAAACTTGGGATTGGTATAAATCAAAGGTATATAACCAAAGCATGCCTAATGCATCTTTCTTAGGTTAAATCTTGCATGGTTAACTTGTATAATTCTAGCTTGCAATAATAGCTTGCCTTGATTGGTGCAGTGATTGAAGTTTTCCTCCTCTTATTCGGGGTAGAACTCCTAAGGCTCACACTTGATGATCTAGCATCATCACAATCATCACATGAAATAAAGAACTAGTTTTATTTAGTTTATTTGAGAAAAGTAATTTCTACTCATTGAAATTAGTTAAGATTTAATATTCTCCAATTAGAATATGGGATCATGTTGACACATGTCATCACCACATATTCTAATACATGGGAATGTGATTTAAAGGGTTGGTCACATTTTATAAAGTGTATGATTATTATTTAATAGATTTAAAGTGACTAGAAATACCCTAATAGCATTCTTTTGGTACTAGTCCAATGTCACTGGATGCAAACCTATATATTTTTACATATTCAGATAGGTATGGTCAAATGTGATTTTTGAGAGTTGGAATCAACTCAAAAGCTATTATGGTTGATTTTTTTAAAATGTTTGAAGTTGCAAAAGTCTCTGTCTTGTTATTTTTACTAAAGATTATCTCTAACTCCAAATAATTTAAATCCAACGGGCTAGGATAGATAATTTAATTTCCTTTCTAGAAAAATTTGAATCATGCAATTTGGTTTATTGAAACTCTCTGAATTGACTTTTGAATAAGTGGACAGGAACTAGTTTAAACCTAAATGGAAAAACAATTATTTGAATTTCCAGGCCAGCGCGGGAAGTTAAACGGGCTGGCCCAACTGCACTACGCGGCGCAGCGGGCTGCTAACAGATGGGGTCTACCAGTCAGCGAGACTAACTAAACGAAACGGTATCTTTCAACCAGAGCCCTACGATCTAAATCTAATCCAACTGCCGTGGTTCATCGTCAACGACGAACAGCTCCGGCGAGGAATTAACCCTAACATGGTGGGAGGGGTCTCGCGGGGCTCACCTGGCCTCCAGCTAGGGTCGGCGATGGGGCAATCGACGTGGTAGACAACGGCGAGGCGAGGCGTGGTCACGGCAGGGCTTCGGGTGGTCGAAATCGCTGGCGCCCTTCTCCTCCAGTAGCGGCGGGCTCCGGCCGAATTCCGGCGAGAGAGGGCTTGCCTTGCTCCGGGAAGAAGTGTGGGAGGCTCAGAGAGAAGTGGTGAGGGTGTTGGTGTGGAGAATGGAGGCGGGGGTGCCTCCTTTTATAGTACAGCGAGGGGATTGAGCGGTGCAGGCGCGAGCTCGACGGTGGCGTCGCTATAGGCGGCTATTGTCGTGGCGGAGGTAGGTGGACGGTGCGGTGTTCCCTGGCAGTTCTTACGGGCATAAAGGAGAGGCGTGGGGCGGCGTGGTTCGGTCGGGAGCATGTGGTGCTTCGCGCGGGCGCAGAGGTGTTTGTGGTGGCGTGCGGCGGCTGCGGGTCACACAGCGGCGAACGGGGGTGTCTGCTAGGGTGATGTGATCATGGCGGGCTGGTGCACGCGAGGCGGGGGTGAGGCGCGGGCTGTGCGAGCTGGTCAGGTGCGGCGAGCTGGCGCGCTCTAGACATGGCACAAAGGTCGTGGGAGCGGCGTAGCTAGGGTGGTCCATGGCTCGGCTAGGGTCGTGGCCTAGACAGGGGGTGGCGGCGGACTGTGGCGCACCTCTTGGACATCCTAGATGGGCGTGGGGTGGTCTACTGCGAGTGGTCCTTGGTCGACCGGTGGTGACCACAATCGGGCGGTGCTCCACTGTGCAAACGGCAAAGGGGGGCAGGTCTGGTTTTTCTCGACACTAGGAGAGACAAGGGAGTGAAGAGGGGACACGGGGTGGAGGATTACTGCTCAGCACAGTGAAGTTAGGCAGTAGGTTATTTAGTGTCTGCCAAGTGTTTGATGTAATGGCCGCATGGAACTTTCTTTGTAATTTTTGAGTGATCTTTAATTAAGCTTGAGAGTCTATGTTTGCTTGGAGAGGTCAAGGAAAATTGATTTGATAGGTTTTTGAAAAAGTGGGATCTTAACATATGAACTAGATTCAATTTTCAACTGGCCATTAAATTTATTTGAAAGATGTTTTTGTAAGTTTATAAAGTGGGCCTTGATACACTTTTACTTGGTCTAGCAAGGGGTGAAAAGAAGTGGAATTGTTTCTGTTAAATTTTTTCTTCTAGGAACACCTAAAGTGACCTAGTGGTTATCTTTTGTCAAAATGACCATTTGGTTATTTAATTCCTTTTTTATTTCTTTTTCTTTTGATTTGGTTGGTAAATGGTCTAGATGATGTGGCATTCATCTTTAAACCTTTTCACATCGTTTGTAACAATCAAGCATGGCATTTTCAATCAATCACACATTAATGCAAAACCAACATGCCTTCATATTTATTTTCTTAATAAAAGTTTTTTTTAACCCTAAATTGGGTGATTAGGATTTGATAAACTTGATTTGAAGTTTTGGTGTGTTACAAACCTTCCCTCCTTGAACAAAATCTCGTCCTGAGATTTAAGAAAAACTAGGAACTAAACAGATCTGGAAACTCGGTCAAAATGTAATCTTCTCGCTCCCAGGTAGCTTCCTCTTCGGTATGGTTGCTCCATAGGATCTTGAGAAACTTGATACTCCGGGTCCTTGTGGTTCTGAAGGATTCTTCCAAAATACGAATGGGCACTTCACGATACGTCAGATCCTTGTTGATATCAATGGCTCGGTGATCGATGTTCTTGAACACTTCGGTCTTCTCTAGAACTTCTAAGCATTTGCGAAGTAATGAGATATGGAACACATCATGGATGGCTGACATCTCTTCTGGCATTTCCAGTTGATAAGATACTTCTCCTCGATGATTCAGAATCTTGAAGGGTCCAATATATCTGGGGGCTAACTTTCCTTTCACTTGAAAACGTTGCATTCCCTTCAAGGGTGACACTTTGAGATACACAAAATCTCCGACATTGAAAGTCAAGTCTCGACATCTCTTATCAGCATAACTCTTCTGTCTGGATTGTGCGGTCTTGAGGTGCTCGCGGACTTTGTGAACCTTCTCTTCGGCTTCTCGTAGGATGTCGGGTCCAAAAATCTGACTCTCTCCTACTTGCGACCAATTCAAGGGGGTACGGCACTTCCTTCCATACAGAAATTCAAATGGGGCCATTTGCAAGCTGGCTTGATAACTGTTGTTGTATGAGAATTCCGTGAAAGGCAAACAATCTTCCCATTTTGATCCATACTCTAAAACACAAGCTCTCAACATATCTTCTAAGATTTGGTTGACTCTTTCAGTCTGTCCATCGGTTTGCGGATGATAAGCTGTGCTAAAATTCAACTTGGTTCCTAATTCTTCTTGGACTTTCTGCCAAAATCTTGAGGTAAATTGGGTTCCTCGATCCGACACTATGGTATTAGGAGTTCCATGCAAACTGACGATTCTAGAAATGTACAACTCTGCTAGCTTTGAACTCTGGTAGGTTGTCTTGACAGGTATGAAATGGGCTACCTTGGACAGTCTATCAACTATGACCCAAATAGAGTCATTTCCCCTACTAGAAGTAGGCAAACCGGTGATAAAGTCCATTCCGATGGAATCCCATTTCCATTCCGGAATCTGCAATGGTTGCAATAGTCCTGCGGGTCTCTGATGTTCCGCTTTGACTCGCTGACAGATATCACACTTGTCTATGTAGCTTCCGATTTCGGTCTTCATCTTGTGCCACCAAAATTGCTCCTTCAAATCTTGATACATCTTCGTTCCTCCGGGGTGGATAGAATAAAGAGTATCATGAGCTTCCTGCATGATAACTTGCTTCAGCTCCGAATCTGCTGGCACACAGATATGTCCTTTGTACCACAAAACTCCGCCTTCATCTTCGGTGAATCCGGGTACCTTTCCTATACTGATACGACGTTTGATTCCATTGATACTTGCATTTCCTTTCGGTGCCTCCTTGGTCTGACTGATCAACATGGGTTGAAATTCAATGCTAGCTAAAAATCCTTTGCTAACTAGCTCCGTTCTAAACTGCTCCAACTCTTCATGCAAACTTGGCTGGGCTTCTTTGATCATGGTGTTTAATCTACATGGCAATCTGCTAAGAGAATCCGCTACCACATTGGCTTTGCCGGGGTGATAGTGAATGTCAAGGTCATAATCCTTGATTAACTCTATCCATCTCCTTTGCCTCATATTCAGCTCCTTCTGAGTGAAAATATACTTCAGGCTCTTGTGCTCCGAATAAATCTCACAGTGATTATCCATAAGGTAATGACGCCATGTCTTCAAGGCTAAAACTATAGCTGCTAGTTCAAGATTATGGGTAGGGTAGTTTTGCTCATGCTGCTTCAGTTGTCGGGACAGATACACTATGACTTTTCCTTCTTGCATCAACACACATCCGAGACCAATCTTGGATGCATCACAATACACCTCAAAAGGCTTCTTGATATCTGGCATAATCGAGATTGGGGCTGAAATCAATCTCTTCTTGAGCTCTTGAAAACTTGCTTCACATTTGTCGGTCCATTCAAACTTCTTATCTTTATTCAACAATTGGGTCATCGGTCTTGTGATGCTCGAAAATCCTTCAATGAACTTGCGGTAATATCCCGCTAATCCGAGAAATGCACGGACTTGGGTTTGAGTGGTTGGGGCTTTCCATTCTTCAACATCCTTGATCTTGGCGGGATCAACAGCGGCTCCTCCTGCCGACACAATATGTCCGAGGAATCCTACTTCCTTCAACCAGAATTCACATTTGCTAAACTTGGCATACAACTGATGCTCTCTAAGGGTTTCAAGGATGGTTCTTAGGTGTAGCTCATGGTCTTCTTCTGACTTGGAATAGATTAGAATATCATCAATACAAACAACGACAAAGTTATCCAGAAAGTTCATAAAAATCTTATTCATGAGATTCATGAAATAAGCGGGAGCATTGGTTAATCCAAAATACATGACCGTATACTCATACAATCCATATCTAGTGGTAAAGGCAGTCTTTGGAATATCCGTTGCACGAATCTTGAGTTGGTGATAACCAGTCCTAAGATCAATCTTAGAAAACACTCTGGCACCAGTCAACTGATCAAACAGATCCTCAATCTTTGGCAGTGGGTACTTGTTCTTGATGGTGACATCATTCAGCTTCCGATAATCCGTACATAAATGGTTACCTCCATCTTTCTTATCCACAAACAAAACAGGCGATCTCCATGGCGATGCGCTTGGTTGAATCAGACCTTTCTCCATCATAGCATCAAGTTGCTTCTTTAGCTCCACTAATTCAGATGAGTTCATGCTATAAGGTCTCTGGGCTATGGGTCCAGTTCCAGGAATTAGTTCAATAATGAACTCGATATCCCGATCTGGGGGCATACCGGGTAATTCATCTGGGAATACGTCGGGGTATTCACAGACTACTCTGACTTGGTCTAGGGTTGGTTGGGCTAGACTCTTGTTTCATTTGAATTGACGGGGCAAGGTCTTAGATACATGCTCTACTGATACTCTAGAGCTATTGGTCATGGTTATGGCTTTCTTGGCATAGCCGATCAATCCTTTATGTTTCGACATCCAATCCATTCCTAGTACTACTTCCAAACCTTTGGTTCCAAGTACTATTAGATTGGCATAAAAATCTATCCCATGGATTCTGATAGGTACAGCCTTGCAAATTTTTCTAGCTTTGGTGGTTGAACCAGGTACTTGAACTATCATAACATGCTTCAGTTTTGTTGGTTGAATCTTACTAGTGCATGCAAATTCTTCTGTAACAAACGAGTGCGATGCTCCAGAATCAAACAACACTCTGGCAAGTACTAAGTTAACAGAAAACATACCTAGCACGACATCCGCGCTTCTAGGCTATACGCATTCATGTGGAGCAATGCACGGTATGGTTGTGTGGGTTGCCTGGGGCAAACCTCTTTCTAGGCTGGATACGGTGCTACTGCTGGGCAGGTGCAGTGACATTGGGTGTTGCAGCCAGCTTCTTGGGGCACTCATTGGAGTAGTGACCCGTAACTCCACATTCAACGCAAGAAATATGGGACTTGTCTTTGGCTACAACAGGCACATCATTGCTTCCAGTCCTTGGGTCAGTAGTGTTGTTATTGTTGTTGGACTTGGGCAGTGCACGGTTTAAGTTGTTGGAGTTGCCGGGGTTGTTGTGGTGGTTTCCTCCAGACTTCAGGTTTCCTCCGCTACGATTGGGATAGCTTGGACGGGACATCGGGGGTCTGTTGTTTCTTGGGGCATATCCTGCAGACGGGTTGGGGCGATACTTCTGGGTATTGTGGGACCCAGTTTGGTGCATCATCCTACGCTTGCGGTTGTCATTGGCTTGGTTTATCTTCCCTTCCATCTGGATGGCAGAGTCGACTAGCTCTTCTAGATCTTCGAAACAAATGTTGACTAAAACCGTCTGCATCTCATCATGCAATCCGTTCAGGAATCTTTCCTTCTTATTGGGTTCAGTGTTGATCTCATCAGGGGCATACCTAGCGAGGGACAGAAATTTGTCGCGGTACTCAACTACCGTCATCCTTCCTTGCTTCAGTTCCCTGAACTCATCTCTCATTCTGGTGACCAAACCTTGTGGCACATGGGTGCGGCTGAACTTGATCTTGAATGCTTCCCAAGTCATGACTTGACCGTTGTTCATGGTACGGGTGCTATTCCACCAGGCTCTTGCATCTCCTGCCAGACAATGGGTGGCAAACAGTACCTTCTGATGACCCACAAGTATAGGGGGTGTATCGCAGTATTTTCGAGGGAAGTGAAACCCAATTTATTGATTCGACACAAGGGGAGCCAAAGAATATTTATCAGCCTTAACAACTGAGTTGTCAATTCAGCTGCACCTGGAAACAAATCTTGCTCACAGATTTATCGAGTAACAGTTTGTAGTAGGAATAGTAAAGTAGCAACAGTAGTAAAGCAAAGACAGTAGTAACAAAAGCAGTAAACAATGGGATTCGAGTGCGGTAGGCATAGGGATGGATGGACGGGCGTTGCATGGACAAGACAATTCACATAGAAATCAGAACATAGGGCAATTGCAGATAAATAAGATAAAGCATCCAAGTACTAGACAATCCTAGGCATGTGTTCCATATATAGTCATACGTGCTCGCAATGAGAACTTTCACAACATCTTTTGTCCTGCCATCCCGTTTGCAGCGGGGCCTCTAGGGAACTACTGTCAATTAAGGTGCTCCTTTTAATAGAGCACCAGAGCAAAGAATTAACACTCCGTGAACACATGTGATCCTCACATCAAAGCCATTCCCTTCCAGTTATCCCGATTTCTGTCACTTCGGGGCCATAGGTTCCGGACATCACCATGTGTATACAACTTACAGATAAAACCAAAAACAATACTATCATAATGAATCAATAACATGTTCAGATCTGAAATCATGGCACTCGGGCCCTAGTGACAAGCATTAAGCACAACAAGTCGCAACAAAGTCATAAAGCACTAATAAAAGATACTAGGCACCATGCCCTAACAATCAGATGCCATTACATGAACGATCTCATCCAATCCCTACCATCCCCATAGCCTACAGCAGGGGATTACTCACTCATAGATGGGGGAAACATGGATGGTCGATGGAGAAGCGATGGTGATGATGATGGCGATGATCTCCTCCAATTCCTCGTCCCGGCAAGGTGCCGAAACGGAGTTTCTGGTGCTGTTTCGTGGAATCTGGTGGTGGCGGTGGAGCGGAAGTCCTTCTGGAAAAACGTTGAACCCCCCGAAATTTTTAGGTCAGAAGGCTCCTTATAGGCGAAGAGAGAGGCCGAGGGGGTGTCTGGGGGGCCCACACCACCCCCTGGCGTGGCCTGGCCTGGCCCGCGCCACCAGGTGGTGTGGCCACCCCCTGGCTCTTCTCCATCTCGTATTCTGGCTCCTGGATTCTTCAGGTGAAATAGGATTTTTGGCATATTTTCCAGGATTTTTCCTGATAGTTGGTTTTCTGCATAAAAAGTAGACACCAAGGCAATTCTGCTAAAATTAGCGTCAGTCCGCATTAGTTGCATCCAAATCACACAAGGTTAGAGGAGAAACAATAGCAAAATTGTTCGGGAAAGTAGATACGTTTTGGGCGTATCAACTCCCCCCAAGCTTAGCTTATTGCTTGTCCTCAAGCAATTCAGTTGAAAACTGAGTGCGATAAAAGAACTTTCACGAACACATTTGCTTCATATGATGTAAATATTATCAGCAATGTGATCAACTACTTAGACAATTCATACTAAAGAGTATGCAACTGAGTCTACTCAATAGTTATTGCAAGCTATAAAGAGATTCCAACTCAAGAATAATAAGTAGCATGAGGCACAAACATAAGCAGCATTACAATGCTCATAGAAAGGTATGATAGAGTGGTATCTCGCTTGCCTTTGATTACGAATGTCAAGGCACCTCTAAAGTTCAAGTGATGACTAGAAGTAAAGATATCAAGGATACAAGCATCAAAGTCATAACACAAATAATCAAGTAATGGAACAAACACAAAGAATGACAACTATGCTCTCAAGAAGGTGCTCAAAGAATATGTGGAGACTCAACAAGTAAAAGAAAAGGTTTTGAATAATTTGAAAGGCTTCCAAATGCTGAAAGTATGGTACTCATTAGCTTTGAGCTCTCATTGCCCCTGTCATAAGCATCTTTAATGTGGTTAAGGTGAAAGTGAGGTCCAATCTGAGTTATATGCTTGACAGACTATAGACTGAAAATCCCAAGTCCCTTGAGTACGAGGGCCGCTCCTCATGCTACTCAACTTTAGTTACCGGTAAGTTCTTGTCATCGTAAGTATTTGCGTATCATTGAGAACCACCAACGGGGTACCCCTTGCCCGATTATACGGAAGAATTCCCATATCAAAATGACAAGGCAAGCAGACAATGAGTATCTCAGCAATCTTCTTATTTACCATGGGAAAATGGTGCTTTTCTCTCTTTCCTCTTTTCATAAAACTCCTTTTTTTATTTTTCTCAATAGCTATCTCTCTCTTTTTTATAAGAAGAATGCTTCATAGATATCATTATGGTTACGCTGCAGGTTTCCACCATGTCAGCATGGATTAGACCAGCGGCCCAGGTGTTTCTCTAACACACATACATAACTCCATGGACTTACAAGCTCCCCTTTTATTTCACACCGACGACATCCGCAAACAAAAGAGCAAGGTATCAACTGGGTATATATTTACAAGTGTTGAAAGTGTTCCCCGTGACAGCACAGTTCTGCTAATCTCCAGCCTATAATTTGCAAGCATATAACTTTCATGGAGAGTTCACAATGGTTCGGGTTTATTAAGTGCAGGAAATAAAGTGTGCCATCAAGTTCGTGAGAGCTTTACTAACTAACTTTCTCATAACAAGCAAACATTTTATTTGGAAGAAAACAAGGCATAGTGAATATGCACGGAAGTAGCAAATGATGCTAATGGGTAGGTATGGTGGACACTTTGGAAATATTTGGTTTAAGGGAGTTGGAAACATAAGTAAAACACTCAGTGGGAGTGAAGGCTAGCAATATTGAGGGAGCGACAAACAAGAGAGCAATAGCTGTCATTATCATGCTTGCAACAAAACAGGACTACTCATGGCATGAAAGTGATTCAAGATCCTCAAGGCAAAATAATTCATCGAGGCTCAACTAATTATTACAGTCATGTGCATGCGTGAGCATGTGCCAAGTCAATTCAAATGAAACATTCAGAGGAGGATTCCACGGTGTCATACTAATTTATGAATAGAGCAATGCAAGCAAACATTTATAAGACATGCTACAAACTATTAGCGAGCTGGAGCTAATCATAAGAAAGCAAGAACTACTAAGCATCCAAAGAAAACATACACTCTACATGAACGGACTAAGCATGCTCACAGTGATGAGTATATGTACAAAAATGAAGACAAATAGAGTTCGTTACCAGCCTCTTACCACGCCTCAAGTTGTCATTAATCCTCATTATTGCTCTTCACTTGTGTGGCTTGAATAATAATATGAAACCAATATTCCACTGAGGACTGCTGAACCCTGTAGCAAACTCACAAAACCAAACAAGAACGACAAATATTTTTGGTGTTTTTGATTTTTAAACAAGATCCAAAAGGGAAAAACAAGCAAAGCAAAATCTTTTTGGGTTTTTCGAATAGTTCAAACAAAGCAAAAAGGGAAAACAAACCAAGGCAAAAAGAAGAAGCGAATCAAAGAGAAACAACAAAAATATTTTTGGTCTTTTTGTGTTAAAGAAAGCAAAAGCAAAAGAAAAATAAAAACTAAAAAGAGAACGAAAACATGAATATACAAAGTACCGACGCAACATGATATGGAGATGAGTGCGGTGTCGGCGTACCTCCCCCCAAGCTTAGGCTTTTGGCCTAAGTAGGTATCAATCCATGTACGAATAGGGGTTCCAAGCGGGCGGATCTTGGTAAGAATGTTCATAGCTGGGCCCATGAGAAGAAGAAGAAGCTCCCCAATCATAAGCGGGCTGCTGATATGAAGACTCTCCCTCATTCGAGGGCTAGACCGAATCATCCGTGACCTTCCTTCTAGTAACCTGCTCCTATTGGGAGAGCTCTCCCAAGTACGTGTCAAGCTCCTCCTCGGTGAGGGACCATCCTTCCCTGTTATCAAGGTTAAACAAAATAGGTGCAGGCAAAAGAACAACACGCTCGGACTTGCTCTTTCTCCAACCAGCTTTGAGAAAGGTTATTTAATAAGATAACTCACTCATACTAGCCCACGAGGAAACAAATTTATGATGTATCATGGAATTAAGATCAAGCCTTTCTATCAGAAATTGTAGGTCTAGATGATGAGGCACTAAACCATGCAATGCTAATAGACGAGAAGCAATGAGGCCCCCACAAATTCCACCTTTCTCACGGTTAGCAGCAAGACGGAAAGTTATCAAAGCACCCAAGTTGTAAGACCTATCTCATCTAAGAGCAGCAGAGATAAATGCCAGATCAAACGAAGATAACTTATTGGCAGTTTTCCTAGCAAGAACACACTTGGCAATAAAATAGGCAAAGTAGCGAATGGAGGGAAGATGAATGTTACGGATTTTTCCACTCTCCTTCGAGAAGCTACTCCCTTGGCAAATTTTTGCATATAAATCCATGAGTGGTTCAGGTCTCTCCTTAATCTTCCTACATGATCCCCATTGAGGTACCTTAATAGCTGCACTAAAATCATCAAGAGAAAGGTTGACAGCAATATTGTAAATTTTGTAATGGACCATGGGGTTAGGCAAAGAGTGACTAAATTGTAAATCCTGCACCATAGACATGGTTAGCTTCACAAATTGACAAGGTTCATCTTCCAAAAAGTGCTCCAACCCTGCATTGGAAACCAAAGTGTGGAAATCTTGTAGAATTCCCGCAGCTCTCATAAACTCAGAGCATGGATAAATGGAGGGAAAAACTTCTTCATCCCGGTGGACCTTCATGACCTCAGGTACCCAAAGCTCATGTTGGTTTAGGTGATGTTCACTCATCTTCTATTCTGAAATTTAAATACCTATTAAACAAGTGATTGCAAAGTAAATATAATGAAGGATTCTACTCATAGGGACTTGCAAGAGGCCTAAACATGCATCAAAACTATATCTCTAAGCATCAAACAAGCTTACAAGCTCTCATAACCAGTCACCTACAGCAGCAAAATACTCAACATATAATCCACTAAACACAAATCTACTTGGACAAGGGGAGGAGTCACATACCAGGGAACAAATGCTCCAAATTTCAGCAAGAAAGATGGGCTGAGCAAGGAGATCGAAAAAATCGAGAGCAAGCACAGCAAGAACGCGATTTTGAGCAAAGAACTGGAGCTTACTCGGGAGAGAGAAGAAAGTGGCAGGTGAGAGAGTTAGTGGGGGCGGGGTGGCCCACACGAACATTGCGCCACCCAAGGCTGGCCGCGCCACCATGTGGTGTGCCTGCCTGGTGGGCCCCCTGGTACCTCCCAGGTACTCCTCTGCCCCTTTTTTCACGTAAAAATTTAATATGAATTTTTTGGAATTTTTCGAGACACTTTATTTTTGGGCATTTTTCAGAGATTGAAGAATGATTTTTCTGACAGACAGATTTTTTTTCTTTTTGGAAACATGATGCAAGGACAAAACAAAGCTATAACTACATATGTTCTAACATGCAAGCAACTAACAACAAAAAAGAAAATTAATCGAAAGCAAAAAACTAAAATGCAAAGGATAGAAATAAACAGAGATAATCATAATGAAAACATTGTTTTGTTCAATGGAATCCTTTTGTTAACAAGGTTGATCAAGTCTTGCTACCAAAACAATTACATATGAGACAAAACTTTGTATTCCGCTAATGATTGTGTTACCTCAACCTTGATAGCAATGGTCCCAATCATAATAGTTTCAAATTTTTCTCTTGGTATGGGACAATATATTTCTCCAACTTGAATGCCTTCAACATGTTCAATTGAATTCAAACCATAAGTCCTTTCAATCTTCTTGGGGAAATAGATAGTATGTTCCTTGTCATTAACATTGAAAGTCACCTTTCCTTGATTACAATTAATAACAGCTCCTGCAGTATTAAGAAAAGGTCTCCCAAGAATAATAGACATATTATCATCTTCAGGCATTTCAAGCACAACAAAATCAGTTAATATCAAGCAATTGTGAGCCACCTGAACAAGTACATCCTCACATATACCCACAGGAATAGTGGTAGATTTATAGCCATTTGCAAAGATATATCAGTTGGTACCAATTTTTCAAGCTGAAGCCTCTTATAGAGAGAAAAAGGCATAACACTAACTCTAGCTCCCAAATCACACAAAGCAGTTCTAACATAACTATTCTTAATAGAGCAAGGGATAGTTGGAATCCCTAGGTCTCCAAGTTTCTTAGGAACCTTACCATTGAAGGAATAATTAGCAAGCAAAGTAGAGATTTCTTCATTAGGGATCTTCCTTTTATTCGAGACAATATCCTTCATATACTTTGAGTAAGGAGGCAATTTAATAGCATCAGTCAAAGGAATTTGTAGGAATAAAGGCTTCATCCACTCACAAAACTTATTATAATGTTCATCTTCCTTTGACTTGTGTTTCTTATCAGGGAAAGGCATAGGTTTTTGGACCGAAGGTTCTCTTTCACTACCATGTTTTTTAGCAATAAAATCTTCTTTGGTGTATTTAGTATTCTTAGTGTGGTTTTCAGGTTCTTCTTCAACTTTTTCTTCATTAGGAACTTCATTTTCTTCATTACCACTTTCAGTTTCAGCATCAGAGATAGATATACTATTAGGATCTATAGCAGGTTCAGAGGGTTCTACAACAGTTTTATGTTTCTTTTTCCTTTTCTTACGAGTAGAACCACTATTTTCAGCTTGTTGAGAGTCCTGCTCAATTCTTTTGGGATGCCCCTCGGGATATAGAGGATCCTGGGTAGCAGCACCACTTCTAGTTCTAATTTCATAAGCATGTTTTTCTTTAGCAGCATTAACTAGCAAGTCGTTTTGCACTTTAACGAGTTGATCTATTTGAGTTTGAACCATTTGAAAGTGTTTAACAATCATTTTAACATCATTAGAGGTTCTTTCCACAATATCTTTCAACTCAACAATAGCTCTAGTGTTTTCCATTAGATGATTTTGCACCCTTTTATTAAAGTTATCTTGCTTAAAAATAAAGATATCGAATTCTTCTAAGCATTGATTAGGAGGTTTAGAGTAAGGGATATCACCTTCATCAAAGTGTTGGAGAGAGTGTACCTCAATAGTGGATGAGTAGGGAATAGGCTTACATAATTCTTCAATAGGAGGTAAATTCTTGACATCTGCAGCTTTAATTCCCTTCTCCTTAAGACATTTCTTAGCTTCCTTCATCACTTCATCATTTAATTCAATAACTCCCCTCTTCTTTGATGTTGGAATAGGCACCGGAATAGATGGTTCAGGTACAATTACTTTAGGTATAGATTGTTTAGGAGGAGTCCAATTTCATAGTTCTTATTTATTTTAGTCATTAATTCCTCAGCTTCCTTAGGAGTCCTATTCCTGAAAACACAATCAGCACAACTATCTAGGTATGTCCTAGCTTCCTCTGTTAGTCCATTATAAAATATATCAAGAAGCTCATTCTTAGGTAATGGACTTCCAGCTTGTGCATGAATCAAAGCACAAAACCTTGCCCAAGATTCAGGCAATACCTCTTTTTCTCCCTGTTTAAAATCAAAAAGTTCCTACAAAACAGCATGTCTAGCACTAGGAGGAAAATATTTCTGCATGAAAGTACTAATCAAGCACTCAGGGCTATCAATAGATCCAGGAGGTAAATTACTAAACCAAGTTTTAGCTTCTCCTTTTAGTGAAAAGGGGAAAATCTTAGCAACAAAGTAAGTACGCATCTTAATATCATCAGAAAACAATCCACTCATGGTAGAAAGTTCATTCATATGTGCTACCGCACTTTCATTCTTAGTCCCACAAAGAGGTTCTTTCTCGACAATAGCTATGTAAGATAGATCGAGAGAGAAATCATAATCTACATCTATAATGTTTATGGGAGAAGCAGCAAACTTAGCATCGGGAGACAATTTGGGTCTAATAGTACGCCTCTCAAGGAGACTCTTAGCAGCACTCCTATCATGGGTGTTTTTACATTCTTTAATAAATTCATCGGTCATCTCAACATAACCATCTTCAATATCATAACTCTCACTAGACTCAGGTGAGCTAACAGGTGTGGTAGTGTCTTCATTAGGAGTTTCGGTATTTCCAACTATAGTTCTAGAAATCGTAGCATCTAGGAAAGGACCTAATGAACCACTCTTATCAAGCACGATGAAGCGACATCATAAGCATCAGAAGTTTCAGATTCAGCAGTAGTAGTAGTGTGTGTAGCATGTGTATGTGGTGGTGTAAGGAACTTACTCAAAACAGACGGTGAATCAAGAGCAGCAGAGGTGTTCAGAATCGTACCTCTTCTTGTAGTGGATGGTAAAATAGGAACTTTGCCATCACGAGACTTACCCATGATGGATGGATAGCAGCGAACAATATAGAATCCAAGTGAACTTGATAAATAAAGCTATGCTCCCCAGCAACGGCGCCAGAAAATAGTCTTGATGACCCACAAGTATAGGGGGTGTATCGCAGTATTTTCGAGGGAAGTGAAATCCAATTTATTGATTCGACACAAGGGAAGCCAAAGAATATTTATCAGCCTTAACAACTGAGTTGTTAATTCAGATGCACCTATAAACAAATCTTGCTCACAGCAGTTTATCAGTAGCAACAGTTTTGTAGTAGGAATAGTAAAGTAGCAGCAGTAGTAAAGCAAAGACAGTAGTAAAAAAAGCAGTAAACCGTGGGATTCGAGTGCGGTAGGCATAGGGATGGATGGACGGGCATTGCATGGACAAGACAATTCACATAGCAATCAGAACATAGGGAAATTGCAGATAAATAAGATAAAGCATCCAAGTACTAGACAATCCTAGGCATGTGTTCCATATATAGTCATACGTGCTCGCAATGAGAACTTGCACAACATCTTTTGTCCTGCTAGCCCGTTTGTAGCGGTGCCTCTAGGGAACTACTGGTAATTAAGGTGCTCCTTTTAATAGAGCACGGAGCAAAGCATTAACACTCCGTGAACACATGTGATCCTCACATCAAAGCCATTCCCTTAAGCTATCCGATTTACATCACTTCGGGGCCATAGGTTCCGGACATCAACATGTGTATACAACTTGTAGATAAGACCAAAAACAATACTATCATAATGAATCAATAACATGTTCAGATCTGAAATCATGGCACTCGGGCCCTAGTGACAAGCATTAAGCACAACAAGTCGCAACAAAGTCATAAAGCACTAATAAAAGATACTAGGCACCATGCCCTAACAATCTGATGCCATTACATGAACGATCTCATCCAATCCCTACCATCCCCATAGCCTACAGCGGGGGATTACTCACTCGTAGATGGGGGAAACATGGATGGTCGATGGAGAAGCGATGGTGATGATGATGGCGATGATCTCCTCAATTCCCGTCGGCGAGTGCGAATGGAGTTTCTGGTGCTGTTTCGTGGAATCTGGTGGTGGCAGCGGAGCGGAACTCCTTCTAGAAAAACGTCAAACCCCCCGAAGTTTTTAGGTCAGAAGGCTCCTTATAGGTGAAGAGAGAGGCCGAGGGGGGTGCCTGGGGGGCCCACACCACCCCATGGCGCGGCCTGGCCTGGCCCGCACCACTAGGTGGTGTGGCCACCCCCTGGCTCTTCTCCGTTTCGTATTCTGGCTCCTAGAGTCTTCGGGTGAAATATGATTTTTGGCATATTTTTCGGGATTTTTCCTAATAGTTGGTTTTCTGCACAAAAAGTAGACACCAAGGCAATTCTGCTGAAAACAGCATCAGTCCGCATTAGTTGCATCCAAATCACACAAGTTTAGAGGAGAAACAATAGCAAAAGTGTTCGGGAAAGTAGATATGTTTTGGACGTATCACCTTCTCATTGGCGTCAACTCCTGCGACCTCTAGATTATTCTCCATGGTTTGCAGCCAGTCATCAGCATCTAAGGGATCCTTAGATTTATTGAAGATAGGTGGGTTGGTATTCTGAAAGTTCTTGAGCTTGGATCCATGATGATCCTGATTTCCATGGCCTTGATTATTGTGGGCCATCTGAGCTATCTGTTGCAAAGTGGCTAGATTGGCTTGGTGTTCGGCTCTACTAGCTTCACGGTCGGAAACAAGCATCTGCAGAATCTGCAGCATCGGATCCTGCGATGAGCTGCTTCCTCCGAGGTTTCCACGAGTCATCTGAAAATTGAGATAGATAATGAGGTAAGAGGGAAAGTTCTAAGGTTCATGGTTTTGTTTTCAAAAGGTTTAACTTTGAGTTTTTTACTCAGGTTTTGCAAACTAACAACTTCCTCTCATTCATCCATTCATTCAAGCACACAATACAACACACACCACAACACAAATGGAAAACAGATGGTTTTTAAGAACCATTCTGTGAAACTAGAAACAGTGGGACCGATACAACTCATTCCTATGGTAGTTATAAAGTGCATCTAATCATCATCAATGAAGTCGGAATCATCATCATCGGTGTAGAAATCCATGGCATCATCCTCCAGGTAGTCATTGTCATCACTGAGGTACGAGTGAATATCTCCCTGGATGTCTTCACCTTCTTCCTCTTCCTTTACTTCAAGCTGGACTTCTTGCTCATGGATGGTCTTCTCGAGAGTGGCCACCTTCTTGCGAAGACGCTTGATGGTGCGATCATTCTTCTCACGTTGACGATGTGATTGGCAATCCTTGACGAGCATGGTGAGAGTCTGGTCCTTCTTGGCGGCAATGGCAAGGTTGTGGTTGGCGTAGGCTCGAGCATTGTCCAATTCCTTCTTCCTATCATACAACAGGAAGTCAAGATTTTCCACCTAGCGCTTCAACTCCGGGTGACTTGGCATCTCCAATGGCATTGCCATAGAATCATGCCTTGCGAAGTGAGCAAAGCGAGTTCCCTGGATCAAGTTGATGTTTTGCCCACACAAACGGGCAAGAGCTTCATGCATAGCCCTGGCTAATCCATCTAGACAGTTGTTCTCTCCCAAGGTGAATTGAATCTTCTCAAAAAGGGGTGCTTCCATTTTGCCTCTAAGATCTGCAACTATCAGCCATTGTAGATCTCCTCCTGGGTGGTCCTTGAGTTGAGCCCCAAAGAATTCCGGATGCGGGCGCTCAAGGTACTCAGAGAGTGCATCTAGATCCCTCTTGAAGATCAGTTGGCCTTCGTTGCCCAACTGGTAGAACTTGCAATACTGAACTTCCATCTATAAGAATTTAGGATGAGTAAGTTAGTGAGGTGATCAAGTGTGTCAAATTTTAAATAGGATTGTAAGAATTTTTTAGGAACATGATTTTTTTAAAGAATCAAGGATAAGAGTGCGAATATGTTTTCATAAATACTTACTTCTTTGGTTTTGAAACTAAGCTTTTGTTCGGACGTCCATTCTAACTAGGGTCTCCTATGGTCAGGATGGCTCTAATACCAACTTGTCAACACCCAGATTTTTAATCCCAGATGTCTGTTATGCCATACATCGCAATATCAGGATTACCATTTTTGCGAGACATAACAGATTGGATATCACAGTACATCATCCATTACAAACTATAATAAGGTCTTACACAAATAAAGGATCTCATGATCCAGTCTTAATACAAACAAGCAGTGGAATAATAAGCATAGCAGTGGGCTCCATCTTCAGGGTCATAGGCAATGCTGATGATGGGAGATGATCCTAGTTGTCATAGACGTCCTATTGTCCATCATCCTGATAGTCCTCCTCATAGTCTGGCCACGGGAATAGCCAGAGACAAAGCCATGAGTACTCTTTAAGTACTCGCAAACTATCACTAACAAGTAAGGTAGTTCTAGTAGGAAACTTAAGCTCTAGGTTTATTTGCAAAAAGCCAGGTTTATCTAAACTAAGTTTAGAAGTAAAGAAAACTAAGTTAATGTTCTAAATCACTTTAAGTGGGAACCGAGTTTTCATATTCACAACCCTGGTGTGGTCAAGTCAAAATCATAGTTCACTTCACAAGTCATTTTGAAAACATCTGACAACGGAACAGTATGGCCACTCCAACTGTCCATGACCACGGACGCGGCTATTCAAATAGTTTGACACTCTGTAGAGGTGGTACAATTTCACCACAAAATTCGATACATCCGTCAGGGATAATCCTGAATCATCATACTTAGTATGCGGATAATCAATCATAACCTTTCCTTTACACACTCTAGTATAGGCACCTCCCCTATGAGCTTGGCCTCCCAGCCATGGCCATATGCCATCCTAGGCACTGCATAGGTGGACATCATTAAGAGGTAGCCTCAGCTCAAACCTCTTACGTGAGGGAACCCATACTAATGCATATAAACTTCCGGCTAAGCCCTACCTAATTCAGGTATTGTGGTTATACGATAAAATTGGAATGGTATCACATCCGAACCCAACCATCAGTTTTTATAAAGGGATAAGGCTCATGCCTCAACATTTTCATCATCAAATCCATTTGTGTTTCTCAACACATGTCAAAACATTTCAATAGAATTAAGCATCATTCCAAGGTTTTCATAATCATTTTCACCAAGTATTCCCATCTAAAGTGATCAAGTTTTATGCTTAGCACTAGCCACTAAGTTAAGAGTGTTCACTAATGAGGGGTGCTAATCTTCAATATCATGCCACAGAATGACATCTAGTATAGGCCTAGTTTTATACTCTTTATGATATCTATACTATCTTTCCACATACTCACAAAGCACTAGTTTAAGTAAAGAACTTTGGTAAAGTAAAAGAGTAAAGCTTGCAAGTAAAACTTGGGATTGGTATAAATCAAAGGTATATAACCAAAGCATGCCTAATTCATCTTGCTTAGGTTAAAGCTTGCATGGTTAACTTGTATAATTCTAGCTTGCAATAATAGCTTGCCTTGATTGGTGCAGTGATTGAAGTTTTCCTCCTCTTCTTCGGGGTAGAACTCCTCCTCCTTGTAGCTTGGGTCGGTACTATCGTCTATAAATAAATATGAGATACACAATCACCAAACAATACTTAACTAATTCTATTTAGCACACTAAGGCTCACACTTGATGATCTAGCATCATCACAATCATCACATGAAATAAAGAACTAGTTTTATTTAGTTTATTTGAGAAAAGTAATTTCTACTCATTGAAATTAATTAAGATTTAATATTCTCCAATTAGAATATGGGATCATGTTGACACATGTCATCACCACATATTCTAATACATGGGAATATGATTTAAAGGGTTGGTCACATTTTATAAAGTGTAAGATTATTATTTAATAGATTTAAAGTGACTAGAAATACCCTAATAGCATTCTTTTGGTACTAGTCCAATGTCACTCCATGCAAACCTAGATATTTTTACATATTCAGATAGCTATGGTCAAATGTGATTTCTGAGAATTGGAATCAACTCAAAAGCTATTATGGTTGATTTTTGAAAAATGTTTGAAGTTGCAAAAGTCTCTGTCTTGTTATTTTTACTAAAGATTATCTCTAACTCCAAATTATTTAAATCCAATGGTCTTGGATGGATAATTTAATTTTATTTCTAGCAAAATTTGAATCATGCAATTTGGTTCAGGAAACTCTCTGAATTGATTTGAATAAGTCGACAGAAACTAGTTTAAACCTAAATGGAAAAACAATGATTTGAATTTCTAGGTCAGAGCGGGAAGTTAAATGGGCCGGTCCAACTGCACTACATGGCGCAGCGGGCTGCTGACAGATGGGGTCCACTAGTCAGCGAGACTAACTAAACGAAACGGTATCCTTCAACCAGAGCCCTACGATCTAAATCTAATCCAACGGCCGTGGTTCATCGTCGACGACGAACAGCTCCGGTGAGGAATTAACCCTAATGCGGCGGTGGAGGTCTTGCGGGGCTCACCTGGACTCCAGCTAGGGTCAGCGACAGGGGCAATCGACATGGTAGGCAGCGGCGCGCTGGCCACGCAGGCTTGGGTGGTCGAAATCGCCCGCCCTTCTCCTCCAAAGATGTGGGCTGAATTCCGGCAAGAGAGGGCTCGCCTTGCTTTGGGAAGAAGTGTGGGAGGCTTAAAGAGAAGTGGTGAGGGTGTTGGTGTGGAGAATGGAGGCATGGGTGGCCTCCTTTTATAGTCTTGACAAGGAACTGGCCGGTGCGTGGCGTGAGCTTCTGAGCGGCTATTGTCGTGGCGGAGGTAGGTGGATGATGCGGTGTTCCCTGGCGGCTCTTACGGGCATAAAGGCGAGGTGTGGGCGGTGTGGTTCGGTCGGGAGCGTGCGGTGCTCCACGCGGGTGTAGAGGTGTTTGCAGCGGCGTGCGGCAGCTGTGGGTCGTGCGGCGGCGAACGGGGGTGTCTGCTGGGGTGCTATGATCATGGCGGGCTGGTGCACGCGAGGCAGGGGTGAGGCGCGGGCTATGCGAGCTGGTCAGGCGCGGCGAGCTGGCGCGCTCTGGACATGGCACAAAGGTCGTGGGCATGGCGTAGCTAGGGTGGTCCATGGCTCGGCTGGGGTCGTGTCCTAGACAGGGGTGGCGGCGGACTATGGCGCACCTCCTGGACATCCTGGATGGGCGTGGGGTGATCTGTTGTGAGTGGTCCTTGGTCGACCGGCGGTGACCACAATCGGGCGGCGCTCCACTGTGCAAACGGCAAAGGAGGGTTGGTCTGGTGTTGCTCGACACTAGGGAGACAAGGGAGTGAAGGGGGGACACGGGGTGGAGGATTACTGCTCAGCACAGTGAACTTAGGCAGTAGGTTATTTAGTGTGTGTCAAGTGTTTGATGTAATGGCCGCATGAAACTTTCTTTGGAATTTTTTATTCAAAATTTTTGAGTGATCTTTAATTAAGCTTGAGAGTCTATGTTTGCTTGGAGAGGTCAAGGGAAATTGATTTGATAGGTTTTTGAAAAAGTGGGATCTTAACATATGAACTAGATTCAATTTTCAACTGTCCATTAAATTTATTTGAAAGATGTTTTTGTAAGTTTGTAAAGTGGGCCTTGATACACTTTTACTTAGTCTAGCAAGGGGTGAAAATAAGTGGAACTGTTTCTGTTAAAATTTCTCTTCTAGGAACACCTAAAGTGACCTAGTGGTTATCTTTTGTGAAAATGACCATTTGGTTATTTAATTTCTTTTTGATTTATTTTTCTTTTGATTTGGTTGGTAAATGGTCTAGATGATGTGGCATTCATATTTAAACCTTTTCACATCATTTGTAATAATCAAGCATGGCATTTTCAATCAATCACACATTAATGCAAAACTAACATGCCTTCATATTTATTTTCTTAATAAAAGTTTTTGTTAACCCTAAATTGGGTGATTAGGATTTGATAAACTTGATTTGAAGTTTTGGGGTGTTACAAACACCCTCGTCGTAATGTCAATTCAGTAATTTAATTGTTTATGTCGGCTGGCTTAAGTTTCTTACCTCTTATGTCGGTTTAGTATGTGTCGGCACCAAAGGCCAACTCCTTGACTTGCTGTTGTCCACAACCCGACTCCATGGAAAGTAAGAGCAAAAGCTAGCGATTGCTATACACATGAAAAACAACCAAGGAAAGAAGAATAAGGGAGTCGATGCTTTTTTTGACTAATCCATTAGTTTGGTTTATTTTATTATGTCGAATAACTCTGAGCTAGGTCTCGTTGTTTTGAGTATTGTTAATTTAATTTTGTGACCTTGTGACTCATACATCAAACACCGAAAATGGTAGACAAGATCCAAGGTCATGAGATTGGGTAAACAAGAAAATAAACTTGGGGACTCAGCTCAAAGAAATCTGGCATAAGTTTGTTAGCAGCAAAAGGACTTAATTGTATATATTACATCTATACACGGCATACCGAGGATTTAACGAATTTGAGTTTTTCAAAGTCTATGTGGCTACAGGGTTAGAGACACCAGCAGCTAGAGGATAAGTTTCAGTATACAGGGCATGAGTCTCGGCCTCGGTTTCATCGTCTGTTTTTTCCTCTTCATTCTCCTCTTCTGCATTGTCTTCATCCTCATAGTCGAGATAACTCGGTCCTTTGATCTATGAGTGTATGCCGGCATACTGAATGAACTCATAGGCTCTCTCTTGGCGCTGCTTGATAAGCTATGGATCCTTGGTCCACTTGGACTTGGTGCGCAATGTCTGAAAAACATCTAATTTGATGTTCTCATACCATGATAGTATAAAAATCAATGATTCATCGCCACTAGCTCGGGCAGCAGACTCGCACCATTGACTCAGCCTCTCCTCAATTGCCATCAAATGCTCCACCAGACATGACACATTTTTGGAGCTAAAACTCCTTGCCAAAGCACTCTAAATGCGTGAATGGCAGCATCGAGGAGATCAACCCCAAAAGTCTTCATCGGTTTGAGGCGGACAGAGAGATAAACCAAGTGGTCGTCAATGCCAAGCTCGTCCGAGATAGGGCCAGCCCCGGCTCTTTTTGAACTTGATTTCTAGATAGCATGGGCAGCAAGAGGTTTCCATTTCGGAAAGTTGTCTGAAAAGATAAACGAGCAGGCAAATAGATTAGTCAGGGGAATGATGATCTAAGAATTATCTCGGTAGAGAAGGAGATCCGAAAAAAACTCACGGGCCAGGATATGGTTTATTCGGGCAAGCTCGGTCAGCCATGTGCTAGACTTTTTGAGTCCTTCCAACTCAGCGTTAACCGAGTTAACCATTATCTCGGTATCATCAAGCAGCTTCTTACCCTTTTCAATTTGGCCCAACATTCGGGCTTTTCTCTTCATCAAATACTTGATCAATTTTTTCAAACTCGGCCTTATGATTTTTCTTCAGCTCTTCATTTTCGTCCCGAAGCCAAGATATCTCATCCATCTGTTCCTTAGGTCGAGATTAATGTTCCCCTACTTGTTAGAGAAAATGATTCATTAATTCCGGCATTGATATACAGTCCAGATGCGTCTCTGCAAGAGCCATTTTCTCGGCTATCCCGAGGTCAAATTGTAGTGCGAGTAAAATGAAGCAGGTGAAGATGAAGCATAGGAGATAAATACCTTCAATATCGGCAATACGCTTCTGCAACTCCTCATTTTTTTTCTTCAATCCCGGCTATAGGTATTACATCAACGGTTAAGTCGGCAAATGAAAAATGAAAAACCAAAGCAAGGCAATAAGGACATACCTTTACCCTTCAGCTCAACCAGAAGTTCCTTATGCTTGTTCGTGGGGTGTATGTGCTCTAAGAGAAGATTCTGATATAGTTTAGTGCGTCTATTGGAGGAAACCTAAAAAATATGGAGTGTGAGGAACCGAGTAAACTCAAATTAAAATCTCGGTGGCTAGATATGGATTCTAGTCTAGATTCAAGCAGAGTAAACTCAACTTGAGTCTCGGTGGCTGGATATTGATTCTAGTCTAGATTCAAGCCGAGTAAACTCAACTTGAATCTCGATGGCTGGATATCGATTCTAGTCTAGATTACAGCCGAGTAAACTTAACTTGAATCTCGGTGGATGGATATCGATTCTAGTCTAGATTCAAGCCGAGTAAACTCAACTTGAATCTCGGTGGATGGATATTGATTCTAGTCTAGATTCAAGCCGAGTAAACTCAGTGAATCTCGGTGGCTGGATATTGATTCTAGTCTAGATTTAAGCCGAGTAAACTCAAATTGAATCTCGATGGTTGGATATCGATTCTAGTCTAGATTCAAGCTGAGTAAACTCAACTTGATTATCGGTGTCTGGATATTGATTCTAATCTAGATTCGAACGAAGTTATAGTAACTCAACCCAAATCTCAAAAAGTTGGCATTCGAAGCTAGCAATCTATAAGTTAGGCAAGTGTGGTCTAAGAGCTTCCGGCCGAGTAATATCTTACTCCCTGGAACCTCGGGGACTAGGGATTATATATGTCTACTTAGAACATGAAAAGGGTAACCGAGGTGCTTACCCCTAGAATCTTTTCAGCTTCGGCCAGAGCAACTATAGCTCGATGCATCGTTTGAGCAACATTCTTTGGGCCCAATTCTCGCTGCTTTGGATGACGATTCCCATATGTCACTTTGCCATAATCGGCGTTGTTCCCATATGTAGCATAGTGAGTAAGGGAACCAAGGATCTGGCCACTCAAGGTCCGAGTTGGGACCAACCCTTTCCCGACAGCATATGTTTTGGCACCAATAATTGCCATAGCAGGACTCACATGTAGTGCTAGTTTCTTATCAGGAGTTGTACCAGGAGTAGTAGTGGTTTTCTTCATCATGTCGGCAACCGAAACTTGCCTAGTTACAACTATGGTTTTCTTTGGTTGTGCCTTAGTCGGCTGAGCTGGTTTCTGTTGCTTTGCCGGCGGGATCATTTGCTGCTACTCTGGTGGTTATTGTGGTTGTTGCTATTGATATTTTTGTAGCTCTGCCTCTTGCTCTGGTTGTTGCTGCTGTTATTGAGTCGGTTCTGGCACTCCCAAATTCTCAGGAATAATTATCTTGGCACCCATATTGCCGGTGCCAGAATCTCTTAGTTCTCTTTCAGGGGGTGAGGTATTATCTCTCGGCTCATAGATCACTTAATCTTCTGGGGCACCATTTCCCCCTCCAATGTCGGCTTCTCCCTCTGGCCAGGACAGATTGGCATCTGATGTCGGAGGAGTACTTGATCAAGCCTGGCTAGGAACTCGAGTATCAGCGGGAGGAGGAGATGGTGGCACATTAATCTCAGAGGCGATGTTGGAAGCACTCTGAGAGGCATCCAAGGCAGCCATGCAGTAAGCTGGTGATAAGGTATATTCAGCTAAAGGGAAAGATAGAAACAAGAAATACAGGAATACAGAAATATGTTGGCAGAAAAAACTTACCCGGAACCTACAGGTCTTTCTTTTTGATATTTCTTAACACCCACCCTGTGCCTTTTTGGGGGATTAGATGGTTCAGTTTGCTGGGCCGCGGGCATGGCACATTTCTTGATCCCATCTTGACCTCCCACGGCAACAGGGGTCACTTCGTGCACCTGACCAGTTGGGTCAGCTGATGTAGATTGTAGCGGATAGGTGAATGCAATTGGCATAGGATCTAGTACCTCTAGAATTTGACAATCATCATCATTATCATCATCAGCATCTGTCCATTCCCTTAAAGGATCAAAGACGGAAGTCTTACCTAACGATGGACCGACACTGGCATCAGGGATCGGCAAGAAGTCTTTGGAATCCATGTCTTCTGAATCCAAGATCTCGTGATCCTCGCCCCAACAGCTTGGGGGTTTCTCAGCATCCTTAGAAGCTTGTCGGGTTAATTTCTACATGAACATTGAAAGACAAATCAAGTCAGATAAGGTAATAGGCTGACATAAAGGGTTTGCCGGCTAAGGTATCTCGGCATCTACCTTTGGTGCAGGGTTTTCCCGGTCATAGGGCGGTTTGCCCCAATCCCATTCCTCGGTCATCCCGGTCTTAAAAATAGTCTTAACCCATTTCGAGACCTGGGGCTTGGTTAGCTCGAAGGTAGAGGTCCGGTTAGGATCAAGTCAGCCACTCATCTGGCAGATCTTGTGACTGCGGAGTCGAAGGGGGGAAACTCAACGACTGGTGAATGCCGTCAGGAGATCATTGGCCGACATTCCAGCTTGCACTAACTCCCTAATGACCGCATGAACTTCATTGACATCCTTAAGTCTATTCTTTGGGTCGAGTTTCCAGTTGAGTTTAGTGGGAACGCCAATGGAAAATGTCCGCAACCTAATCAGATCTACCCCGGTCGTATTCTTCACACAAAAGAATGACCGTTGCCATTTCTTGCATGAGTCTAAACCGTGGATCCAGAGAAAATGGATTTATTTCAGGGTACAATGGTAGGAGCCTCGCATAGGGCTAGGGTTTTCTCGCTGGCAGGAACGTCCGGGTCTAAGATAACCTGGGACTAGAACTAGAAATACTTGGCCCATAGATTTACAAAGGGCCAAAGGCTGAGGTATCCTTCACAGCAAGTAATGAAAGTAGAGATGGAAGAAATGGCATTGGCAGGAAGATGGTGAGGTTGGAGGCCAAAGGTCTCGAAGAATTTCTTAGTGAAATCACTAATAGGGAGACCAAATCCTCGTGTGAAGTGTGAGACGAAGACGACATACTCACTAGGGAGAGCCTCTCACATGAGCTCGTCACCAGGGAGGCGCAATCCATCTCTGGCGGAATTCGCTGGGTCCGGCGGAGCCAATCAATCTCCACATTAGTCACATCGGAGCCTTCCCAGGAACCGCGCTCAGATGCGAGTTCCTGTTCTTCGTGCTCGACGGTGACAACCTCCTGCGAATCCATATCCTCGATGGTATCATCAGTGGCGGCGCTGTCTACGGTTGCGCCGGGCCTAGATTGGTGCAGCCCCGTGATGAAGGCGATGATATGCACTCGGGTTGAATCCACGGCGCGTGAGAGATGAGCTTGGCGGCAGCGCAGGAGAAACAGAGGGGCAGCACAGTGGCACGGTGGCGAGAAGTTGCGCGGCGGCGGAGTTGCAGGGAAGATGAGCGGGGGAAAGTGAAATAAGGGTTTCCGCCCACTCCCCTACTTAAAGGTCAGGCGCATCGTGGCTCGTGGGAGCTGTTGCGCCCACAATGGCCACAAGGTGCGCGTGTATTTCGCTGGCGGTTGCTAAGACTGTGCCACACGATCAGTAGTTGCACACAATGCCATAAACTGATTGTGCGGCCGCTGCGGTAAACGAGGAGTTGAGCGGCGATTTGATGGTTGCCAGGGATAACTGACACCACGTGACGCGAGAACAGTGTGACACATCGTGTCTAGGCCCAAAGAATTAGGTGTGGTGTGATGATTACATGACACGTAAGATAAAATGACATAAAATAAGGAAAGACTAAAGAAGCTAGGCAGCTCACACGGAAAATAACTTAAGTATAGAGATGTGATCTGGTATCCAAGGTAAATGACAGTTCTAACTAAGAAAATTCTGTTTTGGCAAGAAAACGCCAATTAAAAAGGCCGACTTAAAATCAAGATCAGCTGACGTATAAATATGTCGGTTGTGTGTGAGATGTTCCATATGAGTTAAAGGAACCTGCCTTGGCCTTTTCAGCTGGCACTACTAAGACCGAGATAACTTCAGGGACTAATGTCGGGGGATGACCCCCATTAGGGTCAAGCTATAATGTAAAGATGACCAAGGCTAAGGTTGACCGATGTAGGGTGGCTGACATAGGCCGAGATACCCAAGCCAGCATAAGCCAGCATACCTTGGCCGACATACACAGTTATGTTGGCATAACATGTATTGTTTCTTCTATGCAGGTTCCCCTAGGCCGAGTTACTTCGGTTGAGGTCGACATAAGGGTTGGCATATGCCAGCTCATGTGCTCGTCGTTCGACGTAGAGCTTGTTGGGAACCGCAAGAGGAAGGTATGATGAGCACAGCAGCAAGTTTTCCCTCAGTTATGAAACCAAGGTTTAATCGAACCAGTAGGAGCAAGGAAACACCCCAAAGGTGTTACTAGCTGAGCTTTGGCAGGCGCTCTTTGGTGCTAGTAGCAACATGGAGACCTGCACAACACAACCACAGAACTTTGTCCCCAACTTGCGATGAGGTTGTCAATCTCACCGTGTTTTGCGGAAAACAAAGTATTAAACGTATCGAATGGAAAGAAGTAAAAGTTTGCAGAAAGTAAACACAAAGCAGTAAATAGTTGAAGATTGTATGTAAAGAGAAAGGACCGGGATCCATAGTTCACTAGAGGTGGCTCTCCTTAGATAGATAACATGCTGGGTAAACAAATTACAGCGGGGCAATTGACAAACACCGAGAAAGCAATACATGCATATACTAATCATCTTGACTCCTTTGAGACTTGATTGGGCATTACAACATAATACATAGACCGCCATCCAACTGCATCTATGACTAATAATCCACCTTCAGGTTATCATCTGAACCCCCTCCAGTATTAAGTTGCAAGCAACAGATTATTGCTTTACGAACTGCGTGTAAAGTAAACAATACGATTGTTCTATGAACAAAGGATTGTTGTTTCCTCCCTAGTAGCAATAGCATATCTAGTACCTTAAAGATTTATGTCACTTCCCCAGATTACCAGAGGCATGAACCCACTATGGAGCATAAATACTAACTCTTGGAGTTGCTAGCATCTACTTGGCCAAGATAGCTACTAACAACGGAAAGCATGCAAGATCACAAATAACAAAGACATGATAGAATCAATAATCAATCTGAAATAGCATCTCAATATCCATCGGATCCCCGCAAACACAACATGTATGAATTACAAATAGATGATCTTGATCATGAACGGAGCTCACAAGATCTAAACATGAAAGCACAAAGGAGGAGAACCATCCATCTAGCTACTACATGGATCCGTAGTCCAAGGATGAACTACTCACGCATCACATCGGAGGCTTGCATGGTGATGAAGAAGGCCTCCAGGGTGAATTCCCCTCTCCGGCAGGGTGCTAGGAAGAGATTCAGATCCCTCCCGATCTAGGGATGGAGATGACGGCGGCTACAGACTCTTTCGTGGATTTTTTATCGGGTCCTTAGGGTTTTCGTCCCGAGGGCAATATATAGGTGAAAGGAGAATCCGAGGGGGTGCCGGGAGCGGCCACACCACCCCCTGGTGCGGGCCAAGCCTGGTCGCGCGGCCAGATGGTGTGGTGGCTCCCTGGCCCTTCTCCGTCTCGTATTCTGGCACTTGATCCCTTCCGGAAAATAGGCACTTTGGCTTTTGTCCGTCCAATTCCGAGAATATTCATTTTCTGACTTTCCTGGAACCAAAAACAGCAGAAAACAGGCAGCTAGCATTGTGGCTCTTGTTAATAGGTTAGTCCAAGAAATCATATGAAAAGTACTCCAAAGTTGGAACAAAACACAAGAAAGTGGATAAAACCAAGCATGGAACATCAAAAATTATAGATACATTTGTAATGTATCAACATCCCCAAGCTTAACTCCTGCTCGTCCTCGAGTAGGTAAGTGATAAAAAGAAAGAATAATTTTTGAGGTGACATGCACCATCAAAGACTTGATCAAAGCATTTGCAAAACATTCAAAGCTGGGATCATAGTACTTCAATCATAACATGAAAGACAAGGTTCTAGCAATAAGCAAAGAAACTATGATGCAACATGAAAAGGCACAAACAAAAGAATCATGAATATCAATGCTATGCAAGACGTTTGTTTGTTTCACATAAAGAAAACATAGCATAATAGTATTCAGCTTGTCCCTCAATAGAGTAGCAAATATAAATGCATAGGACACCTTCAAAGTTCATAAGAGTGACTAGATACAATAGTTTAAAGCAAGCAATATCAAGTTATGCATCAATCAACTAGTCTTGTGACAATGCACATACAACTAAGAATGGCCACTATGCTCTCAAAGTAGGTGCATAAAGATAGAAGGTGGAGACTCAATATAATGGTGGAAGAAAGGTCTTTGTAAAAGGAAGTAGGGATTCAAGTCTCATAAAGAGCTTCCAAAAATTATGGTACTTATAGCTTTCAGCTCTCATTGCCCCAATCATAAGCATCTTGAAGTGATTAAGGTTAAAGTGAACAAACTATGGTGTACATGCTTGACGAAGTATAAGTCAGAAATCTCATGTCCCTTGTATACGAGGGCCGCTCCTCATGCTACTCAAGTTTAGTCACCGGTAAGTTCTTGTCATTGTAAGTACATGTGTATCATTGAGAACCGCCAACGGGGTACCCCTTGCCCGATGATACGGAAGAATCCCCATATCAAAATGACAACAAGCATCTCAACATTCTTCTTATTTACCATGGGAATATGGTGCTTTTTTCTCTCTTTCCTCTTTTCATAGTATCTCTTTTTTCTCTTTTCTCTTTTTTTCTCAATATAGGACTCTTTTTTTTATAAGAAGAATGCTTCATAGATAGCTCATTATGGTTACGCTGCAGGTTTCCACCATGTCAGCATAGATTAGATCAGCGGCCCAGGCGTTTCTCTAACACATATACATAACTCCATGGACTTACAAGCTCCCCTTTCATTTCACACCGACGACATCCATATACAAAAGAGAATGATATCAACTAGGTACAAGTACCAAGTGCAATGTTGAAAGCGTTCCCCATGAAAGCATGGTTCTGCTAATTCCCAACAAATAAGTGCAAGCATATACAACATAGAAGACACAATGGTTCAAGTTTATTAAGGGCAAGTAAAGTAAAGTGTGCCATCAAGTTCGTGAGAGCTTTAATCACTAGTTTTCTCATAACAAGTTTAATTTGGAAGGTAAACAAAAGCATGAATATACTTGGAATAGCATAAGCTAGTAGGTAGGTATGGTGGACTCTTTGGAATAACTTGGTTTAGGGAGTTGGATGCATGAGTGGAACTCATACTTGGTTGTGGAGGCTAGCAAAAGACTAGGAGCGACAAACTAAGAGAGCAATAATGGCCATAATCATGCAGAGCGACAAAACATCATTGATCAAAGCATAAAGTGATATTACAAGTTGAAAACTAAAGGATCATAAAGTCTATGGTGACTTGTGACAGTCATAACATGGTGTGAGCATGCGCCAAGTCAACCCAAATAAAGCATCAAAGGAGAATACCACTATACTATGCTTTAATATGCTAAAACAACGCATGATTCATTCAAGGCACATTAAGCAATCTCAGTTGTTTATAACAAGTCATGCTACAGCAAAGAATACTAAGCATAAAGCCAAAACAATATCAAGCATGGCATGACAAAGCACATGCCACAGTCAAAAACGAGCTCTTTTTATCACATAAGCATGAACTTTCTTACTCTTTTCCAAACCAAACCAAACCAATTGCAAACCAATGTATGAAAAAGGGGGTCCAACCAATTTATTCAGAAAACTAAGAAAACCAAGCAAACTAAAAACCAAAACTAAAACAAAAAATAAGACGCTCCAAGAAAAACACAATTGTGCATGAAACAATAAAAATGAAGCGTTTGGAAGAAACCTGGGATTTTTATTGATGAAGAAGGGGATGCCTTGGGCATCCCCAAGCTTTGACGCTTGTACTTCTTGGATATTTCTTGGGGTGACACGCATGGCATCCCCAAGCTTGAGCTTTAGTCCATCCTTCATCTCATTACTCATTCTTTCCATACACCTGAAAATTTTCCTTCATACAAAACTTCACACAATCTTTATTAGCAACATTAGTGCACTCAAGATAAATAAGTCTTAAGGTTCAGTTCTAACACCAAATAAACTTCCATTAGAACACTAGCTACTGTAGCAATTCCCTCAAAAATCTCAATTCCCCAAAAGAAGTCAAAAAGGAACCCACAAGAAGCAAATGCAGAAAATGGCAGAAATCTGTCAAAACAGACCAGTAGGTAAAGACAATTTTTTTCGAAGACCTTCTGTTGCTCAAATCAAAAAGTATTGAACTAAAGAAAGTTAGATAACAACCTGGGTCAGAAGCACAAAAAATTACAGCTCAATCCAACATACAGAGCTCTCTCACGAATTTTTACAGTGAAGCACAAAAATCTATTTCGGGACAGCAACTTTCCCAATCATTACTTCACTCTCATTAGAGGTTACTCTTGGCACAAAAAGCAAATAAAAAGCATAAGGATAGGTTATTACTGAAGTAATAACTTCCAAGACTCATCTAAAACTTTTGGGTTATCTTCCAATAAATACTTTTCTTTAACGCCTTCAAGTTAGGCATAAGAAGCAAAGAAAGAATCAAGTGTTATCAAATGAAGAAGCATTAAGACCAAATTTTGTTTTCATAGGAGAAGCAAAAGAAATCTTTTATCTCTTTTTAGGGAAGTGCTCTATACCTTTCTTGAGTGGGAGTTGATATTTAATGGTGTCTTCTTTCATATCAATGATGACACCAACAGTTCTAAGAAAAGGTCTTCCCAAAGTAATAAGACAAGAAGCATTGTATTCAACATCCAAAACATAGAAATCAACAGGGACATAAACATCATTAAGACTCCCCATGAGTTTCTTTTTAGAATTATCATCAAGTGGGACATTCAAATAACAATCTTCAAGAGGAGGCAAATCAAGCATATCATAAATCCTTCTAGGCATAATAGAAACACTACTATCAAGATCACACAAAGCTTTGAAATCAAAGTCATTCACTTTCATATTAATGATGGGTTCCCAACCATCCTATTGTTTTATAGGAATAGAAGCTTTATGTTTCATCTTTTCTTCCTTAATCTTTATGAGAGCATCGATAATGTGTTTTGTGAAGGCCATGTTCATAGCACTAGCATTAGGACTTTTAGCAAGCTTTTGTAGGAACTTAATAACTTCAGAGATATTGCAACCATCAAGATCAAAATCAACTTTATCATCCAAAGTAGTAGAACTATTACTAGCCTCAACACTAGAGGTGGTGATAGTAGAAACACTAATGTTTCTAGCAATTTCATCTTCTCTTTCCCACTTAGCATGCAATTCAGCTAATAGTCTAACATTTTCATCAATTCTTACTTGTATAGCATTAGTAGCTGCAAAGGGATTATCATTAGTTTCAGGTTTAGCAGCCATTTTATTCAAAGAAGATTGAGCTTCAGCCAAAGATGCTATATTTCTTTCAGCATTAGAGAGTTTTTCCTCAATAGTTTTATTGAAAGCAGTTTGTTTACTAATAAACTCTTTAAGCATAACTTCAAGTTCAGAGGGAGCACTCTTATTACTGTTGTAAGAATTTCCATAAGCATTACCATTGTTGGGAGGATATGGCTTATAATTGTTGTTACCAAAATTGTTCATATAAGCATTATTACCATAAGCATTGTTGCCAAAGTTGTTATTTCTTATGAAGTTCACATCAACTTGCTCTTCTTGAGCAACCAAAGAGGCTAAAGGAACATTATTTGGATCAATATGGGATTTCCCATTAACAAGCATAGACATAATAGTATCAATCTTATCACTCAAGGAGTAAGTTTCCTCAACAGAATTTACCTTCCTACCTTGTGCAGCTCTCTCAGTATGCCATTCAGAATAATTAACGATCATATTGTCCAGAAGTTTTGTTGCAGCACCCAAAGTGATGGTCATAAAGGTACCTCCAGCAGCAGAATCCAATAGGTTCCTTGAAGAATAGTTCAATCCTGCATAAAAAGTTTGGATGATCATCCATGCAGTCAGTCCATGAGTGGGACAATTCTTTACCAAAGATTTCATTCTTTCCCAAGCTTGAGCAACATGCTCATTATCAAGTTGTTTAAACTTCATTATTTCACTTCTCATGGATATAATCTTAGCAGGAGGATAGTATTTTCCAATAAAAGCATTTTTGCACTTAGTCCAAGAATCAATACTATTCTTAGTTAAGGAATTCAACCACTCTTTAGCTTTTCCTCTCAAAGAGAAAGGAAACAATTTCAGCTTAATAATATCACCACCTATATCCCTATGCTTTTGCATCTCACAAAGTTCAACAAAGTTATTTAGATGGGAAGCAGCATCTTCATTACCAATACCAGAAAATTGTTCTCTCATAACAAGATTGAGCAAAGCTGATTTTATCTCAAAGAAAGTATTTTCAGCCACAGGTGGAGCAATAGGTGTGCTCATAAAATCATTGTTGTTGGTGCTAGTGAAGTCACGCAACTTAGTGTTTTCAAGAGTAGTCATTTTTTGGGGTTTTCAAAAAACAAAGCAAACTAGTAAAACTAATTTTTTTTGTGTTTTTGAAGAACAAAACAAGCAAACAAAGCAAAAAGAAACTAAGCAAAACAAAAACAACAAAGTAAAGAGATTGGTTATGAGGGACTCCCCTTGTGAAGATGTCCTTGACTCCCCGGCAACGGCGCTAGAAAAGATCTTGATGTGCTCGTCGTTCGACGTAGATCTCGTTGGGAACCCCAAGAGGAAGGTATGATGAGCACAGCAGCAAGTTTTCCCTCAGTTATGAAACCAAGGTTTAATCGAACAAGTAGGAGCAAGGAAACACCCCAAAGGTGTTACTAGCTGAGCTTTGGCAGGGCGCACTATCGGTGCTAGTAGCAACGTGGAGACCTGCACAACCACGTAACTTTGTCCCCAACTTACGATGAGGTTGTCAATCTCACCGTGTTTTGCGGAAAACAAAGGATTAAACGTATCGAATGGAAAGAAGTAAAAGTTTGCAGAAAGTAAACACAAAGCAGTAAATAGTTGTAGATTGTATGTAAAGAGAAAGGACCGGGATCCATAGTTCACTAGAGGTGGCTCTCCTTAGATAGATAACATGCTGGGTAAACAAATTACAGCGGGGCAATTGACAAACACCGAGAAAGCAATACATGCATATACTAATCATCTTGACTCCTTTGAGACTTGATTGGGCATTACAACATAATACATAGACCGCCATCCAACTGCATCTATGACTAATAATCCACCTTCAGGTTATCATCTGAACCCCTCCGATTATTAAGTTGCAACAGATTATTGCTTTACAAACTGCGTGTAAAGTAAACAATATGATTGTTCTATGAACAAAGGATTGTTTTTCTCCCTAGTAACAGCACATCTAGTACCTTAGAGATTTACATCACTTCCCAGTTACGGAGGCATGAACCCACTATGGAGCATAAATACTAACTCTTGGAGTTGCTAGCATCTACTTGGCCAAGATAGCTACTAACAACGGAAAGCATGCAAGATCACAAATAACAAAGACATGATAGAATCAATAATCAATCTGAAATAGCATCTCAATATCCATCGGATCCCCGCAAACACAACATATATGAATTACAAATAGATGATCTTGATCATGAACGGAGCTCACAAGATCTAAACATGAAAGCACAAAGGAGGAGAACCAGCCATCTAGCTACTACATGGATCCGTAGTCCAAGGATGAACTACTCACGCATCACACCGGAGGCTTGCATGGTGATGAAGAAGGCCTCCAGGGTGAATTCCCTCTTGGCAGTCTTGGGAAGAGCTTCAGATCCCTCCCGATCTAGGGATGGAGATGACGGTGGCTACAGACTCTTTCATGGATTTTTGATCGGGTCCTTAGGGTTTTCGTCCCGAGGCAATATATAGGTGGAAGGAGAGGCCGAGGGGGTGCCGGGAGCGGCCACACCACCCCTTGGCGCGGGCCAGGCCTGGCCGTGTGGCCAGGTGGTGTGGTGGCTACCTGGCCCTTCTCAAATCACGTGATTCGGCACTTGATCCCTTAGGAAAAATAGGCACTTTGGCTTTTGTCCGTCCAATTCGAGAATATTCATTTTCTGACTTTCCGGAACCAAAACAGCAAAAAAGCAAATGGCACTGTGGCTCTTGTTAATAGGTTAGTCCAAGAAATCATATGAAAAGTACTCCAAAGTTGGAACAAAACACAAGAAAGTGGATAAAACCAAGCATGGAACATCAAAAATTATAGATACATTTGTAATGTATCACCGGCCTCAAGGTCAGCTCCTCTGTATCACCCAGGATCCCCGGAGGAGATAAGCATGCCCTTGTCAGGCATGCCCCTAAATCCCGAAGCCTAGTCCCATTGAGGATTTCCAGGAGGGAACAATTGTCAGTGGGAGACCGTTAGCGATCATGCGCATGTCAAGTCCCATTGCTGACAGGAAAAGCATATGGGCCCAGCCAACGACTTCTGCTACAGTATATTCTGAGGATATTCCATGCCACCTCAGCCCTAAATGTAACCTGGGAACCCCTTTATAAGGTGCAGCAGGGCTTCCCAGAAGAGGGTCGGTTCACTTGTTAATTGTTCTTCCCTAGTAGCGCAGAGAGAGGCAACAGCTTCTTCTTCCTCCTCTCATATACAACTCGAGGAGCCATTGTAGCTACAGTATTGATCATAGATATAAGATCTAGCATGCAGGAGTAGGGGTTTTATCTCACTAGGAGAGCCCTGAACCTGGGTATATCGTGTGTTCTTGCGTGTGTTCTTTGTGCGGTCTCCATCGCACCATCCCTTCCCGGATCCTCCGGCGTCTATATAGCCCCATCTTTAGCCATCTTATGGCATCTTCTGTGATACCATCACGACATTACATTTGAGACAGGTGGGCCCCACTATGGGACCCTCTAAACCTTCTAGAACCTCTTATACAATATCGAAAATCCTAATCTTTTTTGGTAACCCTGAAAATATGTTTGCATATGTTTTTCCTTATCTCTGGACCATTCCAAAGCTCATCATGATGTCTAGGACTCTAAATGAAAAAATTATAACACCATCTATTTATCTCATCAAACCCTAGCGACATCGAACGTTAAGTGTGTGATCCTACGGGTTCTAGAACATGCAGACATGATCGAGACTCCTCTCTAACCAATAATTATTAGCGGGACCTTGATGCTTATAATGACTCTCACACATTCAATGAAGATCACTATCGGTTGAACCATGATGTCGAGGATTCCATTAATCCGATAAACAATTCCCTTTATCTCACGATATATTACTTGTCTGAGATTCGATCGTCGATATCGTCATACCTAATTCAATCTCATTACTGGCAAGTTCTCTTGACTTGTTCTGTAGTGTAGGATCACTGTGACTAAATATATTAGTCACATGCTTGCAAGCTTTAGGATGCTAACTACGGAGAGGGCCCAGAGATATCTCTCCGTCACTTGGAGTGACAAATCTCACTCTTGATTCGTGCAACTCAACAAGTAACCATCGGAGATACCTGAAAGCCATTTTTATAATCATCTGACGTTTGATGTCTACAAACTATTCCTCCGATACCAGGGAGTAACATAATCTCATGGTCTAAGGAAACTATATTTGATATATACAAAAGTAATAGCAATCAAACTAAGTGACACGGATCATGTCTACGCTTATTATTGGGTCTGTCAATCATATCCCGCTATCAAGTGACATTATATGTCCAAACCTTAACCATCACTTGACTAATACAATTATAGCTATCAAGTGACATTATCCTTACTAGGGACGACACTATGTTTTTTATATATTCACACATGTATTTAGTTTTCGGTCAATACAATTATAGCATGGAGAATAAACACTTATCGTGAACAAGGAAATATGATAATAAAAACTTTACTATTGCCTTTAAGGAATATTTCCAACAATTATGTATCGCGCAAAAAGAATATTATTAGGTATTCCCTCATAATAAGTGTTGTCGATTTAGTATTTTTGTCTGTCCAGAAATAAGTGACTTGGATTTGTCTAGATTCGTGTGTATCTAGATACTAAAATGCGTATTGGTATATACAAATCTAGGTAAATCTGAGTCACTTATTTCCGCAAAGGGAGTACAAATGTACTAAATCAGCTAAGCATGTGCAAACACAGTTTTGACTGGTTTGGCTGATTTGGGCTAATTCAAAATTTTGTACTAGGTCAAAGTTTAGATTGGATGTGACGATGTGTGAATGACATTGAACTACTCCCTCGGACCCAAATTAATTGACTTGGATTTATCTAGATTTGGATGTATTTAGACATATTTTAATGCTAGATACATCCGAATGTAGACAAATCGAAGTCAATTAATTTGGGTCGGAGGTAGTACGAACTTTTTGGCTGGTTTGAGCAATTTGAGCGGTTTCAGTTTTTACGTCGAGGGAGTATCTTCAGATCATTTTCTAGGTTGATTGGGTTGCTCGACTTGCATATATGTGACTTCCCACTTCAACTTTATAACTTGGCTTCTTAGAAAGAAAAGAAAATGTTTTTCAGCAACAGTTGCTAAAATCTCTAGATTTCGTTTTGGTTTCGTTCTTCTCGTGGTGAGGGTGTGTTCATGTGGTGGCTTCAGATAACGCCAAGGCCTGAAGCGGATGGAGTGCGACAGCTAGGACTTTGGGATGGGTACAATACAGCTTTCAGACGCCAAATGGCGTAGCTCTATCAGTCGTTATTGTACCAGGTGATCGTGATTCGTGAGGAACGTTCCAAGAGGAACCAGGCTGGCTCGGCTAGGCGCAGCCCAGGGAGGCCCAACTAGATACAATCTGTTCGTTTTGTTTCACTTCTACAGCAACAAACGATTCATTTTTTTTTCCCTCTCATGACATATACACCTACTTCAGATGACATATGAACATGATCATCAAGATTATAGTCGTCGCCAAAAGAAGGCGATGCTAACAAAAGATGTGATCATCAAGATTATCCGAGATATTAACAGATGATGAACGTTTGCAGCAGCTTTACTCAATTCAGAATTAGACATGGACATCCTATACACAGAACTTGTGCCCGTATTGATCACCCTGTATGCTGTATCTTGCATGTGTTACTACTACTTACTACTCTGCTGGGTTCAGTTCCTCTTCCTTCCAAACCTGGAGGATCCCCTGGCCAGCCAGCCTCTTGTAAACCCAGAACACCACGTACTTGGGAGTGATCCTCTTCTCGTCGATCAGGAACGGCTCGATGGTGCTCACCTCCATGGAGTATGAAGTCATCGCGAAGCCCTTAGGTCCTGCGGTTTCATTTAGGTCAGATTCAGGTTAGTGTTACACCTTCTCCAACAGTTTTCCACATTGCAAGTTATGCTTCTACCGAATGCAAGCTAGATGAAAGCAGAACTGGCATTCTACACCTAGGTCTGTGACAATAGTTTACGGGTTGTGAAGTGATCGGTTGCGGTAAATCCTCGATGAGAAATTCAGAGGTTAAGGTCATGAAGGATTGACTTGTCAGCAGTATTTTCAGCAAGTAAAACAGCATAGCACGCGTCACATAGAAAGGGCGAAACAACATTGGACATCAATACAAGGGGTTTTGTACCTGTGAGGTCTCCCTGTGGAAAGAAGGCCCAGAAGTAATAGGGGATTTCTTCCTTTACGAAGGAGCCTTCCAACTGCAATTCATCAAATACCTGAAGGGTTAGAACGATGCGAACATATACATTGGATTTGTATCAACGAAATTACTGCATTTTACAATCCTGACCAACCGCGCGACTGTGTTAGCATTGTTCTTTTTAGAGAAAGGAGATTGTTTAGCAATGTGTGACGGCTGGACATGAAAAATCAAGCAAGCGGTAAAACTGCTGCAATAACACCACCAGAACGTACTATTCCGTACTACTTACTAGTAGCTGTTTGTGGTAATGGTATGCAAATATGCAATGACCAATGACATTGCCTAATACATGCAGTAAAATGTGATCGCTGCTGATAGCTAATAGTTTAGTAGCGATTCCATATCACAAGTTTGAGGCATGTACGAACTGAACCACTGCTCTCACTCACCGTGTTGTTCTGGAAGGATAGCTCGACTTGGGACACGTCCTCCTCGGCCTCCAGCAGAGTCTTCAGAGGAGGAATGATCTCTTCCTGCATCATCTCTGGCAGCGGCTTCGGCGGAGCCTTCTTCGGCTTGGCCGCTGCGGGCTTAGCTGCCGGCTTCGCCTCTGCGGCGGCTTCCTTCTTGTCACCGTCCGCATCCTTCTTCTCACTAACTGCATCAGCAATTCAGGATAAACGAAATTCAGGACATCGGTTCAGGCATCCAACGTTCGGAAGGTTCACCCACAACAACAGCACATGTTGAGGTTAACGCAAGTACAGTACTAGTACTAAATTACTAAGCCACTCGATCCCAACAATGATAATGGGACAGCCATTTTAAGCTGAGTGATCGAATGTGGGTATATACCGGTGGTGGATGCTGCCGCGGCGGCGGATGATTCCTGCACGGCGGAGCAGGAGGCACCGGAACGAGGGAAGGCGACTACGAGCGGCAGCCGCTTCGCGAAGAGCGGGGCGGCGGGGCACTTGCACCTCGCCGCCGCATGCCGGCCCGCGAGCGGCCGGCTCGTCAGCCTCGGCGAATGCACAGCACCGATCGCCATTGCAGTTTGGCGCGCAGCCGACGTGTTCTGGGGATGGCCGGATGGGTAGTTAGTTCCTGTCCACTGGTTCCGTTGGGTGGCGCTGCGCTGACGCCGCTCTATCTGCAGTGGATCCTCGGCACGATGGAGAAGAGACCGGTGCAGCAGAGCTGCCTGCCTCTGAGCCAGCCGTTTCTTCCTCTGCTGCTGTGGCCTACAACCTGCGACGAACGTGGACCGTCCGATTAAAAAACGATGTTTGAGATTAAACTATGCGGGGAAATGAGCGTCGAGTCTTTTTTTTGTGTGTGCATCGTGTGCATGACATGAATCAGATCATTTGAATTTTAGATAATTCGATTGTGTGATCTTTGTACTTCTAAAAGAACCTGATTATGTTTACACTTTGGAAGAATCATTTGCCATTACTATGTGATATATTTCCGGCAAATAAGAACACTATCACATACATGTCCAGTGTACAAAGTTTACTGTAATCATGTATACTAGCTTACTGTTCACTACTAAATAAATTATCATCCGTTCGAAAAACTAAATAAATTATCAATAATTGGCACGTGGCAACCCTTAAATTAATGGATAAAATGCACGTTATTGTGTAGTCTGGACGAGTTACCACACAAACACCGAATCGTAGGGTATGCCCTCTCTGACGGAAAAATAGAAAACATGCATCCGTTTAATAAAAGATAAAAAAATGAAAAATCTCGGTCACCTATAGCTGCAAATACTAAACCTAAGATTTGCACTCTTTGAAAGTGTACAGCTTCCGTAAACTGTTGGCGCAATTTTATATTTCTCTCGGTAAATTCCTTCGAGATGGTTGTGGAGGAGATGACCGGAGAAAGAAGCTAATCCCGCGAGGAACGCAGCGGGGCCGTCACGTAGCCGCACGGCACAGCAGCGGGTCGTTTTCCCCTCCTCTCTCCCCTCTCCTCGCACCACATCAGTTACAGTGGCCCCGCCTATCCCGGTCCCACCACTCAGCGAAGAAATCCCTTTTGACTTCTCCACGCTCCAACCACCTCCCTCCCTCCCACCCTCCCGCACTGCTGCACTTCTGTATGCTCGGTCCACGAAAACGCGCGGGGCCCGCTCGGGACGGTGCGTGGGCCCATGCTACGCTACCGCTTTCCTCTCGACGCCGTTCGATCTTTCCCTTCCCCACCACGAGTCGAGCCCTCACGGGCGTCGCGTGCTCGCCTGCCTGCCCGGCTGTCCCCTCCTTCCTTATCGCGACCGTTGCGTGCAAGGGGATCTGTAGACACGGACCACAGGGTCAGACGAGCCTAGCCTCACGGCGCGCCACAGGGCACAGGACACAGTCGGGGAACGTGGTATGGACCCGGTCGACGTGACACTCCGCTGCGCAGAGCGCTGAGCAGGGCAAACTGGCCCAAGTAAAACTCCACCGAGTTAATTGCTCCCAGTAACAGCAGCCATGAAACTCCACCGAGTTAACTTGATCCGTCGCTCGCGTAGAGGTTTCGGCCCAGATGGCCCCTTTTATTTTAATTATTAGGTCGCCGTACCTAAAGCGAGAAGGAAAATTTGCTCTAGTTACCTACCCCAGTACGCCCGGCATCGTGTGGCGGCGGCGCACCGATCCAAACAAGTGAAAAACTATCCAACAAGCATGACACGCACCGTGTGCAACTGACGCGCGGGACCAACAGTGGACCCACATACTACCAAAGAGTCGTGTACGGTGTACTCTCTTCCCATTTTAATTTCAGCGCACAGACGCGTCAAACTCGGGGAGCCGGATATTCAATTCGGACGGGCCAGAGAGCACTCAAGGCAGGCAGGGGCAGGACCGTAAAATCACGCCGCCCAAATGAAGGAGGAGGGTCGCCCTAAAAACGGGAAGCATCCAATGAAGGCATCCACCCAAATCAACTGGAATCTCCACTGCTCCTCGAGCCGCTCACCGACAACGCGCTCCTCCCGCGCCGCACGCCACGCCGCGGTGCGCCAGGCAATCACGGCTCGCGCCACCACCGGTCATGTTACCCCCCACCGCAACGTGGCCCCACATTGAGCTGCGGGATCTCGCAACTTGCCAAAAAAGCGAAAGGAAGCAGCTGTACCTCCGACGTCTCATCCTCACCCACCCAACCCCCCTTAAACTCCACCCACGAAAATCACGTCTCCAGAAGGCGGAAAGCTCAAGATCGAGTAAATCGATAGACAGGAACACGGACCCACCTGCCAGTCCGACGGAGCCACTGCCTCGCGGTAGACCGGCACGGAGCACACCGCCGTGAACCATAGACACAGGACAGCAGAGCACAAGGCAATGCCTCTGCAGCCAAAAATTGCTAAATAACTCCACAGCCCAGTTGCCTATATGGGAAGAGGGGGGCTTCGACCATCGCTGCAACCACAGCCATTTCACCTATCTCAAAGCAGGTAGCGCCCGTGCAGCACGGCCGGCAGCCAGAGGCGCCGGCCAGTCATCAGTAAGAAGCACACACAGCAGCAGACTCCAACCAGGGCAAAGTATAAACTTTCAAACTGATGAGGGCAACGGCTACTAGGGCCATTTGAAAGGGGGGCATTTCCCGGGCTTTCTCTTGGAGGGAAACTGACAATGTGTATAGCCTATACTGCCAACGTAATAGAAATTTGAATCAAGGAGGGAAACCCCCTGGGGTGTTGGAACTACCATTTAAATTATGGAGGGAAAACTCAGCAACGGTGCAGGCAGGAGGGAAGCTGGGTTCACTGGCTACAACTCCATTTTCCCTCCTAAAATCTGCTGTTTAAAAACAAGGGAGAAGCCCTCCAACTACAAGTCTTTACAAGAAAAACGGCTAAGGAAAAACAGGGGAAACCCACCATTTCTGTTTTGCTGCTGCTGCTGCTCCTGATTACTTCTTTTCTACCTGAGAACAAGGGTGAGGAGGGGATCCATGTACATTGGCCTCCTGGTCAGCGGTGCTTGAAGGGCCGAGGGTCTTCAACATCATCATCCTCATCGTCACTGCCACTGCCTGATGGATCATCATCCCTCTTCCTCTTGGCACCCTGCGACGATGAGGGCAGGTCTGTGCCAGCTTCTTCATCATCATCATCGACCTCGTCTCTGTCTTCATCAACATCGTCAGGGTCAGCCACATCAAAGTCCTCTGGACTTCCGACAGCCATGGCTTGCGGTGGCACAATTGGTTGAACAAGATATTCTGTGTCTTCATCCTGAGGAAATGGGAAGGGCAAGAAATTGTCAATTGCAATTGTGTTTTCTACTTTCAGATTTTTTTTTACATCACTAGGGTAAAGGAAAGCACCAGGACATAACAATCCAAAATAGGAAGAAATACTCATATTTATCACAAACATTTAGCTACATGTAAATGCCCAAACAGATAAATTCAGCAGTTATATAATTAACGAAACATCAGCATAAAAGCAGAGTCCTACAATGCTTTAAAGAAGTTCTACACATGGTAAGAATAATCCATCTTCAAGCATACAAAATCACTTCATCACCCATGAACAAATGGACAAGCTAACCAGAATAAGAAGATGAACAATAGAAAAATAAGAACAGTATGTTGAGATTATATATCTAAACATGACAGCATAATGTGATTTGAGTTGTGAAGGAAGCAACTTAGTGTACCCTGTGCAAGAGAGAGCACACAATTTCATACAAATAAACTAACAGAACAATTACTACCTAACAAGATATATGCCATGGAAAATTGTGTACAAGAACAGAAATATGTAGAGAATTCCTTAAGACAACCATCTTGTCAAAATATGCATAGGCCGTTACATCACTCTGAGCCCTCAAATAAAAATTGTACAAACGCAAACAATGCAGTACTGCTAGATAGTTAGAACTAGAAACGGTAAATGTACTGAAAGGCATATAAATTGAACATGTAGTTATAAAATAAGGTACTAAGAATATAGGGGACTCCATGTACAACATACATATACAAAACTTCAGTAATTCCAACCTAATACACATGTACTCAAACAAAAGCTAGAGATGGACCAAATTTAACATCCCAGTGTCAGAACTTTTAGGGTCAACAACAAGAGAACCTAGACCTACAATATTTTAACAAGAAATCACATTCCCTAGGCTGTTAACTTAAACATTTTGACACCCATAATCATTTTTAAGGGGAGCAAAACAGAGCCTCACACCCCTACCGAAATACATCAGTAGCAAATAATACGATCAGTAACAAATACTATTTACAAAAGTGACCAGATTTCTTAACAAAAAATCACTGATTTAACAAGTCCTTAAAATATCCATATTAGCAAGATTGCCATAAATATTCTTTTAGCAGTGTACTTTATACCCAGGAGTTCATCTACCGCAGGAAATAGGAGATCAAAAGTTGAAGATCTAACATATAACCTCTTCTATGGCATGCCAAAAAAAAAGCTGTGTTGCCCACATAAACAGGAGACTGAACAAACAAGCACATAACTAATGCATGAACTAGCAAATATCCTCAACCAAAAAACTAGTCACACTTCATGCTCCCTGCAACAGTGTAAATACTCAACAGTAATCTGGGTTAGCAAAATGACAGAACAATCACCAAGCCACGAATTGAATAACTGAACATGCAAAATATGCAAGAAAGAGTGAGGTACTTCCAAGGCAAGAAGAAAACTGATGTTTTATACCTCATCATCAGCGTCATCATCATCGTTCCCCTCCTCATAAACCCTATTATCCTCCAACCTTTCCTCATCTTCTTCCCCAATCTCACCGTTCTCATCCTCATCATCGCCTTCACCTTGTTCATGCCCATCAATCTCTTCGCCAACAGCCCCCGCCGTCATAGCAACCCTTCCACTACTCTCTGGCTCAGCCTCCTCATCATCCTCAACCTCCTCTTCATCATCATCATCGTCCTCATCGATGTCATCCTCATCATCATCATCACTACTCGGCACATCATGCACCTCAACAACAGCGTCATCTTCACCTTCCTCATCAATCTCCTCCCCCAAATCCTCCTCCTCCTCAAACTCATCATCGTCGTCGTCTTCATCATCCACATCTTCATCATCCTCATCTGGGGCACCCCCAACCGCCGCCATCCGGAACCCATTCGCCTGGTGGTGGTGCTCGGCCCCTCCATTAGGCACGACCTCATCGGCATCACTCTCGTCCTCGTCAACATCGATCACCCCATTTACCTCCACCGGGTGAGCAGCTGCACGACCTCGGGAGTGTGAAACGCCCCCGTTCGCCACCTCTCCGCTTCCAGGGTCCTCGTCGTCGTCGTCTTCATCATCATCGTCTTCCTCACCCTCACCCTCGCCCTCGCCATCCCCGTCGTCATCGTCGTCGTCCGACTCCGGACGCTCGTTCTCGTCAGCATCCATCTTGTCAAGGTACTTGAGCGTCCGGATCAACCCAAAGACCCTGGATCTGTAGTCCTTGACCCGTGTGACGGGGCACTCGTAGAGATCGAGCGAGACGAGGCGGAGGCGGGCGAGCGGCGCTAGATCGTCCACATCTTGGATGCGATTGTTGCTGAGGTCGAGGTCGCGCAGCGAGCCGAGGCCGGCCTCGACGAGATGCTCGAGCCCGCCCGCGATGCGGTTGTCGGAGAGCGTCAGCCGCGTGAGATTCCGCAGCCGGGGGAACCCCGCGAGCGAAGCGACCCCGATGCCGGCAATCGAGAGGTGCTCCAGGCTCTGGTGCCGCTCCAGTATCTCTGCCGCCGGCAGCCGGCCGTGCATGCACTTGACGGCGCCGTCCAGGGTCAGGCTCCTCGCGGGCGAGGAACTCCCCTCGCCGCCGGTGTGCAGCGCCGCCTCCACCGCCCTCTCCCACGCCTCATCCATCTCTCTCTCTCTCTCTCTCTCTCTCTCTCTCTCTCCCCTCCTCTTCTCAAAATCGAATAAATAAAAAAATCGGGGGTGTTTGGTTGCGAAGGCTATTTGAAATACAGTGATTTATACGGGGATGGGGTGTTTACCTCGCCATGGGAGGAAGAAGGGGGCGGTTCACGCGTCGCGCTGTGGACCTGGCGCAGGGACGACGAGACGGGGCTTGTTTGGTCAGCCAATGGGAGCGGTCGGATCGTTTGGCACGGATCGTATACGTGGCGGCATCTGAGGGGCGTGTGCTTCCTTTGAGAGGAGCGGGGGAGCGGAGAGGCGTGGTTCGCTGGTTGATGCCAACAGCATCTTTTTCTCGGCTCTGTTTTACTATTTTCTTCTTCTGGTTTTTCAAATATCTTTTTCTCTGAAGGGCGAGATACGATTAGTTAATTATGCACGCGGCGCGTGTATCTACCCTTGTTTTAGGTGGGTACGTCCCTGACGTGGTGGGGCAAGGTCTGTGGACCCGAGATGGAAGTTGAGATGTGTTTCTGTGTTTCTTGTTAGAGGGTTCAGGCCGTCTGATTGAGACGTGGCGGTGTAGCCCGTCTGATCGGTGGGAGTTGGCGTCTTGGTTTCGTGTTGCCTACCTTTGCCCCGTTGAAGACTGGCAGTGGGGCCTGAGGCGGCTCGGCGTTGTGGCAGGGGTTTGATTCTCGTTGCACTCGTTTGCAAAGCGATGGTCACGGATACAATTTTCTTTTTCTGGACGAAGAGATAAACGTATTTAAATCATCTCCAACATGATCTCAAAAAATAAAAAATAAAAAAATCATCTCCAACACATGACTTTTTTTTTAGGTAATCTCCAACACATGACTTAAAATAGGTTTGTGCCCAAAAAAAATCTTTTTTAGGCACGGGAAAACGGCTCCAGTAGATGTAAAAAACATATAGTGCCAAAAAGTATTTAGAGCATGCTCAATATCTCTTCCCACGCTATAAAATACCAACGCGCAGGCTATCTACAAAATACCCACCCGTGCGACCTTCATGGCGTGTTCGGTTGCTCGGAGGTGTTTTTCTCCACTGGCACGCGCATATCCGACTCAGTTCCAAATCTCTCAATTATTTAGTAGCCTGTATAGATACTATTTAGGAGTTAGACAAAAACAAAGCTCATCGTTTGGCGGACAAAAATCTAGAGTCAATAAAAGCGTTCATATAGCGGTGAAATATTATAAAAAACTCAGCTGGATCCATATCCGACGAAAGGACCATCGACGCCTTCAACGACGGCCTCCGTCGCCGAGAATTTATAGAAGAACTGGGAAGGGTTAAACCGAAGACAGTATTGATGTCTACGAACTTCTATTCTTGTAGACAGTTGTTGAGCCTCCAAGTGGAGAGGTTTATAGAACAGTAGCAAGTTTTGCCTTAAGTGGATCACCCAAGGTTTATCGAACTCAGGGAGAAAGTGGTCAAAATCTCTCTCAAGCAACCCTGCAATCAAGATACAAAAAGTCTCTTGTGTCCCCATCACACCCAATACACTTGTCAGGTGTATAGGTGCACTAGTTCGACGAAGAGATAGTAAAATACAAGTGATATCAATAATTATAAAGTGGTAACGATGCCAGAAAATAGCTTGATGACGTGAAAGAGACTAAAGGCAAACTGAAATAAAAAAGAAAGCAAGCAAACATGTAACAGATCTAATTTCAAACGGTGTTTCAATGTTTAGAAACAAGGCCTAGGGATCATATTTTTACTAGTGGACAACTCATATAAATATCTTCTCTTTATGATACTACTCTAAACAGCACTAATCCATGGTAGGGCTATAACAGCACTTCTCTCTGGTTGGACACTCTAATCCATGGTAGGGCTATAACAACACTCCTCAAAGTTTACTTTCCCTATCTAGATAATCCCACACTGTCACCTTGAGCTCTAGATGGTTCCAACAAACACCATAATTTCATAGAGACATCCAACTCTAAATATAACTCGTAATAAGTATTTGTAATCTCTAACCTAAGTGCCACCATGGTGTGCATGTTGTCACTTTCACACACATGGAGAGAGCAGAGATTTATTAAAGCACTTGAGTAGCAAGGTAGATCTACTTGATTACAAAGCTCATGATCACAATATGATCATGCATAGAGAGAGATGAGCACATAGCTACCGGTAGAACACTTAGCCTCGAGAAAGAACTACTCCCTCATCATCATGGGAATCAACAACGGCGATGGAGATGGTGGTGGAGATCGATGGAGATGGCTCCGGAGGCACTTCCCCGTCCCGGCAGGATGCCGGAATAGAGACTTTCTGTCCCCCGAATCTCCCCTTCGGTGGTGGCAGTGCTGCGGAACTTTTCGTGGCTGGAGGCTGGTCCATTTAGGGTTTTCATCCCAGGGGCTTCTTATAGGCGAAGGGGCAAGGTCGGCGGCCGGCCAGGGGACCCACAACATGCCCTGGCGCGGCCTAGGGCTGCCCGCGCCAAGGGGGGTGGCCGCCCTGTGGCCCCCCTTCGTCTCTCCTTTGGACTCCATGTGTCTTCCGGTAAAATATTGACTTTGACTTTTGTCCCGTCCAATTCCGAGAATATTGATTTTCTGACTTTTCTGGAACCAAAAATAGCAGAAAACAAGCAACTGGCACTATGGCATTTTGTTAATAGGTTAGTCCAAGAAAATGTATAAAAATACTCCAAAGTGTGGACAAAGCATAAGAAAGTAGATATAAAACAAGCATGGAACATCAAAAATTATAGATACGTTAGCAATGTATCAACATCCCCAAGCTTAACTCCTGCTCGTCCTCGAGTAGGTAAGTGATAAAAAAAGAATAATTTTTGAGGTGACATGCACCATCATAAACTTGATCAAGGTATTTTAGAACATTGATAGCTGGGATCAAAGTACTCTAACATAGACATGAAAGATATAGTTCTAACAATAAGACCTAGCAACTATGTTGTAACATGAAAAGGCACAAATAAAAGATTCATGAATAACAACGCATGATTCTTTCAAGGCACATTAAGCAATCTCAATTGTTTATAACATGTCATGCTAGAGCAAAAATCACTAAGCATAAATCCATAACAATACCAAGCATGACATGACAAAGCATAGGTCACAGTCAAAAACAAGCTCCTTTTTACCACTTAAGCATGAACTTTTCCTACTCTTTTCCAAACCAAACCAATCTTATTTGAAAAGTAATGCATGAAAGAGGGGGTCCAACCAATTTATTCAAGCAAACTAAGCAAACTAAAACCAAAAATAAAATGAAGATGCTCCAAGAACAACACAACTATGCATGCAACAATAAAAATGAAGTGTTTGGAAGAAACCTAAAAAATTTATTGATGAAGAAGGGGATGCCTTGGGCATCCCTAAGCTTTGACGCTTGTACCTCTTGAATATTTCTTAGGGTGACACGGGATGGAATCCCCAAGCTTGAGATTTTGTCCATTCTTTATCTCATTATATCATTCTTTTCCTACACCTGAATTTTTTCCTTCATACAAAACTTCACACAATCTTCATTAGCAACATTAGTGTACTCAAGATAATTGGTCTTTGGGTTCAGTTCCAACACAAGTAAAACTTCCATTAAAACACAAGCTACTGTAGCAATTCCTTTTAAAAGTTCAAATGATCAAAGAGAACTCAAAGAGAAAGAGATTAAGAGGCAAATGCAAATAATGGCAGAAATCTGTCAAAACAGACCAGCAGGTAAAAACCGATTTTTTGGAAGACCTTCTGTTGCGCAAATCGAAAAGTGTTGAACTAACAAAAGTTAGATAACAACCTGGGGCAAAACCATAAAAAATTACAGCTCAAAACGACATACAGAGATTTTCCACGAATTTTTATAGCGAAGCACAAAAATCTGTTTCGGGACAACAACTTTCTCAAGCATTACTTCTCTCTCATTAGAGGTTACTCTTGGCACAAAAAGCAAATAAAAAGGATAAGGAGAGGTTATTACTGAAGCAATAACTTCCAATACCCATCTAAAACTTTTGGGTTATCTCCCAATAAGTACTTTCCTTTAACGCCTTTAAGTTAGGCATAATAGTTTGAGATGATGCTCACATAAGAAATATGAATTGAAGTAAAAGAGAGCATCAAGAAGCAAATTCAAAGCACATTTAAGTCTAACCCACTTACTATGCATAGGAATCTTGTAAAGAAACAAGTCATGAGCCACATGCATAAAACAATCAATACTCCCCTCATAAATATAGTCATTCTTATTAATTATAGTGGGAGCAAATTCAACAAAATAGCTATCATTATTATTCTCATCACCATAAACATCAAATATAGGAGGCATATTGTAATCATAATTAATTTTCTCCTCAATAGTAGGTGGACTTAAAATATCATATTCATCATTGTAATCATCATATATTGGAGGCATAGTATCATCAAAGTAAATTTTCTCCTCCATGCTTGGGGGACTAAAAATATCATGCTCATCAAAACTAGTGTCAACACCCGGATTTTTAATCCCAAATGCCTGTTATGTCATACATCGCAATCCCAGGATTACCATTTTTGCGAGACATAACAAATTGGATATCACAGTACATCATCCATTACAAACCATACATAAGGTCTTACACAAATAAGGATCTCATGATCCAGTCTTAATACAACAAGCAGCGGAATAAATAATAAGCGTAGCGGTGGGGTCCATCTTCAGGGGAACAGGCAATGCTGACGAAGGCAGATAGTCCTAGTTATCATAGCCGTCCTACTGGCCATCATCTTGGTAGTCTCCTTCATAGTCTGGCCATGAGAATAGCCAGGGACAAAAGCCATGAGTACTCTAAGTACTCGCAAACTACCACTAACAATTGGTATAGTTCTAAAGTGAGGTGCTAACTCTAAGTTTAACTATAAAGTTAAGTTTGAAACCTAAGCTGAGTTCAGAAACAAAGAAAGATAAAATAAAGTTCTAGAATCACTTAAGTTGGGAAGCTAGTGTCATAGTCACAACTCTGTTGTGGTCAAGTCAAGATTCATCATTCATTTCATAAGTTATTTTGAAAACATCTGACAACAAAACAGTATGGCCACTCCAACTGTCCAAAACCGCGGACGCGGCTATTCGAATAGTTTGACACTCTGCAGAGGTGGTACACTTTCACCACAAGATTCGATACATCTATCAGGGATAACCCTAAATCATCATACTTAGTATGCAGATAATCCAACATAACCTTTCCTTTACACACCCTAGTATAAGCACCTCTCCTATGAGCATGGCCTCCCAACCATGACCATCTATCATCTTGGGCACTGCATAGGTGGACAACATTGAGAGGTAGCCTCAGCTCAAACCTCTCCTACGAGGAAACTAATACTAATGCATATAAAATTCTAGCTAAGCCTTACCCAATTCAGGTATTGTGGTTGTACGGTAAATTTGGAATGGTATCGCATCCGAATCCAACCATAAGTTTTGTAAAAGGGTCAAGGCTCATGCCTCAACATTTTCATCATCATAAACCATTTGTGTTTCTCAACACATGTCAAACCATTTCAATAGAATGACTCCTCATTCCAAGGTTTTCATAATTCATTTTCACCAAGTGTTCCCATCTAAAGTGCCTCAAATTTTTATCTACTCTAAACTACTAGGTTAAGAGTGTTCACTAAGGTGGAAATATGGGATCAATCTCATGCCATAGAATGGCATCTAAAGTTATCTAAATAGGTCAAGTTTTATACTTTTTATGCTACCTTCAAAACAAGTAAGGGACTTTGCTAAAGTAAAGGAAGTAAAGCTTGAAAATAATACTTGGGGTAAATAATAGTCAAAGTGATATAACCAAAGCATGCCTAAAGCATCTTTGCTCAAATCATCTAGTTTAAGTCTAGTTTGTTAAGCATTCTACTTGCAAGGGTTAGCTTGCATTGTTAATGATGGCTTGCCTTGTGTAGTGCAGTGGTTGAAGTTTTCTTCCTCCTCTTGATAGAACTCCTCCTCCTCGAAAGCTTGGTCGGTACTATCGTCTATAAATACATACGGAGTACACAATCACCAAACAATACTTAACTAGTCTAATTAGCACTCTAAGGCACACATTTGATGATCTATTATCATCACAAACATCACAAGTTTTATTAACTAGTTTCATTCTTTTTATTTAAGAAAAGTAATTTCTACTCATTTAAAAATAACTAAGATTTAATATTCACCACTTAAAATATGGGATCATGTGGACACATGTCATCACCACATATTCTAACATGTGGGAATGTGATTTAAGGGTTGGATCATACTTACTTTGGTTTAAGTTCATTATTTAATGATTTAAAGTGACTAGAAATGCCTATATAGCATTATTTTGGTACTAGTCCAAATTCACTGCATGTAAACCCTAATATTGTTACATATTCAGATAGGTATGGTGAAATGTGATTTTTGAGAGTTGGAATCAACTCAAAAGCTATTTTGGTTGATTTTATAAAAATGTTTGAATGTGCAAAAGCTTCTGTCTTGTTATTTTTACTAGGAGAGATATCTAACTCTAATGGAATTAAATCCAACAGGCTTGGATAGATCTTTTCAGTAGCTTTCTAACACAATTTGAATCACTCCATTTGGATTTGTAAATCTCTTTGAATTGATTTTCAAACTAGGGGACATAACTAAGTTCAAAACTAAATAGAAAAATCTAAGTTTGAATTAAATGGGTCGCGCGGGAAGGACAACGGGCCGGCCCAGTGGCGTTCCGCGGCACAAAGAACAGCTGACAGGGGGTCCACCGGTTAGCGGCTCTTTACACACGAAGTGATACGGGGCGATGTGCGCCGTTAGATTAGAAGGGGGATCTACGGCTGGGGCTCGTCGTCGATGACGGACAGGTCGCCGGCAAGGTCTAACCCTAGCGGCTCGGTGGGGGTGCTCAGGGGGCATACCAGGGCTCCAGCTATGGCGGTGATGGGGGCGATCGAACGTGCTGTCAACGGCGGACTTAGGGATGGTCGCGGCAACTCTTGGGATGGACGAAATCGATGGCGCCTTCTCCTCCTCTGCAGTGGGCTCCTTCGGCGAAATTCCGGCGAACCAAGGCTCAAGCGGCTCCGGCGAGAGGTGGGGAAGGACCAGTGAGGAGAGGGGAGTGGAATGGTGTGAGTGGTTTGTGCTGGGGTGGCTTCTATTTATAGCTCGACGAGGCGACCGAAAGGATAAATTTGGCGACTCTGGCGGTACGATTAATGCTAGCGGCGTGGCTTGAGGTAGGGGATGGTGGCCTGCCTCCTAGCGGTGCTCTACGGCTTCAATGCGTGGCTAGGGCAGTGGCGTTTGGTCGGGAGCGTCCCGTGCTCTAGGAGACAGAGGCGATGCTCGACACGGCGCACGGCGACTGTGGGTCGCGTGGCGGTGCACGGCCGTGTCTGGCGGGTTGCTGGGGTCGAGGTGGAGCGGCGCGCACGGGATTAGGTCGAGGCGTGGTCTGCGGCGTGCTGGCGGCTCGCGCTCTGGCGAGCTCGCAAAGATACTGGGCAGCGGCGCTGGGGTGTGGTCCATGGCCTGGGGGTGATCGAGGGGTGGACAGGGAGTGGCGGTAGGGTTGGGCGGAGCTAGTGGTGGCGCTAGATTGTCGCTGCGCGGTCTGTGGCGCTCTGTCCATGATCGGCCGGCGGCGACCACAAAGTGGCGGCGCTCCACTTCTGCTCTAGGCCGGTTAGTAGCTTAGTTAGGTGCTGGTTAGAGTTAGAGGGGACAAGGGGACCAAATGGAGCCCAATTACTCGACAATGCAATGATCATTGAATAGTAAAAATTAGACAGAATTTTGGTGCATGCCACCTGTTCGACACAATGGCCGCATGAACTTAAGTTTGGAATTTTTGGATGAATTTTGGTGGGTTTGCTATACACATGCTTAAGCCTCTGTGGTTGCTTGGGTTTTGAAAATGGAGCTCATTTGAGTGGTTTTTGAATAAGTGTGATCTTCCCATATGAACTACATTCAATTTTCAAATGCCAATTAAAATTAGTGTTTGAAAGTTTTTGGCAGATCACAAAGTGGGCCTTGGTACATCATTACATGTACTAGCAAGGGGTGCAAAGATCCACATTTGTTTCTGTTAAGAATTGTGTTCTAGGAATATCCAAAGTAGGCATGTTGATTAAAATGGCACAAATGACCATTTCTTTCTTTTATTCATTTTGATTTGTTTTTCTTTGGGATTTGTTTGGGAATTATCTAGATGATGTTTATTTCACCTAAGAATCATTTTACAAGCAATGGATCACTTAATCATGGCAATTCAAAACAACTCCTATTTAAATGCACATACATATGAATGCTTTAATAATTTTAATTGGAAAAGTTTTTGTTAACCCTAATTTTGATGATTTGGATCTTAATAACCTTGGATTAAAGTTTTGGGATGTTACAAACCTTCCCCCTTAAACAAAATCTCGTCCCGAGATTTATGAAATAAAACTAGGAACTAAAGAGAGCTGGGAACTCTGTCCTCATGTAATCTTCTCGCTCCCAAGTGGCTTCCTCTTCGGTATGGTTGCTCCATTGAATCTTGAGAAATTTGATACTTCTGGTTCTGGTGGTTCTGTAAGCTTCCTCCAAGATACTAATGGGCACTTCACGATATGTCAGGTCTTTGTTGATCTCAATAGCTCGGTGATCGATGTTCTTGAAAACTTCAGTCTTCTCCGGCACTTCCAGACATTTGCGAAGTAACGAGATATGAAACACATTGTGGATGACAGACATCTCTTCTGGTAGTTCCAGTTGATACGATACTTCTCCTCGACGGTTCAGAATCTTGAAGGGCCCGATATATTTGGGGGTTAACTTTCCTTTCAGACTAAAGTGTTGGGTTCCTTCAATGGCGAAACCTTGAGATATACAAAATATCCGACATTGAAAGTCAGGTCTCTCCTTCTCTTGCCAGCATAACTCTTTTGTCTGGACTGGGCGGTCTTGAGGTGTTCACGGACTTTGTGAACATTCTCTTTGGCTTCTCGGAGAATGTCGGGTCCAAAGATCTGACTCACCCCTACTTGCGACCAATTCAAAGGGGTGCAACACTTTCTTCCGTATAGGAACTCAAATGGTGCCATTTGCAAACTAGCCTGATAACTGTTGTTATATGAGAATTCTGCGAAAGGAAGGCAGTCTTCCCATTTTGATCCGTACTCTAACACACAAGCTCTTAACATATCCTCTAGGATCTGGTTGACTCTCTCAGTCTGTCCATCAGTTTGCGGGTGATAAGCGGTGCTGAAATTCAACTTGGTGCCTAATCCTTCCTGAACTTTCTGCCAAAATCTCGAGGTAAACTGGGTTCCTCGATCTGATACTATGGTCTTGGGGGTTCCATGCAAACTAACAATCCTAGCAATATCTGATTACGCTAGTTTGAACTCCGGTAGGTAGTCTTGGCGGTATGAAGTGAGCTACCTTGGGCGATCTATCAACTATGACCCAGTTGAATCATTTCCCCTACTAGAAGTAGGCAAACAGTGATAAAGTCCATTCCGGAATCCCATTTCCATTCGAATCTGCAATGGTTTACCAAATCCTGCGGGTCTCTGATGCTCTGCTTTGACTCTTTGACAGATCTCACACTTGGCGATGTAGCTTCCGATTTCTCTCTTCATCTTGTGCCACCAAAATTTCTCTTTCAAATCTTGATACATCTTCGTTCCTCCGGGGTGGATAGAATAAAGAGTATCATGAGCTTCCTACATGATAACTTGCTTCAGCTCCGAATCTGCTGGCACACAGATACGGCCTTTGTACCACAGAACTCCTTCTTCGTATTCAGTGAATCCAGGTACCTTTCCTGTACCAATACGACATTTGATTCCGTCGATACTTTCATTTCCCTTCTGGGCTTCCTTGATTTGGCTGATTAATGTGGGTTGAAGTTCAATACTAGCTAAGAATCCTTTACTAACCAGCTCAGTTCTGAACTGCTCCAACTCCTCATACAAACTTGGTTACTTCTCTTTGATCATGGTATTTAGCCTACACGGCAATCTGCTAAGAGCATCCGCTACCACATTGGATTTGCCGGGGTGATAGTGAATGTCAAGGTCATAATCCTTGATTAACTCTATCCATCTCCTTTGCCTCATATTCAGCTCATTTTGAGTGAAAATATACTTCAAGCTCTTATGATCTGAGTAAATCTCACAGCGATTACCCATCAGATAGTGACGCCATGTCTTCAATGCCAACACTACGTGAGCTAGTTCCAGATCACGAGTCGGATAGTTCTGCTCATGCTGCTTCAGTTGTCGAGACAGATAAGCGATGACTTTTCCCTCTTGCATTAATACACATCCGAGACCAATCTTGATGCATCACAATACACAAACAGCTTCTTGATATCTGGCATGATCAGTATTGGGGCTGATATCAATCTCTTCTTCAGCTCCTGGAAACTGGCTTCACATTTGTCAGTCCATTCAAACTTCTTGTCCTTCTTCAGCAATTGGGTCATGGGTCTGGCGATGCTCGAGAATCCTTCTACGACTTGTGGTAATATCCTGCTAATCCGAGAAATGCACGGACTTGGGTTTGAGTGGTTGGGGCTTCCCATTCTTCGACATCTTTGATCTTGGCGGGATCAACAGAGACTCCTCCGGCAGACACAATATGTCCTAGGAATCCTACTTCTTTCAGCCAAAACTCACACTTGCTGAACTTGGCATATAACCGGTGCTCTCTCAGGGTTTCTAGGATGATTCTCAGATGTTGCTCATGTCATGTTCTTCTTCTGACTTGGAGTAGATAAGGATTTCATTGATAAACACAACTACAACTTATCTAGAAAATTCATAAAGATCTTATTCATGAGATTCATGAAATAAGCAGGGGCATTGGTTAATCCAAAAGACATAACCGTATACTCGTATAAACCATAACGAGTAGTAAAGGCGGTCTTCGAGATATCCGTTGCACGAATCTTAAGTTGGTGATAACCAGTCCTAAGATCAATCTTTGAGAATACCTGAGATCTAGTCAACTGATCAAATAGATCCTCTATCTTTGTCAAGGGGTACTTATTCTTGATGGTGACGTCATTCAGTTTTTTGTAATCTGTGCACAAACGGTTGCCTCCATCTTTCTTGTCAACGAATAACACTGGTGATCTCCATGGCGATGCGCTTGGTTGAATCAAGCCGGTTGCTAACATGGCATCCAACTGCTTCTTTAGTTCCACTGACTCTGAGGGGTTCATGGTATAGGGTCTCTGGGCTATGGGTCCGGTTCTGGGGATTAGTTCGATAATGAACTCAATATCCCTATCCGGGGGCATACCTGGCAATTCATCTGGGAATACGTCGGGGTATTCACAGACTACTCTGACTTGGTCTATGGTGGGTAGGGCTAGACTCTTGTTGCACTTGAATTGACGAGGTAAGGTTTCAGAGATATGCTCTACTGTTACTCTAGAGCTACTGGTCATGGTGATGGCTTTCTTAGCACAGTCTATCACTCCTTTATGCCTTGACATCCAGTCCATACCTAGTACTACTTCCAATCCTTTGGTTCCGAGTACGATTAGGTTGGCATAAAAATCTACCCCATGTATTCTGATAGGCACAGATTTGTAGTTGATCTGGGGATTTGAACTATCATGGCATGCTTCAAGTTGGTTGGGTGAATCTTACTAGTGCATGCAAATTCTTTGGTGACAAATGAATGTGATGCTCCCGAATCAAACAATACCCTTGCTAAAACTGGGTTGACAGAAAACATACCCAGCACCACATCTGGCGCTTCTTGGGCTTCTTCAGGGGTTCATGTGGAAGAGGCGACCGTTGCGAGGGTTCCCTGGGGCAAATCTTCTTCCTGGTTGAACACGACGCTGCTGTTGAGCTTGGGCTTTCACATTGGCAGTGGCGGCAGTCTTCTTGGGACACTCATTGGAATAGTGACCCTTCACTCCACACTCAAAACAAGTGATCTGGGACTTGTCCTTTGCTGCGACAGGCACAACATTGCTGCCAGTTCTAGGTGCAGTGTTGTTGTTGTTGTTGCTCTTGGGAGGGGCACGGTTGAAATTGCTGGTGTTGCCGGAGTGATTGTTGTTTCCTCCGGACTTCACATTGCCTCCGCTACGGTTGGGGTAGCTTAGAGACATTGGTCGGTTGTTCCTTGGTGCATATCCTTGTGAGGGTTGGGGACAAGACTTGGTGATTTGGATCCAGATTAACGCATCATACGACGTTTGCGGTTGTCGTTTGCCTGGTTAATCTTCCCTTCCATCTAAATGGCAGAGTCAACTAGCTCTTCGAGATCCTGGAAATGGATGTTGACGAGGACAGTCTCCATCTCATCATGCAGTCCGTTGAAGAATCTCTCCTTCTTCTTGGCCTCTGTGCTGATCTCATCAGGTGCATACCTTGCAAGGGACAGGAATCTGTCACGGTACTCTACCATAGTCATTCTGCCTTGCTTCAACTCTCTGAATTCACCCCTCATTCTGGTGACTAAACCCTGCGGCACGTGGGTGCGGCTGAACTTGATTTTGAAGGCTTCCCATGTCATCACTTGACCATGGTTCATGTTACGGATACTAGTCCACCAAGCTCTTGCATCCCCCGCCAGATAGTGGGTGGCAAAGAGAACTTTCTCGTTGTCATCAACTCCTGCTACTTCTAAGTTGTTTTCCATTGTCTGCAGCCAGTCATCAACATCTAGTGGGTTTTCAGCTTGGTTAAAGATTGGGGGATTGGTGTTCTGAAAGTTTTTGAGTTTGGATCCATGGTGATCCTAGTTTCCATGCCCTTGGTTGTTGAGAGCCATCTGGGCGATCTGTTGCAATGTTGCTAGATTAGCTTGGCGTTCTGCCCTGCTTGCTTCTCTGTCTGCAATGAGATTCTGCAAGATCTGCAGCATTGGGTCTTGCAACGAGCTGCTCCCTCCTTGGTTTCCACGAGTCATCTGAAGATTGAGGTAGATAAAGGGGTAAGAGGGAAATTTCTATGGTTCATGGTTTTGGTTTCAAGCTAAAACTTTGAGTTTGACTCAGGTTTTGCAACTAACTTCATTTCATTCATGCAAACAAGCACACGATACAAACACACACCACAAAAAAGGAAAATAAATGGTTTGAAGAACCATTCTGCAAGCTATGATACAGTGGGACCGATACATCTCATGCTACGACAGTGCTCTAGTGCATCTACTCATCGTCGATGAAGTCAGAGTCCTCATCGTCAGTGTAGAAGTCCACGACATCCTCCTCCAGAAAGTCATCATCATTGCTAAGGTAAGAATCCATATCTCCCTGGATGTCTTCACCCTCCTCTTCTTCCTCCTTTGCTGCAAGCTGAGCATCCTGCTCCTTGATGGTCTTCTCGAGGTCGGCCACCTTCTTGCGAGGACGGGCGATGGTGCGATCCTTCTTCTCGTGTTGGAGGTGAAGAGATTGACGGTCCTTGACAAGCAGTGAGAAAGTCCGGGCCTTCTGAGAGGCAATGGCACGGTTGTGGTTGGCGAACTCCCTAGCATTGTCCAATTCCTTCTGGTGATCGTACAATAGGAAGTCAAGGTTCTCCACTTGACGCTTCAGCTCTGGGTGACTGGGCATCTCCATCGGCATTCCCATGAAGTCACGTCTTGCATAGTGAGCAAAACAGGTTCCTTGGATTTGGTTGACGCTGAGGGCACATAGATGTGCGAGAGCTTCATGCATTGCCCTAGCTAATCCATCTAGCCAGTTGTTCTCTCTCACGGAGAACTGGATTCTCCCGGACGTTGGTGCTTTGATGCTTCCTCGAAGATCAGCGGTGACTAGCCATTGCAAATCTCCTTCGGGGGGTCCTGGAAGTTGAGCTCCAAGAAACTCTAGATGTGGGCGTCGTAGTAACTCCGACAGTGAATCTAGATCCCTCTCGAAGATCAGCTGACCTCCGTTTCCCAGCTGGTAGAACTTGCTAAACTGAGTCTCCACCTACAAGAATTAAGGATGAGGAAGTTAGTGAAGTGATCAAGTTTGTCAAATTTTAAGTAGTAATGTAAGAATTTTGAGGAACATGAATTTTTGAGAAAGAATGAATTCCCAAGGGTAAGAGAGGAAATAGTTTTTCATAAATACTCACTTTGGTTTGGAAATTAGGTTTTTGTTCGGACGTCCATTCTAACTAGGGTCTCCTATGGTCAGGATGGCTCTGATACCAACTTATCAACACCCGGATTTTTAATCCCAGATGCCTGTTATGTCATACATCGCAATCCCATGATTACCATTTTTGCGAGACATAACAGATTGGATATCACAGTACATCATCCATTACAAACCATACATAAGGTCTTACACAAATAAGGATCTCATGATCCAGTCTTCATACAACAAGCAGCAGAATAAATAATAAGCGTAGCGGTGGGGTCCATCTTCAGGGGCACAGGCAATGCTGATGAAGGCTGATAGTCCTAGTTATCATAGCCGTCCTGCTTTCCGTCATCTTGGTAGTCTCCTTCATAGTCTGTCCATGAGAATAGCCATGGACAAAAGCCATGAGTACTCTTTAAGTACTCGCAAACTACCACTAACAATTGGTATAGTTCTAAAGTGAGGTGCTAACTCTAAGTTTAACTATAAAGTTAAGTTTGAAACCTAAGCTGAGTTCAGAAACAAAGAAAGATAAAATAAAGTTCTAGAATCACTTAAGTTGGGAAGCTAGTGTCATAGTCACAACTCTGTTGTGGTCAAGTCAAGATTCATCATTCATTTCATAAGTTATTTTGAAAACATCTGACAACGAAACAGTATGGACACTCCAACTATCCATAACCGCAGACGCGGCTATTCAAATAGTTTGACACTCTGCAGAGGTGGTACACTTTCACCACAAGATTCGATACATCTGTCAGGGATAACCCTGAATCATCATACTTAGTATGCAGATAATCCAACATAACCTTTCCTTTACACACCCTAGTATAAGAACCTCTCCTATGAGCATGGCCTCCTAACCATGACCATCTGTCATCTTGGGCACTACATAGGTGGACAACATTGAGAGGTAGCCTCAGCTCAAACCTCTCCCGCGAGGGAACTAATACTAATGCATATAAACTTCCGGCTAAGCCTTACCCAATTCAGGTATTGTGGTTGTACGGTAAATTTGGAATGGTATCGCATCCGAATCCAACCATAAGTTTTGTAAAAGGGTCAAGGCTCATGCCTCAACATTTTCATCATCATAAACCATTTGTGTTTCTCAACACATGTCAAAACATTTCAATAGAATGACTCCTCATTCCAAGGTTTTCATAATTCATTTTCACCAAGTGTTCCCATCTAAAGTGACTCAAGTTTTTATCTACTCTAAACTACTAGGTCAAGAGTGTTCACTAAGGTGGAAAGATGGGATCAATCTCATGCCATAGAATGACATCTAAAGTTATCTAAATAGGTCAAGTTTTATACTTTTTATGCTACCTTCAAAACAAGTAAGGGACTTTGCTAAAGTAAAGGAAGTAAAGCTTGAAAATAATACTTGGGGTAAATAATAGTCAAAGTGATATAACCAAAGCATGCCTAAAGCATCTTTGCTCAAATCATCTAGTTTAAGTCTAGCTTGTTAAGCATTCTACTTGCAAGGGTTAGCTTGCATTGTTAATGATTGCTTGCCTTGTGCAGTGCAGTGGTTGAAGTTTTCTTCCTCCTGTTGATAGAACTCCTCCTCCTCGAAAGCTTGGTCGATACTATCGTCTATAAATACATACAGAGTACAAAATCACCAAACAATACTTAACTAGTCTAATTAGCACTCTAAGGCACACATTTGATGATATATTATCATCACAAACATCACAAGTTTTATTAACTAGTTTCATTCTTTTTATTTAAGAAAAGTAATTTCTACTCATTGAAAAATAACTAAGATTTAATATTCACCACTTAAAATATGGGATCATGTGGACACATGTCATCACCACATATTCTAACATGTGGGAATGTGATTTAAGGGTTGGATCACAATTAATTTGGTTTAAGTTCATTATTTAATGATTTAAAGTGACTAGAAATGCCTACATAGCATTATTTTGGTACTAGTCCAAAGTCACTGCATGTAAACCCTAATATTATTACATATTCAGATAGGTATGGTGAAATGTGATTTTTGAGAGTTGGAATCAACTCAAATGCTATTTTGGTTGATTTTATAAAAATGTTTGAATGTGCAGAAGCTTTTGTCTTGTTATTTTTACTAGGAGAGATCTCTAACTCTAATGGAATTAAATCCAACGGGCTTGAATAGATCTTTTCAATAGCTTTCTAACACAATTTGGATCACTCCATTTGGATTTGTAAATCTCTCTGAATTGATTTTCAAACTAGGGGACATAACTAAGTTCAAAACTAAATAGAAAAATCTAAGTTTAAATTAAATGGGTCGCGCGGGAAGGAAAACGGGCCGGCCTAGTGGCGTTCCGCGGCACAGAGAATAGCTGACAGGGGGGTCCATCGGTCAGCGGCTCTTTACACGCGATGTCTGCAGGCGATGTGGTAGTTAGATTAGAAGGGGATCTACTAGGGCTCGTCGTCGACGACAGACAGGTCATGGCAGTCTAAAGCGGCTCGGTGGGGGTGCTCAGGGGGCATACCAGGGCTCCAGCTATGGCGGCGATGGGGGCGATCGAACATGCTGTCAACGGTGGACTCAGAGGTGGTCGCGGCATCTCCTGGGGTGGACGAAATCGACGGCGCCTTCTCCTCCTCTATAGCAGGCTCCTCCGACGAAATTCCGGCGAACCAAGGCTCGAGCGGCTCCGGTGAGAGGTGGGGAAGGACTAGTGAGGAGAGGGGAGTGGAATGGTGTGAGTGGTTTGTGCTGGGGTGGCCTCTATTTATAGCTCGACGAGGCGACCGAAAGGGATGGGCTGGCGACTCTGGCGAAATGCCGTGATGCTAGCAGCGTGGCTTGAGGTAGGGGACGGTGGCCTGCCTCCTGGCGGTGCTCTACGACTTCAATGCGTGGCTAGGGGCGGTGGCGTTTGGTCGGGAGTGTCCCGCGCTCTAGGAGACAGAGGCGATGCTCGACACGGCGCACGGCGACTGTGGGTCGCGTGGCGGTGCATGGCCGTGTCTGGCGGGTTGCTGGGGTCGAGGTGGAGCGGCGCGCACGGGATTAGGTCGAGGCGTGGTCTGTGGCGTCTTTGGCTAACGCTCTGTGGCTCGCGAAAAGAAAGGCCCGGCTGGGGTGTGGTCCATGGCCTGGGGGTGATCGAGGGGTGGACAGGGAGTGGCGGTAGGGTTGGGCGGAGCTAGTGGTGGCGCTGGATTGTCGCTACGCGGTCTGTGGCGCTCTGTCCATGATCGGCCGGCGGCGACCACAAAGTGGCGGCGCTCCACGTCTGCTCTAGGCTGGTTAGTAGCTTAGTTAGGTGCTGGTTAGAGTTAGAGGGGACAATGGGACCAAATGGAGCCCAATTACTCGACAATGCAATGATCATTGAATAGTAAAAATTAGGCAGAATTTTGGTGCATGCCACCTGTTCGACACAATGGCCGCATGAACTTAAGTTTGGATTTTTTGGATGAATTTTGGTGGGTTTGCTATACACATGCTTAAGCCTCTGTGGTTGCTTGGGTTTTGAAAATGGAGCTCATTTGAGTGGTTTTTGAATAAGTGTGATCTTCCCATATGAACTACATTCAATTTTCAAATGCCAATTAAAATTAGTGTTTGAAAGTTTTTGGCAGATCACAAAGTGGGCCTTGGTACATCATTACATGTACTAGCAAGGGGTGCAAAGATCCACATTTGTTTCTGTTAAGAATTGAGTTCTAGGAATAGCCAAAGTAGGCATGTTGATTAAAGTGGCACAAATGACCATTTCTTTCTTTTATTCATTTTGATTTGTTTTTCTTTGGGATTTGTTTGGGAATGATCTAGATGATGTTTATTTCACCTAAGAATCATTTTACAAGCAATGGATCACTTAATCATGGCAATTCAAAACAACTCCTATTTAAATGCACACACATACGAATGCTTTAATAATTTTAATTGGAAAAGTTTTTGTTAACCCTAATTTTGATGATTTGGATCTTAATAACCTTGGATTAAAGTTTTGGGATGTTACAACCAGCTTCCCCAAGCTTAGACTTTTCCATAGCATTAGCAATAATGGCGTTCAAAGAATTCATACTAATAACATTGCTATTAGCATGCAAATAAAGGTCCATAGGTTTTTTAATTTTCTCTTCAAACACTTCATGTCCTAACTCAAGATAAATACTATAAAGCTCTCTAATTTTGTTGTTGTTTTCCATTAAGCCTAACTAGTGAAAATAAAAACAAGAAACAAAAAGATATAATTGCAGAGTCTAAAGGAAATAACTTTGAGCACTCACACAACAACTACAGTACTAGAAAGATAGCTTAGTAGCCAGAGGATGTGAGTACCTTTTACCTTACCTCCCCGGCAACAGCGCCAGAAAATAGCTTGATGCCTACGCACTTCTATTCTTGTAGATAGTTGTTGGGCCTCCAAGTGCAGAGGTTTGTAGAACCGCAGCAAGTTTTCCCTTAAGTGGATCACCCAATTATCGAACTCAGGGAGGAAGTGGTCAAAGGTATCCCTCTCAAGCAACCCTGCAATCAAGATACAAGAAGTCTCTTGTGTCCCCAACACACCCAATACACTTGTCAGGTGTATAGGTGCACTAGTTCGGTGAAGAGATAGTAAAATACAAGTGGTATGGATAATTATAAGTGGTAACAGTGCCAGAAATTAGCTTGATGGCGTGGAAGAGACTAAAGGCAAACTGAAATAAATATGGAAGCAAGAAAACATGTAACATATCTAATTGCAAATGGTGTTTCAATGTTTAGAAATAAGGCCTAGGGATCATACTTTCACTAGTGAACACTCTCATATAAATATCTTCTCTTTATGATACTACTCTGAACTACTCTCCGGTTGGACACTCTAATCCATGGTAGGGCTATAACAACACTCCTCAAAGTTTGCTTTCCCCATCTAGATAACCCCACACCGTCACCTTAAGCTCTAGATGGTTCCAACAAACACCACAATTTCATAGAGACATCCAACTCCAAATATAACTCATAACAAGTATTTGTAATCTCTAGCCTAAGTGCCACCATGGTGTGCATGCTGTCACTTTCACACACATGGGGAGAGCAGAGATCTATTAAAGCACTTGAGTAGCAATGTAGATCTACTTGATTACAAAGCTCATGATCACAATATCATCATGCATAGAGAGAGAGATGAGCACATAGATACCTGTAGAACCCTTAGCCTCGAGGAAGAACTACTCCCTCATCATCATGGGAATCAGCAACGGTGATGGAGATGGTGGTGGAGATCTATGGAGATGGCTCCGGGGGCACTTCCCTATCTCGGCAGGGTGCCGGAACAGAGACTTTCTGTCCCCCGAATCTCCCCTTCGGTGGCGGCGGTGTTGCGGAACTTTTCGTGGCTGGAGGCTCGTCCATTTAGGGTTTTCGTCTCAGGGGCTTCTTATAGGCGTAGGGGCAAGGTCGGTGGCCGGCCAAGGGGGCCACACCATGCCCTGGCACGACCTAGTGCTACCCGTGCCAAGGGGGGTGTGGCCGCCCTGTGGCCCCCCTTCATCTCTCCTTCGGACTCCATCTGTCTTCCGGTAAAATATTGACTTTGGCTTTTGTCCCGTCCAATTTCGAGAATACTGATTTTCTGACTTTCCTGGAACCAAAAACAGCAGAAAACAAGCAACTGGCACTGTGGCATCTTGTTAATAAGTTAGTCCAAGAAAGTGTATAAAAATACTCCAAAGTGTGGACAAAACATAAGAAAGTAGATATAAAACAAGCATGGAACATCAAAAATTATAGATACGTTAGCAACGTATCAAGTATCACAGTTAATGGAGATAGCAAATCACTAGGCTGATGGAGAGGATGCGCTACATAACAAGCACGCACGGTCACCCGAGGAAGACAGGGATAAGCGTGGCAATGATAGAAGAAGTAGGAACAACGACGGAAATACGAGACCAAGTTACGTCGCAACTGGTTTTTGGGGTGAAGGTAACAACAGAAGCAACAACCACAACGGCGGATACCGCCAGAATAGGGATGATGTCGGAGGAAGCCAGTCCACACAACGATATCATCCAAGAGCACGAGACCCACCTATGTCCTCAATGCAAATGCTGGAAGGACCCTGTAATATGCATTTTTACATCGACTCAGCAGGCAGACAATAATCCAACCACCTGATGAAAGACTGCCGAACATTCGTGACGATGCAGGAGTTGTGCAACGCAAAGGCAACTGAAGCAGCAAATCAAGGATACACATCCACACCTGGTACACTAGCCACCGGTGCACCACCACAAAACACAAACGATCAAAACAATGAGTACCCCATATCAAAAGGAGCAATGTCTATGATTCAGAAAGGGCGTCCATCCAACATAATTCAGAAGCTCATCACAAGGCAAATCAATATGGCGGAAACAGCAACATCAACCACACCCGAATATCTCCATTGGTTAGAGCAAGAAATCACATTCAGCAGAGCTGATCACCCACTTCGGGTCCCACGACCGGGTCACTCAGCCTTGATAGTCGAAGCACAAATTGGCAGGTTCGACATGAGCAAGGTCTTCATGGATGCAGGAAGTAGCATAAATCTAATATATGCAAAAACACTGAGAACAATAGACTACCCCCTAGATAATCTTGCCCCAACAAAAATATCTTTCCACGGAATAGTACCAGGTAAAGCCGAAATCCCTTTAGGAAAAGTATTTCTTGACGTTGTTTTTGGTTCCAAGATAAATTTCAGGTGATAAAAACTCGAATTTGAAGTCATGGATTGGCCATCACAATATCATGCAATCCTGGGATGACCAGCCTTTGCACGGTTTATGGCAGTGGCGCATAATGCATACTTAGTGATGAAAATGCCAGCACCAAAGGGAATTATCACGATACAAGGAAGCTTCACACGCGCCGACAACTGTGATCGGGAGTTCAACAAAATCTCTGAATCTTTCGAGATGGCAACGGAGTTTGAACAACTCAAAACTTCAGTAGATGCACAACCTCTAGAAGTAACACGTGTCAATCTCGATCAGGATTTTGACACGGAAAAAGACACAAAAGAAGTATAGATCCACCCTGCTGACCCAACGAAAACAACATTCGTGGCTTCTAACCTTGATCCCACATAGTAAAGCGCGCTCATCAAGTTCCTCCGTGAGCACTGGGAGATTTTCGCATGGCTACCTTCTGACATGCCGGGAATTCCTAGGGAACTGACTAAGCATGCATTAAATCTAGATCCAAAGGCGAAGCCAGTAAAGCAGACGCTTCACAGAGCCAAAGCGCAAGGCCATTGGAAAGGAGCTCCATCGCCTAAGTGATGCCAATTTTATCAAAGAACTAACAAAGTCAGAGTGGCTCGCAAACCTAGTATGTGTTCCAAAGAAAAACACCACAGAACTTCGGATGTGCATCGACTTTACTGCACTGAACAAGCATTGCCCAAAAGATCACTTCCCATTACCGCGAATCGACCAAATAATTGATGCAACTACGGGATGCGAACGTCTTTCTTTCTTGGACGCTTACTCAGGATACCATCAGATTAGGATGAAGGAAGAAGATCAGGAGAAAATGGTTTTTATCACGCCCTATGGTGTATTCTGCTACACAACAATGCCTTTTGGCCTCAAGAACACCGGAGCAACATATCAGTTGATGATGCAGAAGTGCCTGGGAAGCCAAATAGGCACAAATGTGCAAGTGTATATTGATGACGTCATAGTTACAATGGGTCAAGGATCTGCGCTGATCAAGGACCTCGAAGAAACATTCAAAAATCTCGACAGGTTTAGCATCAAACTAAACCCAAAGAAATGTTCCTTTGGAGTCCTGGCAGGGCAACTCCTCGGATATTTGGTATCAGCTAGAGGGATCAAGGCTAATCCCGAAAAATACAAGCAATCCTAACAATGAAGAAGCCAACAAATCTACATGGCATACAACAACTGGCAGGACGAGTAGCGGAGCTCAACCGTTTTATTGCAAGGTTAGGAGAAAAAGCACTGCCATTCTACACCCTCATGAGGAAATCAGAAAAAATTGAGTGGACGAAAGAAGATTAGCACGTCTTCGAAGACCTAAAAAGGACACTTTTGACATCTCTTGTCATCGTGTTGCCAAAAGAGAAAGAGCCTTTACTTCTTTACATCGCTGCCACAAATCAGGTGGTCAGCACGGTCTTGGTCGTAGAGCGACCCGAAGAAGGGAAGACCCACGGTGTGCAGAGTCCAGTTTACTTCCTAAGCGAGGTTCTATCACCATCCAAACAAAGGTACCCACACTACCAGAAACTAGCATACGGGGTATTTATGACAACACGAAAACTATGCCACTATTTTTCAGAGCATCCAATCATAGTGGTCAATGAAGCGCCTTTGTCAAGCATCCTCAACAATCCAGAAGCAACTGGACGTGTTTCTCTATGGGGCATCGAATTATCCCCTCGGGATATCACGTATGAGAAGCACAAAGCAATTAAGTCGCAAGTTCTGCCGGATTTTATCACAGAGTGGACAGAGTTGCAATGTGCGGGTCCACCAGACCTTTCTAGTGCTTGGACAATGTACTTTGATGGATCAAAAAGAATAGAGGGAGCAGGAGCATGAGTCGTACTAATATCACCTCAAGGCGATAAAATGCTATATATACTTTGGATGAGCTTCACGAACGCATCCAATAACAAAGCGGAATACGAGGCCCTGTTGCATGGCATGCGAATGGCCAAAGCTTGCGGTGCAACTCGCCTCAAAATCTTCGGAGATTCTAATCGTGTGGCACAACAAGAAATGAACAAGTGTGACGCTGTCAGCGAAAATATTGTTGCTTATCGTGATCTATATGGTGTTATGGAAGCTCAATTTGATGGGTGTGAAGTATCACATATAGGAAGAGCAAGCAATGAGGAAGCCGACAATCTAGCAAACATCGGATCCTTGTGTTTACCAATACCACCCGGAGTTTTTTGGGAGGAAATAACGGGGCGATCAATCAAAGCAAAAAGAGTCCCCGAGGTTGTAGCACCAAAAACAGGGAAAAAGAATCATCCACTGAGTTCAAGGAGTCTGCCAGGAAATAGGCATCAAAATAAGCTACGCTTCGGTAGCTCACCCACAAACAAATGGACATGTAGAAAAAGCCAATGGACTAGTTACGGCTAGACTCAAGAAAAGACTACTAGCACCACTTGACAAAGCAAAATGAGCGTGGGTGGATGAATTGTCGTCCGTGTTATGGAGTTTATGTATAACTCCAAATAATTCAACACAAGAGACACCTTTCTTTTTGGTCCACGGTGTAGAAGCCGTGCTTCCTGTTGAGGTGTCACACGAATCTCCAAGAGTAGCTGCATATGATGAAGAGGAATTAAGAGAAGCACTTGAAGATGATGTGGATGAACTTGATGAAGCTCGAGATGAAGCCCTACAAAGAGCAACTATCTATCAGCAAAACCTGCGCAATTACCATAGCAGAAGATTGCGGCCTAGGTCCTTTGCAGTAGGGGACCTAGTTTTTCGCCTCAAGCAAGATGGCCACAAGAAGTTAGAATTGCCATGGGAAGCACCATACATCATCACATAAGTTATTCCTGGAGGAGCATATCGACTACAAGACAAGAAGACAAGAGTAAATTACTCAAATCCATGGAACATAGCACAGATATGACGTTTTTACGCATAAGATTACTTACAATATGATAAGATTTTACAGTTCGGCTTCTTAAGCCAGAATATCCAGGCCAACATCTAGAGGCCATCTGCCCAAAGAATAATGTATCATTAATTTTTTGCCTTATGTATAAAGAGATAAGTTATATGTACCTTAATCTTTTTATTGTTCCAAAGATCAATGTTTTCCATCAAAGCTAACAGCAACTATGAACCTATGTCCAGATACAGGCATCCGAACATAGCCTCGGGGGCTAATCCCATCAGGAGCGCTAGCGCGCACCCGATAGAAATCTAGTTGTGTATAAAAATATATTCATGATTGCAAACACCTTTGAGTTTTACACCAGTGTATCCTCAAAAAGGTATTACTCCCATCGGGAGCCAGTATAAAGCATTAAAACTATCTGATAAAATCAGGAATATTGGCGGTCCAGCAGGCCAACCGCCAATAAAGCCAAAAATCTCGGATCACGCTCAGACGCGACAAAAAAAATCTGAATGCCGTGTTCAGAAATATGAAGGTAAGACCCCAGGATTCGTCCTGTATGGCCTGGTAACCGCACAAGAATGTGCTCTGCCAGTAAAATATCCGTATCAACAATACGATGTAAAATCCCGACGGACGCGTTGGGTACCCGATAAAATAGAAGCTAGAATTCAGTATTCGGTAAGACCTCAATGGCTCGAACTGAATTACACTAGTAGCAAATTCCGGATTCGAGCCTGGGGACTTGAATTTGATGTAGTAGAACCTTGTTTTTTCCTAGGAGCAATTAACTGATTCCCGATCCGTTGGAAGCATCGAACTCGCTGTACCAAAATCCCTACAAAAAATAAAAATCAAGGAACAGAAAAAGGAAAGAAGAAACTTTGAGACTCAACCTGAATCTGTGGTTCAAGTAGAGTCTCGGGGGCTACTGACATAGGTATGATTACTTGGATGCCTATGGTTCGCTACCTTATATTGGGTAAAAGGCTTACAGCCTATGAAGATTCCAGATGACGACCCAAGGAAGCAACCGACAAAGGCTTTGGTTGTATTAAGAAAGAAATTATGAACCGACATTATGTTGGTATTGTAATCACGTGTGTATGAAACCTATCCGCATACAAATTTGAGACCCGGCCTATTATATAGGACGGGAGAAGCCCAAGCGAGGGTACCGAAATCTAGGAGATAACTTGTAATAGTGCAGTTACTCAATATTCAGGCGACTTTGATTCAATTGTTTCCCTGATATCCGATGAAATCCCCAGCGTTATCTTTTCCGCAAAACCCCAAGTCCATCACCATGGGCATTGCCGAGGTTACCCCTCGTCATATGGGGATGTTGGTGATGAAGCGGTGGATGATGAAGATCGATGCCTTAGCCTCCCGGATCTACGCAGGGCAAAGATGGGTCCTTGGTGGATGAGTTCCCCCTCCAGATGCCTTCCGAAGGTGAGGTTTATGCGATTTCTAGGTGTTTTGTATGTCGTCTCCTCGAACCAATTGCACGGGGTGAGATTATTTGACAAGGAGGAGGCGGCGCCAACTATACGGCCGGAGCTATACGGCCGGAAAAGTTGCTCCGGTCATATAGTTAGTCGTTGGACTCTCTGCCTCCCTTGTTCGCTTCTGGTTTTCTTCTGGTACTATTAATATTTCCCAAATAAGCGATTTACATTGTTTTTTGACTCCTTTTCTCCATAGTACAACTGCTCCAAGAATTATATCCATTGGATCCATCATCTGTCCCAATCCTGGTGAAAACAGACATAAAATGTGCGCGCGAGGACCGTAAAATACCAAGATCCTACATCTACAATGCAAAATAATAATGCAAAACATAATGCAAATATGCACTCATCAACTTCCCCAAGCTTATACTCTTGCTCGTCCTGAGCAAGTTTTAGCTTAATGGATGTGATCCTCATATTCATGAAGCTGAGTCGATAAAATAAATGAGGCAGTTGTAGCATCTGTTGATCATGTACGATACATCAGAATAAGTTCATGAACAGTACCTTACTCGAACCATCTGAATAGTATTAACAGGCTTCCACACCTTAGTGATCAACAGTTCATAAAAGATGAATCTCAACATGATGTAAAAGTATGTGGTTCAACCGGATGAGTTAGGGAGGTAGTCCCAAGTGTTTTAGGATCAACATATTCACTTGGGATTCAGAATCTCAAAAGCATCTCTTTGTTATACTACAATACAGTGGTATATGCCTACTTGCTCTTTGCACACTCGCCCTTTTTCTTTTTATTTTCTTTTGTATATATGCTCACACTTTTGTTTAAGTGCTATGTAAAGGAGCTAGCCATACATTCTACTTCATGTAGGAATTCAAAGTGTAAGGATCTCAATTATCAAATTCCAATTGTATATGCAGCATTCTTATGACTTGAAGATTCTACCTCGACTTGTTCTCACTCTATTTTGATAGCACTTTCATTTTCCTTTGTTCAAGGTTTCTTTTTCAACTTAACTATATAGATAATTTTACTTTGTAAATCAAACCGTAGACCTATATCATATTGACCAAATTATCTTTAAGTGTTCCATTAATACCAATGGTGTGGAAGACTCCTATTGCTATCATAAAGTGCAAGTAAGATTATACTCAAGCCATTCATGTATCAATAAAGCAAACACAAACTCAATATTGCTCCATATATAATAGGGATTTCTATTTTCGTGCCCTCGGCTCGTTAGTTGTACTCAGTTTCCCCAGCCGCTTAGTTTTTCCTCACTTTTGCCCATCTCCTTGTACGAAACTCTCACATGGTCTGAAACTCACCGTTCGTCAACCTTGCCGTTATGTGCTGACAAGTGGGGCCGCGTTTAGTCGGGTCCCGTAGTGGACCCTCGCCGTTACATGCTGACGAGTAGGACCATGTTCCGTCGGGTCCCGTAGTGTACCCTTGCCATTACATGCTGACAAGTGGGGCTGCGTTTAGTCGATTCCCGGAGTGGACACTTCTCTCAACTTATCCAGATCAGCATCGGACCCACAACTTATCCACATGAGCGCCGGACCCACAGCTTACCCAGGTTGGCATTGCAAGATGGGACCCCGAGCCAGCCTCACGCCCGCGCCCGTGTTGTTGCTTAATTTTCATATAGTGAAATGTAATGCATATATGGAAATTATACAAAAGTTATACACCTTTGAACTCTTTTAAATTGCACTTAGGACATGATAATGGTGTGCTAATAAAATCTTGATCATTTATCATTTCCATGGAGTGAAAATATAATGCATAAACTTGCGTATACACAAATTATACACCTTTGAACTCTTTGAAATCGCACTTAATACGTGATAATGTCGTGCTAAGAAAATCTTGAGAGATTATTATTTTCTCCCCCATTTTCGTAGAGTGGAATGTAATGCATAAACTTGCATATACGAAGTTTATACACCTTTGAACTCTTTGAAATCACACTTAATACATGAGAATGTTGTGCTAAGCAAATCTTGAGAGATTACCATTTCCATGGAGTGAAATATAATGCATAAACTTGCCTATACGAAGTTTATACACCTTTGAACTCTTTGAAATCACACTTAATACGTGATAATGCTGTGCTAAAAAATCTTGAGAGATTACCATTTCCATGGAGTGAAATATAATGCATAAACTTGCATATACAAAAGTTATACACCTTTGAACTCTTTGAAATCGCACTTGGGTCGTGATAATGTTGTGCTAAGAAAATCTTGAGAGATTACCATTTCCATGGAGCGAAATATAATGCATAAACTTGCGTATACAAAAATTATACACCTTTGAACTCTTTAAAATCGCACTTAGGTCATGATAATGCTGTGCTAAGAAAATCCTGATCATTTATCATTTCCATGGAGTGAAATATAATGCATAAACTTGCGTATACAAAAATTATACACCTTTGAACTCTTTGAAATCGCACTTAGGTCGTGATAATGTTGTGCTAAGAAAATCCTGATCATTTATCATTTCCATGGAGTGAAATATAATGCATAAACTCGTGTATACAAAAATTATACACATTTGAACTCTTTGAAATCGCACTTAGGTCGTGATAATGTTGTGTTAAGAAAATTCTGATGATTTATCATTTCCATGGAGTAAAATATAATGCATAAATGTAACATCCCAAAACTTTAATCCAAGCTTATCAAGGTCCAAATCCTCAAAATTAGGGTTAACAAAAAACTTTTCCATTTAAAAATATGAAAGCATTCATGTGTAGGTGCATTTGAATTAGGAGTTGATTTGAATTGCCATGGTTCTATGATTCTTTGCTTGTAAAATGTTTCTTAGGTGATTTAAACATCATCTAAATCTTTCCCAAGCAAATCCCAAAGAAAATCAAATAAAAAACAATTAAAGATGAGGAATGGTCATTTTGGCCATCTTTACCCACTACACTACTTTGAGTGTTCCTAGCACTCATTTCTCAACAGAAATAATTATGGATCTTTACACCCCTTGCTAGTACACATAATGAGGTACCAAGGACCACTTTTTGATCTGCTAAAAACATTCAAATACTTATTTTAAATGGCATGAGAAAATGGAATTCAATGCATATGCCTAGATCACCCCTATTTCAAAAACCATCAAATTGAGCTCCACTTTCAAAACCCTTGCAACCAGAGACTACCTAGTACCAGTGGAGAACACTCAAAAAGTTTGAAACCAAAATTCAAACTTTTACTTCTTGCGGCCATTTCATCAAACAGGTGGCAGACACAAATCTTGCAAATTCCAAAACACTATAGTGAGCAGTGGATTTGGTCACCATTTGGGCCTAACTTGGTCCCCTTGTACCCTAGCTAAAACCCCGGCCCTAGCTCTCTCTCCCTCTCCCCTATCTGCTCCAGTACCAAGCCGCCCGACGCCATGCGCCAGGTCGACCATGGACAGCTCGCCCCAGCCGTCCCGCGCTCTCCTTCGCTCGCTGGCAGACAGGCGCCATCACACCACACCGCCTCGACCAGCCCCCGACCAAAATCAAGCGGAGGACCAACCGCATTTGCTCGCGTCCATGCCTCTGTCCGTCATGCCAATCACCCCGGAGCGCCGCGCCCGCCAGAGCAGCACCGGCCTCGCCTATCCCTAGCCTTGCGTGGCAGCACCCGCAGCAGGTCCAACAACCGCCCAGACATCCTCGTTCGCCGCCTCGCGACCAGCAGCCCAGAGGAACCGCGTCGAACACCGTCGCCCGCGCTCAGTTCACCGCACGCCTCCGACCAGTAGAGACCTCGCCTTGCCGCGCCTTTAAGCCCCAGAGGACTGCCGGGGACAGAGAATACATCGCCGCCGTCGCCCATGTCGAGCGAGCCCCGCATCATCATCACTGATGACCTCACCGGCGCCAGCTCTGCCCTCTCATCGACCCTATATAAAGCGACCACCCCAGCCTCATTTCTCCATACTCACTCACTTCCCACCTCTCACTGAACCTCACCCACCTCTAGCCGACGCCGCTCGAGCTCTGTCTCGCCGGAATTGGAGCCGAAGTCGCTACAGCAGGAGGAGAAGGGCGTCTGCGATTTAGGGCACCCCAAGCTCCACCGCAACCGCGCCTCGCCTTGCCGTCGTCTACCAGCCTGTTTGCCCGCCTCACCGACCTTGCTAGAGCCCTGGTATGCCCCCAGTCGACCCCCACCGCCGCGTCTAGGTCAGACTCTCGCCGGAGTAATCCGTCGTCGACGATGACCTCCCACCGTTGGATCGTCTTTAGATCGTGTGGCCTAGGATGCTAGATACCGTTTCGGTGTTTTTGTGCCGCTGACCGGTGGAGCCTGCATGTCAGGCAGCCCGTTGTACGCACTGAGCGTAGCTGGGCCGACCCAGTTAGTTCCCGCGCGAGTTAGAAATTCAAATTTAGTTTTTTCTATTTAGAGTTAATCTAGTTTCTGTCCACTAGTTTAAAAATCAATTCTAGGAGTTTGACAACTCCAAATTGCATGAAACCAATTTTTCCTGAAAGGTATTGAAATGATCTATCCAAGCCTGTTCGATTTAATTCAATTAGAGTTATAGATCTCTCCTAGTGAAAATAACAAAACAGAAGCATTTGCATATTGCAACATTTTTATAAAATCAACTAAGATAGGTTTTGAGTTGATTCCAACTCTCAAAAATCACATTTCATCATATCTATCTAAATATGTAATAATATTAAGGTTTACATGCAGTGACTTTGGACTAGTACCAAAATAATGCTATATAGGCATTTCTAGTCACTTTAAATCATTAAATAATGAACCAAAACCAAAGTAATTATGATCCAACCCTTAAATCCCATTCCCACATGTTAGAATATGTGGTGATGACATGTGTCCACATGATCCCATATTTTAAGTGGTGAATATTAAATCTTAGTTAATTTTTCAATGAGTAGAAATTACTTTGCTAAAATAAAAAGGAAGAAACTAGTGAATAAAACTTGTGATGCTTGTGATGATAATAGATCATCAAATATGTGCCTTAGAGTGCTAAGTAGACTAGTTAAGTATTGTTTGGTGATTGTGTACTCCATATGTATTTATAGAAGATAGTACCGACCAAGTCTACGAGGAGGAGGAGTTCTACCAAGAAGAAGAAGAAGAAGAAAACTTCAACCATTGCACCAACCAAGGCAAGCTAGCACTATACAAGTTAACCCTTGCAAGTTGTACTTGCAAGCCACCATTAACAATGCAAGATAGCACTTGCAAGGTATTATTAGCAAGCTAGAATTAAGCTAGATGAATGAGCAAAGATGCCTTGGGCATGCTTTGGTCACACCACCTTGACTATTACTACCCCAAGTATTACCTTACAAGCTTTACTTTCTTTAATTTACACAAAGTCCATTACTTGTTTTGAAGGTAGCCTAAAGAGTATAAAACTTGACCTATTTAGGTAAGCTCTAGATGTCATTCTATGGCATGAGATTGAACCCATCTTTTCCACCTTAGTGAACACTCTTAACTTAGTAGTTTAGAGTAGATCAAAAACTTGAGTCACTTTAGATGGGAACACTTGGTGAAAATGAATTGTGAAAACCTTGGAATGATGAGTCATTCTATTGAGATGTTTTGACATGTGTTGAGAAACACAAATGGTTTATGATGATGAAAATGTTGAGGCATGAGCCTTATCCCTTTTATAAAACTGATGGTTGGATTCGGATGCGATACCATTCCAAATTTACCGTACAACCACACTACCTGAATTGGGTAAGGCTTAGCTGGAAATTTATATGCATTAGTATTAGTTCCCTCGCGGGAGAGGTTTGAGCTGAGGCTACCTCTCAATATTGTCCACCTATGTTGCCCAAGATGGTGATGGTCATGGTTGGGAGGCCATGCTCATAGGAGAGGTGCTTATACTAGGGTGTGTAAAGGGAAGGTTATGTTTGATTATCTGCATACTAAGTATGATGATTCAGGGTTATCCCTAACAGATGTATCGAATCTTGTGGTGAAAGTGTACCACCTCTGCAGAGTGTCAAACTATTGAATAGCGCGTCCATGATTATGGACAGTTGGAATGGCCATACTGTTTCGTTGTCAGATGTTTTCCAAACAACTTATGAAATGTATGATGAATCTTGACTTGACCACAACAGGGTTGTGTTTATGAAAATAGCTTCCCAACTTAAGTGATTCTAGAACTTTGTCTTATCTTTCTTTGCTTCAGAACTCAGCTGAGGTTTCAAACTTAACTTTATAGTTAAACTTAGATTTAGCACTTTAACTTAGAATTATACTACTTGTTAGTGGTAGTTTGCGAGTACTTAAAGAGTACTCATGGCTTTTGTCCCTGGCTATTCTCATGGCCAGACTATGAAGGAGACTACCAAGATTATGGCCAGCAGGACGACTATGATAACTAGGACTATCTGCCTTCGTCAGCATTGCCCGTGCCCCTAAAGATGGACCCCACCGCTACACTTATCTTTTATTTCCACTGCTTGTTGTATTAAGACTGGATCATGAGATCCTTATTTGTGTAAGACCTTATGTATGGTTTGTAATGGATGATGTACTATGATATCCAATTTGTTATGTCTCACAAAAATGGTAATCCTGGGATTGCGAGGTATGGCATAACGGGCATCTAGGATTAAAAATTCGAGTGTTGACAAGTTGGTATCAGAGCCATCCTGACCATAGGAGACCCTAGTTAGAATGGACGTCCGAACAAAAACTTAGTTTCAAAACCAAAGTGAGTATTTACGAAAAACTATCTCCTCTCTTATCCTTGGGAATTCATTCTTTCTCAAAAATTCATGTTCGTCAAAATTCTTACATTATTACTTAAAATATTGACACACTTGATCACTTCACTAATTTCCTCATCCTTAATTCTTGTAGATGGAGACTCAGTTCAGCAAGTTTTACGGTTGAGAAAGCGGAGGTCGGTGATCTTGAGAGGATCTGGATTCACTGTCAGAGTTATTGGAACGCCCACATCCGGAGTTTCTTGGAGCTCAACTTCGAGGACCCCCAGGAGGAGACCTATAGTGGCTAGTCACCGCTGATCTTAGAGGAAGCATCGAAGCACCAACTTCTGGAAGAATTCAGTTCTCTATGAGAGAACAACTGGCTAGATGGATTAGCTAGGGTAATGCATGAAGCTCTCGCACGTCTATGTGCCCTCAGCATCAACAAAATCCAAGGAACCCGTTTTGCTCACTATGCAAGACGTGACTTCATGGGAATGCTGATGGAGATACCAAGTCACCCAGAGTTGAGGCGTCAAGTGGAGAATCTTGACTTCTTCTTTGCATGACAACATAGGCTGGACAATGCGGAGAGTTAGCCAACAGAATCGTGCCATTCTTGACGGAAGGCCCGGACTTTCGCCTTTGCTCGTCCAGGATCGCTAGTCTCTTCGCCGCCAGCGTGCCAAGAAGGATCGCACCATCGCCCGTCTTTGCAAGAAGGTGGCCGACCTCGAGAAGACCGTCAAGGAGCAGGAAGCTCAGCTTGCCGCCAAGGAAGAAGAAGATGAGGGTGAAGATATCCAGGGAGACATGGATTCGTAACTCAGCAACGATGATGACTTTCTGGAGGAGGATGTTGTGGACTTCTACATTGACGATGAGGAGTCCGACTTCATCGAAGATGAGTAGATGCACTAGAGCACTGTCGTAGCATGAGATGTATCGGTCCCACTATATCGTAGCTTACAGAATGGTTCTTCAAACCATCTGTTTTTCTTTTAATTGTTGTGGTGTGTGTTGTATCGTGTGTTTGTTTGCATGAATGAAATGGAGTTAGTTGAAAAACCTGAGTCTAACTCAAAGTTTTAGCTTTGAAATCAAAACCATGAACCTTAGAATTTCCCTCTTACCCCTATATCTATCTCAATCTTCAGATGACTCGTGGAAACCAAAGAGGGAGCAGCTCGTCGCAGGACCCAATGCTGCAGATCTTGCAGAATCTCATCGCCGACCGTGAAGCAAGCAGGGCAGAACATCAAGCCAACTTAGCAACACTACAGCAGATCGCCCAGATGGCTCTCAACAACCAAGGGCATGGAAATCAGGATCACTATGGATCCAAACTCAAAAAAATTCAGAATACAAATCCCCCAATCTTCAACCAATCTGAAAACCCATTAGATGCTGACGACTGGTTACAGACGATAGAAAACAACCTCGTGAAGGAAATATGCCCTGAGAGGCAATAATAAAGTTGTTATTATGTATTCCTTGTATATGATAGATGTTTATTTTCCATGCTATAATTGTATTGATAGGAAACATCAATACATGTGTTTTTAATAAACAAAAAGGGTTCCTAGTCATGCCTCTCTTATAGACTAGCTTGTTGATTAACAAGATGATCAAGGTTTCCTGATCATGGACATCGGATGTTGTTAATAACAAGGTCACACCATTGGTGGAATGATGTGATGAACATTCATCCGAAGTATAGCATTACGATCAAGTCATTGTGTTTATATTGCTATAACATCATACGAAGTAATCTTTATCCTTAGACCATGAGATCATGTTAATTGCTAACACCGGAAGAGTATCTTGATAACATCAAACGTCACACCGTAATGAGGTGACTATAAAGATGGGTTCGATTACTTACGAAGGTGTTATGTTGAGGCTCATGGATCAAGAGTGGAATTTGTCAATCCAGATGACGGATAGATATACTCTGGGCCCTCTCGGTGATATCACATTAGGATAGCTTGCAAGCAAGTGATGTGATCACTAGAATGTTATATCACGGGAACGAGAAAAGAGTGCATGTCGATACGAGATCAAACTAGGTATGGAGATACCGATGATCGAATCTCGTACATGTAATATATCGAGAGACAAAGGATTTAGTTACAAGCGTTAAAGGTTCTCACAATCAGGAGTCATCGTTGAATGTGTAGGAGTCGATCTGGATCTCGAGTCCGGCATTGATTATTGATCGGAGAAGGGTCTCGATCATGTACGCATTATTTGAACCGTAGGGTGGCACACTTAAGAGTTACGGACACCATTTTGGAGCACATATGTTTCGACATAAAAGAATTGCAAAGCGAGGAATTGTTTCAATAGAAACCGGAAATTGTTTCGGGTGAAATTGCAGAAGGTGGTTCTGCATATGATATTGAAATATTGCAAGGGGCTATATGTGAATGTTTGTTAATTAAAGTAATTAACAAAATTCTGAATAAATTTAAGAAAAGAGTTTTTATTAAATGAGAGAGCATTAAATTTGGAGAAATTCAATGCATTTAAAGGGGAGACTTTAAAAGGGAAGGTGAAGAGGCATTTTAATGTGGAGGGGTTACCACCACATGAATGGGGGAGGTGAGGGGTCAACCCCCATGCATGACCATGGAGAGAGGGCACCCCTCCTCCTATAAAAGGCCACCCATTCCTCCTTCATCCTCACACCTCCTTGTGAAGGATCTCTCTCCCCTCTAGAATTATTCCCCATGGTCTCGGATTAGCGAGATACATGTTCCCGGTGGCATTTAAATGCGGAAGGAGTTCTGCTTCATTTGGATCGCTGGGCGAGGAGGTGGAGGTTGTCCGGTGACTTGAGCGTGTGTGCGAGTGCGGATCTTGCTGCTGAGTTCTGGCCTTCGGACTTCCTCACGATCTTGAGATTGGCAAGTGTACGACTACATCAACCACGAGTTCCTACTCGTTAACAAAGCTCGTTGTCTTCGAGGGTAAGTTCTCTATGGATGTATGTCCACCCGTTTGCTTTGTACCTAGTAGATAGATCTTGGCGTGTAGTTCACACCGTAGGATTTTTTTTGTTTTCTATGCTGCATACCCAACACCTCGAAGTTGCAGGAGTTGATGAAAACGAGAAAGTTCTCTTCGCCACCCACTATCTGGCGGGAGATGCAAGAGCTTGGTGGAATAGTATCCGCAATATGAACCATGGTCAAGTGATGACATGAGAAGCATTCAAAGTCAAGTTCAGCCACACCCATATGCCGCAAGGTTTAGTCAACAGGATGAGAGATGAATTCCGCGAATTGAAGCAAGGAAGAATGACTGTGGTAGAATACCGTGACAGATTCCTGTCACTTGCCAGATATGCACCTGATGAAATCAACACGGAGGCCAAGAAGAAGGAGAGATTCTTGAACGGACTGCATGATGAGATGCAGACTGTCCTCGTTATCCATTTTCAGGATCTCGAAGAACTAGTCGACTCTGCCATTCAAATGGAAGGGAAGATTAATCAAGCAAACGACAACCGCAAACATCGTATTATGCAGCAATCAGGATCCAGCAGTCACTAGAAGTACCGTCCCAACCCCTCACCAGGATATGCACCAAGGAACAACCGAACCCCAATGTCTCGCCCAAGCTACCCCAACCGTAGCGGAGGCAATGTGAAGTCCGGAGGAAACCATCACAACTTCGGCAATGCCAACAATTTCAACCGTGCACCTCCCAAGATCAACAACAACAACAACACTGCACCTAGAACTGGCAGCAATGCTGTGCCTGTCGCAGCCAAGGACAAGTCCCAGATCACTTGTTTCGAGTGTGGAGTGAAGGGTCACTACTCCAATGAGTGTCCCAAGAAGACTGCAGCCAATGCCAATGTGAATGCCCCAGCTCAACATCAACGTCGTGTTCAGCCAGGAAGAAGGTTTGCCCTAGGGAACCCTCACAACCGCAACGGTTGTCTCTTCCACATGAACACAGAAGAATCCCAAGAAGCGCCAGATGTAGTGCTGGGTATGTTTTCCGTCAACTCAGTTTTAGCAAGAGTATTGTTTGATTCAGGAGCATCGCATTCATTTGTCACCGAAGAATTTGCATGCACTAGTAAGATTCACCCAACCAACTTGAAGCATGTCATGATAGTTCAAATCCCCGGTTCAACTACAAAAGCTAGAAAAATTTGCAAAGTTGTGCCTATCAGAATACATGGGATAGATTTTTATGCCAACCTAATAGTACTTGGAACCAAAGGATTGGAAGTAGTACTAGGTATGGACTAGATGTCAAGGCATAAAGGACTGATAGACTGTGCTAAGAAAGCCATCACCATGACCAGTAGTTCTGGAGTCACAGTAGAGCATATATCTGAAACCTTACCTCGCCAATTCAAGTGCAACAAGAGTATAGCCCTACCCACCATAGACCAAGTAAGAGTAGTCTGTGAATACCCCGACGTATTTCCAAAAGAATTGCCAGGTATGCCCCTGGATAGGGATATTGAGTTCATTATCGAACTAATCCCCAGAACCAGACCCATAGCCCAGAGACCCTATAGCATGAACCCCTTAGAGTTAGTTGAGTTGAAGAAGCAGTTAGATGCCATGTTAGCAACAGGCTTGATTCAACCAAGCGCATCGCCATGGAGATCACCAGTGTTGTTCGTTGACAAGAAAAATGGAGGCAATCGTCTATGTACAGATTACAGAAAGTTGAATGATGTCACCATCAAGAACAAGTACCCCTTGCCAAAGATAGAGGATCTATTTGATCAATTGACTAGAGCCCAGATATTCTCAAAGATTGATCTTAGGACTGGCTATCACCAACTTAAGATTCGTGCAACGGATATTCCGAAGACCGCCTTTACTACTCGCTATGGTTTATACGAGTATACGGTTATGTCTTTTGGATTAACCAATGCTCCTGCTTATTTCATGAATCTCATGAATAAGATCTTTATGAATTTCCTAGATAAGTTTGTAGTTGTATTTATCGACGACATCCTTATCTACTCCAAGTCAGAAGAAGAGCATGAGCAACATCTGAGAATCATCCTAGAAACCCTGAGAGAGCATCAGTTATATGCCAAGTTCAGCAAGTGTGAGTTTTGGCTGAAAGAAGTAGGATTCCTAGGACATATTGTATACGCCAGAGAGTCTCTGTTGATCCCGCCAAGATCAAAGATGTCGAAGAATGGGAAGCCCCAACCACTCAAACCCAAGTCCATGCATTTCTCGGATTAGCGGGATACTACCGCAAGTTCGTAGAAGGATTCTCGAGCATAGCCCGACCCATGACCCAATTGTTGAAGAAGGACAAGAAGTTTGAATGGACAGACAAGTGTGAAGCCAGTTTCCAGGAGCTAAAGAAGAGATTGATATCAGCCCCAATATTGATCATGCCAGACATCAAGAAGCCGTTTGATGTATATTGTGATGCATCCAAGATTGGTCTAGGATGTGTATTGATGCAAGAAGGCAAAGTCATCGCGTATCTGTCTCGACAACTGAAGCAGCATGAGCAGAACTATCTGACCCATGATCTTGAGCTAGCAGCTATGGTTCTAGCGTTGAAGACATGGCGTCATTATTTGATGGGTAATCGCTGTGAGATTTACTCAGATCACAAGAGCTTAAAATATATCTTCACCCAGAAGGAGATGAATATGAGGCAAAGGAGATGGATAGAGTTAATCAAGGATTATGACCTTGCCATTCACTATCACCCCGGCAAAGCCAATGTGGTAGCGGATGCTCTTAGCAGATTGCTGTGTAGGCTAAACACCATGATCAAGGAGAAGCAACCAAGTTTGTATGAAGAGTTGGAGCAGTTCAGGACTGAATTAGTTAGCAAAGGATTCTTAGCTAGCATTGAACTTCAACCCACTTTGATTAGCCAAATCAAGGAAGCCTAGAAGGGAAATGAAAGTATCGACGGAATCAAACATCGTATTGGTACAGGAAAGGTACCTGGATTCACCGAAGATGAAGAAGGAGTACTGTGGTACAAAGGACGTATCTGTGTGCCAGCAGATTCGGAGCTAAAGCAAGTTATCATGAAGGAAGCTCATGATACTCTTTATTCTATCCACCCCGGAGGAACGAACATGTATCAGGATTTGAAAGAGCAATTTTGGTGTCACAAGATGAAGAGAGAAATCAGAAGCTACATCACCAAGTGTGATATCTGTCAGAGAGTCAAAGCAGAGCATCAGAGACCTGCAGGACTTTTGCAACCATTGCAGATTCCAGAATGGAAATGGGATTCCATCAGAATGGACTTTATCACCGGTTTACCTACTTCTAGTAGGGGAAATGACTCAATCTGGGTCATTGTTGATAGACTGTCCAAGGTAGCTCACTTTATACCTGTCAAGACTACCTACTAGAGTGCGAAACTAGCAGAACTGTACATTGCTAGGATTGTTAGTCTGCATGGAACCCACAAGACCATAGTATTAGATGGAGGAACCCAGTTTACGTCGAGATTTTGGCAGAAAGTTCAGGAAGGATTGGGAACCAAGTTGAACTTCAGCACCGCGTATCACCCGCAAACAGATGGACAGACTGAGAGAGTCAACCAGATCTTAGAGGATATGCTTAGAGCTTGTGTGTTGGAGTATGGATCAAAATGGGAAGATTGCCTGCCTTTCACAGAATTCTCATATAACAACAGTTATCAACCTAGTTTGCAGATGGAACCATTTGAGTTCCTATATGGAAGGAAGTGTCATACCCCTTTGAATTGGTCGCAAGTAGGAGAGAGTCAGATCTTTGGACCCGACATTCTCTAAGAAGCCGAGGAGAAAGTTCACAAAGTCCGTGAACACCTCAAGACTGCCCAATCCAGACAGAAGAGTTATGCCGACAAGAGAAGGAGAGAACCGACTTTCAATATCGGAGATTTTGTATATCTCAAAGTTTCACCATTGAAGGGAACCCAACGCTTTAGTCTGAAAGGAAAGTTAGCCCCCAGATATATCGGACCCTTCAAGATTCTGAACCGTCGAGGAGAAGTATCGTATCAACTAGAACTGCCTGAAGAGATGTCAGCCATCCACAATGTGTTCCATATCTCGTTACTTTGCAAATGCCTAGAAGTGCCGGAGAAGACTGAAGTTTTCAAGAACATCGATCACAGAGCTGTAGAGATCAACAATGACCTGACCTATCATGAAGTGCCCATCCGTATCTTAGAAGAAGCCTACAGAACCACCAGGACCAGGAGTATCAAGTTTCTCAAAATTCAGTTGAGCAACCATACCAAGGAGGAAGCCACTTGGGAGCGCGAAGATTACATTAGGACAGAGTTCCTAGATCTCTTTAGTTCCTAGTTTTCTTTATAAATCTCGGGACGAGATTTTGTTTAAGGGGGGAAGGTTTGTAACATCCCAAAACTTTAATCCAAGCTTATCAAGATCCAAATCCTCAAAATTAGGGTTAACAAAAAACTTTTCCATTTAAAAATATGAAAGCATTCATGTGTAGGTGCATTTGAATTAGGAGTTGATTTGAATTGCCATGGTTTTGTGATTCTTTGCTTGTAAAATGTTTCTTAGGTGATTTAAACATCATCTAAATCTTTCCCAAGAAAATCCTAAAGAAAATCAAATAAAAAACAATTAAAGATGAGGAATGGTCATTTTGGCCATCTTTACCCACTACACTACTTTGAGTGTTCCTAGCACTCATTTTTCAACAGAAATAATTCTGGATCTTTACACCCCTTGCTAGTACACATAATGAGGTACCAAGGCCCACTTTTTGATCTGCTAAAAACATTCAAATACTTATTTTAAATGGCATGAGAAAATTGAATTCAATGCATATGCCTAGATCACCCCTATTTCAAAAACCATCAAATTGAGCTCCACTTTCAAAACCCTTGCAACCAGAGACTACCTAGTACCAGTGGAGAACACTCAAAAAGTTTGAAACCAAAATTGAAACTTTTACTTCTTGCGGCCATTTCATCAAACAGGTGGCAGACACAAATCTTGCAAATTCCAAAACACTATAGTGAGCAGTGGATTTGGTCACCATTTGATCCTAACTTGGTCCCCTTGTCCCCCCAGCTAAAACCCTGGCCCTAGCTCTCTCTCCCTCTCTGTGGCGCCCCGCTAAAACCACTACTAGAAAATCGCTGTGTCTTTGTGCATTGCATCATCATGACTGCCTGCTCATGTCATCATGCCACATTGCATTTGAGCATCGTCATGCCATCATGCATATTTTTCTTGCATTTTTCAAAGCGCACAAGTATTTTTATTAAACACTGTATTTTGTTTTTATAAAATATCCGTACGGTCTAATATATATTAAGCCGTCATCTCTCTTTGTTATTTTAAATTAAAACAATATTTTTCCGGTCCGTTACATGACCCTAAATATTTTCTTATTTTACTAAAAATAAAATTAGGCAAAAAGCCTGTCTAATGTTTTGGTCCAAAACTAATCCCATCTAGTCTACTTTGGACTATATAAATACCCCATTTCCCTTTTTTTTTCTCAAACCCTAGCCCCAAATCTCAAATCTGAGACAACTCTTCCCCAAAACTCTGTCCAATTGGCCTCCTTTTTCTCCGCCGCCGGTGTGTCTCTCAGCTGGCCATATTTCTCTTCTCCAGATCGATCAGCCAAGCTAAGTCATTGTTCTCCTTTGGTCCATGGGAGAGATCAACTAGATCCTGCACACGTCTCCACAACCAGATCGCCACCACCACTCCACCAAATCAATAGCACTAGCACTTCTGCTCCTCGATCCCCGTACTGATCTTTTGAATTCTCTGCCTTGCCCCTTGTGCCCAGCAGCGGCAGCAGATCTTGGTACTGCTTGCCGTGCACGCGCCCGCCGTCTTTCCACTTCACGTGCGCAAGAGCCGATCTCAAGGCTGAGGCGTTCCTGGCCTCACTTGCCGCGCCGCCACCCGTGCCCCGATCTGCTCCACGCACGCGACACAACAGCTCAACGCTCAGCTGCCTAATCTTCCTCGATTCGTGCGCCAGCTCACCAAGTACCCTGTTGACGCCGCAGGTAATGTCCCTGCTCTGCCTTGTTACCTGCTTCCCTGCATGTTAATATAATCTGGCTAATGGTGTTGCGTCGTTTTGGTCTCGTACCGCTCAACACCTATCTGAATATTTTTCGCCAGCGTATCTTTTATTTGCAGGTGCTCAGTATCTTGACGTCCTAGCCGTTTCGTCTTGGACCGGCCTCATTCATGCCACAACCACCTGTGGTCATATCGCCCAACAAATGTTTGACATAATGCCACAAAAGCATGGAATTGGTTTTTCTTTGTTCCAGCGTTTTCAATTCGTCACCAATTCATGGGTCTTCTGTTTCCAAAATATCAGATACCACTATGGTTTCAATCACCTACATTCCGAGAACCATCTCTTCGACTCCTGTCCGAAACCGTGAGACCTCGTCCTCTAAACCACCTTTTCTACATATGTCATCTATCTTGTTGCATATAATTACTCATACTCGCATGCATATTGTGTGGTTTGGGGGCATTATACCGATTCACCTAAATTAAATATGGAGACTATATGCGGGCTATTCTAGTCTTATATTGTCTCTATTTAAATTTGTGTAGCAAACCGATGCCATGTTTTGCCTTGTTAAGACAACATATAAATTGCGGGGTATCTAAACAACTTGAACCGTCTAATTAATTGTCGGGACCCCGGTTCCGCTTAATATTGCCTAATTGCACCGCATCTTTGCCATGTCATGCATCATATCATAAGCATGCCGGATCTTCTGCCGTACTATTAAATATTGCATCCGGTGTTTCTTCTAGTGTTTGCTTCTTCGCGGATTAGGCTGATGAGTTGATGCGAGTATCGACAAGTTCTCCGGATATGATCCTTCGGCAGTGTTTCCCAGGCGAGCATCTCTCCCCCTTCTACCTATTTTGCATTTATAGTCTTTATTTCCTCCTGTTGATCTATTGCTATCCGTGTCGCGATGCTTTAGTTTCCGTGCACCAGTTACATCCCGTGCAGCCTCTATATTGCCATGGACACCTCCTAATACCTGTTATTTGGTAGATAACTGGCCTTGCGAGTCGTAGTTGCTTGCTCAGGTGCGATCTTATTTTGTCGAGTACCACAGTTGTTGAAATGCTGGCAGATGTTTATGGTGGAGATGATCATGTCTTTAATTACAACTATTAAATTGCTAGATATAACTAATGAAGAGGCATCAGTGGGCAATAGATGTTATTTGGTTCTTCCATGCTCACTTGTGTCCCGTAGGACCCAGAGTACTTGATACCTGTTCCTTGACTATCGCACTATCCGCATATGGGACCATGAATCCCCTTGGCCAGAGCTTGATTCATTTCTTATTTCTTGGGGCCACAAACTAGTTTGGGACTTTATTACTATCCTGTACTTATGCCATGCTTTACTGCTTTATTTACGATTGTGCGTGGAGCACCTGTACTGTTTTGGATCGTGACACGTTTTCGCTGTATCGACAAGCCCAGTCACACTTTCGGGTTCCGAGTCGTTTACAACTGTCCACACAAATCTTTGGTCCATCTCGGAGCCGGCCAACTTCGTTGCGGGTAGCATAATGGGGTGGCCCCCTGAAATATTTTATGAATCCTGTGATTGCTTTGTCGTGAAAGCCTCGTTGGGTTTTGATTTGTTTATTCCGAGGTTGATCGTGTGTGTTGCTATTTGTGCACCCCTGCAGGGTAAATCTTTCTGAAAGCCGTGTCCACGGTTATGGACGACTTGGAGCACAGTATCTCGATCATAGACAAGCACAACTAAAGTAGTGCTATAAATTTGACTTAATATGTGACTAATAATTAGCTCAAGTATAACGGAATGGATATTAAAAATGCCAACAACTGGTGGATCTGGGTTGTTTTGTGACATGCTATACCTGCCTCGTAAGTATTGCAACTCCAATGGAATGAAATAAAAGTGCCAACAACTGCTGGGTTTAGGGTGTCACATACTACTTGTATCTTACTAGTAAGTACTACAACTACCACTGAATGGTTAACTAAAACTGCCCACTACTGATGTTATCACGATGACTCATGCTATCTATATCTGATTAGTAAGTGCTGCAACTATAACGGAATGAATAAAACTGCCAACTGTGTGAGTTCCTCGGTTTGACTTCCTCGTTTGGTCTCGAGGGGGAATACCAGGATGGGTATGATTGGTGTTAGTATCAGGTTGATCCTGAATAGGTCGTTCTTATCCCTCTCTAATAGCCGGCAGTTGAATCGAGTCTCTATAGATTGTTTAGTGCATGCTTCGCTGCCGCTTCAGCCCACCATACCTATGTAGGCGAGGCCAATTCTAGCCTCATTGTATCGCCTCGATCTTGACGCCTCTTTTTCCTTTGCCCTTTGTCGGCACCCCTTTTGTTTTAGCAGGGTTGAGATCGCCGCCGTTAGCAGGGTTACCCTTCTGGCTTGGCCTGGGCAGGGTTATGGTCGCCATTGGTTGTTCTTCAGGGCTCTTAGCCCCATTTGCTTCTTATCTGTACTCGGATGTTGTATCGATTTCAAGGTGATTTGGATCTTTGTAGTGTATATCTGTATTCTTGGCTCTTGGAGTCGTGCTGTATATATATCTGTTCTGTGGGTCCCATTGAGGACTGTTGTGTAATGATATTACTTCATTTTCCACCCGCACGAAAGTGCCTGGTGGGTGTCCTTGAATCATTTCTATGCAGGTTTGGCGGGAAGCGCTAAAACTTGCATAGGGCCGATTCGAGGGTGTTACACTCTCCCCTATCTGCTCCAGTACCAAGCCGCCCGACGCCATGCGCCAGGTTGACCATGGATAGCTCGCCCCAGCCGTCCCGCACTCTCCTTCGCTTGCTGGCAGACAGGCGCCATCACACCGCACCGCCTCGACCAGCCCCCGACCAAAATCAAGCGGAGGACCAGCCGCATTTGCTCGCGTCCATGCCTCTGTCCGCCATGCCGATCACCCCAGAGCAGCACCGGCCTTGCCTAGCCCTAGCCTTGCGTGGCAGCACCCGCAGCAGGCCCAGCAACCGCCTAGACATCCTCGTTCGCCGCCTTGCGACCAGCAGCCCAGAGGAACCGTGTCGAACACTACCGCCCGCGCTCAGTTCACCGCACACCCCCGACCAGTAGAGACCTCGCCTTGCCATGCCTTTAAGCCCCAGAGGACCGCCGGGGGACAGAGAATCCATCGCCGCCCTCGCCCATGCCGAGCGAGCCCCGCATCGTCATCACCGATGACCTCACCGGCGCCCGCTCTGCCCTCTCGTGGACCCTATATAAAGCGACCACCCCAGCCTCATTTCTCCACACTCACTCACTCCCCACCTCTCACTGAACCTCACCCACCTCTAGCCGACGCCGCTCGAGCTCTGTCTCGCCGGAATTGGAGGCGAAGCCGCCGCAATAGGAGGAGAAGGGCGTCTGCGATTTAGGGCACCCCAAGCTCCGCCGCAACCGCGCCTCGCCTCGCTGTCGTCTACCAGCCCGTTTGCCCGCCTCACCGACCTTGCTGGAGCCCTGGTATACCCCCAGTCGACCCCCACCACCGCGTCTAGGTAAGACTCTCGCCGGAGTAATCCGTCGTTGACGATGACCTCCTACCGTTGGATCGTCTTTAGATCGTGTGGCCTAGGATGCTAGATACCGTTTCAGTGTTTTTGTGCCGCTGACCGGTGGAGCCCGCATGTCAGGCAGCCCATTGCACGCACTGAGCGTAGCTGGGCCAGCCCAGTTAGTTCTCGCGCGAGTTAGAAATTCAAATTTAGTTTTTTCTATTTAGAGTTAATCTAGTTTCTGTCCACTAGTTTAAAAATCAATTCTAGGAGTTTGACAACTCCAAATTGCATGAAACCAATTTTGCCTGAAAGGTATTGAAATGATCTATCCAAGCCCGTTGGATTTAATTCAATTAGAGTTATAGATCTCTCCTAGTAGAAATAACAAAACAGAAGCATTTGCATATTGCAACATTTTTATAAAATCAACTAAGATAGGTTTTGAGTTTATTTCAACTCTCAAAAATCATATTTCATCATATCTATCTAAATATGTAATAATATTAAGGTTTACATGTAGTGACTTTGGACTAGTACCAAAATAATGCTATATAGGCATTTCTAGTCACTTTAAATCATTAATAATGAACCTAAACCAAAGTAATTATGATCCAACCCTTAAATCCCATTCCCACATGTTAGAATATGTGGTGATGACATGTGTCCACATGATCCCACATTTTAAGTGGTGAATATTAAATCTTAGTTAATTTTTCAATGAGTAGAAATTACTTTTCTAAAATAAAAAGGAAGAAACTAGTGAATAAAACTTGTGATGCTTGTGATGATAATAGATCATCAAATATGTGCCTTAGAGTGCTAAGTAGACTAGTTAAGTATTGTTTGGTGATTGTGTACTCCGTATGTATTTATAGAAGATAGTACCGACCAAGTCTACGAGGAGGAGGAGTTGTACCAAGAAGAAGAAAACTTCAGCCATTGCACCAACCAAGGCAAGCTAGCACTATCCAAGTTAAACCTTGCAAGTTGTACTTGCAAGCCACCATTAACAATGCAAGCTAGCACTTGCAAGCTATTGTCAGCAAGCTAGAATGAAGCTAGATGAATGAGCGAAGATGCCTTGGGCATGCTTTGGTCACACCACCTTGACTATTACTACCCCAAGTATTACCTTACAAGCTTTACTTCCTTTAATTTACACAAAGTCCCTTACTTGTTTTGAAGGTAGCATAAAGAGTATAAAACTTGACCTATTTAGGTAAGCTTTAGATGTCATTCTATGGCATGAGATTGAACCCATCTTTTCCACCTTAGTGAACACTCTTAACTTGGTAGTTTAGAGTAGATCAAAAACTTGAGTCAGTTTAGATGGGAACACTTGGTGAAAATGAATTGTGAAAATCTTGGAATGATGAGTCATTCTATTGAGATGTTTTGACATGTGTTGAGAAACACAAATGGTTTATGATGATGAAAATGTTGAGGTATGAGCCTTAGCCCTTTTATAAAACTGATGGTTGGATTCAGATGCGATACCATTCCAAATTTACCGTACAATCACACTACCTGAATTGGGTAAGGCTTAGCTGGAAATTTATATGCATTAGTATTAGTTCCCTCACGGGAGAGGTTTGAGCTGAGGCTACCTCTCAATATTGTCCACCTATGCAGTGCCCAAGATGACTGATGGTCATGGCTGGGAGGCCATGCTCATAGGAGAGGTGCTTATACTAGGGTGTGTAAAGGGAAGGTTATGTTTGATTATCTGCATACTAAGTACGATGATTCAGGGTTATCCCTGACAGATGTATCGAATCTTGTGGTGAAAGTGTACCACCTCTTTAGAGTGTCAAACTATTCGAATAGCCGCGTCCGCAGTTATGGATAGTTGGAATGGCCATACTATTTCGTTGTCAAATGTTTTCCAAACAACTTATGAAATGTATGATGAATCTTGACTTGACCACAACAGGGTTGTGTTTATGAAAATAGCTTCCCAACTTAAGTGATTCTAGAACTTTGTCTTATCTTTCTTTGCTTCAGAACTCAGCTGAGGTTTCAAACTTAACTTTATAGTTAAACTTAGATTTAGCACTTTAACTTAGAATTATACTACTTGTTAGTGGTAGTTTGCGAGTACTTAAAGAGTACTCATGGCTTTTGTCCCTGGCTATTCTCATGGCCAGACTATGAAGGAGACTACCAAGATGATGGCCAGCAGGACGACTATGATAACTAGAACTATCTCGCCTTCACAAGATTGTCGTGCCCTCAAGATGGACCCACCGCTACGCTTATCTTTTATTTCCGCTGCTTGTTGTATTAAGACTGGATCATGAGATCCTTATTTGTGTAAGGCCTTATGTATGGTTTGTAATGGATGATGTACTATGATATCCAATCCGTTATGTCTCGCAAAAATGGTAATCCTGGGATTGCGAGGTATGACATAACGGGCATCTGGGATTAAAAATCCTGGTGTTGACAATAAACTTGCGTATACAAAAATTATACACCTTTGAACTCTTTGAAATCACACTTAATATGTGATAATGTTGTGCTAAGAAAATCTTGAGACATTACCATTTCCATGGAGTGAAATATAATGCATAAATTATACACCTTCGAACATGTTCCCTTCAAATTATATTCAAGTTCATTTGTTTATGGAGTTAAAGTACCGGTGGCATACTCGTTATTTTGCACAGATAGAGGGGTGCCCCCGATAGATATAGGGGTTATCCTATGCGCTAGATCACAGAGGATCAATGATTGGTGGGCACGATCCGTGTGACAACTATCTTGACCAATCAGAGTGTAGCAGCGAAGATGAGCACATGTGCGAGATATGGATACAAAGAGAGGGGAAAACTGAGTAGCACTTAAGAACCAAGGGCAAAACTGAGTAAAACTTAAAAACCAAGGGCAAGACTGACAAAGGGATTCAAATAGAAAATAGAAAAGGATTTAAAAAATGGAAAATGCGTCTTTTATACAATAAAATACATCTTGGAATACATCAAACTATTTGCAATTGAAATATACACCAGTTTGACAATTATTGCCTCATTCAGACAAACTATGTTTTGGGAAGAGGCTTGAGTAGAAAGCCATGAACCTTCATAGATAGTAGGTGATTTAGGTTAAAACTTGGTTTATATACATTTCTTATGGTTGCAGGTCACATAATAAGACTCCCTGGGTAGATGCCACTATGTTTTGCTCTTTTTGAATTTGTTGTGCATAAAATGACTCAATTATCTAGCTAAAATCTATTCGTTGACTCTCTGTTGACCAACCACCGGAGGGTAAAACTGAGTATATTGCACATGGCAGTGTTAGTACTGGAGGGCAAAACTGAGTAGAACCAAACTGCCAGTGTTACACTCGAGGGCAAAACTGAGTACAACTGATTCACCAGTTTTAGACACGAGGGAAAAACGCGACTCACGGTATGCATGTGTGGTGCACGAGGCAGTGGCGGACATGTGTGGTCGTGCACGGTGCAGTAGCGTACACGGTGCATGGTAGTGCAACGAAACGTTGTTTCCCTTCTCCTTTAATAGAGGCCTCCACTCTCACTCATCACTCACTCGATCACTCAACCATGTCCACTGTCCCATCACCTTCTGCAGACCCCCAAGAAAACCCCAACCATGTCAGCGACATGTACAGGTGCCCCTTCTGCCCCACTAGGAGGCTCCACACCACGGACTTCAACTCCCTCGTGAAGCATGTCGAGGACGTGAGGACCTGTGGCAAGTCCGTGAACATCCACGGCTTCATAGCCAAGCACCAGGCGCTCGGTCTTCACCTCCACAACCTCCATAAGGTCGCTATCGAGGAGGGTCGCATGCCCCCGATCAAGCCCAAGGCGCCCAAGATCAAGGGACTAGGCAGCAAGAAGTGGAGGAGGCATTAGAGGGAGGAGGCGAAGGCCCTCCTGGCAGAGGCCATGAGGGGCCGCTGATCTGCTGCTGCTATAAAGCAGCTTCTTTTGTCGTGTCTATGTGGAACTTGTCCGCTTCTGCTGCTGAGTAGCCTAATTGTCGAACCTCGTTAAGTACCGTACTATATAACCTATATTAGCTGCTTTATCTACATCTACTCTGGTTACTGAATTTATTTATGGTGCTGGTTAGTTTTGCTGCTCTAGATTTGCTACCAGATTGGAGGAAACGAGGGCAAAAGGAATAATGAACAAAGAGAGAAGCTGCTCTAGATTCACTATCTTTTTGGGCAAAAAACACACAACTGTTAGCGAGAGAGAGGGGGAAAAGGCACTCTTAAAAAGGCCAATCATAAAAATAACAAAAAAGAAAACTTCCAATTTTGGCGACAGGGCGCACGTAACCACCAAACTCCCCCACATGGTCCCACACCACATCCCCCATAATCAGCGAGAGATGGATGGCTGGTCCGCTGTGTATCCTGCTCCCACCTATCAGCATATAACGATCGAGGCAACGTAACGTAACGCTCAATGCATGACCCGCCCCAATGCGGTCCCACCGGTCAGCATCTAACGGTCAAGCCTTTGACCTGACGGCATCCCCCTGCCCGAGCGCATGTGAGGGTTTCAGAATGGAGGGAGGGCAAAAGTAAGGAAAAACTAAGCGGCTGGGGAAAACTGAGTACAACTAACGAACCAGGGGCACGAAAATAGAAATCCCTATATAATAATAAACTCGGAATTTCATAAAAGGGATCGACTATTCCTGAAGGGAATTCTAATGATGCAAACTTTATTGCTAGTCTAAACTAATGCAAAAATATTAATAAAAACTTATAGGATAGATTACAAGGTCTTAAAGATCTCCCCAAGCTTGAAATCAAGCCAGGCGGGATTAAATAATTCCTTGCGATTATTTGATACCGTGATTGTTGTAGATCACTATGGCGCCATGGCATGTAATACCGCGATGCGTAGCTTCTTGTCGGTCTCCTCCAAAGCAGTTATGCGGCTGTAGCACCTCCGCAAATCAGACTGCAAAGTGTCCACTCTATCAGCGAGCTTAGTCACCAATGGAAGGAGATCTTCCTTCTTCTCCATCTCATTGAGATGGTGACGGCCTTCAACGCGATGGAGTAGCTCCTTCTTCTGATATATCTCCAATGCCCTCATGCGATCCTTGGTCCTGGGGACAGGTTCTTCTTCCTTGTCCATAATTGATGGATCGAGGAAGTGGAAACTGTACCTCCACTATTCTTGAGGCTTGACCTTCATACGAGCACCAATGGTTGGCTTCAAGAGTGGTTCCTCTGGCTTTCTTCATTGCTGCCCACTTGATCTCTGGTGGATCATAGACGTCACGACGGCTGTAGATGTCAACCACATTGTCATCGGAATCATTGTTGAAGTAGCTTGGCTCGACGTACTCCTTATACCTCGGGCTAAACCTCTCCACCTCCTTGTCATCGTCCTCCATGGACGGGCTGCTAGAGCAGTCCCTAAAAGGAGCGATGAGCCCAAGGGTTTCGCACAGCCTGGGACGAGATAATGCATAGCTAGATTGGTTCCTGGAGATTATGATTAGAGAGGGAGACAATGGCAGTATATAAGGGGGGGGTCAGAAGTCGGTAAAACTCGCGAGAAACACCAAATTGTCGCCCACGAAAAGAATATAAACGAAACAGGGAAAGAAATCACGGATTTGGAAGCTTCCTGCCACGTAACGACCAACTATACGGGCGCGACTCGTATAGCTCCGACCGTATAGTTGGTTTTGGGCAGATATTTCCAAATATCTCGAGTCCAGGTTGATTAAATCACGACTCAGAACCGACAATAACATTTTTTTAGATGATTAAATGAAAGATCAAACGAAAAAGTGTCTAAGAGTTTAACGACCAACTATACGACTGGAATTTTTGGTTTCGGTCATATAGTTGCGACTGTATAAATACAAACACCAAAAATCAAAAGTGTCTGAGAGTTTAACGACCAACTATACGGCCAGAATTTTGGCTCCGGTCATATAGTTGCGACCGTATAGATACAGACACCAAAAGCAAAACTATCTGAGAGTTTAATGACCAACTATACGGCCGGAATTTTTAGCTTTGGTCGTATAGTTGCGACCGTATAGGCTTATATAGCGAAAACAATTTCACGAAGATGATACAGAGGGTTTAACGACCAACTATACGGCGGGATCTTCCTCTCCGATCGTATAGCTCCGCCCGTATAGTTGGTAAAACCCCTCTAAAACTTCAAAAAAACAAGGAATTCAAAGTCAAAATTTTCAAAAGTAAAAATTGTAAAAACGAATCACTTATTTGGGTAAGAACACTTACCTTGCAGTTGCCATTTTCTTATTCGGGGATTAAAAGTTGCTCCCACAATAAAGACTTCTTCTCTCTCGGAGGAATTGACCTTAATTCATTGAATAATTCTCGTAAACGAAAATCACCAGGACTAAAGTTCCTCTCAATAAGATTGGTGTCTTGTGGGGCAATCATGGACACTGCATCCAACATCTTTATTTCTTGCCTCTGTATAATCTGCAACTCAAATTCTTGAAGTGAAAGAATCCAACAGATCAGTCTTGGCTTATGGTATTTCCTTTCAAGGAGTTCTTTTAAGCCATCACGATCTGTGTGAACTCTCACCTTTGCATCAACTATATATGAACAAAATTTATCACAAGAGAAAAATATAGCAAAAAGTTCCTTTTCTTCCTTAGGATAGTTCTTTTGAGCACCATTATGAGTTCTACTAGCATGATGTAATATTAAATCTACGACCAATATGTTGTCCTAGAGTTACTCCTACAACATCATCACTATCTTCACATATTAAGTCAAATGTTGTATCCCAGATAGGTGGTTTAACGATGGGAGCACGAGATAAAGCATTTTGTTTATCAAAGGCTTCAAGACACTTATCATCAAAATTAAATCTTATTCCCTTTTGCAGGAGGTTAGTCAAAGGTTTAGATATTCCGGAGAAATTTCTAATGAACCTTCTATAAAAACCCACATGACCAAGAAAACTTCTTATACCTTTAATATCCCTAGGTTGTGGCATTCTCTCTATTACTTCAACCTTAGCTCTATCAACTTCAATTACCTTACCTGATACCTTGTGTCCAAGGACTATACCTTCTTTGACCATAAAATGGCACTTCTCCCAGTTTAGAACAAGATTAGTTTCTTCACAACGCTGCAAAACTCTTTTGAGATTATCCAAGCAACTAGTAAACGAAGTTCCATAGACAGAAAAGTCATCAATAAATACTTACATTATAAGTTCTATAAAATCTGCAAAAATAGTAGTCATGCATCATTGAGAAGTAGCTGGAGCATTACATAAACCAAATGGCATATGTCAGTAAACATGTAAACCATAAGGACTAATGGAAGTTGTTTTAAGTTGGTCATCAGGATGAACAACTATTTGAGAAAAACTAGAGTATCCGTCTGACGAGGGTTTAACTCGTCAATGCCCATTGTTATGGACTTGGGTTTTGGAGAAGGAGGGAGCGCTGGAGACATCTATCGGCTAGCAAACAAGTACACAGGAGACAAAGGATTTACCCAGGTTCAGGCCTCGTAGAGGTCCCTACTCCTGCTTGTCTGCTCGTGGAATTATCGAAGGAGTCGAAAGTTACAACGGTGCGCAGATGAAATCTGGCGAAGGTTGTGGAAACTAGGGTTGCGTGTGTCCTCCTCGCCACCCCTCCTAGCCTTTATATAGATGGGATAGGTCTCAGGTAGCAGGTCGAGTCGGTTACAAGTTAGGGTTTTCCCTTTCAAACTTTCTATCTTTAGCTTCTTCTTATCCTTCAAGCAAACGAGAGTCCGTAGGTTACTCGAGTCCCTCCATCCGGGCCTTGGCGACACCGTGGGCCTGTATGTATTTGGAACGTATATACCAAGCTCGAGTACCTGTAGGGTATACCCATGTCAGTAGCCCCCGAGTGCCCAGTGGAATCGCAGATTCGACTGGGGACTTTTGAAGCCTTCGAGTGCCTAAATGAGTACATTTCGATTGCTTTTATTTGTGTCATAGGGATTGTTGATATACGTGCCTGATATAACCAAAGTATCGATGTCGATTAACCACCTTAGGGTGAAACAACGCATAATCTACTCAAATTGAGTCCCGGACTCGAATCCGAAAAAATCTTTGGTGTAATTCGACTCAGGCCACGGAGGTCTTACAGGAGTCGAATTCCAGTTATATGGGTGTGAGCACTTGACGCGTCCGTCAAGGCATGTTCATCGTGCCTATGGGCAAGGATATGTTTCTGGTAGTGCGCAGTTAAATGCGTTTCCAGGCCTTATTCAGGTCTTACCTTCACGCCGTAGGCGCGGCATCCGAATTTTATCATCACGGAGACGCAGTCTCTTTGCAGGGAAAAATTATGAGGCGGTGTCGCCATGAGTTTCGAGTGTGGATGTTATCAACACATAGTTTTTCTTGCACAAATAATCATAGGGTGCGCGGCCAGCGCTCCCTATGGGAGTAGCCCCCGAGTGCCTGGTTGAGTCGAAGACTCAGGCAGGGACTAAAGAACTTTTGCGATTGCTGTCGTCTTTTGCTTGCCTGTTCATTCGAACTCAGACAGGTACTAAAACACTTTCGCGACTGCTGTCATCTTTTGCCTGCTTGTTTCAGTCGATGACTCAGGCAAGGACTAAAATATTTTTGCGACTGCTGTCGTCTTTTGTCTGCTTGTTTCCGGCGCTCCCTATGGGAGTAACACATGTCCATAATCGAACTGTGTTTCAAGTGGTTGGGTTTGCTTTTGTGATTGTCCATGTTCCTGCAACAAGAAAAAGAAAGTCGTAGGGTGCGCGACGGCCTCCTATGGGAGTAACCGAGTGCTTGGTGGAGTCGAAGACTCAGCAAGGACTAAAATAGTCAGTTCTCCTTTGCATAGCCTTGATGACGTCAGTCTTGACGCTTGTATGACCTTAGTTGTGGCGTGAGCGATTTTGTGACGGACGTGACGGCGGTGGGCCCCACTTTCGACTTTGATTTGATTTGATCGTGCATAATCTTATTTTTAACTGTGCCTCCTCGATTTCCGCGCGTAATGGTAGAAGTGGGGGGACGGTTCGCGCTTCCTCTTCTCCACGTGTCCTACGCGATGCGTGCCACGCGTCCAATAGGGTTTTTGTCAGCCATTGGATTGCATCTTCCAGGGGTTAAGTAGCGATGCCGCGGTGGTAATTTCCCATCTGTGTGCTTTCTTCCTTGCTGCCATCGCCATTGCCCATTGCTTTCATGCTTTCCTCTGCGCCCATCTTCTCCACGACGCTGGACCAGCTCCGTTCGTTCCCAAGCTATTTTCTTTGCTCTCATCACCACCGTGCAATGGGGAAGAAGAAGGGAGGCGCTGCCGCTGATTCCGCGGCCACCCTCACTACAGCGAAGAAGAAGGGTGGCTCCGCTGCTGCGGCCACTAGTGCCGCCGCCGCCGGGACGAAGAAGGTCGCGGGAACCCGCGTGACTAATGGCGCATGGCGCCCCTCTATCATCAAGGCGTCGGATCTCTGTCTTCTTCGCCAAGACGGAGTGATCTCTGCAGCAGTCGCCGATTCGCGCGTCCCAGCGATGAGACCATTCCTGTGCCTCCTGCTAGTTATCGAGTGATGTTTCTTGCTTTCATCATTCGTGGTCTTTCCTTGCCTCTTCACCCCTTTCTTCAGGGTCTTCTATGTTTCTATGGGCTCCAGCTCCATCAGCTGTCCCCAAATTCTCTCCTCCACATCACTTGTTTCATCACTCTCTGCGAGTGCTGGCTCGGAATCGAGCCACACTTTGGTATTTTTAAACGCATCTTTAAATTGAAGCGTCAGTCCGCATCTGGCTCTTTAGTTTATGACGTAGGTGGTTGCGGAATCCATGTTGACCCATCCGCCACCTACTTTGATATCAAGCTCACCAAGTCTGTCTAGGGATGGAGGGACAAATGGTTCTATGTGCACGATCAGAAGGCCAAGGACGAGCACTTTGGACTCGCGCCCTTCGATCCCGCGACTCCCTGCAAGAAGATGCATTCTTGGAAGAACGTGATCATGCCTTCCGAACTCGCAGAAACAGACATGTTAAATCAGCGCGTCTACGACCTCGAGAGTCGCATAGGCGCAGAAGAGTGTCAGGACTTGGCTGCGTCGTCGCGTCCAGCCTCTCTAGGATAGGGTCCATCCCATGTTCCAATGGGGTGGCGCTGATGATCCCACTCGCGTGTCTACTGATGGCATGTCCGCGAGTGAGGTAGATAAGAGGGTGCGACTGGTCACGAAGTATACCCTCAAGGATGTGCTTCCGAACGAGCCAGTCGTTCCTCCTTTCGATGCTTTGAATCCTCCTCCCTGCTTTCACGACTTCGTGATTGCGTTAAGCAACTGGAGCGTGAGTTGCCCTTGATCTGTGGTAGCGCGGACGTGTGGAAGTCGAAGGCTGAAAAAGCTGCCGCCCGCGAGCAATATCTGCTTGGCGAGGTGACGCAGCTAGGCGACCAGTTTAAGTGTTAGTTTGCTGATCCTCGTCTTTTCCTTTGTAGTTAATCGCAATGGTACGTTGTACTCATGCTGTTGATGCTGCTTCGTGTAGTTGTTAGTGCACGCCGTCCGCAGGAGGAGAGGGATAGGATTGCCATCCGCCTTCATGATCTCACCCAAGAGCAACTTCAGGAGAGTGGATACTTCTGGGTAGATCATGACCGTGCGACTACGTTAGCGACCCTGCAGGATCGCGCCTCGCGAGTGTTGCTCTTTCTGAAGAAGTTGCAGTCGTGTTTGAAGAACATCTACCGGGCGATGTTCCTGCTGGATGATACTCCATCAAGCCTGCTGGCCATTCTGACGAAATTTCAAGATATGTCCGCGGTCATGAAGCGTGAGGCAAGCGGTGGTGGTGCCAAGGCTGCTCTCTCCGTGGTGCGTTTGCACAGGCCTGACATGGATGTCGCCGCCATTGAATCTGGGCCACTGGTGCCACCAGCAGGATCTTCCTGGAACATGGTACCGCACTATCAAGCGGTGGATCGTCCAGCCGAGGAAATTGTCGACTTCTTCGAGGAACAGACTAATGTTCTTCTGTTGCGAGGGTAGCCAAATATGTATCCTGCATATAAGTGTACTGGTGTTGTAAAGCTCATATATATTTGTAGATAATTTATTGTTGAATGTATACAAATAGCTTTATAAGCGTGGGGTGCGTTGCACTTATGCGAGTCTTTTTCGTTAGCCTGGCCATCTTTGTATCTTTCCCTTGTCAACCTGTCAGGTGCGTGGCAGCTGGGTTGTGTTTGTGTTAAGGGGTTCGATTGATGTGCCAGGTACTCAGGATGTCGCGTTATTGTTCGAAGAACATATATGTATAGGGTGGCGTAGCCCCCGAGTATGAAAGTTGACAAAAGAAAAGAGAACACGGAGTTTTGGGGCACTTAGCTTTTATTTATTCGGAGAACAGTACATAGTACAATGTGTGGCTAAGTAGCCTTGGCTGAATAGCCATATCTGCGATGCAAAAGTAAAGAAGAAACGACTATGGGTAGAAGCGTCGCAGTTGTGCAACGTTCCAAGGGTTGGAGTATGCGACTTCTGTCTCTAAATCTTGAAGGCGATAGGCGCCACCTGGGATTACTTCTGTAATCACGTACGGTCCTTCCCAGGGGGACTCGAGCTTGAAATGCCCCTGTTGCTTCAGTCGCAGGACCAGGTCGCCTTCGACGAAGGATCTTGGGCGAAGCCTTCTGCTATGGTAGTTGCGCAGGTTCTGCTGGTAGATCGTAGATCTTTCTGGCGATTTCTCTTGCTTCGTCAAGGAGGTCGATGGAGTCTTCGAGTAGGGATGACTCCTTCGCTGTGGCGACTACGCTGCGTGGCGCTCTGCACTGCACCTCGGCAGGTAATACTGCCTCTGCTCCATGTACCATAAAGAATGGTGTGTAGCCGGTGGCGCTGTTTGGAGTTGTACGCAGGCTCCAGAGTACGGATTGCAGTTTGTTTGGCCAGCAGCCCGCGGCTTGTTCGAGTGGCCAGAGGAGTCGCTTTTTGATGCCGCTGTAGACGATCCCGTTTAGCTTTTCCACCTGACCGTTGGTCTGTGGGTGTGCTACTGAGGCGTAGCTGATGTTGATCCCCAGGTTCTCGCAGAAATCTTGGAACTCCTTGGATGTAAAGTTCGTTCCGTTGTCGGTGATGATGCTGTGTGGCACGCCGAAGCGGTAGACGATGGACTCGAAGAACTTGACTGCGTTGTGCCCTGATTGCTTGGTCACTGGCATGGCCTCAATCCACTTGGTGAATTTATCGACTACGACCAAGAGGTAGACGTAGCCTCCTTGCGAGGACCTTGGAAGTTTGCCAACCATGTCGAGTCCCCACTGGGCGAAGGGCCAGGCCAATGGAATAGCCGTAGTTCTGCGCCTGGTGCGTGTGGCTTGTCCGCGAATCTCTGGCAAGCATTGCACTTTTGGACTATGTCTTTGGCGTCGCGCATGGCCGTGGGCCAGTAAAATCCAGCTCGTAGAGCTTTGGCAACGAGGGCGCGACTGCCGGCGTGGTGCCCGCATGTCCCTTCATGGATGTCGAGAAGGACTGCTCTTCCATCGGCTAGGGAGACGCATCACTGTAACACGCCTGTGATGCGGCGTTTATATAGTTCGCCGTTGATAACGGCGAATGCCTTGGAGCGTCGCACGATGTGTCGTGCATCTGTTGGGTCGTCCGGTAGGCGCTTGCTGAGGAGGTACGTAATGTACGGCTGCGTCCAGGATTGTTCGATCATCATGACGCTCATTGGTCCCTCGAGTCCTGTGTCGAGCTCCAAGTTATCGAGTGTTGTTGGCTCATTGGGTGACGTAGCCCCCGAGTCCGTTGCTGCGCTTGTTTTCTTCTCTGTGGCCATTGGCTTGATGGAGCATTCACATATGCGCTCGAGAAATACCCCAGGTGGTACGGGTGCGCAGGTGGAGCCTATGTTGGCGAGTGCGTACGCCTCCTCATTGCTTTCGCGACCTATGTGTCGCAACTCGCAACCATCAAAGTCTCCTTCAAGTGTGTCGTAGAGGTCGCGGTATGCGATCATGTTGTCGTTTAGTGCGTCGCACTCGTGCATTGTTTGGTTGACGACTAGCTTGGAGTTACCATATATGATTAGCCTCTTTGCGCCGCAGGCTCATGCCATCCTCATCCCGTGTAACAGGGCCTCGTATTCAGCCTCGTTGTTTGAGGCTGTGAACTGCATTCGCAGGACGTATTTCAGCTTGTCCCCTTGAGGCGATGTCAGTATGACACCTGCTCCTGCTCCATCTTTCCTCTTGGACCCATCGAAGTGCATTGTCCAGAGGTAGGACATATCTAGCTTGTTCGGGAGTTGGTTTTCCATCCAATGTACGAGGAAGTCCGGGAGAACTTGCGACTTGATTGCGCCGCGCTTTTCGTATGTGATGTCTCGTGGAGACAGCTAGATTCCCCAAAGCGCGACTCGCCCTGTGGCGTTAGGGTTATTGAGGATGTGTCCCAATGGGGCGTCGTTGACTACCACGATTGGGTGTTCCTGGAAGTAATGGCGCAGTCGCCGGGCGGTCATAAAGACGCCAGTCGCCCGACTTCGGTAGTCGGTACCGCTATTTTGTTGGCGTGAGGACCTCGCTGAGGTAGTATACCGGGCGTTGTACGCCATGGACCTTGTTTTCCTCGGCCCGTTCGACGACGAGCACTGTGCTAACCACTTGGTTGGTGGCGGAGATGTACAGCAGCAGTGGTTCCCTTTCTCGTGGAGTTACCAATACTGGCAAGGTGGATAGTAGGCGCTTGAGGTCCTCGAATGCTTCTTGCGCTTCGTTGGTCCACTCGAATTTGTCAGCTTTGCAGAGGAGCTGATAGAAAGGCAGCGCCTTTTCTCCCATTCGACTGATAAATCGACTGAGGGCCGCGATTCGCCCGGCTAGTTGCTGAATGCCTCTTATGTTCTTTGGCTTCTCCATGGCCAGTATGGCCTTTATCTTTTTCGGGTTTGCCTCAATCCCTCGCGGAGATGAGATACCCGGCGGTTGCCCGAAGGGTACGCAAGGCGCATTGTCGGATTGAGCTTTATCCGGTAGCGATCGAGGTTGGCGAAGGTTTCCACGAAGTCGTTGATTAGAGGCTTCTTCCTTGGTCTTGATTACTATGTCGACATAGACTTGGATGTTGCGACCAAGTTGCTCTTTGAGGCAGGCACGCATGCGCTACTGATGCGTGGCTCCTGCGTTTTTAGCCCGAAGGGCATTGTGTTGTATGTGAGAACCGTAAAGGCGTTGTGAACGCGGTCTTCTCCTGGTCTTCCTCCTTCATTCGAATTTGGTTATAGCCTGAGTAGGCGTCGAGGAAGCAGAGGCGCTCGCATCCAGCAGTGGAGTCGATGATTTGATCGATCTGTGGTAGCGGGAAGTGATCTTTTGGGCAGTGCTTGTTTAGAGAAGTGAAGTCCACGCACATCCGCAGGATATCCGTGTCCTTTTTTGGCACCAACACTGTATTGGCGAGCCAAGTGCTTTCCTTGATCTCGCGTATGAATTTGGCCTTGACGAGTCTATTGATCTCCATTCCGACTACCTGTGCCCGTGGCTCAAACAGTCGCCTGATTGTTTTCTTGACTGGCCTTGCGTCGGGGTTGACGTTGAGTGCATGCTCAGCGAATTCCCTGGGAACTCCTGGCATGTCCACAGGATACCAGGCGAAAATTCCGAGTGCTCACGGAGGAATTCGACGAGCGCGAGTTCCCATGCGGGACTCAAGTTGTTGGCGATGAGGGCCGTTTAGCGGGATCCGATGGATGGACCTGCACCTTCTTTGTGTGCACAGATGAGTCGAAGGAGAGGTCAGGTGAGCTTGTCCTACTCAGAGGGGGCAGACTGTTGTCTGTCGTTTCCTTCAATCGCGCGAGTTCCTCCTTCATGTCGAAGGACTGGGAGATTCTGTTGAATTCCCTGTCGCAACTGTCAGATCGCTCGAAACTCCCATTGATAGTGATAACGCCGTTGGGACCTGGCATTTTCATCTGCAGGTAGGCGTAGTGGGGTACTACCATGAACCTAGCGACCGCGACGCGCCCGAGGATGCAATGGTATTGTGAGGGCCAGTCGATAACTTCAAAGTCGATGCGCTCGCGCCGGAAGTTCTTCGGCGTGCCGAATATGACGTCGAGGTTGATTTTGCCCAGGGGGTATACGCCTTTTCCTGGGACGATGCCGTGGAACATTGTGTCCGATGCCTCCAAGCAGGTAAGAGGGATCCTCATTGCTCGCAAGGTACTCGCGAATATGAGGTTGATACCGCTTCCGCCATCCATGAAGACGCGACTCATGTCGAAGCCTCCAATTTGCGCCTCGAGTACGAGGGGGCAATGACCTGGGCGAGGTACTTGAGGCGGGTGGTCGCGCTTGTCGAAGGTAATGCACGATTCACTACCACTGAGGTACTCAGTGGTGGATGGTGGCGAGTGCGTAGCCAAATTGACTTGGCGAGTGATGGCCTTCTGCACCCTATTGGAGGGGCGTCCCTTTTGGATCATCATGGTACCCATGGCCCGTGGGTATGGTTCTCCTCCGTGATGCTGGTCCGGTGCAGCTCCGTTCGGGGGTGGCCCGGGTGGTGGTGGTGGTGCGCCATGTGCCACTACGCCTGGAGCGGTCCCGTAGCCTCTTTCGACTGCATTGTGGTTCATTCGAACCAACCCCTCATGTAGCTTGAGGACCTCGCGACAGTCCTTGAGGAGGTGACTGGACTTTCTCTTGCCGTCATGCTTGTCGATGTAGAAGTGTACCGTGCATGGTCCGGATAGTTTATCTTCGATGGAGGTCGCGGGTGCTTCATCGCGAGTGCGGCGTTGCCATACTTGCGTGGTTTTCCCGGAATCGCGATATCCGCCGCTGCGGTTATCGTCGCGTCTATCGGCGTAGCCGGCTGCGACCATGTTGACGTCATCGCGATCGCCATAGACGCGCATACGACGTTTACTCCGGCGGTCGCGTCTTCGTTCGAGTTCCGCCTCCTCGTCAAAGTGAACGCGATTCTTCAACGAATCTTCTCCATCAGCCCACCGATTCGCGATCTCCATCAGGTGGTCGATGGTCTTGGGCTTTGAGCGGCCTAGCTCCTCCCTGAGTTCCATGCGGCGGACACCACTGTTGAATGCATCAATCACGCGGTCTTCCGAGATGTTCTCCGCGGAGTTCTTGATGATGGACCATCTTTGGATGTAAGAGCGTAGCGATTCGCCAGATTTTTGCTGGCAGCATCTCAGTTCTTCAATTGAAGCGGGGCGTTTGTACGTGCCCTTGAAGTTGCGTACGAAGCTGTAGACCAGCTCATCCCAGCTGCGAATGGATCCGCGTGGGAGGTTATTGAGCCATGCCCGGGCGGCGCCCTGCAGCTGTAGCTGCAAGCATTGCATGGCAGTGCTTCGACTACCTCCGTGCAGCCTGATGGAGGAGATGTGATCCTCCAGCCAGATCTTGGGGTCCTACAGACCGTCAAATTTCGGGTTCTCCGATGGGACTTTGAACCCTTTAGGCATTCGCTTTTGCCTGATGGATCTGCTAAAGCATCTGGCGCCGCAGAGCTCCCCATCTTCTTCTTCTGAATCAGCCGGCCGAGCACGTCGTGCCCTTGACTTGTCGATCTTGCGCTGTGTGAGCTCGTCGCGTGCATCATAGTCGCGATCGTGTCGTCATGAACGGCGGCGCCGAGACAGGTCGTGACTGTCATCGCTTGACAAAGACGAGGAGTAGCGTTTTGCTAACGCTTTTCCCCTTTTTGGGTATGGTACTGGTTCTTTGTCGAGGGCGGCCTCGATTAGCCCAAGGCCCGTGATCGTAGATCGGTGCATGGCCGTTCGAGGATCTCCAGCCGGTGGCTGGTTATTGAGAAGGTACATGGTGGCCGCTGTCACTGCGGCCTGCGGCGTCCTGGGAACCACGTTGCCTCTTGTGTCGACTGTCATAGAGCCGAAATCGAGGACTTTCGCGGCGTCTATGCGTTCTTGTTCGGTGAGGTGAGCCATCCGCGATTGCCTTTTCCTGGCGAGATGCTCGTTGCCTCTTGAGGAGGATCCTCCGTAGGAGGAGAGCCCAGCATGACGAAGGCTTGACTCGTCCGCCGCCTTTTTACGCGCCTCGAGTTGCGCGATTGCTTGTTTCTGGCATTTGAATTCCTCTTTTAAGAGCCAGTGGTAACCCATCAGTAGTTCCTGAGGGGACCCGAAGGGTAGAGGTGCACCTCGTAGGGCTTCGTGGCAGCGTTCCCACTCTTGCTCATTGAGCCTGATCACGACGCGTTCGCCGGTTTGCTCGTTGATTATGCTGGGGGGTTCGACTGCTCCTCCATTGCCGCTATTGCCGTTGTTGGCAGCGTTGGGTGGGTCGGTGCCGTTGCTGGTGTTACCATTGTTGCCGCGGTTGGCGGAGGTGTCGCCCGCGTTGATGACGGCGCACATGAAGTGATTTGGGAATCTGTTGCTTCCACAACTTTCAGATCCGGAACCGTAGGTTCCATCTTTAGTGGCTAGATCGCTTAGATCGGAGTCGCGACTGCTGTCGCTGATCAGGTTCCCGACCGCTGCTGGAGCATTGAGCTCGCTGAGGGTGCCGATCGATGGAGGGAACCATGATGCTGGGGCAATCGCCGGTCTTTGTTGATCGGGCATGCGGCGTGCCCATCGACCAACAGGCGGAAGCTCCCAATCGCCAGCTAATTCCGTCACCACGTATCAAGGCCGGGCGAGTAGCCGGCGTGTGGACGGTGAAGTCGAAGGCGCCGAAAAGCTGGTGAATCTCTGCTGTTGCAGAGTTGTAGATCGCGTTTGATGGGGCCGAAGAAGCCGCAACATCAGCACTCCCAGTTCCCACAGACGGCGCCAATTGACGAGGGTTTAACTCGTCAATGCCCATTGTTATGGACTTGGGTTTTGGAGAAGGAGGGAGCGGTGGAGACATCTATCGGCTAGCAAATAATCACACAGGGGACAAAGGATTTACCCAGGTTCAGGCCTCGTAGAGGTCCCTACTCCTGCTTGTCTGCTCGTGGAATTATCGAAGGAGTCAAAAGTTACAATGGTGCGCAGATGAAATCTGGCGAAGGTTGTGGAAACTAGGGTTGCGTGTGTCCTCCTCGCTGCCCCCTCCTAGCCTTTATATAGATGGGCTAGGTCTCAGGTAGCAGGTCGAGTCGGTTACAAGTTAGGGTTTTCCCCTTCAAACTTTCTATCTTTAGCTTCTTCTTGTCCTTCAAGCAATCGAGAGTCCGTAGGTTACTCGAGTCCCTCCATCCGGGCCTTGGCGACACCGTGGGCCTGTATGTATTTGGACCATATATACCAAGCTCGAGTACCTATAGGTTATACCCATGTCACCGTCCAAGTAGCAAAAATGAGTATGGTTTGATAACCTTTCTAAAGTTTGATCTATGAACGGTAATGGATAGTGATCTTTCCTAGTCTCTTTATTTAATTTTCTGAAGTATATGCACATTCTATGCCCAACAATAGTTCTAGTAGGTATCAATTCAGTGTTTTTGTTATGAACAACAGTAAAACCGCCCTTCTTAGGAACACAGTGAACATGACTTACCCATTCTATTACTTTAACAGGATAGATTATACCTGCGTCCAATAGGCGTACAATTTCTTTCCTCACCACTTCTTTCATTTTAGGCTTCAATCTTCTATTAAATTCCGGAACTGGTTTAACACCTTCTTCCATGAATATTCGATGGATGGCTATCATGGGACTGATGCCCTTCAAGTCATCCATTGAGTATCCAAAGGCCTGACGGTGCTCCTTAAGTATATTCATGAGTTCTTCTTCTTCTCCTCTAGAAAGTTTAACACTAATAATAATAGGGAATTTATTTGTATCATCCAAAAACCCGTATTTAAGATTTTCTGGTAGAGTCTTTAACTCAGGGGGTGGTAGTTCCCCGTCCCCTCTCTTTTCTGGCTCTTCAAAAGCATCATCGGTTGGAGCCCCCAAAATGGAAGTGAATCGAATTCATCTTCTAGTTCTCCCAGGTACTTGTCCTCCATAACTATTTCTTCATAATTTGGATCTTCACTTATTTCTTCTTCTTGATTACTAAAGAAAAGAGCTGCCATTTCCTCAATAGTTCTCTCTTCTTCTTCTTGTATCTGTGGAGGCCTATCTTTAAATTTGGAAAAATGGAATTTATTTTCCGTTCCCCCAAGCTTAAGAGACACAATCTCCTTCTTGAAATTAACATAGGCACCTATATCATCCAAAAAGTTCATTCCAAATATAATTGGGCAAAGAGTGTCAGCTGGCATATCAACAACTACAAAATTGATAGGAAAGTTTTTGTTGCCAAGTGTGACAGTTGCATCTTCAACTACTCCCATTGGAATTCTAAGGTTTTTATTGGCTAAATAATTGTCATATCAGTATTTTCAATTGTAGCTGGTTCTATTTCTTCTTTTATTTCTAAGTAGAAATCATAAGATATAACATTAACTTTGGTGTCAAGATCACATAAACCATAATGCGAGGTTTCTTTAAATATGCAGGGAAGAATAGGCTTACCCACATCTTTTACCTTTGTTTTACCTTCAACCAATATGGAAGTCTCTTCATCAAGTTCAACTATGTTACAATGTGCGTGCATAACCATAATTGCTCCCTTGGTTACCTCTTCATCTTTGGTCTCTTCCAGATGTTCCACTTCTTTTGGCATGCTTTCCTCTTCCTTCCTCTCCTATACTGCTTTGACCTATTCATACTCAAGAATATGCTTTTGTTCAGTGTTAGGAAAAGGCATTTCATATATCGGTTCTATGGAGGCCAGCGTTGCTTTATCTTCTCTTTTCTTTTTAGGTTTGGGTGGTGGATCATACTTGACTGGACCCTCCTTTGGAGCTCTGATATGTTCTATAAAAGCTTTAACAACTTGCAACACAAGATCTGAATCCAAATAAAGATCTTTAGATAATTCTTTAACATGGCCTTTTTATTGTAATCATGAATAAAATCATGCTCTATTTCTATGCCTCCTTCCCTTCCTAGACCAAAATTCCATGAAACTCTATGATCACGAATTCTATTAAGTAAAGCCCAAGCTTTAGGTACAAGAAGATTCATAAAGGCTCCTTCCACGAAAGAGTCTAGTTCAATTTTATTAGGTTCAATTAAACCACCATAAAAGATATGTAGTAGATACCATTCAAACAAATCATGATGAGGATGTAGTTGTAGTAAATCTTTAAATCTAATATAAGCTCTTACCAGTCCTTCATTAGAACGATTCTTCCAAGTCATTATAAGATGCCTGATTCCAAAAGATTTTGATAATGGATAATATTTTGATAGAAATTCACATGCCAGATTATCCGAAGTAGTAGTGGCTTCAGGGGGTAGAGATCTATACCATGAGAGCTGTACTTGTCAAAGTCTGACTAAAAAGTTTAACCTTTACCTCATCAACGGTATATCCCGTCAATAGAAAGTGCCACATATGTCTTTAAAACATGCAATATGCTCATATGGATCATGATCTTCTTCATATCTAGTAAATTGCTTCTTATGTAGAATACTAAGTAGTAGAGGATTTATTTCAAACCACCTTTGTCTTCTTATTGGAGTTGTCTCTTTTATATATATCATAGGGCTTCCCAAAGTGGTTGAGTGGGTTAGCACTAGTCATATGCTCAAACTCCATCATGTTGGTGGAAACCTGTACCCAAATTTTTTTTAGCAAGACAAAAATAAATAAGCAAAAACTAAAAGACCTACAATGCTTAGCTCCGCGGCAACGACGCCAGAAAATAGCTTGATGACTACAAGTGCACAGATCGTTTGTAGCTAGTTTCGAAATAAATATATCGATCCCACATGGAGCAGGAGTCTGAAGTCTAATAACTATTGAAGTAAGTATTACAATAGAAATGCTAGATAAAGTTCTAAGTGACAAGATAAAATGCGAGTATTGTGTAAAAAGGTGTTTTTGGGTGTCGTGGTATTGCCGACAAGTACGCCATGGAGGGGTCCTCATAGTGCGTGTTTAAAGATGTGGGTAACAAGGTTACATAGCTTACCCAGGTTCAAGTCCCACAACGGTGGCGGAACTCTACTCCTGCTATAAATCACTATAATGGCAATACACCGAGTTACAGAGATAGGTTCGCTGTGCGAGGTGTTGTGCTAGGCACTTGTTGTTATCTGATGTTGTGCCCTAAAGGATCCCGTAGGCCGGCTTATAAAGGCGCAAAGACCTAGGGTTTATAGGGAAAGGTCCTTGCCAGACAAGGTAAAGAGTCCTACACTAATACAAACTAGTCTTTCGTGTCTTGTACTCCAAGGCTCCGAGTAGGTCGGTGACTCCTACGTAGCCTTCCTTTATCCGGCATGGTCCTCCCTTCTGGATCCGTCTAACTGGGCCACCCAGCAGGCCATAGTCCTTGCTACTAACTATGGGCCACCCGGGTTAGGCGGACTGGTGACATGCTATGAGGATACCCATATAGCATATCCCAACAGTAGCCCCCGGAGGACTTTGAAATCTTGCGCCGTCTTGCAACTATTCATATGCCATGTTAATTTGATGTTGATCTTGGTTAATGAATATAGTAACTTCCCCTGTTTGAGTTTTCCACTGTGGTACCTCCATTTAGAGTGTGCATAGTGGTGTTTCTTAATAATAGGACATGTTGCTGAATTAGCTAGCTATGGATTAAGATTTGGCTACCAATGATGCACAGTCTGAGGTTTATGATTTGCTACTATTTTGGCTAGTCTAGAAGATCCTGGATCATTGGTTCTTGATGATTTGTGGGTACACATGTCCCGGCCTATGATGCAAAGGCTGAGGCCCATAATTTAAATAAGAGCATATTTGGTACTGGTTTTGTGTTTAACCAACTTGGTGGCTTCTGCTGCTACAAGATCTACTGTGGTGGTGCCTCCCATGTGGAGTGTGCACAACAGTAGGTCTAAGCAGCATGATCTGCTACTTTCCTTCCCTAAATACTCAATGATGATTCTTGCATACCACTTGTATGCAAGACTGAGAGTAACTCTTCTACCCACCCAAACTATTCTTTGATCGGGTCTTATAGAAACAATGATTACAATTTGAGGTGGTGATTAACCTGAGACTTGACCTTTTATGATGTATACTTCTGGATCTTGATCCACTTCTTTTCTTCTAAGTGGAGATGATAGTGGTGTTGATGTCCATTGAGTTCACTGGTTCAGCTGCAACTTGTCCTTCTGATCTTTTACTCCTCCTCCTAGATGAATCTGCTACTGGTATTACTAAATATTGATGTTGATGTCCTGCTCCACCTGGTGCTGATCTGTTTCCTAACTCCTCTAAGTGAGCATATGAACTTTGGCTGGGTCTGATTTTTGTGAACGAGTTGGTGATTTGTTGTTCTAGTGAAGAACAATGATGTGTGTGGATGAATGTTCTTGGTGATGAGCTGGGAAGATTAAGTGGTTTTCTAGAGTGATGTTCTCGTGTATAAGGAGGGATATGGTGTTGGCTAGCACCCTTGATACGGCTATGTTACCTCAAATGGCAATTGCCTTTCTCTGTGTAGACAACACATCCTTGTGCATGTGCTGTGTATGTTGCTTGCTAGTGGGACCCTACACTTGTGGATCAGCTCAACTCTGAAGATCTTTTCTGGTTGTTGTTATAGTTTTACTTTTACCTGTTTACTATGTTGGTGAAACTTGCCCCTTAAGGCCTATTATGTTGAACTGAGGCAAAAGCCTGATAAGAACAGATACTACTATTTGGACCCTCTTTGAGAAATACCCAATGATGAGATTAGCAATGCATTTCATTGCAAATCTGAGGGTACAACTAACACTAATCTCCCTCTTCTATTCTCTTGTCTTTTGTTTTTGTTTTGCAGGAACAAGGAATATGAAGATTACAAGATAAAGAAAGAGTTTAGTATCTAGTTGGAATTTCTTTATTCTTTTGTAATTCCTCTTTTGTTTGGAAATTGTACAGACAATATAATACTGTGTATTATTAATAAAGTTAATTTTTTCTCTCTCTTGTAATTTGAGAATTGTAGTTTCTTGAATTCATATTTCTATAAAGTAATCTTCCATTGTTACATTTATTTAATTTGTTGCTACTGAATAGAGAAAAGAATAAGAAGTATCCTTTTGTTTATTATATAAAGGACAATAAAGTATTTATATTCACTTTATATATATGATTTCTTTTGTATTATATTATTGTGATGTCCTTATTATAAGTAATATTGTGATATAAATTTACTATGAAAAGTAATCCATTTTATTGCCTCATTGCAATTCTTTTTCCATTATTAATTTTAAAGGTCCATCTGTTGTATGATGAAATAAATTTGTATTTCGATTCTAGATTTCAAATATGAATTGAATTGTTTTCCCAAGACACAGAAATATAGTAGAGGTCATGTCGAAATCCGTAACACTTGCCCTGATGTTTTCATCAGAACAAGAGAGATCCCGATCCCTCTACAACTTCTTTAGTTTTGCGCAAAAATTCCCTGGATTTTCTGATGCATGAATGCAATGCACATACCTGTGTTCAGCTTATTTCTAATCTCTAATGCCAGGGTGTTACATATATATACCACTTGTATTTCACTATCTCTTCGCCGAACTAGTGCACCTATACACTTGACAAGTGTATTGGGTGTGTTGGGGACACAAGAGACTTCTTGTATCTTGATTGTAGAGTTGCTTGAGAGGGGATACCTTTGACCACTTCCTCCCTAAGTTCGACAAACCTTGGGTGATCCACTTAAGGGAAACTTGCTGCTATTCTACAAACCTCTACACTTGGAGGCCCAACAACTGTCTACAAGAATAGAAGTGCGTAGACATCAGCCCACTTCGGGTTAGAGCTTTGCTTCACGGGCGGCCCAGTCAGGGAGAAGAGACGGAGTCCATTCCGGCTACGGGAAGGCCCAGAAGACTTACCGACATAGGCATGTTATGTTACTTGTAGTTCAAGATGTACTCTGTAACCGACTCTTAGTCGTAGCCGGATAGGTCTCTCCTGTAAACCCTAGGCCGGATATGTATATAAGCCGTCCTAGGGTAAGCCTTTAGGGCACCCTCACAATAGTCTACAATCTCAACTCGTACAGGCGAAACCCTTGTAACCCATATTCCGGCTTTGCCGTATTAGTGGATTGCTAGCAGGAGTAGGATCCGTCCAAAGCTAGCGGATTTGAACTTGGGTAAACTAGTGTGCTCACCGTCCCGGAATACCGTACGTATCACACCCATCTCTTCCACACGCCTCGAGGACCCCCTCATGGCGTACCTGACATCAATCCAACAACAGTTGGCACCCACCATGGGGCAAGTGAGCTTCAGATCTGCGTTCCGAGCGGAATCTCCAAGAATCGAAATCAGCGAGACCATCACCGTCGGTCACATCCTCTACGCCATCGATGTCCCTCTCATCGTTCTCGACGAGACTGTGATTCCGGCTAGGGAGGCCGTGACTGCTTGCACCATCATGTCTTTTGGCGAGATTGATGTATACATCGATTTCGCTGAACCTGCCCCACCCACCCCAGCGGTGATGATAGATGCAGAAGAAATCTCTGGGTCCACTTTGTCCGTGGAGGCGGCAGATTTCCGGATCTTAGAAAACCCTAATACCACCCAGCCCGCACCCGTTGCGGAGATAGTGGAGAAAACCGAACCTAAAGCAGATCTAGCGGTTCAAGGCGAATTTGGAGTGGATCTCCCTAGCGAGGCTGAATCCCAGATTGATCTACCCATTGAGGTCGAAATCCAGGAGGAACAGGACAACAACCTTGGTTCCGGCTCTGCTAACACCGGGATAGACCAACCTTTCCTGAGGCATACGTTGAGGCGCATGATGCTGCAAGTCGCAAACATGGATGAGGTTCTCGAGACCATCAGGATTTTCGAGGAAGCCCACGAGGAAATCCGCAACCACCTCAGGACGCACACGTTGCACTTTGTCGGATATGTTGGATCCGGATCTGGCTCTACCGATGCTGGAGACAACAAAGACTCGGTGCTGGAGGCGATCGGGACAAACACCGACTTACCAGCATCTTCGGATGACTCGATGATGTTGGCGGATTTCTGAAAGTTCTCCCTGGAATATGAAGAGGAGTTCAACTCCATAGCTGTAGAAGAAGGAGAAGCCATGGACGAAGGATCCGGAGAAAACTCTTCCAAAGCGCAGGATGGCACGGATCTTAGAGACAATCCCAACATCCAGATGTCCAAAAGTACCGATCAGAGCTTGACTCCAGGAAACGGACCCAAAGCCGTATTTTCTACCGGCGCTGCCAAGAAGGCAAAGAAGAAGAACAAGAAGAACAAGACCCCAACAAAAGAACTTCCAAAAGAGGATGTGATTGCCGAGGATTATGAGGAAGACTCGGATGGAGTACTTATCTTAGAAGAGCCCAAAGAAGCTTCAGTGGATGGACACGTGGTCACTGCAGGTGCCCGTAAACTCATCGATGCTGCATTAACTACACTTATCCCTACAACTGCAGAACTTACTGTTGAAGAGCTGGATGAAAGGGCTCAGGCCCTAGAAGTGCGTCGCCAAGTACTCCTGGATGAAGCCAACAACATCAAGGAAGAGAAGAAGCGCATAGCTACTGCGGAGAAATATATCTCTCTGCAGCATCAGAAGACCTGGAAACGACACACACGTGACAATCAATTTCCGGAAATCCACAAGGTTCTCTTTGAGGGAGACCCAGGGATGCCTCGACTCAATAGCAAGGGAGATCTGGTGTACCCAACACCAGTACAAAACACTGCCGTAGCTCGATATATCCTGGCAAATAATCCAGGCCCAAAACAAGTCCGATTGGGCATTAAGCTACTCACCAAGGGTCTGGAGCAGTAGAAGGTCGCAAAGTCCGGGAGCAGAAAACTGGTCTCTCAATCTGACCAATGTCGTACGGATCTGGCCTGGAATGACGTAAGGCCCCAACGGGTTCCAGAGCAGCATCACCGTTCCGACCGTCGGGAAGACAACTACTCAAGAACCGGATCTTCAGGACAACGCCACATAACCGCACGTGACTGGCACAACGTTGCTCCAGCTGCGGAGCAGGAGGCCATTGTTGCACTATATCTGAGAAATCCTCCCCGACGGGAGTCGAACGATCGCAGGGAAGAAGACAAATAGAAACGTCGGGAGGAGGGCCGCCAAAGAATGCCACCTCCTAGACACACAAGCCGTCCGGCTGAACCCCATCGCGGTGGGAGTGACGGACGAAGGAACGACGGACATCGTGCCGAGTCAAGGAGGCAGGGGGCTCGTCGCAATGAAGATCCTCCCCGGAACCAGAATAATGACGCTCTGGATGGAGGCCGGCGGTCAGCCGGAAACAATCCACCTGCTCCACCCTCTCCACCAAGCAGCCATCACAATGGCTCTCAAGGAGGCCAAGGAGGGCGTCATGGCGGAGGGGGTGGTGGCAGAAGTCAAAGTCCGGCTCCAAGATGCCATAGCTATAGTGAACAACCGAGACGGTGCTCCCTATCACCAAGTGATGCGAGACACCAGATTAACTCCAACATAGAGGTGCGGTGCTATGAGAACGATGATATATACGTGGGCCCAAAATGCTTTGGACCATGAATGCGACAAACACACTTCCCAAAAGGATTTGCTATCTCAAGACACATCCAAGCCTACGATGGTGTGGCCCGGCCAGATACTTGGCTTCAGATTTTTTCCAGGCTTGCTGCATTGCCAAAGGCGGAAACAGCTTGGTCGCAACCTGATATCTCCCACTTATGTTGCGGAAGACGGCACATTCATGGCTCAATGAACTTCCGGAGAACACCATCCACAACTGGTATGACATGCAAAGTACGTTCTTTCGGAATTTTGAAGGCACATATCAGAGGCCCTGTACGGTAGGAGACCTACAACGTGGCACCTAGAAAGCCGGAGAAACTTGCTGAGATTACCTCGGATGATGGATCGACACCAAGAACTCCTGTTAAGGAATAAATGACCAAACTGTGATTGAAGATTTCATTGTAGAACTCCCAATTGGTTTACTATGTCATCGCTTGAAGTGCGATAAGGTTACTGATTTGGGAGAGATGATAGAAACAGCGAGCAAGTATGCAGATGCTGACGATGATGCAGAGGGATTACTGAACGCCCTAGGTGTGCCATAGTCGGCAAAACAACCAAAGCAACAAGCTCAGAAGCGCAAGAACACCTCGGAAGAAAACCCAACGCGGAAACGGTAGTGGTCACTACTACTTTGGGTCTGGAGGACGAGGAGGGCGCGGTGGTGGCCACGGACGCGGTCATGGGACATCAAGAGTCCAGGGTAGAGGAGACCAGCAACCTGGCAAAACCTATTCCTTGGCCAACATTGCCAACAACCCATGTGTGCATCACTTAGATGCCAGTGGGGGCTCGTCCCACACAAACACCGAGTGTCATTTTAACGATGACATTAAGAAAGACGATACCGCTGGCTACACGGCTAAGCGGAAAAAGGGAAAGAAGAATCCTGAAAAAGAGAAAGAGACCAATGAAGATTCTGACATGGAGGAAGCTGACCCTTCAAATCCCAAGCCGTATGGAAAGAAGAACTTCCCAACAAAAAAAGACACTCACGTCACTTTCCTTGGATCTCAACCAGCTAAGGTCAAGAAAGCAGTCATGCATGAGCTCAACGAAACTATTCTGGCTGTCCCATAAGTCCTAGACTGGTCGGAAGTGGCAATCAGCTTTGATCGTGCTGATCATCCGCCTAAGTTGCACAGGCGAGGAAAATATGCCTTAGTCGTTAATCCACTTATTGATGGCTATGGTTTCTCCAAGACTCTCATGGACGATGACAACAACATCAATATTCTGTATGTCGAAACACTATGCCGGATGCGAATCTCGGAGACACAGCTGAATCACAGCTCTGTGATCTTTCACGGAGTTATCCTAGGAAGACAAGCAAATTCCTTGGGAGAGATCACTTTGGATGTTACCTTTGGAACTCCAAAGAGCTATCGGACAGAGGCACTTTCCTTCGAAGTGGTCTCGTTCAAGAGCGTGTATCACGCTATATTCAGACGTCCGGCTTACTAGGCTTTTATGGCTCGTCCGTGTTACATTTACAATATGATGAAAATTCCAGGTCCCAACTGCGTGATCACCATCAAGGGAGACCCGAAGAAGGCGCGAGAGTGCGAGGACGGAAATGTCGCCTTTGTTGAAGCCATGCTACACGCCCAGGAGTACCAGGAGATCAAGAAAACCATCGATCCATCCGAGATGCCCGTGATGAAGAAGGAGGTGACAAAGCCGAATCCGGAGTTCAAGGCATAAGAGAAGACAAAGAAGACGACATTGAAGGATGATGACCCCTCCAAGGTGACCTAGATAGGTGTAGGCCTAGATAGCGCATAGGAAAGCACGCTCGTGAAGTTCCTCCAAGAAAATCAAGATATCTTTGCATGGCAACCATCTAACATGACCGGAGTACCTAGGAACTTGCCGAGCACTCTCTAAATGTACACCTGAATGCTAAACCCGTCAAACAGTCCCTATGATGTTTCGGCGATGAAAAGCGTAAGGCAATAGCTAAGGAACTAGCCTGGCTTGAGTTAGCCGGATTCATAGAAGAGGTCATCCACACTGAGTGGTCGGCCAATCCTGTAATGGTCCCTAAAAAGGACACCACTGATTTAAGGATGTGTGTTGATTATACTGCCTTGAACAAGGCTTGTCCCAAAGATCCGTTTGCTCTGCCTAGAATTGATCAAGTTATCGATTCTACGGTAGGATCAGAACTCCTATGTTTTCTCGACGCATATTCTGGTTATCATGAAATCCGAATGAAGGAATCAGACAGAGTCAAAACTTTATTCATAACCCCCTTCAGAACCTTCTATTTTGTTAGAATGCCCTTTGGGCTCAAGAATGCAGGAGCTACGTACCAGTGCACTATGAAGTGTTGCCTCCATGACCAAATCGGACGCAATGTACATGCATACGTGGACAACATTGCGGTGATGTCCAAAAAGAAGGAAACATTAATTTCCGACTTGGAGGAAACATTCGCCAATCTACGAAAATACAACATAATGCTTAACCCGAAGAAGTGTTTCTTTGGAATACCAGTCGAAAAATTGTTAGGTTTCATCGTGTCTCAAAGAGGCATAGAGGTGAACCGGGACAAGATTAAGGCTATACTCAATATTTCTAGGCCAACTCGCCTGAAGGACGTTCAAAGACTAACTGGTTGCATTGCGGCGGTCAGTCGGTTTGTAAGACGGCTCGGTGAAAGAGCTGCACCACTCTACAAGCTCCTGAAAAAGACCAAAAACTTCATTTGGACTGACGAAGCTAAAGCCGCACTACAAGACCTGAAAGCAGTACTCTCATCTGCTCCTATCCTTGCAGCACCGGAACCACGGGAACCGATGTTGCTCTATCTCGCTGCAACAAACAAAGTCGTCAGTGTCGTCATGGTGGTGGAGAGACCAGAGGAAAATCAGGAACACCTGGTGCAACATCTGACTTATTATCTCAGCGAGGTCCTAACTGAATCAAAGCAGCAATATCCGCACTATCAAAAGTTGTCTTACGGTGTGTTTTTTGCATCCCGAAAGTTATGGCATTATTTCCAGGAATATCCTATTACCGTGGTGAGCACAGCTTCCATGAGAGGTATAATCAACAACAGCGATGCTACAGGACGCGTCACAAAATGGGGAATAGAGCTTTCAGCTTTCGACATTGAGTATAAACCTCGTACAGTGATCAAATCCCAAATCCTTGCCAACTTTGTAGCTGATTGGATAGAGACAACGGAGAACATGACCCTCCCAGAGTTGGAATACTAGACCTTACATTTTGATGGGTCTAAGGCGCTCGGGGGCTCGAGGGCTGGCGTGGTGCTCAAATCACCCCAAGGATATAAACTTTTCTATGTGTTGCAGATCCACTTCACGACAATGAATAACATTGCCGAATATGAAGCGTTACTGCATGGAATCCAGATTGCTAAGGATATCGGCATCCAACGATTAATGTGTTATGGAGACTCGGATCTTGTGGCTCAGCAAGTTTCGGATATCTGCAATGCAAATAAGCACATGGCAACATATAGAGCCGTCGTGGATGAACTGTCTAAATCGTTCGAAGGTCTTGAGGTTCAACACATCCCTCGAATAGAAAATGAGGAAGCAGATGCACTGTCTCGCATAGGCTCTTCACGGAAAAAGGTCCCGGATGGTGCTTTTTGGAGCACCTCAAAGTTCCCTCTATAAAAGGAGTAGATGAGGAATATCCGACCAAATCCGACTCCCCTTTAGTAGCAGTTATGGCTGTAATTCCCAGCTAGACTCAACCCTATCTTGATTACTTGGTAGATGACAAATTACCCGAAGACGAGGTTCTGAGCTGGCAGATCATCCGACGAGCAAAAGCCTATACTATAATTAGTGGTGAGCTCTATAAGCGAAGCATGTCTAGGGTCTTTCAGTGCTGTGTATCTCCGGAAGAAGGAGTGGAAATCTTACGAGAAATGCACGAAGGCGAATGCGGTCACCACGCTGTAGCCAAATCTTTAGTGGCAAAAGCTTTCCGACACGGTTTTTCTGGCTAATAGCCAAGGAAGATGCCGAACGGCTGGTCAAGACGTGCAAAAGGCTGCCAAAAGTACGCCAAACAAGCTCATGTTCCGGCTGATCAGATGTGAACAATACCTATAACATGGCCTTTCGCGGTTTGGGGGCCTGACATGGTAGGACCGTTTAAACGGGCTCCAAGTGGATTTACTCATCTCTTAGTGATGGTGGATAAATACACAAAATGGATTGAGGCTAAACCCGTCACCAGTTGTGATGGAGCAACAACCAGAAGATTTGTCGAGGATGTCATAATCCGATACAGTTATCCGCATAGCATTATCACGGACAACGGGAGTAACTTCTCTATGGGAGAGCTTGCTGAATTCTGCAACGAACAAAATATCAGGCTTGACATTGCATCAGTTGCACATCCACAGGTAATGGACAAGTTGAAAGAGCAAATGGTTTAATCCTACAAGGCCTAAAACCAAGACTTGAAGCACTACTACGACGTGCCGCGGGGGCTTGGGCAGAGGAATTACCTTCTGTGATATGGAGCTTACGAACAACTCCGAACATGTCAAATGGATGTACACCTTTCTTCTTTGTCTATGGTATAGAAGCAGTTCTTCCTAGTGATTTGATTCATACTTCTCACCGAGTTGTTACATATATTGAAGAGGATGCCGAAATTTCTTGACAAAATGATCTTGATTTAATCGAAGAAGTTCACGTCATTGATAAAATGAAATCAACAGCCTATCAACAGAAGTTATGCAAGTATGATAGCTAGAGAGTTAGAAACCGGTCTTTTAATAAAGGCGATTTGGTTCTCCGGCTTGTGCAGAAAAGAAAGCACAAACTTTCCCAGTATGGGAAGGGACCTTTTTAGTTAGCCGAGTATTGCACAATGGTTCTTACTATCTAACTGATATGCGGCTAGTCAAAGAAAGACCTGCTACTAAGAAAAGAAAGAGAGCTAGAGGCAGTACAGACTCAGAAGAATTAGACAGACCATGGAATATTTCTCAGCTACGTCCCTTTTATTCTTAATTTATCTTTCTTCGTAATCATATATGTGTACATGTTCAATGAGAAATAAAGTATTGGTTACCTCATTTTTTCTGAGAAGTTTTATATTAACAGCTTATTTCCGAATGATCATGTCATAGTCGAAAATCCTAGAATACTTGAAAGAACTTTATGCTCATGTTTGTTCTAGTTATGATTTCCGATTCTAAAAATATTTCCTTCGGGTATAACTCTAAATTTTTCTAGTTTGTACTTTGGTTATTTTTCTGATTGCCGGATGCGGACATTTTTCGAGTAGTGAATTTTTGGTACTAGAAGCCGGCTTTTTTTCCGAGTTTAAACTGATTTAGCAATTGAGCTCCTTTGCTCGGCAAAGTTCCCGTGTTGAAGGTTGGCTGGCTCACAAAAGCGACAAGGTGGAAAGCCAGACAAACGATAAGTACAGGCAAAACAAAAAGTGCTTATGTAAAAATTTCAGACAAGAAAATTATAAAGCCAAAAGTGCTAAATAGATATTGTAAATCTGAGCACCAACAAAAGTATTTAACTACTTATTTACAATCCGAATTGTTTTCAGAATAACACACATTTTTTTCTATTGACCTACAATGCAGGAGGAGGGGTAGGAGCTACCGGCTCACTGGAGACATCAACCTCGCCTTGATATCTTTCCGATACGTTCAAATCTGAAACGGTTTGTTCGTCATCAGAGGCTTCTGCTGTTACCTCGACAAGCGGAGGAGGCGTCTCCATGCGAGTGAAGAAAGGAGTGTCATAGCTGGTTAAGTCAGCTACGTGGCACCCATATCTCGCACAGGAGTCCATGATGGCTTTGATGTCCTGCTCCTGTCCGTCTTCATCCACAGTCGAATACCCTCTGGTTACTTGCCAGATTTCCATGCTTCCGTGGTGGCTCATAACCATGGTAAGAGCGTTCTGTGCCGCGGTTCGCGTGTAGGACATGTTCCAGTCCTGTATGAGCTGGGGCATCTCCTTGGCCTTGTCTCGCACCTCAAATCCAGACATTTTATGCATGTCCAGAACCTTGAGTACTTCGCCAATATCCTCCAAATATTGGCGGAAATCGTGAATCGAATCAAAGACTTGAGTAAGCCGGTTGGTGCAAGACTCGGTGGAGGCAGAATCCAGTAAGTTCATAGGACCTGCGCATATAATGCAAAAGGTTAGTAAATAGATCCAAACTCCAAGAGTCGAAAAAGGCAGAAAGTCAGAAAGAGGGAAACTTACCGAAGATGACATCGTCAACTTTGGTCTTCTATTCCCGTAGGCTCTGGAGTTCAGCCCGGAGTGCCTCGGTGATGTCCTTCTATCTGAACAAAGCATCATTGATATCCGAGATCTTTTGATCCTGGGCCGCGATCCTTCGATCATGTTCTTCAGTGGCCATAGAAGAGGATTCAAGAACTTGAGCAATGCTCTGTTCATGAGCCGCCTTCAATTTGTCCAACTCTCGACATAAGTCGGTGTTCTCCACCTCTAGGGTCTTCAGATTTTCGGCTTCTTCAATCATAGCACATGATTGCTTTACCAGTGCTATAGGCAAAAGAACAACAGTTGAATAAATAATTCGACTATGAAATAAAGAGCAAGCTCTAAGGGCTGGAATGTTTAACTTCAGCCTCATCCTTTGACACTTTCAACTAAGCATTTTCAAGCCGGAGAACTCTGATCTCTGCTTGTTCCAGATATTCTTCAACAATTCCTGGTTATACGAATTAACTTTCTGTAAGTCAGAATACCCAGAGTCAAAAGTCTACTAAAGACTTGGGCTAATATTTTTACTAATATCAACACGATCCTTGGGGGCTACACTAGTTCATTCTTTGGCATCCTAGGGAAGCATAAATCCGGATTGCCTATCCAACTTCATGCTTGGGGGATAGAGGATATGATATGACATAAAGTAAAAAAGGTGAGTTGGAATTCGACTTACATGATGTTCATGGGTGAGCTTGCTTAAGATCATAGACACCTTGGTGCTAACCTTCTCGGCGAGGGTCAACGGGATTACTGGTGGTGGCGGAAGCACACCAGTTCTCAGCCCCTCGTCGCGAAGACAGATCTGCTCAACAATTTCAGAGTACTTGATGTCCTCCGCTTCTTGTGCCTCCTGTTCGGCTGTAATGTTCCTGCTTTCCAAGCATTGCTGGGCTAGCCGTTGGATCTCCTCCACAGACTTTTGATACGTTGCAAACGTATCTATAATTTTTGATGTTCCATGCTTGTTTTATATCTACTTTCTTATGTTTTGTCCACACTTTGGAGTATTTTTATACACTTTCTTGGACTAACCTATTAACAAGATGCCACAGTGCCAGTTGCCTATTTTCTGCTGTTTTTGGTTCTAGGAAAGTCAGAAAATGAATATTCTCGAAATTGGACGGGACAAAAGCCAAAGTCAATATTTTACCGGAATACACATGGAGTCCGAAGGAGAGACGAAGGGGGACCACAGGGCGGCCACACCACCCCTTGGGGCGAGAAGCCCTAGGCCGCACCAGGGCATGGTGTGGTCCCCCTGGTCGGCCACCGACCTTGCCCCTTCACCTATAAGAAGCCCCTGGGACGAAAACCCTAAACCAGGATCCTCCAACCACGAAAAGTTCCGCAGCGCTACCGCCACTGAAGGGGAGATTCGGGGGACAGAAAGTCTCTGTTCCAAGCAATCTCCATCGATCTCCACCACCATCTCCATCGTCGTTGCTGATTCCCATGATGATGAGGGAGTAGTTCTTCCTCGAATCTAAGGGCTCTACCGGTAGCTATGTGTTCATCTCTCTCTATGCATGATCATATTGTGATCATGAGCTTTGTAATCAAGTAGATCTACCTTGCTACTCATGTGCTTTAATAGATCTCTGCTCTCCCCATGTGTGTGAAAGTGACAGCGTGCACACCATAGTGGCACTTAGGCTAGAGATTACAAATACTTGTTATGAGTTATATTTGGAGTTGGATGTTTCTACGAAATTGTGGTGTTTGTTGGAACCATCTAGAGCTCAAGGTGACAGTGTGGGGTTATCTAGATGGTGAAAGTAGACTTTGAGGACTGCTGTTATAGCCCTACCATGGATTAGAGTGTCCAACCGGAGAGTAGTTCAGAGTAGTATCATAAAGAGAAGATATTTATATGAGAGTGTTCACTAGTGAAAGTATGATCCCTAGGCCTTGTTTCTAAGCATTGAAACACCGTTTGCAATTAGATCTGTTACATGTTTGCTTGCTTCCATCTTTATTTCAGTTTGCCTTTAGTCTATTCCATGCCATCAAGCTATTTTCTGGCACCGTTGTCTTATATCCATACCACTTGTATTTCACTATCTCTTCGCCGAACTAGTGCACCTATACACCTGACAAGTGTATTGGGTGTGTTGGGGACAGAAGAGACTTCTTGTATCTTGATTGTAGGGTTGCTTGAGAGGGATACCTTTGACCACTTCATCCCTGAGTTCGATAAACCTTGGGCGATCCACTTAAGGGAAACTTGCTGCTTTTCTACAAACCTCTGCACTTGGAGGCTCAACAACTGTCTGCAAGAATAGAAGTGTGTAGACATCAAGCTATTTTCTGGCGCCGTTGCCGGGAAGGTAAGGTAAAAGGTACTCACATCCTCCGGTGTGAGTGCTCGAAGTTATTTCCTTTAGATTTTGCAATTTTGTCTTTTTTTTCACTAGTTAGACTTAATGGAAAACAACAAAAAAATTAGAGAGCTTTATAGTATTTATCTTGAGTTAGGACATGAAGTGTTTGAAGAGAAAATTAAAAAAACCTATGGAACTTTATTTGCATGCTAATAGCAATGTTATTAGTATGAATTCTTTGAACACCATTGTTGCTAATGCTATGGAAAAGTCTAAGCTTGGGGAAGCTAGTTTTTATGAAAATGATCTTTTTAGCCCCCCAAGCACGGAGGAGAAAATTTACTTTGATGATACTATGCCTCCCATATATGATGATTTCAATGATGAATATGATATTTTCAGTCCACCTACTATTGAGGAGAAGATTAATTATGATTACAATATGCCTCCTATATTTGATGATATTTTTAGTCCACCTACTATGCTTGTTGCTTTGTGCTTTCATGACATGTTTCTTTAGAAGATTTCTATGCATAGGAAGTGGGTTAGACTTAAATGTGCTTTGAATTTGCTTCTTGATGCTCTCTTTTACTTCAATTCATATTTCTTATGTGAGCATCTTCTCAAACTATCATGCCTAACTTAAAGGCGTTAAAGAAAAGTACTTATTGGGAGATAACCCAATAGTTTTCTTGAGTCCTGGAAGTTAATACTTCTGTAATAACCTCTCCTTATCTTTTTTATTTGATTTTTGTGCCAAGAATAACGTCTAATGAGAGGGAAGTAAGATTTGGGAAACTTGCTGTCCCGAAACAGATTTTTGTGCTTCGCTGTAAAAATTCGTGAAAACCTCTGTACGTCGGTTTGAGATGTAATTTTTTGTTCTTCTGCCCCAGGTTGTTATACAAATTTAGTTAGTTTAACACTTTTTGATTTGAGCAACATAAGGTCTTCGAAAAAATTGGTTGTTACCTGCTGGTCTGTTTTGACAGATTTCTGCCATTATTTGCATTTGCCTCTTAATCTCTTTCTCTTTGAGTTCTCTTTGATCATCTGAACTTTTTAAAGGAAGTGATACAGTATATTTTTGTTTTAATGGAAGTTTTAGTTGTGTTGAAACTGAACCAAAAGACTTATTATCTTGAGTACACTAATGTTGCTAATGAAGATTGTGTGAAGTTTTGTATGAAGGAAATTTTAAAGTGTAGGGAAGAGTAATGTGATAAGATGAAGTATGTACAAAAGCTCAAGCTTGGGGATGCCACCTGTGTCACCCCAAGAAATATTCAAGAAGTACAAGCGTTAAAGCTTGGGGATGCCCAAGGCATCCCCTTCTTCATCAATAAAAATTCCAGGTTTCTTCCAAACACTTCATTTTTATTGTTTCATGCATAGTTGTGTTGTTCTTGGAGCGTCTTCGTTTTTGTTTTTGGTTTTCGTTTTCTTAGTTTTCTTAGTTTGCTTGAATAAATTGGTTGGACCCCCTCATTCATACATTAGTTTTCAAATAAGACTGGTTTGGATTGGATTGGAAAAGAGTAGGAAAAAGTTAATGCTTAAGTGGCAAAAAGGAGCTTGTTTTTGACTGTGGCCTGTGCTTTGTCATGTCATGCTTGATATTGTTTTGGCTTCATGCTTAGTGATTTTTGCTGTAGCATGACATGTTATAAACAATTGGGATTACTTAATGTGCCTTGAAATAATCATGCGTTGTTGTAGCATATTAAAGCATAGTATTGTGGTATTCTCCTTTGATGCTTTATTTAGGTTGACTTGGCGCATGCTCACACCATGTTAAGTCTACACCAAGTCACCATAGCCTCTATGATCCTTTAGTTTTCGATTGGTAATATCACTTTATGCTTTAATTAATGATGTTTTTTCGCTTTGCATGATTATGGCCATTATTGCTCTCTTAGTTGGTCGCTCCCATTCTATTGCTAGCCTCCATAACCAAGTATGAGTTCCACTCATGCATCCAACTCCAAATAAAACCAAGTTATTCCAAAGAGTCCACCATACCTAACTATTAGCATTTGCTATTCCAAGTATATTCATGTTTTTATCTACCTTTAGAATTAAACTTGTTATGTGAAAATTAGTGATTAAAGCTCTCACGAACTTGATGGCACACTTTACTTTTCTTGCCCTAATAAACTTGAACCATTGTGTCATCTATGTTGTATATGCTTGCACTTATATGTTGGGGATTAGCAGAACCATGTTGTCGTGGGGAATGCTTTCAACATTGCACTTGTACATTGTACCTAGTTGATATCATGATCTTTTGTCTATGGATTTCGTCGGTGTGAAATGAAAGGGGAGCTTGTAAGTCCATGGAGTTATGTATGTGTGTTAGAGAAATGCCTGGGCCGCTGGTCTAATCCATGCCTAATCATGGTGGAAACCTGTAGCGTAACCATAATGAGAAATCTATGAAGCATTCTTCTTATAAAAAAAGAGATAGATATTGAGAAAAAGAGAAAAAGAAAAAAAGATATGAGAAAAGAGGAAAGAGAGAAAAAAGCACCATTTTCCCATGGTAAATAAGAAGATTGCTGAGATGCTCATTGTATGCTTGCCTTGTCATTTTGATATGGGGATTCTTTCGTATCATCGGGCAAGGTGTACCCCGTTGGCGGTTCTCTATGATACACATGTACTTACTATGACAAGAACATACTGGTAACTAAACTTGAGTAGCATGAGGAGTGGCCCTCGTATTCAAGGGACATGAGATTTCCAACTTATACTTTGTCAAGCATATACTCCATAGTTTGTTCACTTTAACCTTAATCAATTTAAGATGCTTATGATAGGGGAAATGAGAGCTGAAAGCTAATAAGTACCATAATTTTTGGAAGCTATTTATGAGACTTGAATCCCTGCTTCCTTCCATGAAGGCCTTTCTTTTACTTTTATGTTGAGTCTCCATCTTCTATCCTTAGGCACCAATTGAGAGAGATAGTTGTCATTCTTAGTTCTATGTGAATTGTCCCAAAACTTATTGATTGATTCATAATGTTGATATTGCTTGTCCTTAAACTATTTGTATCTAGTCACCCTTATGAACTTTGAAGGTGTCCTATGCATTTATGTTTGCTACTCTATGAGGGACAAGCTTAATGCCACTATGCTATGTTTTCTTTATGTGAAACAAACAAACATCTTGCAAAGCATGATTATTCATGAATCTTTTGTTTGTGCCTTTTCATGTTACAACATAGCTTCTATGTCTTATTGTTGGAACTTTATCTTTCATGCTATGTTAAAGTACTATGATCCCAGCTATCAATGTTTTACAAATACTTTGATCAAGTTTGTGATGGTGCATGTCACCCCAAAAATTATTCTTTCTTTTTATCACTTACCTACTCGAGGACGAGCAAGAGTTAAGCTTGGGGATGTTGATACGTTGCAAACGTATCTATAATTTTTGATGTTCCATGCTTGTTTTATATCTACTTTATTATGTTTTGTCCACACTTTGGAGTATTTTTATACACTTTCTTGGACTAACCTATTAACAATATGCCACAGTGCTAGTTGCCTATTTTCTGCTTTTTTTGGTTCCAGGAAAGTCAGAAAATGAATATTCTTGGAATTGGACGGGACAAAAGCCAAAGTCAATATTTTACCGGAAGACACATGGAGTCCGAAGGAGAGACGAAGGGGGGCCACAGGGCGGCCACACCACCCCTTGACGCGGGCATCCCTAGGACGCGCCAGGGCATGGTGTGGGCCCCCTGGCCGGCCACCAACCTTTCCCCCTCTCCTATAAGAAGCCCCTGGGATGAAAACCCTAAACCGGGACCCTCGAGCCACAAAAAGTTCCACAGCACCGCCGCCACCGAAGGGGAGATTTGGGGGACAGAAAGTCTCTGTTCCGGCACCCTGCCGGGACAGGAAAGTGCCCTCGGAGCCATCTCCATCGATCTCCACCACCATCTCCATCGTCATTGCTGATTCCCATGATGATTAGGGAGTAGTTCTTGCTCGAGGCTAATGGCTCTACCGGTAGCTATGTGTTCATCTCTCTCTATGCATGATCATATTGTGACCATGAGCTTTGTAATCAAGTAGATCTACCTTGCTACTCAAGTGATTTAATAGACCTCTGCTCTCCCCATGTGTGTGAAAGTGACAACGTGCACACCATGGTGGCACTTAGGCTAGAGATTACAAATACTTGTTATGAGTTATATTTGGAGTTGGATGTTTCTATGAAATTGTGGTGTTTGTTGGAACCATCTAGAGCTCAAGGTGACAGTGTGGGGTTATCTAGATGGGGAAAGCGGACTTTGAGGAGTGCTGTTATAGCCCTACCATGGATTAGAGTGTCCAACCGGAGAGTAGTTCAGAGTAGTATCATAAAGAGAAGATATTTATATGAGAGTGTTCACTAGTGAAAGTATGATCCCTAGGCCTTGTTTCTAAGCATTGAAACACCGTTTGCAATTAGATATGTTACATGTTTGCTTGCTTCCATCTTTATTTCAGTTTGCCTTTAGTCTCTTCCACGCTGACATGTGTATACCATACAGGTACTCGAGCTTGGTATATACGGTCCAAATACATACAGGCCCACGGTGTCGCCAAGGCCCGGATGGAGGGACTTGAGTAACCTACGGACTCTCGATTGCTTGAAGGACAAGAAGAAGCTAAAGTTAGAAAGTTTGAAGGGGAAAACCCTAACTTGTAATCGACTCGACCTGCTACCCGAGACCTAGCCCATCTATATAAAGGCTAGGAGGGGGCGGCGAGGAGGACACACGCAACCCTAGTTTCCACAACCTTTGCCAGATTTCATCTGCGCACCATTGTAACTTTCGACTCCTTCGATAATTCCACGAGCAGACAAGCAGGAGTAGGGACCTCTACGAGGCCTGAACCTGGGTAAATCCTTTGTCCCCTGTGTGCTTGTTTGCTAGCCGATAGATGTCTCCAGCGCTCCCTCCTTCTCCAAAACCCAAGTCCATAACAATGGGCATTGACGAGTTAAACCCTCGTCAATTGGCGCCATCTGTGGGAACTGGGAGTGGTGATGTTGCGGCTTCTTCGGCCCCATCAAACGCGATCTACAACTCTGCAACAGCAGAGATTCGCCAGCTTTTCAGCGCCTTCGACTTCACTGTCCACACACCGGCTACTCGCCCGGCCTTCGAGTACGTGGGCGACGGAATCAGCCTGGCGATTGGGAGCTTCCGCTTCCAAGTTGGTCAGATGGGCACGCTTCGCATGCCCGATCAGCCGACAGCACCGGCGATTGCCCCAGCATCATGGTTCCCTCCATCGATCGGCACCCTCGTGAGCTCAATGCTCCAGCGGCGTCGAGAACCTGATCGTGACGGCGATCGCGACTCCGATCTAAGCGATCTGGCCACTGAAGATGGAACCTATGGTACCGGATCTGAAAGTTGTGGAAGCAACAGCTTCCCAAATCACTTCATGTGCGCCGTCATCAACACGGGCGACACCTCCGCCAACTGCGGCAACAATGGTAACACCGGCAACGACACCGACCCGCCCAACGCTGCCAACGGTGACAACAACGGCAATGGAGGAGCAGTCGAACCCCCCAGCATAATCAACGAGGAAACCGGCGAACGTGTCGTGATCAGGCTCAACGAGCAAGAGTGGGAACGCTGCCGCGAAGCCCTACGAGGTGCACCTCTACCCTTTGGGTCCCCTCAGGAACTACTGATGGGTTACCACTGGCTCTTAAAAGAGGAATTCAAACGCTAGAAACAAGCAATCGCACAACTCGGGGCGCGTAAAAAGTCGGCGGACGAGTCAAGCCTTCGTCGCGCTGGGCTCTCCTCCTACGGAGGATCCTCCTCAAGAGGCAACGAGCATCTCGCCAGGAAGAGGCAATCGCGGATGGCTCACCTCACCGAACAAGAACGCATAGACACCGTGAAAGTTCTCGACTTCGGCTCTATGACAGTCGACACAAGAGGCAACATGGTTCCTAGGACGCCGCAGGCTGCAGTGACAACGGCCACCATGTACCTTCTCAATAACCAGCCACCGGAACCAGCCACCGGCTGGAGATCCCCGAACGGCCATGCACCGATCTACGATCGCGGGCCTTGGGCTAATCGAGGTCGCCCTCGACAAAGAACCAGTACCAGACCCAAAAAGGGGCAAAGCGTTAGCAAAACGCTACTCCTCGTCTTCGTCAAGCGATGACAGTCACGACCTATCTCGGCGCCGCCATTCACGACGACACGATCGCGACTACATGCACGCGACGAGCTCACACAGCGCAAGATCGACAAGTCAAGGGCACGATGTGCTCGGTCGACTGATTTAGAAGAAGAAGATGGGGAGCTCTACGGTGCCAGATGCTTCAGCAGATCCATCAGGCAAAAGCGAATGCCTAAAGGGTTCAAACTCCCATCGGAGAACCCGAAATTTGATGGTCTGCAGGACCCCAAGATCTGGCTGGAGGATCACATCTCCTCCGTCAGTCGCACGGAGGCGCCAAGCATCGCCATGCAATGCTTGAAGCTACAGCTGCAGGGCGCCGCCCGAGCATGGCTCAATAACCTCCCACGCGGATCCATTCGTAGCTGGGATGAGCTGGTCTACAGCTTCATACGCAACTTCAAGGGCACGTACAAACGCCCCACTTCAATCGAAGAACTGAGATGCTGCCAGCAAAAATCTGGCGAATCGCTACGCTCTTACATCCAAAGATGGTCCATCATTAAGAACTCCGTGGAGAACATCTCGGAAGACTGCGCGATTGATGCATTCAACAGTGGTGTCCGCCGCATGGAACTCAGGGAGGAGCTAGGCCGCTCAAAGCCCAAGACCATCGACCACCTGATGGAGATCGCGAATCGGTGGGCTGATGGAGAAGATTCGTTGAAGAATCGCGTTCACTCTGACGAGGAGGCGGAACTCGAACGAAGACGCGACCGCCGGAGTAAACGTCGTATGCGCGTCTACAACGATCGCGATGATGTCAACATGGTCGCAGCCGGCTACGCCGATAGACACGACGATAACCGCAACAGCGGATACCACAGCGGCGGATATCACGACTCCGGGAAAACCACGCAAGTATGGCAACGCCGCACTCGCGATGAAGCACCCGCGACCTCCATAGAAGATAAACTGTCCGGACCATGCACGGTACACTTCTACATCGTCAAGCATGACGGCAAGAGAAAGTCCAGTCACCTCCTCAAGGACTGCCGCGAGTTCCTCAAGCTACATGAGGGGTTGGTTCGAATGAACCGCAATGCAGTCGAAAGAGGCTACAGGACCGCTCCAGGCGCAGTGGCACATGGCGCACCACCACCACCACCCGGGCCACCCCCGAACGGAGCTGCACCGGACCAGCATCACGGAGGAGAACCATACCCACGGGCCATGGGTACCATGATGATCCAAAAGGGACGCCCCTCCAATAGGGTGCAGAAGGCCATCACTCGCCAAGTCAATTTGGCTACGCACTCGCCACCATCCACCACTGAGTACCTCAATGGTAGTGAATCGTGCATTACCTTCGACAAGCGCGACCACCCGCCTCAAGTACCTCGCCCAGGTCATTTCCCCATCGTACTCAAGGCGCAAATTGGAGGCTTCGACATGAGTCGCGTCTTCATGGATGGCGGAAGCGGTATCAACCTCATATTCGCGAGTACCTTGCGAGCAATGAGGATCCCTCTAACCTGCTTGGAGGCATCGTACACAATGTTCCACGGCATCGTCCCAGGAAAAGGCGTATACCCCTAGGCAAAATCAACCTCGACGTCATATTCGGCACGCCGAAGAACTTCCGGCGCGAGCGCATCGACTTTGAAGTTGTCGACTGGCCCTCACAATACCACTGCATCCTCGGGCGCGTGGCATTCGCTAGGTTCATGGCAGTACCCCACTACGCCTACCTGCAGATGAAAATGCCAGGTCCCAACGGCGTCATCACGATCAACGGGAGTTTTGAGCGATCTGATAGTTGCAACAGGGAATTCAACAGAATCTCCCAGTCTTTCGGCATGCAGGAGGAACTCACGCGATTGAAGGAAACGACAGACAATAGTCTGCCCCCTCTGAGTAGGCCAAGCTCACCTGACCTCTCCTTCGACTCATCTGTGCACACAAAGAAGGTGCAGGTCCATCCATCGGATCCCGCTAAAACGGCCCTCATCGCCAACAACTTGAGTCCCGCATAGGAACTCGCGCTCGTCGAATTCCTCCGCGAGCACTAGGAAATTTTCGCCTGGTGTCCTGTGGACATGCCAGGAGTTCCCAGGGAATTCGCCGAGCACGCACTCAATGTCAACCCCGATGCAAGGCCAGTCAAGCAAACAATCAGGCGATCGTTCGAGCCACGCACAGCAATGGAATGGAGATCAACAGACTCCTCGAGGCCAAATTCATACGCGAGATCAAGGAAAGAACTTGGCTCGCCAATACGGTGCTGGTGCCAAAAAAGGACATGGATATCCTGCGGATGTGCGTGGACTTCACTTCTCTAAACAAGCACTGCCCAAAAGATCACTTCCCGCTACCATGGATCGATCAAATCATCGACTCCACTGCTGGATGCGAGCGCCTCTGCTTCCTCGACGCCTACTCAGGCTATAACCAAATTCGAATGAAGGAGGAAGACCAGGAGAAGACCGTGTTCACAACGCCCTTTGGCGTGTTCTGCTACAACACAATGCCCTTCGGGCTAAAAAACGCAGGAGCCACGTACCAGCGGTGCATGCACGCCTGCCTCAAAGAGCAACTTGGTCGCAACATCCAAGTCTATGTCGACGACATAGTAATCAAGACCAAGGAAGAAGCCTCTCTAATCAACGACTTGCGCGAAACCTTCGCCAACCTCGATCGCCATCGGATAAAGCTCAATCCGGACAAATGCCTTTCGCACTTCTACAGCTGCTCGGGTATCTCATCTCCGCGAGAGGGATTGAGGCAAACCCGAAAAAGATAAAGGCCATACTATCCATGGAGAAGCCAAAGAACATAAGAGGCGTTCAGCAACTAGCCGGGCGAATCGCGGCCCTCGGTCGATTTATCAGTCGAATGGGAGAAAAGGCGCTGCCCTTCTATCAGCTCCTCCGCAAAGCTGACAAATTCGAGTGGACCAACGAAGCGCAAGAAGCATTCGAGGACCTCAAGCCTACTATCCACCTCGCAAGTATTGGTAACTCCACGAGAAAGGGAACCACCGGCTGCAGACATCTCCGCCACCAACCAAGTGGTTAGCAAGTGCTCGCCGTCAACGGGCCGAGGAAAACAAGGTCCATGGCGTACAACACCCGGTATACTACCTCAGCGAGGTCCTCACGCCAACAAAACAGCGTACCGACTACCGTGAAGCTGGCGTCTGGCGTCTTTATGACCGCTGGCGATCGCGCCATTATTTCCAGAACACCCAATCGTGGTAGTCAACGACGCCCATTGGGACACATCCTCAATAACCCCGACGCCCGCGAAGTCGCGCTTAGAATCGAGCTGTCTCCATGAGACATCACATACGAAAAGCGCGGCGCAATCAAGTCGCAAGTTCTCCCGGACTTCCTCGTACATTGGATGGAAAACCAACTCCCGGACAAGCCAGATATGTCCTACCTCTGGACAATGCACTTCGATGGGTCCAAGAGAAAAGATGGAGCAGGAGCAGGTGTCATACTGACATCGCCTCAAGGGGACAAGCTGAAATACGTCCTGCGAATGCAGTTCACAGCCTCAAACAACGAGGCTGAATACGAGGCCCTGTTACACGGGATGAGGATGGCAAGAGCCTGCGGCGCAAAGAGGCTAATCATATATGGCGACTCCAAGCTGGTCGTCAACCAAACAATGCACAAGTGCGACGCACTAAACGACAACATGATCGCATATCGCGACCTCTACGACACACTTGAAGGAGACTTTGATGGTTGCGAGTTGCGACACATAGGTCGCGAAAGCAATGAGGAGGCGGACGCACTCGCCAACATAGGCTCCACCTGCGCACCCGTACCACAGGGTATTTCGGCGCATATGCGAACGCTCCATCAAGCCAAAGGCCGCAGAGAAGAAAACAAGCGCAGCAACGGACTCGGGGGCTACGCCACCCAATGAGCCAACAACACTCGATAACTTGGAGCTCGACACAGGACTCGAGGGACCAATGAGCGTCATGATGATCGAACAATCCTGGACGCAGCCGTACATTACGTACCTCCTCAGGAAGCGCCTACCGGACGACCCGACAGATGCACGACACATCGCTCGACGTTCTAAGGCATTCGCCGTTATCAACGGCGAACTGTATAAACGCAGCATCACAGGCGTGTTACAGCGATGCGTCTCCCTAGCCGATGGAATAGCAGTCCTCCTCGACATCCATGAAGGGACCTGCGGGCACCCTCCGGCAGTCACGTCCTCGTTGCCAAAGCTCTACGAGCTGGATTTTACTGGCTCACGGCCATGCGCGACGCGAAAGACATAGTCCAAAAGTGCAATGCTTGCCAGAGATTCGCGGACAAGCCACCCGCACCAGGCGCAGAACTACGGCCTATTCCATTGGCCTGGCCCTTCGCCCAGTGGGGACTCGACATGGTTGGGAAACTTCCAAGGTCCTCGCAAGGAGGCTACATCTACCTCTTGGTCGCAGTCGACAAATTCACCAAGTGGATTGAGGCCATGCCAGTGACCAAGCAATCAGGGCACAACGCAGTCAAGTTCTTCGAGTCCATCATCTACCGCTTCGGCGTGCCACACAGCTTCATCACCGACAACGGAACGAACTTTACATCCAAGGAGTTCCAAGATTTCTGCGAGAACCTGGGGATCAACATCAGCTACGCCTCAGTAGCACACCCACAGACCAACGGTCAGGTGGAAAAGGCAAACGGGCTCGTCTGCAGCGGCATCAAAAAGTGACTCCTCTGGCCACTCGAACAAGCCGCGGGCTGCCGCCAAACGAATCGCAATCAGACTCTGAGCCCGCGACAACTCCAAATAGCGCCACCGGCTACACACCATTCTTTATGGTACATGGAGCGAGGCGATATTACGCCGAGGTACGGTATAGAGCGCCACGCCAGAAGTCGCCACAGCGAGGAGTCATCCTCGACTCAAGACTCACGACCTCCTTGACGAAGCAAGAGAAATCGCCAGAAATATCTACGATCTACCAGCCAGAACTCGCGCAACTACCATAGCGTATAGGCTTCGCCAAGATCCTTCGTCAAGGCGACCTGGTCCCGCGATCGAAGCAGGGCATCTCAAGCTCGAGTCCCCCGAAGGACCGTACGTGATTATAGAAGTAATCCCAGGTGGCGCCTATCGCCTTCAAGATTTAGAGACAGGAGTCGCATACTCCAACCCTTGGAACGTCGCACAACTGTGACGCTTCTATCCATAGTCGTTTCTTCTTTACTTTTGCATCGCAAATAAGGCTATTCATCCAAGGCTACTTAGCCGCACATTGTACTACGTACTGTTCTCCGAATAAATAAAAGCTAAGTGCCCCAAAACTCCGTGTTCTCTTTTCTTTTGTCAACTTTCATACTCGGGGGCTACGCCACCCTATACACATATGTTCTTCGAACAATAACGCGACATCCTGAGTACCTGGCACATCAATCGAACCCCTTAACACAAACACAACCCAACTGCCACACACCTGACAAGTTGACAAGGGAAAGATACAAAGATGGCCAGGCTAACGAAAAGGACTCGCATAAGTGCAACGGACCCCACGCTTATAAAGCTATTTGTATACATTCAACAATAAATTATCTACAAATATATATGAGGTTTACAACACCAGTACACTTATATGCAGGATACATATTTGGCTACCCTCGCAACAGAAGAACATTAGTCTGTTCCTCGAAGAAGTCGACAATTTCCTCGGCTGGACGATCCACCGCTTGATAGTGCGGCACCATGTTCCAGGAAGATCCTGCTGGTGGCACTGGTGGCCCAGATGCAATGGCGGCGACATCCACGTCAGGCCTGTGCAAACGCACCATGGAGAGCGTAGCCTTGGCACCAGCCACCAGCTGCTGCCTCACGCATTCGCGAACCGCGGACATATCTTGAAATTTCGTCAGAAGGGCCAACAGGCTTGATGGAGTATCATCCAGCGGGAACATCGTCCGATAGATGTTCTTCAAACACGACTGCGACTTCTTCAGAAAGAGCTGCACTCGCGAGGCACGATCCTGCAGGGTCGCTAACGCAGTCGCACGATCATGATCTACCCAGAAGTATCCACTCTCCTGAAGTTGCTCTTGGGTGAGATCATGAAGGCGGATGGCAATCCTATCCCTCTCCTCCTACGGACGGCGTGCGCTAACAACTACACGAAGCAACATCAACAACATGAGTACAACGTACCATTGCGATTAACTACAAAGGAAAAGACGAGGATGAGCAAACTAACACTTAAACTGGTTGCCCAGCTGCGTCACCTCGCCAAGCAGATATTGCTCACGGGCGGTGGCTTTTTCAGCCTTCGACTTCCACACGTCCGCGCTACCACGGATCAAGGGCAACTCACGCTCCAGTTGCTTAACGCAATCATGAAGTCGTGAAAGCAAGGAAAGCTCCTCTACCTTGGAGCAGGGAGGTGCCATTGTATCCTCAAGAGATGGCGAGTCCGGGGTTCCCCCCACAGGGCCACTTGACGTACCCTACCAAAAACCAAGCCAGAGGCAAAATAAGGCGACCAACTCAAAAGTCAAAAGTAAACAGGTGCATTCAGGATCAATAAAAGTATCTATAAACACATTCGCCAACAGGCATGTTCTCCCATCAAAAAGAGCAAGTTCATCAGCTATTACAAGGAACTAACTACGGAGCAGCTGGCTTCTTCGACTTTGATGACCTCGGGGGCATCATCAAGTCCGTGGCAGTATTAGATGCCACTGACTTTCCGCCGGCCCCTGAGACCGAAGTTTTCGCCGCCTTCTTCGCGCGATTGAGCTCCTCCGAATACTTGGCAACAATGTTTATCAAGGAATGGCCATATTTGGCACAGGCAGTCGCAAAGGGAGCGAATACTACCTGCTGACCATCCGCGCCAACAGGCATCGTCTTCGACACCACAGAGGGATCCACTTCGACTCCGTGGGCTTGCACCATGGCAAGCAACATGGTCATGCCAGCTGCACGGAGGGAGTTCTTGTACGTGGCAGGCACACCCCCAGCGAGCGACTCCACCAGCTCCTCCACATTGTCGACCAGCTCAGCCTTCGGCATCAGCTCCTCCCGGAGGCGACTCAGGGTGGCCTTGGCTTTGGACAACGTATTTTGGACAGCGGCGCTACGGTCTTCGACCGCAGACATCGCTACCGCCAGAAAGGCCATCGCGACCAAGGGCTTGTGGATCAAAACTCAAGCCAAAGATCTACATCAAAATACGCACACGGATCAAACTTCTAATGCCACCGGCACTACAGAGGAAGAGAAGAACATCAATAAAATATCTACCAAGTAAAGGTACCTGAGAGGGCCTTGGCGACTGAGAAAAGTTGCTCTTCGAACAACTTCTCCCCTCAGCAAAGGAGGCACGCAGATCCTCTTCGCGCTTCTGGGCTTCATCACGAGCCGCGATTGCCTCGTCGCGCCCCTTCACAGCTGCGGCCAGCGTCTTCTCCAACGTGGCGACATCACGCAGTAAAGCATTATGCTCAGCTACAGGGTAGTCAAAAATTTGGTTGTTAGTTGGTTATACCAAAATACAGAGAAGACGAAAAGAATAAGTATAGAACACTCACTCTCAACCACGCGGTGGCGCTTCTCCAGCACCGCATGCTGGCGACCTATCGCCATCACCTGCTCCGCTACCTACGCGGCTTCCTTTACAAGGAGCTGTCGCACAAAACAAGGAGTTAGCAAAGGGCAACATAAGGGCGTTGACTATCAAATTATAAAAAGAAAGAAAGATATAGTTACATGGTCCTCCAGCAACTCCGAAGAAGATTGCTGAATCGTCATCCGAGCAACTACTCGATGCTCCCCTACGTGAGGAGAGCTCGAAAAATTGTGCCCGGAGTGGGCCGCCGCCAGAGGAGAAGGAGCGCGCTCGACCTCTGTCTTGGCTTTTGAGGTCGCGACTCCTGATTCCTTCAAAAATTCGACGTCACCAGAAGATGACGACGCCTCTTGACTGCAAGAAAAAATCCGCACTCAGAAAAGGCAAACTCCAAGGCAAAGCCAACAAGAAGAAAACAAGAGAAGAATGAATGCACTAGCAAACCTACCAGTCAAATCTCTCAATATCAAATGTGGCCTCTGTCGACTCCGACGAAGACTCCTTGGTCAATCTCATCTTCTTACGAGAAGACGGTGCCACAGCTCTCATAGGAACAGCGGGAATTGGCGACTCCGCGCCAACAGCCGCGCCTCCTAGAGTTGAAGGAGTCGACGCTTGAATCCACGCTTAACGCCAGAGTATCCCGTTTCAGACTCGGGGGCTTCCTCTTCCACATCGGAAGGGACAGTCGATTCAGACTCGTCCTCTTCCAAAGCTTCACGAGGAATAATCCCCTCAGGGGCTTCCTCTTCCACATCGTAAGGCATGATCACGTTCTTCCAAGAACGCATATTCTTGCAGGGAGTCGCGGGATCGAAGGGCGCGAGTCCAAAGTGCTCGTCCTTGGCCTTCTGATCGCGCACACAGAACCATTTGCCCCTCCATCCCTGGACGGACTTGGTGAGCTTGATATCAAAGTAGGTGGCGGATGGGTCAACATGGATTCCGCAACCACCTACGTCATAAACTAAAGAGCCAGATGCGGACTGACGCTTCAATTTAAAGATGCGTTTTAAAAGACCAAAGTGCGGCTCGATTCCGAGCCAGCACTCGCAGAGAGTGATGAAACAAGTGATGTGGAGGAAAGAATTTGGGGACAACTGATGGAGCTGGAGCCCATAGAAACACAGAAGACCCCGAAGAAAGTGGTGAAGAGGCAAGGAAGGACCACGAATGATGAAAGCAAGAAACATCACTCGATAACCAGCGGGAGGCACATGAATGGTCTCACCGCTGGGGACGCGCGAATCGGCGACTGCTGCAGAGATCACTCCATCTTGGCGAAGAAGACGGAGATCCGACACCTTGATGATAGAGGGGTGCCATGCGCCATTAGTCACGCGGGTGCCTGCGACCTTCTTCTTCCCGGCGGCGGCACTAGTGGCCGCAGCAGCGGAGCCACCCTTCTTCGCTGCAGCTAGGGTGGCCGCGGAATTAGCGGCAGCGCCTCCCTTCTTCTTCCCCATTGCGCGGCGACGATGAGAGCGAAGAAAATAGCTTGGGAACGAACGGAGCTAGTCCAACATCGTGGAGAAGATGGGCACAGAGGAAAGCAGGAAAGCAAAGGGCAATGCGATGGCAGCAACGAAGAAAGCACACAGATGGGAAATTACCGCCACGACATCGCTACTTAACCCCTGGAAGATGCAATCCAACGGTTGACAAAAACCCTATTGGACGCGTGGCACGCATCGCGTAGGAGACGTGGAGAAGAGGAAGCGCGAACCGTCCCCCCACTTCTACCATTACGCGCGGAAATCGAGGAGGCACAGTTAAAAATAAGATTACGCATGCCCAGTCAAATCAAAGTCAGAAAGTGGGGCCCACCGCTCATCACGTCCCGTCAAAATCGCTCACACGGGCAACTAAGGTCATACAAGCGTCAGCACTAACGTCATCAAGGCTATGCAGTGGAGAACTTCGACTATTTTAGTCCTTGCTAGAGTCTTCGACTCCACCAAGCACTCGAGGGCTACTCCCATAGGGAGCGCTGGCCGCGCACCCTACGACTTTCTTTTTCTTGTTGCAGAAACATGGACAATCACAAAAGCAAACCCAACCACTTGAAACACAGTTCGACTATGGACATGTGTTACTCCCATAGGGAGCGCCGGAAACAAGCAGGCAAAAGATGACAGCAGTCGCAAAAATATTTTAGTACCTGTCTGAGTTATCGACTGAATAGGCAAGCAAAAGACGACAGCAGTCGCAAAAGTTCTTTAGTCCCTGCCTGAGTCTTCGACTCAACCAGGCACTCGGGGGCTACTCCCATAGGGAGCGCTGGCCGCGCACCCTATGATTATTTGTGCAAGAAAAACTATGTGTTGATAACATCCACACTCGGAACTCATGGCGACACCGCCTCATAATTTTTCCCTGCAAAGAGACTGCGTCTCCTGGGTTACCCGAATCGTCTCCGCGATGATAAAATTCGGATGCCGCGCCTACGACGTGAAGGTAATTCCTGAATAAGGCCTGGCAACGCATTTAACTGCGCACTACCAGAAACATATCCGTGCCTACAGGCATGATGAACATGCCTTGATGGACGCGTCAAGTGCTCACACCCATATAACTGGAATTCGACTCCTGTAAGACCTTCGTGGCTGAGTCGAATTACACCAGCACTTTTCCGGATTCGAGTCCGGGGACTCGAATTTGAGTAGATTGCGTTGTTTCACCCTAAGGTGGTTAACTGATACCGATACTTCGGTTATATCAGGCACGTATATCAACAATCCCTATGACACAAATAAAAGCAATCGAAATGTACTCATTTAGGCACTCGAAGGCTTCAAAAGTCCCCAAATAATATGCGATTCCACCGGGCACTCGGGGGCTATCGACATGGGTATACCCTCATGTACTGAGCTTGGTATATACGGTCCAAATACATATAGGCCCACGGTGTCGCCAAGGCCCGGATGGAGGGACTCGAGTAACCTACGGACTCTCGATTGCTTGAAGGAAAAGAAGAAGCTAAAGATAGAAAGTTTGAAGGGGAAAACCCTAACTTGTAACCGACTCGACCTGCTACCCGAGACCTAGCCCATCTATATAAAGGCTAGGAGGGGGTGGCGAGGAGGACACACGCAACCCTAGTTTCCACAACCTTCGCCAGATTTCATCTGCGCACCATTGTAACTTTCGACTCCTTCGATAATTCCACGAGCAGACAAGCAGGAGTAGGGACCTCTACGAGGCCTAAACCTGGGTAAATCCTTTGTCCCCCGTATGCTTGTTTGCTAGCCGATAGATGTCTCCAGCGCTCCCTCCTTCTCCAAAACCCAAGTCCATAACAATGGGCATTGACGAGTTAAACCCTCGTCACACGCCATCAAAGTATTTTGTGGCACCATTTTCTTATATCCATACCACTTGTATTTCACTATCTGTTTGCCAAACGAGTGCACCTATACACCTGACAAGTGTATTTGGTGTGTTGGGGACACAAGAGACTTCTTGTATCTTGATTGCAGGGTTGCTTGAGAGGGATACCTTTGACCACTTCCTCCCTGAGTTCGATAAACCTTGGGTGATCCACTTAAGGGAAACTTGCTGCTGTTCTACAAATCTCTGCAGTTGGAGGCCCAACAACTGTCTACAAGAATAGAAGTGCGTAGACATCAACTTCCGAGTAATGCCAAGCTTGGCAAGACCCGGCTTATTGAGGAGGTTTTCAGTGAAGACCTCTGCCGAGGGATTATTACCCGAAGAGGGCTCACCCTTATCAAAACCTGAGTCACCCATGGTGACATCAGTTTGCGATCCGAGGATCGCTGGCTTTGCTTGTTGAGCCGGATCTTCTATGATAGTTGGAGATGGAGTAACCTCCGACGCCGCAGAAGGATGAGGGGAAGGAGTCAGAGGTGCTGTGGCAGGAGAAGTCAAATTCAGCTTTGACTAACGCAGGGGCTTCGACGAGCCTCCTTTCCCCTTACCCTTGGTGAGCTGTCTAGCTCTGAGGAGGTAATAGAACAGAGAATGTTACACCTTGAAAATAATTAAGACATATAATATAGAAACCTTGTGAGGAAAGTTACCTCTTCATAATGGGCAGCTCCTTTGTGCCAATAGCGACTGTCAGAGCTTTACGCTTTCGGGTAAAGGTCTCCGGCAGTGGAATCAATTCTCCATCATCCTGAGAAATCTCAGGAGGATATCCCTCGAGAGGAGCAAGCTCCAACTCGGGGAGGTCAGCAAGCTGAAAAGAAGAAATACCTCAGTATTGCAAAAAGAGACAATAATGTAAAGATGAACACATAATTCGAGTTACTGCTGGAAACTTACCGGTACCACATGATCTTCAGTCATATGCATGTCCAAAGACAACTCCAGGATTTTCCTCTTGATCCGCTCCCTTATCAACCATTTGATTTGGGACTCATATTCCTTATCCGTGTAAGGACGGGGGCAGATCCAGAGAGTATCCTTCTTGGACGCCGTGATGGAATGCATAAGCCGGTCACCATGGTGCTGGAGAGGCTGGATCTAGCGTGCTAGCCAGCAGTGAATCAAGTCAGACCCCTTAATGCCCTTGTGCTTCATCAAATATTCAATCCGCCTCTTGGCAAGAAGCAGATCATCACTGAGGGCTGGCACATCTGCGTCCCATGACTCTTGGGGCGTGGCGGCACCATCAACAAAAGTTGGCAAAGCAGTAGCTTTGCCGGGAGCAGGAATATCCTTGTGATAAAAGAAGGTGGATGGCCACTGTTTCACCAACTCACTAGCCTTAATCCGAGGATAGACGCGTTTTCTCCTAACGAAAAAGCTAAGAGTTCCGGTAATGTATAGATTACTGGTAGTGATGCAGTTTCTCAGGGTATAAAATAAAACTGAAAAAGAGTGAGACTTGGCCTAATGCCAAGATACCCCTTGCACAAAGAAGCGTAGGCGCTCATCTCTAAGAGTGAGTTCGGGGGGGGGGGGGGGTGGGAGGGGCGGGGGAGATGATGGAGTTGAACTCCGTAGTGATCTATAACCTCAGAAAAGAAATCTAAGGGTGGGAAACTCAAACCTTTGTCGAGGTAGGTGCCGAAGTGCACCCGCTCGTCGGCGCGAGGAGTAGGGACGGTTCGGCTGTAGCCGCTCCGCTAGTCGCCAGTGCGAAGGAGTCCTTCGTTCTCCTTGACGCGGAGCTTGGTGTCATCCAAGACGCAGGGAATCCAGACCCCACAGAAGCTCTCCTTCTTTGCTGCCGTAGCCGTCGTTGCCATCGCCACCGCACCGGAGGATGAGGTCTCAGCCATTGTTCCGTGGGCTGGTGACCAGGGATGAGTGGTGTTGGAAGATTTTGGGGAGGCAGAGGAGCTCTGTTTCGTGGGAGGCGTTGGGAGGAAGGAGGCGGCGCAAATTCTGGTGAAGAGAAGAGATAGAGAATCTCAACCACTTATATCCTTCGTCCATGCCAAGATTCATGCAATGTGTACAGTAACCGTGCCACAAATCGCGGAAGGATCTAGGTAACCACCACGCAATGATTACGCCGCCTCGATCTTCGTGCACGCATTAAAACGATGCCTCGGTTCTGCAAAAGGCGGGCCCACCAACGGTCATGCTGACGGGAATATCTGTCAATGACGTGACTTGACCATGACTGGTGTCAGGATACGTCAGAGACCAAGTTCCGGCTTAGTTTGAATTTCAAGCTAGAAAACCGAATAGTGTATTCATAGGTCCGACTCATTTTGAGATCCAGATCATATCCTTTCTTTTGAAGTTTCAGGAACCCTTCAAGATTCTGCAAGCCGAAGATCAAGCTAGACAATGATGAAATCCGACTTTGGATCTTGGAGGCTTCCGGGGGCTGGTGTTGGGGATATACTTTCCGAGTATCCTTACCATACCTCACTGACCAGGGTGTCCCCACTTCGGGTTAGAGTTTTGCTTCACAGGTGACCCAGTTAGGGAGAATAGACGGAGTCCAATCCGGCTACGGGAAGGCCCAGAAGACTTGCCGACATAGGTCTATTATGTTACTTGTAGTTAAAGATGTACTCTGTAACCGACTCTTAGTCGTAGCTGGATAGGTCTTTCCTGTAAACCCTAGGCCGGATATCTATATAAGCCATCCTAGGGTAAGCCTTTAGGGAACCCTGACAATAGTCTACAATCTCAACTCGCACAGGCGAAACCCTTGTAACCCATATTCTGGCTCTACCATATTAGTGGATTGCTAGTAGGAGTAGGATCCGTCCAAAGCTGGCCGATTTGAACCTGGGTAAAGTTGTGTGCTCATTGTCCCGGAATACTGTACGTCTCACGCCCCTCTCTTTCACATGCCTCGAGGACCCCCTCATGGTGTACCTAACATCAATCCGACGACACTTGACCTTTCGTGAGACGGAAGACTCGCAGTGCAGAAGTATGCTCTCAGGTGATGATGCTTAATAGCACCGTTAAGAACCTAAGAGCAAAATCGCCGGCTTTGAGTGCCAAAAAGTCACTATTCCAGAATCCACAGAAAAACTTCAGAAAACGTGTAGACCAGAAAACTTAAGCTAACGCCCGTAGGCAGAATTTTCACAAGTGCAAATGCAAACTTGCGCATAAAGGGTTTATATGATCCAAAAATGAACAACTAAAGGAGATAAAATACTCAAAGAATATGAGTGAACCAAATGCTTTATTTCATTGATCATATAAGAAACTTATTACATAATATAAATGTGCTAAGTGTAAAAGGGACATAGCTGTGCTATGTTCCATGGCTGATCTGTCTTCGGGTAATCATCATCGAAGTCACGTTGCTTGCGCTTGCGATTTTTTGGCCTATATTTCATCTCGCAAATATCGACGAGGTAATAGGAACCATTTAGCAATGCTTTGCTTATGACGAATGGTCCTTCCCAAGGCGGGGATAGTTTGTGTGATTTCTCCTGCTTGATCCTAAGCACCAGATCCCCCTCTTTAAACGAGCGATGCTTTGCACGGCGACTATGGTAGCCTTGCAACTTCTGCTGGTAGATGGAGGATCTCTAGCATGCCAGCACGTGCTCTTCTTCAAGTAGGTCCACAGATAAGCGCCTGGATTCTTCAGCGTTATCCTCATTGTAGGTGGAAGTTCTTGGTGCATCGTGGAGGATGTCGGATGTGAGGGCTTCTTCTTCTCCACAAACCATGAAGAAAGGAGTCAAGCCAGTGGATCTGTTGGGTGTTGTTCTCAAACTCCACAAGACAGATGGTAATTTCTCCGCCTAGGCTCCAGCTGCTCTATGTAGCGGTGCCTCTAAGCGTGGCTTGATTATGTGCAGAATCAGTCCATTGGCCCTTTCAACTTACCCATTTGACTGCAGGTGTTCCATAGATGCTAGGTCAAGGCGGATGCCTTTTTCATGATAGTACTCCTCAACTTCTCCGAGAGATAGATTTCTGCCATTGTCGGTGATGATGCTATGTGGGAGACCAAATCTCACCACTAGATCCTAGACAAATTTTAGGGCTGTTGCCCCATCAAGCTTTCTAATGGGTTTAGCTTCAATCCATTTTGTGAATTTGTCCACTCCTACTAGCAAGTGTGTGAATCCATAGGGTGCTATTTGCAAAGGTCCCACCATGTCCAGCCCCTAGACAGCAAACGACCAAGTTATTGGTATTGTTCGCAATTCTTCAGCTGGAACACTTGGTTGTCTTGCATAAAACTGACACCCAAGGCATGTTTGTACCAACTTGTCAACGTCCGCCTTGGCAGTTATCCAGTAGAATCCTTGTCGGAAGACCTTAGCCACCAACGATCGGGGAGTGGCGTGATGCCCGCAATCTCCGAGATGTATTTCTCTAAGGATGTCAATACCTTGCTGTTGGGAGACACATCATAGGAAAACTCTTGTGGTACTTATTTTGTATAGCTGGTCGTCAATGATGACATAGCCTTTTGCTCTTCATACTATTTGCCGGCTTTCGACTTCATCGGCGGGCAAAGTTCCGTCTTGTAGATAGTCCATGAACGGTTTCGTTCAAGCCAGAGAGGTCCCTATTACTATGTTAACAAATGAATACACTCTATCCGGGTTGTAGGGGTCCGCTCCTTTCATGGATGGGGTCCGTAAATGTTCCAGAAAAATGCCTAGCAGAATTGGTCGACGAGCTGATCCAAGCTTTGATAGTAGATCTACCGCCTCAATATCCTCCCTTTTGACGTACTTGACTTTGTAGCCATCGCACTTGGCTATTTCGTCTACTTCGTCTCGATATGCCTCCATCATAGGGTTCCACGCGTTCCAGGTGCTAGCTACTTGCTGGGCAACCAAGTCGGAATCTCCATAGCAAACTATGCGCTTGATGCCAATATCCTTGGCTACGCGAAGTTCGTGAATGAGGGCCTCATACTCCACCATGTTATTGGTATCACTAAAGTGAATCTGCAGGACGTATTGCAACTTTTCTCCTGTTGGCGATTGTAATAATACACCAGCCCCCGAGCCATTGAGTAGCTTTCATCCATCAAAGTGCATAACCCAATATTCTGGCTCTGGAACAGGAGTGTCTTCTGGCAGTTCTGTCCAATCTGCAAGAAAGTCCGCCAATGCTTGTGGTTTGATAGCATCGCATCTCTTGTAGGTGATTTCAAAGGCGGCAAGTTCAATGCCCCACTTTGCCACTCTCCCTGTAGCATCGCTGTTGTTGATGATGTCGGACAGTGGAGCTTTGCTCACTACTGTGATAGGGTGCTCCTGGAAATAATGCCTTAGCTTACGTGAAGCAAGGAAAACTCCATAAGCTATCTTCTGGTAGTGCGGGTAACGCTGCTTGGATTCCGTCAAGACCTCGCTTACGTAGTAAACATGCCACTAAACTCTGTATTCGTGCGTTGGTTCCTTCCGCTCCACCATGATGACGATGCTGATTACTCGGTTGGTTGCCGCCATGTAAACTAACATAGGCTCCCTTGGTACCGGTGCTGCAAGTATTCGTGGGGAGGAGAGTATTATCTTCAACTCTTGAAGTGCTGCGTCAGCCTCGTCCGTCCATGTAAATTTGTCCGCCTTCTTGAGCAACTTGTAGAGCGGCATGGCCTTCTCACCAAGTCGGCTGATGAACCGGCTTACTAATGCAACGCAACCCGTGAGCCTTTGTATGTCCTTCATGCATGTTAGGCATTTGATGTTGAGGATGGCCTTGATTTTCCCTGGGTTCACCTCGATTCCACAATGCGAAACGATGAAACCCAACAGTTTGCCGGAGGGTACCCGAAGACGCACTTCTTGGGGTTCAACATCATGTTGTATTTCCGATTTGATTTCTTTGACATTACCGCAATGTCGTCCATGTAAGCATGTACGTTGCGACCTATTTTATCGTGTAGACAATGTTGCATCATCCGCTGGTAAGTAGCACCAGTGTTTTTCAACCCAAAGGGATCGTGACGTAGCAATATGTGCCATAGGGTGTGGTAAACGAAGTGGCCAGTTGGTCCGACTTTCGCATCCAGATCTGGTGGTATCCTGAATAGGCATTGATAAAACACAGAAGTTCCGAGCCAGCCATCGAGTCAATGACTTGATCAATGCGAGGCAAAGCAAACGGATCCTTCGGACATGCTTTGTTCAAGCCGGTGTAATCAACACACATTCTTAATTCATTGGTTCCCTTTTTGGGGACAAGTACAGGATTTGCCACCGAACGGGTGTGAATAACTTCTCGAATAAAGCCAGCCTTAAGTAACCTAGCTATTTCTTTGCCTATAGCCCTTCGTCTTTTATCACCAAAGCATCGTAGAGGTTGCTTCACTGGTTTGGCATTGGGATCAATATTAAAGCTATGCTCGGCAAGTTCCCTAGGTACACCTTTCATGTCGGCAGGTTGCCAGGCAAAGATGTCCCTATTCTCACGGAGGAACTCAACGAGTGCACTTTCCTATTTGGGATCTAGGCCCATGCCAATGGCGGTGGTCTTGGAGGAATCTCCTTCGACAAGCTCCACCTGTTTGGTCTTGATGGCGGCCTTGAAGGCGGGTTCGGCAGCAGTGATCTGCTTCTTCGAAGCCGGCATCTTCGAGGCATCGACCTGGTTCTAGATCTCCTTGAACTCCTCACCATAGAGGACTTCTTCGGCGAGGGCGGCTTCGCTGAGCTCGCACTCCCGTGCCTTGGAGAAGCTTCTGTCAACGGTGATGATGCCATTTGGTCCGGGTATCTTAATCTTGTTATAGACAAAGCATGGCCTTGCGAGGAAGGAGTGGAAGATGTCGCGTCCAAAGATGACGTGGTACACGCTCTTGAAAGGCACCACTTCAAAGGTCATGCGTTCTTGGCGGTAATTTTTAACATCGGCAAAAGCGACTGGAAGGGTGATGCAGCCCAGGGAATTTTCTTGTCGGCCGGGGACAACCCCATGGAACACGGTGTTGCTCTTCCTTAGCTGGGTTTCCGTCAAGTTCATCTTGTGCAGTGTATCTAGGTACATTATGTTGATACTGCTTCCACTATCCACGAGGCACTTGGTGAACTTTGTGTTGTCAATAAAAGAGTTGATGACCATGGCATACCGGTTCTCTGTTGGGATAAGATATGGGTGATCTTTCCTATCCCAGGTAATTGGAACTTCCGACCACCTGACATAATGGGGAACCGGAGGGAGGGTAGCCATTAGTATCCTTAGAGAGGTTTTCTGGGCCCGGACGGTGGGGGTGCCAAGGAAAGTGTGGTAACATGGAGCCTTCTTTTTGAAGGGATTTTTCCCTTTATCCTCTCCCTTGTCGGAAGATTTTGGTTCCACATCTTCATCCATATCACTTGAATCCTTGGGCTCTTCCTCTTTCTTCTTCCCTTTGCCCTTTTCGCGGGGACTTTTTTTCTGACTTTGCTTGTATCCGTACTCAGGGTCCTCCTTGAGATCATTGACAAACTTGCATTGGCGGTTGGTGTGGGTGGCTTTACCGTTGGCGTCGAGATGGATGAAACACGGCATATCACGGTACTCTTCGTACGTTTGGGGAACGTGGGGCGCTGAGAGTGTAGCGTCACTCCTCTGCTGGCCACTGCTAGCCCCCGACCATGTCCACGCTGTCCGCCTCCGCCTCTGCCAGTGAACGTTGTGGCGACCATGTCGGCTGCTTGCTTCTCTTCAGACGAATTCTTCCGCTTGTTAGTATTATTGTTTTTTCTGGCCTGGGTAGGGATTGCTATTGCCGACAGTGATTCGTGCGCATCGTCATCAGTAGCGTCGAACTCGCTAGCCATGTCGATCATTGTGTTGAGGGTGAGCTCATTGTTGTCTTGCTCGCGCTTTAACTTATGGTGGAGAAAAGTTCCCTTTTCCAGACCGTCGACGAAGGTGGCCATAGCGGTCTGTTCGTGCACCCCTGCGCAGGAATTTTTCATATCCAGCCAGCGAGAGAGGTAAGCACGAGAAGTTTCATCCTTTTCTTGCACACACCGCTAGAGGTGTTCGACAGTATAGGGCGTTTGTACGTGCCCTTGAAATTCTTGGTGAAGGCTTCATGCATGTCCAACCAATTGCATATTGATTTCTCTGGTAAGTTATCAATCCATTGCTGGGCAGTGCCGGTCAACATGAGTGGGAGGTACTTGACGGCGACATTGGGGTTTCCCCCTGCGATGTGAATTGCTTCGCTGTAATCCTGCAACCACGTTGCCGGCCTGGCGGTGCCATTGTAGGGCTTGATGGTCTTGTCTATCCGGAGACGCTTGGGGTAAGTTGTGGCTCTTATTACTAGTCCAAAACAACTTGGCCCAAGGTATGGGAGCTCCCAAGCTTCTTGGATCTTGTCTAGCCGTGATCACGCGTCATATGGCTCTGGCTACTTCCCTTTTCCGTCATGGGGAGGGGAGTTGTGGCGCGATTTTTGAGATCCGCCATGGCCTCCGCCATGATGGCTGCTAGGTGGCGACGGTGGCGGTGGAGGCGGTGGGTTAGCCTTCTTGCTATGGCCCTCCTGTGACTGTTCACGCCTGTCGCGGTTGCTTGTCGGATGTGGCGGCTCCTTATGGGACCTGCTCCTGTGTCCTTCATTGCGGCTACGCTCTCCGGTATGCCGAGGCTGCTCTCCCTGGTCGTGTATAACGACAGCGGATTGGGACCACCTTGGTGGTGGAATGCTTGTACGATGGCGCGGCTCTGGTTCCTCGTGACGTCGAGATAATGTTGGAGGTGGCGACCGGCGGGGACGAGCCTTTTCTCCATGATCGAAGGATATGGGGATTGTGTCAGTCCTATTACGTGCCTCTATCCATCTTCGCTCTGTGGAGCCTGTGTGGGATCCCTCGTCATGGGGAGATTTTGGCCTTCTGCGGCTGTTCAGGGTTGACTGGCAAAGCTCCGAGTTGGACTCAAGCCTCTGCGAGGTAGCCTTTTCCTGTTGCTTGCATGCCTTGGCGACGAGGTCATACACTTGAGCAACTGCTTCTGGCGACCTGTCCTATTCCAGGAGGGCCTTAGCGACGGTGATGTTGAGGGCGGGAGTTGGCATGACTTGCCTCCCCTCTGAATCAATGTATGGGGTCGATTTTGTCGGCTTGGAGCCCTCATACCCTAACCTGTGCCAAACGCCAGGATCTTCGACGACGTGAGCTGGTGCCTTCTTTGACTTTTGCTTCAACAACAACTGCTTGTACTCAGCCTCCATAGCTCTTGCCGCCTTAATGGATCGCTACGCCCTAGCCATTTCTTCGTCCATCTTAGCGCCCTGCTCCGCGATGCACTTGGCCTCCACCAAGATTGCCGCACGCTTCTCGTCAAGTTCCGTAAGACTCCGGATATGGGCGACGGTGATAGGCTCAACGAGAAGTGCGCCGTATTTGAAACAACATATGAATGCAGGGGTCCAACCAATTTATTTAAGCAAACCAAACAAAATAAAACTAAAAACAAAAACAAAGACGCTCCAAGAACAACACAATTGTGCATGAAACAATAAAAATAAAGTGTTTTGGAAGAAACCCTGAGATATTTATTGATGAAGAAGGGGATGCCTTGGGCATCCCCAAGCTTTGACGCTTGTACTTCTTGAATATTTCTTGGGGTGACACGGGTGGCATCCCCAAGCTTGAGCTTTTGTCCCTACTTCATCTCATCACATTATTCTTCCCTACACTTGAAAATTTCCTCCATACAAAACTTCACACAATCTTCATTAGCAACATTAGTGTATTCAAGATAATAAGTCTTTCAGTTTAGTTTCGACACAAGAAAAACTTCCATTAAAACATAAGCTACTGTAGCAATTCCTTCTAAAAGATAAAGTGATCAAAGAGAACTCAAAGAGAAAGAGATTAAGAGGCAAATGCAAATAATGGCAGAAATCTGCCAAAACATACCAGCAGGTAAAAACCGATTTTCCAAAGACCTTCTGTTGCTCAAATTGAAAAGTGCTAAACTGATGAAAGTTAGACAAAAACCTAGGGCATAAGCACAGAAAATTACAGCTCAATTAGACATACAGAGATGTTTCACGATTTTTTATAGTAAAGCACAAAAATCTGTTTCGGGACAACAACTTTCCCAAGTCTTACTTCTCTCTCATTAGAGGTTATTCTTGGCACAAAATCCACACAAAAAGGATAAGGAGAGGTTATTACTGAGGCAATAACTTCCAAGACTCAACAAAATAAAACTTACTGAAAGTAAAAATAATTTGGGTTATCTCCCAATAGTGCTTTTCTTTAACGTCTTTCAGCTAGGCATATGAAGCAAGATTCAAGTATTTTCAAATGAAGAAGCATTAAGATCAAATTTCTTGCCCCTACCTTTCTTACCTTTATTCTTATCTTTAGGGAACATATGATTGTTTGGTGGAGAAGCAAAATGCATGATGCCTTTTCCCACATCTATTTTTGCTCCAAGGAGTTTTAGTAGGGATCTTCCAAGTGTAATTTGTCCTTTTCCTACACATTCAATAACAAGATAATTAGTGGATACCACTTTCCCTAGGATCTGTGTAAACACTCCTTCAGCTATTCCAATGGAGAATATTGTGGCATTATTGGTAAGAGATATTTCTTATCCTCCCTCGGAAAGTCCCCAAAGATTCAAAGATATCATTAGGCATAAGACATAATTCATACATGATATCACAACAAGCATAAAAAGTTTCATTATTTATAACAACTTTGACCGTAGGAAGCCATTTTGAAGATTCATAATTTATTAGAACATATTCAAGATGCTCTCTAAGCATGTTATAGCATTCTTTTAAACTAGCCGTGTTGGTCTCAAGAGTGTTTAATCTAGCAATAATGTTTGTAAAGGAGGAATCGGATTTGCTAGGCAAGTTATATGTTGCAACCAACTTTTTTATCGCATTAAAAGCTTCACCCTCATTACACTGGAGGAAATATCCTCCTACTACAGCATCCAAAGCATATCTATAACAAATAGCAAGAACAAAGTAGAAACTACTAAGAAATAACCCTGGAGTCATTTTAGGTTTAGTTTTTTTCATGTAAATCAGAAATCTCGACCAAGCTTCTTTGAAACTCTGTTCAATTCCTTGTTTGAAAGTAAGAATCATTTCCTTAGGTGGCATAGTGATTGGTGCAATGCTAGACATAAAAGCAACTTGGAGTAGGAATTTTTTGTGTGTTTTTGATAAAAGGAGTAAACCAGTACAACTATTTTTTGTGTGTTTTTGATAAAAATAAACAAGCAAACAAAGCAAAAATAAACTAAGCAAAACAAAAACAAAGTAAAGAGATTGGTTGTGAGAGACTCCCCTTGCGAGAATCTTCTTTCTCCCTAAAAAGTGATTGACGAGGAGGAAGAGATTGAAGCTGTCCTTAACTCCCCGGCAACAACACCAGAAAAGTGCTTGATGGCTCAAGATATGTAGAGCTTGTTGAGAACCCCAATAGGAAGGTATGATGAGCACAGCAGCAAGTTTCCCTCAGTTATGAATCCAAGGTTATCGAACTAGTACGAGTAAGGAAACAACTCCAAGGTGTTGCTAATAACTTAGAATCTTGCACAACACAACCACAGAAGTTTGCCCCAACTTACAGTGAGGTTGTCAATCACACTGGTTTTGCTGAAAACAAAGGATTAAACATATAGTGTGGAAGATAGTAATTGCTTGCAGAAAGTAAATAGTAAACGGTAAATAGTAGATGGTATATCAATGGTAAAGGAATGGAATGGGGTCCACAGTTCACTAGAGGTGTTTCTCCTTAAGATAAATAGCATGTTGGGTGAACAAATTACATCGGGGCAATTGACAGATTGAGAAAGCATAACAATTCATACACTAGACATCTTGACTCCTATGAGATTTGATTGGGCATTACAACATAATTCATAGACCGTAATCCAATTGCATCTATGACTAATAATCCACCTTCAGGTTATCATCCGAACCCCTTCCAGTATTAAGTTGCAAGCAACAGATAATTGCATTAAGCAAAGTGTGTAAAGTAAACAATACAATTGGCCCATGGACAAATGATTATTGTTTTCTCCCTAGTAGCAACAACACATCTACAACCTTAGAGATTTCTGTCACTTCCCCAGATTACTAGAGACATGAACCCACTATCGAGCATAAATACTCCCTCTTGGAGTTGCAAGCATCTACTTGGCCACGATAGCTACTAACAACGGAGAACATGCAAGATCACAAATAACATAGACATGATAGAATCAATAATCAATCTGACATAGTATCTCAATATCCATCAGATCCTCGCAAACAAAACATATAGGATTACAAATAGATGATCTTGATCATGAACGGAGCTCACAAGATCTAAACATGATAGCACAAAGGAGGAGAACCAACCATCTCGCTACTGTATGGACCTATAGTCCAAGGGTGAACTACTCACGCATCACCCCGGAGGCTGGCATGGTGATGAAGAAGGCCTCCAGGATGATCTCTCCCCTCTGGCAGGGTGCCGGGAAGAGCTTCGGATCCCCTGATCTAGGGATGAAGATAGCGGCGGCTACAGACTCTTTCGTGGATTTTTGATCGGGTCCTTAGGGTTTATGCCTCGGAGACTTTTATAGGCGAAAGGGCAAGGTCGGTGGAGCTCTAGGGGGCCCACACCTGGGCCTAGTGCGCCTAGCCCTAGGCCGCGCGCTCACCAGGTGTGGCCACCCTGGTGCACCATCTCATCTCCCTTTCGGTCTCCGTATTGCTTCAGGTAAAATATTGACTTTGGCTTTTGTTCCATCCAATTTCGAGAACATTTCTTTACTAGCTTTTCTGAAACCAAAAATAGCAGAAAACAGGCAACTGGCACTGTGACATCTTGTCAATAGGTTAGTTCTAGAAAATGCATAAAAGTATCTCAAAATGTAAACAACACATAAGAAAGTTGATATAAAACAAGCATGGAACATCAAAAATTATAGATACGTTTACGACATATCAATCTCCTGCTCAATCTCCCTCATAATAGCATCGTATTTCTCCGAGCTAGCATCCGAGCCACCACCATCCATATTGATGTCGGCGTATAGCACGTCAAGGACGGAGTCGGAGTTGGCTTCAGTGTTGGCGATGGCCGATGTGGAGGGTGATGGAGGCGGGCCATTGTTGTTGTTTCCTTCAGCTTCTGGCCCAGGCATAGCCTAGGTGTTTTCCTTAGTGTCTGCATATTTGTTGACGATGGTGACCATCTCACTAAGGGTGAGAGGACCTGCGGCCTACCGTCTTAGGAGGGTATGCCGGAGGAGTGTTCCGGGTGTGAGCCCTTCCACGAAGTGGTACATGATCTCGTCAGTGCGGTCGCCTTCTAGGGTTTCCCTCACCCTCATCCATCTGGCAAGGTATTCGCGGGGAGGTTCTCCATCCCTTTGAACGCATCTGGCTAGATCGAAGATGGTGACTACGCCGACAAAGTGTGACCTGCGCATCTCTAACGCTCGGGGAAGCCAAGTGGATTTGCGGGGTCCTTCCACCTTTATATCCTGCACAAGGGCGGTTTGGGTGGTCCTTGAATTTTCCTGCTCTGAGCCACCATACTCCAAGGAGAGGTATGGCCTAGATCCTTCCGCGAACGTGTCCTGATCATAGGCGGTCCGTGCGGGGCTTGACGAGTTTCCGACTTCCTGGGAGCTAGGACCCGAGTCGGTTTTGCTGATGAAGATGTGGATGTCTCCGAAGGGGATGACGGAGCAGCACATAGGGTTCTTCTTCACCAGCACCCAGAACTCATCTTGAGGGACGATCGGGACGTTACCGGAGAACAGAACATGTCCGATGGCTACGGTGTCGCTGATTCCCGCGAAGAGATTGCCTTGCCCGGTGTAGAGCTCGAAGCGCCTCTTACCCCATGGTGGGCGCCAACTGTCGTGGTATTGCCGACGAGTACACCATGGAGGGGTCCTCATGGTGCGTGTTTAGAGACGTGGGGTAAGGTGGAGAGTTGGTGGGTATGAGGTTACATAGCTTACCCAGGTTCAAGTCCCACAACGGTGGCGGAACTCTACTCCTGCTATAAATCACTATAATGGCAATACGCCGAGTTACAGAGATAGGTTCACAGTGCAAGGTGTTGTGCTAGGCACTTGTTGTTATCTGATGTTGTGCCCTAAAGGCTCCCGCAGGACGGCTTATAAAGGCGCCAAGACCTAGGGTTTATAGGGAAAGGTCCTTGCCAGACAAGGTAAAGAGTCCTACACTAATACGAACTAGTCTTTCGTGTCTTGTACTCCAAGGCTCCGAGTATGTCGGTGACTCCTGCGTAGCCTTCCTTTAGTCGACATGGGCCTCCCTTCTGGATCTGTCTAACTGGGCTGCCTAGCAGGCCATAGGCCTTGCTACCAACTATGGGCCACCCGGGTTATGCGGACTGGTGACATGCTATGAGGATACCCATATAGCATATCCCCAACATTGGGTTTTGGGTATAAGAGCAATAATAAAGTAAAGTAAATCAACTGAGTACAGAAAGTAAGTATCGCGTATGTAACACCCTTAGAATCGGCCCTATGCAAGTTTTAGCGATCCCCGCCAAACTCGCATAGAAACGATTCAAAGGTGCCCACCAGGCACTTTCGTGCGGGTGGAAAACGAAGTAATATCATTACACAATAGTCCTCGATGGAACCCACAAAACATATATATACAACAGCGACTCAAAGAGTCAAGAATACAGATTTACAGTACAAAGATCCAAATCACCTTGAAATCGATACAACGTCCGAGTACGGACAAGATGCAAATTGAGCTAAGAGCCCTGAAGAATAACCAATGGCGTCCATAACCCTGCCCAGGCCAAGCCGGAAGGGTAACCCTGCTAACGACGTCGATCTCAAAACCTGCTTAAACAAAAGGGGTGCCGGCAAAGGGCAAAGGAAAAAGAGAGAGCGGTCAAGATCGAGGCCAAGACAGCGAGGCTAGAATTCCGGTCCTCGCCTACATAGGTATGGTGGATCGGCAGCAAAGCATGCACTAACAACCTATAGAGACTCAATATAATCGGCTATCAGAGAGGGATAAGAAAGACCTATTCGGAACCACCCTAATACTATCACCAAGCATACCCATCCTGGTATTTCCCCCTCGATACCAAACGAGGAAGTCAACCGAGGAACTCACACAGTTGGCAGTTTTATTTATTCTGTTATAGTTGCGGTAATTACTAGTCAAATATAGATAGCATGAGTCATCCTGATATAATAAGCAGTGGGCACTTTTAGTTAACCATTCCGTTGTAGTTGCAACACTTACTAGTCAGATACAATTAACATGAGATATCCCAAACCCAGCAGTTGTTGATACTTTTATTTAGCCATTCCATTGTAGTGAAGCTGATTACTAGTCATATCGGAGACAAGTCGAATTATAACAGTAAACTTTAGTTATAGTTGTCTATGATCGAGAACTGTGCTCCAAGTCGTCCATAACCACGGACACGGCTTTTCGAAAAGATTTAACCCTGCAGGGGTGCACCAAAGTATCCACACGCACTTCGACCCTTTTTGCCAGATCAGTTAACATACACCCATCGGTATGTCGGCGGGGCCTAAGTCATGACGTTTCCCAGATCCAAAGCAAGTACATGGGGGCCACCCCACTAAGCTACCCGCAACGAAGTCGGCCGGTCTCCGAGACGGACTCAGGGTTTGCGTCAGTGGCTGTAAACGACTGGGAACCCGAAAGTGTGACTGGGCTTGTCGATACTGAAAAACACTCCAATCCTAAACAAGACAGTGCGATTGCACAATTTTAAATAAAGCAGTAAAGCATGGCATAAGTACAGGATAGTAATAAAGCTCCAAACTACTTTGTGGCCCCCAGTACAATACTTTGAAATCAGGTACTAATCGATGGGGGTGCCCACACACCCCACCTGTGGTTAGCGCGCTCGATCTCGGAACAGGTGTCAAGAACTCGGTGTCCCACGGCACCAAAGGAGCGGTTAAAAACCAAATATTGTCTATTACCCACCGGTGCCTCTGCATTACCTACTTTCAATTTTAGTTATTAAACAGTAATTAAAGCCATGATCATCTCCAACATTAAACATGCAGCATCACTCCAACAACTGTGGTACTTGACGACACGCAACAGCACTTGAGCAAGCGACTACGACGCGCAAGTCCAACTATCTACCAATCAACAGGTAATAGGATGTGTCCAAGGCAATATAAGGCTGCAAGGGATATCACGGGTATGAAAACTAGAGCATCGCAACACAGATAGCAATAGATCAACATGAGGGAATAAATACTATAAAAGTAAGATAGGTAGAAAGGGGGAGATTGCTCGCCTGGAAACATTGCCGAAGGTTCATCCAAAGGCCGGGGGCGAAGCTCACATCAACTCAACGGCCTTATCCGCGAAGAAGCAAAACACTAGAATAAACACTGGATGCACTATTTAATACTACGGCAAAAGATCGGGCATGATGCATGTATGATGTATGACATGGCAAGATGCGATGCAAAAGGCAATATTAACGGAACCGGGGTCCCGGCAAATATTTAAGTGGTTCAAGTTGTTTAGATACCCCACAATTTAAATGTTGTCTTAACATGGCAAAAGATAGCACCGGTTCGCTACACAAATTTAAATGGGACCAATATAAGACTAGATTTGCCCGCATATGGATCCCATATTTAATTATTAGATGAGTTGACAAAATAACCCCAAACACCCACAATATGTATGCGAGTGTGAATAATTAAATATGCAACATGTGTATATACCATTTAATAAAATAGGGGCTCGGATAAAAGGGGTCACACATTAGAGGGTCTCGATGATCTTGTGGGTTCCGAGGGGTGCGGGTTCGGTGTTGACGTCCGTGAAGGAAGCTCGGTGTTCCGTGACGAAGGCCTTGAGGTACCACCTTATTCTCCGGTGGCGAACTTGGGGACGACATCGGGTCTCCGGGTCCAGGGTCTCGGTGCTCCGTGTCGACGGCTTCATGGTTCCACGGTCCTCGGCCCCAAGTTGATGTTCTATGGATTCGGGAACGAAGGCACCATACCTACTTCCTCTGCTTGTCAACACTTCCTTGCATATCTTCACAATCCAACCAACACAACACCATACCCAACACAAGTGGTGTTCCAACACGACAACACAACACACAAGCAGATGCTTGCTGCACAAGATGTTGGTGAACGGTGGCCGACCGTACTGCAGGGAGACGGACGTGCATATCCTGGGAGATGAGCTAGGGACCGCAGAGGCGCAGGCGCAGCGACGGATGACGGCGGACATCACACGGGAGATAGCTGGACGGAGGAACTCCGGCGGAGTATGACCAGAACAAAGAGGAAGGTGCAACCACGGCGGTGAGACACACAGAGGACGGCGAAGATGGGGTCGACGCGTGCCTGCACGCGAGTGGAGGGCAGCATCCAGAGATGCGCGGGGGGAGCGGTGGCTGGCGGCGACGCACCAGGAGGCGACTAGCATGTAGGCCGGTGGCGCTCGAGGACGAACCTCTGCAGCGGAACAGCGGCCAGGCCCTTGACGGCAGAGGGAGCGGTGACGGGCGCTGAGCGCGGTGGCGGGCGGCCATGGCAGAGGCAGACTGCAGACGAGGCGCCAGCGACGACGGTGATGGGACCGCGGCGGTTGCAGAGAGCGAGCCGGGCAGTGGCGCTAGAGGCAAGGCCGACGGGGAGGAGCTCATCCGGGAGCGGTTGCTGTGGGGCTAGAGGAGGCCGCGGCCGGCCGTGGAGCTCGACGGGGAGGGCGGCGTGGCCTGGCGCGGAGGCGGAGGAGGGCGGAGACGGTGACCGAGGGCATGGGACGCTCGGGAGGCGGCCGGTGCAGAGAGATGAGGGCGGCCTGCGGCCGGAGGAGCTTCGTGGGCGGCGGGGTCGCCGATGGGGGAAAAACGAGAGAGCCGACAGAGGGACGAGGAGGAGGTGAGGACGCGTTCCGGAGTGCGGGAGCTCGCGGAGGGAAGGGAGCATCTGGCTCGGGGGCGAGGAGAGGAAGGCGCCGGAGGTGGCGGCGCTCGGGAAGGGAGAAACTTGGGGGAGAGGAAGGGGATCACGGGCACTGCGGGGTGGGTCTCGCGGCCAGGTGGGCCAGGGGTCGCGGGCTTTGACCAGGGGGAAGGGAGCGTGCGTGGGGAGTGGGGTCGGGGTGGGGCCAACGGGCGTGGCTTGCGCGCCTGCGTGCGTGAGGAGAGGTGGGCGTGGGGCCAGGCGATGGGTGCGGGGCGCGCCAGGTGGGGCTGGGGTGCGGCAGGTGGAGGCGGAGGACAGGTGGTTGGACCAGGTGGGTCAGCGCGGCGACGTGGCGTGCTGCGAGTGGAGGAGGTGATGTGGCTGGTTGGTGGAGGAATAAGGGTAGGCTAGGTTTAGGTAGAAAAAGGGTTTGGGGTGTTTTTGGGATAGGTAGAATTTTTATCTGGAGGTGGCCGGCCGGGCTTTCGGGCCTGGCTGGCTGCCTCCTAAAAAAAATAATTTAAATATTTTATTTATTAAAACGAGGCTTTTGCAAACCGTTGGTAGACAAAACAAAATAATCTGGAGACCCGGACATTGGATTTGAACTAAAGGCGGGGTATTTAGAAAACAAAATATGTTTTTCGAAAATAGTTTCAGACAAACAAATGCATGATGATGACGATGCTCAAATGCAATGTGGCATGGTGACATGAGAATGCGGTCATGATGATGCAATGCACAAAAACAACGCGATTTTCTAGTAGTGGTTTTTGCGGGGCGCCACAGCGTATGTAAGAGAGATTGGAACTGTAGTAGGGAAAAAGTATTCTCAGTGAGTAGAGGTTACACCACTAGTATTGTAAGGATCTAAGATAAAGATTATCATCATGAAAATTCTCAACTATGTATGTGTAGGAGGAACTCCGTAATTGGACAAATAGGCAGCAATAGCTGCTCACATTGTCCTCATAACCACATCAGTCAGCAATCGACATCAATCGAATTACTATGCTATTAAGGAACGTAATCCCGTAGGACGTACCCCATGGCATGTATAGTGTTCCGTGAGTTTCCTCGGTTCCCAATTTGATACGTAAGGGGTGCCAACAACTTTATAGTCACTATAAGTGCTAGCACACCGCTGTCTACCAACAAGTAGTTTCCTCCATCGAGTCCCCATGAGAGGCAAATATTGAGAGGTCGACTTCTCTCAACATCAAGATGTAGAAAATTTAACACATGGTCACAACGATGAATATCATAATAGACTTTATCTTATTTCAATCTCATACTAGGGTTTATCCATCTCCCCAAGAACTAATGATCTACTCAGACATGGAGGCAATCAACATCATAGCAATGGTAATGAAACAATCATAGATGAATAGTACTTGTATAAATCCACAACGAGTACGAGAATTACAACAAGATCTAGACAAGATGTAGATGGGATGGATGGGGATGGTGGTGATGCAGCGGTGGATGATGAAGATCGATGCCTTAGCCTCCTGGATCTACACAGGGCGAAGATGGATCCTTGGTCGATGAGTTCCCCCTCCAGATGCCTTCCGGAGGTGAGGTTTCTATGATTTCTGGGTGTTCTGTATGTCGTCTCCTCGAACCAATTGCACGAGGTGAGACTATGATGAGGCAGAGGCGGCACCAACTATACAGCCAGAGCTATATGGCTGGAAAAGTTGCTCCGGTCGTATAGTTGATTGTTGGACTCTCTACCTCCCTTGTTCGCTTCTGGTTTTCTTCTAGTATTATTAATATTTCCCAAATAAGCGATTTACGTTGTTTTTTACTCCTTTTCTCCACAGTACAACTGCTCCAAGAATTGTATCCATTGGATCCATCATCTGTCCTGATCCTGGTGAAAACAGACATAAAATGTGCACGCGAGCGAGCACCGTAAAATACCAAGATCCTACATCTACAATGCAAAATAATAATGCAAAACATGATGCAAATATGAACTCATCAGTTGTGCACCCAAAGGCCGGGGAGATGACTCTATACTACCTAGCACAATGCACAACATGGTTTCTTATGAGCAATCTAAGGTAATACACACTCACTCCCCAATCACGTTCGGTGACTATTTTAATTATCAATCAAAACTAAATGAGAAACACAAACTCCTGCCTCATAGTTCACAACATTTACAACATAAAGCGATGATCCTACCAAACCAAGTTCCATCAGCTTAAATAGATGGCAGAACAAGGTTTAAAAGGATCATCACTTCCATTTCATTGTGGTGTGTATGTAATCATCGACAGTCGCATAATTGAACAACTAATTTTTGTGCCTCATATTAGGCATTGCATGTCCAAGATCAATCATAATAGGCATGCTATGAAGCAAGCTATTAGGATGTTGGCCACAAAATGCAAAGTAATCATTGGCCTATAAGAAGAACATGAATAGTGAAAAAATCCCCAATTTTTCACTGTTTGGGAAACCCTAAACCCAAAAATCTGCCTACATATAGCCACTAACAAGCATAGATGGAACCAAGGTATCGGTAGATCTAGTGGTTACAAAGCCACCACAAAAAAGCAAAGACCCTAACCTATCAAATCGACAAAACAAGCACATATCGGTACAAATCTATCATGCATGTCAATCATACTCGCAGAATAAGATGGTAACACATAGATCTGCGCTGCTAAGGCTTAGAGAGGGTGGTTTTAGGCCCTACCGCCATTGTTGCAGGTTTGGAGCTTCAGGTTTCCTAAGGAGGAAGAAGCAGTCGTAGTCGTTGATCCCTTGTAGCCAGGAGAAGCGTAGTTCTCGCCTAGAACTACCACCATTTGCTGCTCTTGCAGTGGTCTTTAATCCACCAGCAGGAGAGGAACCACTGACGGTGAGACGGGAGGAAGGAGCGGTTGTGAATGGGGAGAGAGAGAGTGGTGAGCAAGCGGTGAGGGGATTTATAGCGCGCATTCTCGATGCGTCACGAGCCCCCCGCTCTTCTCCATGCATGCTCTCATGTGCCGAGCTTTGCCTCGCCAGGGCTTGTTGATACGTCGTAAACGTATTTGTAATTTTTGATGTTCCATGCTTGTTTTATATCTACCTTCTTATGTTTTGTTCACACTTTGAGGTATTTTTCTACATTTTCTGGAACTAACCTATTAACAAGATGCCGCAGTGCCAGTTGCCTGTTTTCTGCTGTTTTTGGTTTCAGAAAAGCCAGAAAAGAAATATTCTCAGAATTGGAGGAAACAAAGCCTGAAGTTCCTATTTTTCCCGACATGAGAGGGAGTCCAAAGCAGAGACGGAGGAGGGCCAGGGGCTGGCCACACCATAGGGTGGGGCGGGTCCCCCTGGCCGCACCACCAGGTGGTGTGGGCCCCTCAGGCCTCCATCGACCTTGCCCTTTCGCCTATATATTCCCCTCGGGACGAAAAACCTAAGTACCAGATCAGAATCCCACGAAAAGTTCCACAGCGCCGCCACCACCGAAGAGGAGATTCGGGGGACAGAAGTCTCTGTTCCAGCACGTTGCCGGGATGGGGAAGTGCCCCCGGATCCATCTCCATCGACTCCACCACCATATCCATCGTTGTTGTTGACTCCCATGATGAGGAGGTAGTAGTTCTCTCTTGAGGATAAGGGCTCTACAAGTAGCTACGTGTTCATCTCTCTCTCTATGCGTGATCTTATTGAGATCATGAGCTTTGTAATCTAGATCTATTATGCTACTCAAGTACTTTAATTAATCTCTGCTTATCCCCACGTGTGTGAAGTTGACAGTGTGCACATCGTGTGGCACTTTGTCTAAGGTTACATAAATACTTATCATGAGTATAATTTGAGTTGGATCTCTCTATGAGATTGTGGTGTTTGTTGGAACTATCTAGTGCTCAAGGTGATAGTGAGGGGTTATCTATATGGGGAATGCGAACTTTAAGGTGTGCTGTTATAGCCCTACATCGTCCAACCGGAGAGTAGTTTATGGTAGCATATTGAAGATAAGATATTTATATGAGAGTGTCCACTAGTGAAAGTATGATCCCTAGGCCTTGTTTCTAAGCATTGAAACACCATTTACAATCAGTCCTGTTACATGTTTGTTTGCTGCCACTCTATTTCAGATTGCAATTACCACTTATAATCATCCAAATTACTTGTATTTCACTATCTCTTCACCGAACTAGTGCACCTATACACCTGACAAGTGTATTGGGTGTGTTGGGGACACAAGAGACTTCTTGTATCTTGATTGTAGGATTGCTTGAGAGGGATACCTTTGACCACTTCCTCCCTGAGTTCGATAAACCTTGGGTGGTCCACTTAAGGGAAACTTGCTGCTGTTCTACAAACCTCTGCACTTGGAGGCCCAACACTGTCTACAAGAATAGAAGTGTGCGTAGACATCAAGATATTTTCTGGCGCCGTTGCCGGGGAGGTAAGGTAAAAGGTACTCACATCCTCTGGCTACTAAGCTATCTTCTAGTACTGTTGCTGGTGTGTGAGTGTTCAAAGTTATTTCCTTTAGATTTTGCAATTATATATTTTTATTTCTTTTTTATTTTCACTAGTTAGGCTTAATGGAAAACAACAACAAAATTAAAGAGCTTTATAGTATTTATCTTGAGTTAGGACATGAAGTGTTTGAATAGAAAATTAAAAAACATATGGAACTTTATTTGCATGCTAATAGCAATGTTATTAGTATGAATTCTTTGAACACCATTATTGCTAATGCTATGGAAAAGTCTAAGCTTGGGGAAGCTGGTTCTAATGAGCATGCTATTTTTAGTTCCCCAAGCACGTAGGAGAAAATTTACTTTGATAATACTATACCTCCGATATATGATGATTACAATGATGAGTATGATATTTTCAGTCCACCTACTATTGAGGAGAAAATTCATTATGATTACAATATGCCTCCTATATTTGATGATTATGGTGATGAGAATAATAACGATAGCTATTTTGTTGAATTTGCTCCCACTACAATTAATAAGAATGACTATGTTTATGTGGAGAGTATTAATTCTTTTATGCATGTGGCTCATGATAAGAATCTTTTATGTGATAGTTATATTGTTAATTTTATTCATGATGCTACTGAAAGTTATTATGAGAGAGGGAAACATGGTTTTATGTATCTCAACAATATTAAGTGTCCCCTCTTTATGTTGAAATTTTTGAAGTTGCACTTGTTTTGCTTTCCTGTGCTTGTTGCTTTGTGCTTTCATGACTTGTTTCTTTACAAGATTATTTTTCATAGGAAGTGGGTTAGACTTAAATTTGTTCCATATTTGCTTCTTAATGCTCTCTTTTACTTCAATTCATATTTCTTATGTGAGCATCATCGAAATTATCATGCCTATCTTAATGGCTATAAAGAAAGAGCTTTTGGGAGACAACCCATTATATTTTTACCTTCAGTTTATTTTTGTTTTGTTTTGTCTTGGAAGTTATTGCTTCAGTAATAACCTCTCCTTATTGTTTTTGTGTGGTTTCTGTGCCAAGAATAACCTTAATGAGAGAGAACTAAGACTTGGGAAAGTTGCTGTCCCGAAACAGATTTGGTGCTTTACTATAAAGAATTGTGAAAAATTCATGTACGTCGGATTGAGCTGTAATTTTCTGTGCTTATGCCCCATGTTATTATCTAACTTTCATTAGTTTAGAACTTTTCGATTTGAGCAACAGAAGGTCTTCGAAAAAATCGGTTTTTATCTGCTGGTCTGTTTTGATAGATTTCTGCCATTATTTGCATTTGCCTCTTAATCTCCATCTCTTTTAGTTCTCTTTGATCACTTTAGCTTTTAGAAGGAATTGCTACAATATCTTATGCTTTAATGGAAGTTTTACTTGTGTTTAAACTAAACCCAAATACTTATTATCTTGAATACACTAATGTTGCTAATGAAGATTGTGTGAAGTTTTGTATGAAGGATATTTTCAAGTGTAGGGAAGAATAATGTGATGAGATGAAGTATGGACAAAAGCTCAAGCTTGGGGATTCCACCCGTGTCACCCCAATAAATATTCAAGAAGTACAAGCGTCAAAGCTTGGGGATGCCCAAGGCATCCCCTTCTTCATCAATAATCTCAGGTCTTTGTTCAAGACACTTTATTTTTATTACCTTATGCACTATGTGTTGTTCTTGGAGCGTCTTTGTTTTTAGTTTTCTTTTGTTTGGTTTGCTTAAATAAGTTGGTTGGATCCCAACACATTTCTTTTGGAGAGAGACACACCTCGTTATTCATTGCCTAGAACACTCTAGTTTTCACTCTTATTGTTCTGCGAGTGTTCTCCTTTGCTAGCACTGCGTTTAGCTTTAGTTTTCGATTGGTGTTGGAAAAGAGTAGGAAATTCCATGCTTATAGTGGTACAAAAGGAAGATTGTTTTGACCATGACATAGAATTTATCATGTCATGCTAGATGTTTTTTGACCATATGCTTAGTGATTATTGTTGTAGCATGACTTGTTTCAAACAACTGAGTTTGCTTAATGTGTCTTGAAAGAATCATGCGTTGTTTTAGCATACAAAAGCATAATATTGTGGTATTCTCCTTTGATGCTTTATTTGGGTTGACTTGGCACATGCTTACACCATGTTAAGACTATGAACTAGTCACCATAGCCTCTCTGATTATTTAGTTTTTGACTTGCAATATCACTTTATGCTTTAATGAATAATGTTTTGTCGCTTTGCATGATTATGGCCATTATTGCTCTCTTAGTTGGTCGCTCCCAGTCTTTTTCTAGCCTCCGCATGTACCAAGTATGAGTTCCACTCATGCATCGAACCTCCAAGAAAACCAAGTTATTCCAAAGAGCCCACTATAAATTCCTATGCATGGTGTTTTACACCATTCCAAGTATATTCATTTTTTATCTAGCTTCCAAATTAAACTAGTTATGTGAAAATTAGTGATTAAAGCTCTCACAAATAAGAAAGCAAACAAGCAAAACTAATTTTTTTTGTGTTTTTTGAAGAACAAAACAAGCAAACAAAGCAAAAAGAAACTAAGCAAAACAAAAACAACAAAGTAAAGAGATTGGTTATGAGGGACTCCCCTTGTGAAGATGTCCTTGAGTCCCAAGAGGAAGGTATGATGAGCACAGCAGCAAGTTTTCCCTCAGTTATGAGACCAAGGTTTAATCGAACCAGTAGGAGCAAGGAAACACTCCAAAGGTGTTACTAGCTGAGCTTTGGCAGGGCGCACTACCGGTGCTAGTAGCAACGTGGACACCTGCACAACACAACCACATAACTTTGTCCCCAACTTGCGATGAGGTTGTCAATCTCACCGTGTTTTGTGGAAAACAAAGGATTAAACGTATCGAATGGAAAGAAGTAAAAGTTTACAGAAAGTAAACACAAAGCAGTAAAAGATTGTAGATTGTATGTAAAGTAAAGGACCGGGATCCATAGTTCACTAGAGGTGGCTCTCCTTAGATAGATAACATGCTGGGTGAAAAAATTACAGCGGGGCAATTGACAAACACCAAGAAAGCAATACATGCATATACTAATCATCTTGACTCCTCTGAGACTTGATTGGGCATTACAACATAATACATAGACCGCCATCCAACCGCATCTATGACTAATAATCCACCTTTAGGTTATCATCCGAACCCCCTCCAGTATTAAGTTGCAAGCAACAGATTATTGCTTTACGAACTGCGTGTAAAGTAAACAATACAATTTTTCTATGAACAAATGATCGTTGTTTTCTCCCTAGTAGCAACAACACATCTAGTACCTCAGAGATTTCTGTCACTTCCCCAGATTACCAGAGGCATGAACCCACTATCAAGCATAAATACTAACTCTTAGAGTTGCTAGCATCTACTTGGCCAAGATAGCTACTAACAACGGAAAGCATGCAAGATCTCAAATAACAAAGACATGATAGAATCAATAATCAATCTGAAATAGCATCTCAATATCCATCGGATCCCCGCAAACACAACATGTATGGATTACAAATAGATGATCTTGATCATGAACAGAGCTCACAAGATCTAAACATGAAAGCACAAAGGAGGAGAAACCAGCCATCTAGCTACTACATGGATCCGTAGTCCAAGGATGAACTACTCAGGCATCACACCGGAGGCTTGCATGGTGATGAAGAAGGCCTCCAGGGTGAATTCCCCTCTCCGGCAGGGTGCCGGGAAGAGCTTCAGATCCCTCCCGATCTAGGGATGGAGATGGCGGCGGCTACAGACTCTTTCGTGGATTTTTGATCGGGTACTTAGGGTTTTCATCCCAAGGGCAACTTATAGGCGGAAGGAGAGGCCGAGGGGGTGTCGGGAGCCACCACACCACCCCTAGCGCGGGCCAGGCCTGGCCGCGCGGCCAGGTGGTTTGGCCGGCCCCTGGCCCCTCTCCATCTCGTATTCTGGCACTTGATCCCTTCCAAAAAAATAGGCACTTTGGCTTTTGTCCCGTCCAATTCCGATATATTCATTTTCTGACTTTCCTGGAACCAAAAACAGCAGAAAACAGGCAAAGGTAATCGTGGCTCTTGTTAATAGGTTAGTCCAAGAAATCATATGAAAAGTATTCCAAAGTTGGAACAAAACACAAGAAAGTGGATAAAACTAAGCATGGAACATCAAAAATTATAGATACATTTGCAATGTATCACTAAGATAAGAAATTATAGGTTGCTTTGAAAGTTCTATGAAAAAGCTTTTGGGGGTACCCATCAAGGTGTCACAATTAATATATCAGAAACCACCGAGAGTTTTGACGATAGTTTCAACTTCTTGCTAAGATTCTATCTTGGCAATTTAACGAAATTAGGTCAAACTTGAGCTACAAGCAAGTAAGCGTGATTGATTTATCTTGAATTAAATGTCTTTTGGAGGTAGATGGGTGTATATTCTTGTATTAAACAATGCTGTTAGTGTGAGTTTCCAACTATCAGGAAAGAACATTCTCAATTTTCCTAGTGATGACGAGATTGTTCTTTCAGGTTAAGAAAGTCCAAAGAATATGGATCTGAATGCCACAAGCCAGGTTTTCACACACATATATGGTGGAGCAATATGCCGTACTTACGATTTACCATGTTTTATGAGTTCTCAAATTTCCTATCTAACTTTGCCCACTTCAATGACTTTATGAAGATTTATTGAAATTAGGTAAAATTTGAACTACTACAAGTAAACTATGTAGGTTGCTTTGAAAGTTTTACGAAAAATCTCTTGGACGTACCCATCAGAGGGGGGGGGGTCAATTAATATATCAGAAACTATAGAGAGTTCTGACGACAGGTTCATCTTCTTGCTAAGATTTTGCATCTTGACAGTTTAATGAAATTAGGTCAAACTTGAGCTACAACTAAGCATGATAGATTGCTCTTGAATTTAATTAACTTAGGTCAAACTTGAACTATAAGTAATAAATTGTAGGTTCCCATCGAGCAGTTAATTTATATATCATAAACCACAGAGAGTTTTGATGACTGGTTCGACTTCTAGCTAAGATTTTGCATCGTGAAAATTTTGAAAACCTTTTGAAAACGATCACATGAAATAGGGAGAGAGGGGAAATGAATTTTCTATTCTCTATGGGAAACCCACAAGCTTGAGGTGCACCTAAGGCTTAAAGATACAAACTTTATTTTCTCAACAATGTATATGGTGAACCTTAGTGGATGCCACATACTAGGCCTTAAGGTGTGCTTTTGTACATAGTGCTGATGCCCTTATTACGAAAAAGCAAATAGTATAGTACACTAGTAGTAGTACTCATTTCTTTGCTTAGACATATGCTCACCTCTGTCCACGCGTTGTACATACTGAGAAAATAAAACGTAGGCAGGGTAAGAGGGCAACATTGAAGAGGAGTTCAAGGCGATTTGATGTCATAGGAAATTTATGATGGGTTCCTGACACGAGGTACTCCAGCGGCCACTCTACTAGTATTAAATTTCAGGACCTATGCACGCAAAACAAATTGTATGTTTTCTCTCTCCTTCACTGCCTCTCACCATCCATCCTCCCTCTCTCCTCCCCTTTCCCCTCGTGCACTGGCCCGACTGATCTCTCCCTCGTCCACGGCATGGTGCTGCACACATGTGCCTTGTTCGGCATCTGCGTTGGTGTGGAGTAGGGACGAGGAGTACATAGGAAGGAAACCACTTTGCTCCTAGGCGGCAAAAAATTTGAAAATTTTCGATTTTCGAAATTTTCACTTGCTTCCCAAACATAGGAAGGTCAGGTTACTCAAAAGATCGGCCATTCACAGTACTTCTTATCTTATCTTTATCTCTTACAATGCCATACCATACCACTATATAGTGTACGGATAACTTCGAACAATGACCGTTGGATCTAGACTGGCAAATCCAAACATTGCTAACCTTTGGATCTTCTTTTCCATTCTTAGCATCTACAAATATTCTACTGATAGTCTTTAGCACGATGAACGCTAGTATGTGCAAACCTCAAAACACACACTTCATTGCTCAGTTTCAGGGTCCTTGTGCTAAGTGCATGGACTTGGGTGCAATTTTCATTTTTATGAGGTCCTTGATGTAACTTGTACTTCCACCGACCGTGTTAACTCTCAAGCACCTCGCTCCTACGAGACCTATCATAGTTAAAAGAAAATGCAACTGCCCCAATTATCACACAAACTGACCACGGTTTCTTATACGTAATACCCAAGTTTTTCGTACTGGGATTTTTCAAGCTTACTAGATAACTTCGCACACTTCAGTGACTTCTTGTCTATTAACAAAATTAGGTCAAACTTGAGCTATAAGTAAGTGCGATAGGTTACTCTTGAATTAAATGTATTTTTGGAGATAGATGGTTGCATCTTGTTGTAGTAAACAATGTCATCGGTGCGAGTTTCCAACTGTCGGGAAATAAAATTCTCAGTTTTCCGAGTGATGACGAGATGGTTCTTTTCCATAAATAAAGTCTAAAGAATATGGATCTCAATTTTACAAGCCAAGCTTCTAGACTTATTAAGTGGGCCAATGTGTTTTACTTATGATTCCCATATGTTTTTTGAGTTTTCAAACTCCGTAGCTAATTAACTCTACCCACTTGAATCACTACATGCCAATTTATCGAAATTAGGTTAAACTTGAACTATAACTAAATTGTAGGTTGCTCTGAAAGTTTTATGAAAAAACTATTGGTGGTACAGTACCGATCGGGGGGTCACAATCAATATATGAGAAACAACCGAGATTTTTGACAACAGGTTTGACTTCTTGCTAAGATTTTGCATGATGACACTATTTAATGAAATTGGGTAAAACTTGAGCTACAAGTAAGAGCGATAGATTTCTCTTGAAATATATTACTTTTCAGAGGTAGATGGGTGCATTTTCTTGTAGTAAACAGTGTCATCAGTGTGATTTTCCAACTATCAGGAAAGAACATTCAATTCTCAATTTTCGAGTGATGGTGAGCAATGTTGTTCTTTTCTGTGAAAAAAAGTCCGAAGAATATTGGATCTGAATGCTAGAAGCCAAGTTTACCGACATATATAGTGGACCAACATTTTGTACCAACGATTCCCATGTTTTATGAGTTTTCAAACTTCCTAGCTAACTTTGCCCATTTGACCGAATGACTTTATGTCGATTTATCGAAATTAGGTCAAATTTGAAGCTCCAAGTAAATTATAGGTTGCTTTGAAAGTTTTACGAAAAATCTGAGGTACCCATCGACGGGTCACAATTAATATATCAAAAAACACCGAGAGTTTTGACGATAGGTTCTACTCTTGCTAAGATTTTGCATTTTGACAATTTAACAAAGTTAGGTCAAACTTGAGCTACAAGTAAGCGCGATAGATTGCTCTTGAATTAAATGTATTTTCAGAGGTATATCGGTGCATATTGTTGTAGTAAACAAAGCCGTCAGTGTGAGTTTCCAAATATCAGGAAAGAACATTCAATTCTACATTTTCTGAGTGAAGACAAGCAAGGTTGTTCTTTTTCGTAAAAAGTCTGAAGAATATTGGATGTGAATGCCACGCCAAGTTACAGACATATATAGTGGACCAACATGTTGTACCAATGATTCCCATGTTTTATGAGCTTTCAAACTTCCGAGCTAACTCTTCCCATTTTAATGACTTTAAGTCAATATATTGAAATTAGGTCAAATTTGAAACTACAAGTAAATTGTAGGTTTTGCTTTGAAAGTTTTACAAAAAATCTTTTAAATTGGAGGTACCTATCGAGGGGTCACAATCAATATATTGGAAAACAATGAGAGTTTTAATGATAGGTTCAACATCTTGCTAAGATTTTGCATCTTGACAATTTAACGAAATTTGGTCAAACTTGAGCGACAAGTAAGCGTGATAGATTGCTCTTGAATTAAATGTCATTTCAGAGGTAGATGGGTGCATTTCCTGGTAGTAAGTAGTGTCGTGGGTGTGAGTATCCAACTACCAGGAAAGAACATTCAATTCTACATTTTCGAAGAGAAGACGAGCGAGGTTAGTTGTTCTTTTCTATAAAGATAAGTCCAAAGAATATTGGATGTGGATGCCACAAGCCAAGATGACAAACATATATAGTGGATCGACAACATGTTGTACTTACGATTCCCATGTTTTATGAGTTTTCAAGCTTCCTAGTTAACCCCGCCCATTTGAATGACTTTATGTCGATATCTCGTAATTAGGTCAAATTTGAAACTACAAGTAAATTGTTGGTTTTGCTTTGATAGTTTTATGAAAAAGCTTTTGGAGGTACCCATCGAGGGGTCAAAATAAATATATTACAAACGAGTGATAGTTTCGATGATAGGTTCAACTTCTTGCTAAGACTTTGCATCTTGACAATTTAACGAAATTAGGTCACACTTGAGCTAGCTACAAGTAAATGCCATAGATTGCTCTTGAATTAAATGTCGTTTCATAGGTAGATCGGTGCATCTTCTTGTAGTAAACAGTGTCATTGGTGTGAGTTACCAACTATCAAGAAAGAACATTCAATTCTACATTTTCCGATAGAATACAAATGAGGTTGTTCTTTTTCTAAAGAAAATTCCGAAGAATATTGGTTATGAATACCACAAGCCAAGTTTATAGACATATATATTGGACCAACATGTTGTACCAATGATTCCCATGTTTTATGAGTTTTCAAACTTCCCAACTAACTCTGCCCATTAGAATGACTTTATGTCGATTTATCGAAATTAGGTCAAATTTGAAACTACAGGTACTAGTAAATTGCACGTGTCCTGCATGTGAGACTCAGATAATAGACGTCTGACATATCATCACTATAAAAAATTATAATAGGTAAAGCAGAAAATAATAAAAATTTGATGAACATCTATAAAGTATGGGTGTATATTTGGTTCTTGTACTTTGTATATCATGTAGAAGTCAACGATTATTAGCTATCTAGAACTTGAATTTTTTGGTAATATGGTCTAGAGAAATGAGGGAGAAGATTCTAGAATGATGGATAAATGTGTTTTGAGATTTGTGCGTAGCATTCATTGTGATGAAGACTATCAATAGATTCTTCTAGATGCTAGAATGGAAAAGAAGATCCAACGGCTGGAAATGTTGGGATTCACGAGTCTTGATCCAATGGTCAATATTCAAAGTTATTCGTACACTATATACTGGTAAGAAATTGTAGATTGCTTTGAAAGTTCTACGAAAAATCTTTTGGGGGTACATATCAGGGGGTCACAATTAATATATCAAAAACCACCGAGAGTTTTGACGATAGTTCCAATTTCTTGCTAAGATTTTGCATCTGGACAATTTAATGAAATTAGATCAAATTTGAGCTAGAAGCAAGTAAGCGCGATTGATTTATCTTGAATTAAATGTTTTTTCGGAGGTAGATGGGTGCATCTTCTTGTAGTAAACAATGTTGTCAATGTGAGTTTCCAACTATCAGGAAAGAACATTCTCAATTTTCATAGTGATGATGTGATTGTTCTTTCAGGTAAAGAAAGTCCGAACAATATGGATCTAAATGCCACAAACCAAGTTTACACACATATATGGTGGAGCATGCCGTACTTATGATTTCCCATGTTTTTTGAGTTCTCAAATTTCCTAGCTAACTTCGCCCACTTGAATGACTTTCGGACATATATAGGGGACCAGCAGCATGTTGTACTTGTAATTCCCATGTTTTAGGAGTTTTCAAGCTTCCTAGGTATATAACTCCACTCACTTGAATGACTTTATGTTGATGTATCAAAATAAGGTCGAATTTGAACTAAAAGTAATAAATTGTAGGTTGCTTTGAAAGTTTTATGAAAAAGCTTTTGGAGGAACCCATGGAGAGGCCAGTTAATATATCAGAAACCACAAAGAGTTTTGACGACTGATTTGACTTCTAGCTAAGATTTAGAATCTTGAAAATTTTGAACCCCTTTTGAAAACGATCACATGAGAAATAAGGAGAGAGGGGAAATGCTTTTTCTATTTTCTATGGGAAACCCATAAGCTTTTGAGGTGCACCTTAGGATTAAAGATAAATTTATTTTCTCCACACTGTATAAGGTGAACCTTAATTAGCGTATGCCACATAGGCCTTAAGGTGTGCCTTTTTACATATTGGGATGACCTTAGGGCATCACCTATGTATGTAAAAAAACTTGTTAATAAGATGGCTCCCAACATGACTGTGAAATGAATATGAGCTAGAACTTGCAAATTTGCATGATTCTATAACATTATCCTCCCAACATGATGTAATTTATCTCATAATTTTTTGAAACTCCTAAGTATGATATCCATTCTTCTTCGAGATCCTAAGCATTGGGAGTACGACCATGGATGATCAGTTGAGGTGTTGGATTGAGGGAGTACGGCCTTGGATTCCTGAACACAGAGGGAGTACGACCTACCAATTTTCTATTATTACATGGGCCATGACCAAATTCAAAACCAAAATAAAGCGGTAAAATATCCCGCGTATCCGGACATAGTTCGTGCCCCAAAATTTCAGATACTTCGAAATTCCCATTCGACCCCTATTAAATTTGGTGGGTGGGGGGCTTCACTCGTATTTTCCCAGTATAGTGCTAGTAGTACCTAAACCCTATCCCCTCTCTCCTCCAGGAATACATCACCGTCCGGAACATCCCCGCTGCACTTTAGCCGGCATACCCTCCACACCCGATCTGCTCAAAGAACCCTCTTATCCAGCATGCTGAGCACATCATCGACCGCCTAGGATCTGCTCCACGGACGCCGTGGTCCAGTGTTCTGCTCGTATCCTCGCCCGCCCAAGATCTGCTTCCCCGTTGTCGACACCCACTATGACTATAGCACCTTCAGCGACCTTGATGTGACCCGTGAGGATGCGGAGGAGGCCTAGATGCTGCCCCGGCCGAGGAAAAACCAGATCTCCCTGCGCAATTTGTTTGTTGGAAATATATTGTATTCGTGCTAAATTTCCTAACTAATAGGTTCTTTACTTGATATACCTGTTATGTACTAAATTAACCCGTTGTGGTTACGCTTAAACTCCACGCATTGAACTGTTTTTATGTACTATTTCTTTGTGAATTATTAGTCACATAACATATTTGTTTACATTCTCTTCTATACCTGTCCACATGAGATATAATTATATAATATCTCTCTCGTTCGCCCATTTACGAACTATAGTATTTCCATCATGCTATTGTCCTGCTATCCTATACTACACATTTACACACGTCATACTATTTGACCATTATGTACTTTCGATTTGATCCCTCTTAACCTACAGCTCAAACTGTTTGCTGTTATTATGCAATGAGCAGCCTTAGTTTGCACACAATATCATAGAGTGAATGACTCCTATAATCTCGTAAGACCCCATCACTTTTGTTTCACTTCATACCAATGTATATCATGTTCGAACCTGTTTGTATTATAGTTGGCCTTACCTTTATGTGAAAGAGCAACAATGGAGTACATACTCCCCTATCCACACGAGCCACCGTAGGTCTCATGTAACACCTACCGTAAGGCCCCCCATCCGAAGTTTGGTCTTTGCCACATTTTTTTGCTTAAATTTACCATTTGTCTTTCTTGTTTTCATATTTTTTTGCCAAAAATTGGCGTCAATCATTTTAGGCCCACTATAGTCTACTTTTGTTCCATGTGCTTAGTTCAATTTCCAAGATATGGAGAGGTCAGATGTATTGCATCTGAGTTGTCGGATAATAAGAACAAGGCCACACTAGCGATAAGATCCACACACATATCTATCATAGTTACATCAAGTGGCTATTTTAATACAAGGCACTTGATGGTTCAGTTTGTTGTTCTCAGGCCACCGAACCGTTGAAATTATCTGGCTATTCATGAATAACTCAATGTATGATTGCTTGGTTCATTGGTTGTCCGAAATTATCTGGCTAGTATATTTGAGACTCACAATTGATGTGTTTTTGTTGGCTGAGTTTTTTTGTCTATGATTAAATTAGTGGCAGATTTCGTTGTGTAGTGCCTGGCTAGTTTATATATGAGAAACATAATGGCTTAGTTTTAATATTCGTTTTATTCCTGTTCTGCACATTCTAGTTTGAGTAGTCTGCATCATGTACTTTAGTTGATTGCTCGCATTGTTATTCGAAATGAACTTGTTGTTTTTTTCCCAAGTCTGTTGTTTAAGTAACTTGTTTTGTCTTGGTCTCAACCATGTTCAAGTAGAGCAACAAATTTCATGAGCAAAGACATGCTCGCATCACTCCATGGCGCTAGCTGGTCCAGTTATTCAAGAAGAAATAGATGTATGAGCCACCACAATTAATTGCTTCCTTCCTTATATATTACTGCATTGACACATTTAAAATTCATGGTGGTGTGATTGCATGGTAATGCTGTTATAACTTGTTTTGTGTTTGTTTCAGGCTGCAAATGACCCTCTGAATGCCGAACAAAGACCCACTTCTCCAAGTTTAGATTTTGTTTCACACAACAGCAGTGACAATACCTATTTCTCATGGCACACCACTTCGACTGATCCTCTTTTTCCAACCAAAAGATTATTTGAGGATGCCCTCCAAGATGCTCGTGATATTGTTGAGCAAGAAGCCAACAAAACAGATTTAGTAATCACCATAGCACGCCAAGACTTATATGAATTGAAAAATAGGGAAGCTTTGACACACAACATACTTAATAATCTCATCTGCAGCTCTCATGGGAAGCCAGTTGTTACATGTCTCACGATGCAAGCTCCATAGAGACCTTTTCTGTAACACTAGTTATAGTGGTTTTTAGTTGTCTGGACTCTGACGCAACTTTTATGCTTCATTTTATTACTATCAAGTTTACTGAGGATTGTAATAATCTACTGTAATTCGCAGTTGTAAGTTGTTTGAGGATTGCTACAAACTAAGCATCTATCAGAATTACTACTCGCACATGAAAAAACAGTGAAATTGTAAGAGGTACAACACACCATCTTCTGGAACAGGGACAACATCCATTGTACTACACGGGTACCATAGAACTTGCAAAATTCGTAGACGTTCACTCAACAAAGTGAACACATAAAGAGCTGACCTGAAGAGAATACATCAGGAGCAGACCCACACAATCCATCAATTTGACGGATAACCCTTGTATTAATCATAGTGGGTGGTACCATCCTTGCCATAAGGCGGCACTATCTGTAGCTCAGAATGCTCGACGATTCTGCAATACTCCACCAGCAATCTATCGAGTTCGAAAGGACGATCATTGATCCATAATCCTCCTACTCCATACCCATATACAACCCTTGGCTCGTCTTCCCATGCAAGAGCCTCAAAGTTGTAATATCTAATCTCGGATAGGTCTGCATAGTATATGTTGTCGGCCTGCACTGTGGGTATCCTAGCACTATCGATGCAGACATACCGATTGTCAGCAACCAAGAGAGCACGACTTCCGATGCCTCTGACCGGTTGAAGGACACGGTTCTGGGTATCAACCCGGTAAACAACCGGCCTGCCGCCATAGACCGGTCCACTCACAACGAACAACAACTCCCCGTCGGACTCAACGAGGTAAAACCAATTCTCTGGGAACTGGCAGCCCGAAATAGGGCCTGCAACAGTGGGATGCATCTCCAGGGTTCGTGCAGAGCATTGCAGCTGGACATCTCTATGAGCAGCATCACACATAGTCGAGAGGACAAACCCATATCTGTTTGTGACGAAAACATCACCGGCGTAAGAAGTCATGCTCAAGAGTTCCGCGAAGTCATACGGCGAGTACCACCCTTCACCAAAGACCGCGCGACTCCCTTCCTCCGTGCCCTCATCCAGCCACCGAATGGTGGTGTTCTGATGGTTTGATGTAAACACCATAAACGATGGGAATATCATCACAGTGATAGAAGCCACCTGCTCGGTCGGTATCTCCGCCCTTAGGCGCCTGATAGCGCCCGAGAAGGGGTTATACAACTGGGTCTTGTAGGCTGCACCCTGTGTCCAAGTACAAGGAGGCCGCCGGTTGTGCTACCAACATAAAAGTACCTTCGAGAGAGAGAGAGAGAGAGAGAGAGAGAGAGAGAGAGAGATGAGAAACAAAGATTCAGTCAAGGTAAATAGACCGAAATTCAATCAAGGTAAACCATGGAGAAAAACCCTAGGCAACAAGTGGACAAAGAAACAGAACTTGAGAAACAGAGAGTATAGGATGTGAACGAAAAAAAGGATCGCATATATACAGATGAATATCAAGAAAACACCTGCGAATAACCTGGCTAACCTTCTTCTCAAGGTGGCAGCCAGTTCTCACGTTCAGCAACATGATGGTGGCGTCGTCTACCCGATACTCCTCCGACAACTGGTGCTCTAGAACAAGCCAGTTGGCTGGCATAAAACGCTCCTCTGTGAAGCTACGCCAGGCGCTGCAGACTTCCCGAAAGGCGGCGTAGTAGTCGAAGTCATCCATCAAAAGGAAGATATCGCCTATCTTCTAGACAAGTCCCTTAGGGAGCCCAGCCCATGACGAGTCCTCCTGCTTCTTGCCGACCATGGATGATGGCGTTCGTGTGGTCTCGGTCCCTTCGACTAGCACATGAAGCGGTTCCAGAGACACACATTTAAACAAAGGCCTAGGAACGCCAAGCGAAGCGTGTGGAAACGAGACGATGACATGCACACAACAACCGTAAGTGCGTTTCATCAAACTAGCACGGGCATGCGCATGCACACACACTAATTACGGGACAATGGTCGTGCACACCAACGTATGAATCCTGGGAGCACGCGAATGTGTAGGTGTAGGATGATACTAGTAGTAGTAGTATCTTAACCTCATTGTATTTAATTATTCCAAAATATAAGGAGAAAATGTGCGCTCCCTGGCCCCTCAGGGCACACGCAAACACAGGGCATTTTCCATTTTTTGCATGGCATTTTCCTTTTTTCAATTTTGCTTTTTGGCTGTGCCGTTGGATGCTCACCGTGTGGCCGGATGGGGTGTATGCTCCGTGGAGCTAAAAACCTAATGTTCGCTCAATAGCATAGTTGTTAATTATTGATGTATATATGTTTTTAGTCTCACAACTTGCAACGTGGGAGTGTTTTAGTCCCACATCTTGCAAAGTGAGCAACACTAGTCCCACAACTTATAACCCGGGAGCATTTTAGTCCAATTTAATTGAATTTCTATGATTTTGTCTGAATTCGTCATAACTCATTCTTGAACTGATATGTGGCATCATAATTTTTGCAAAATGACCCCTATGTATTTTCTTCCTGCCAGTTGTGACCTTGGTATGACCTGACAGGAAGATCTGAATAAGAAAACAAATATGAAAAACTACCAATGCATTGTAGGGTATCGAACTGATTACCTGCGCTACTGAAGAAATCAGCCTTGCCACTACAACATGCACACGGAAGTGATTAACTGAAGAGAACTCTGACTGATGTGGTCTTTATTTTGGATATTCAAAAATACGTGTTCCAAAGATGTGAAAAAATCTAAAAAAAGATGGAAATTCTGAATTCAAAATAATTTGTGTTCTGGGCTACAGTTACAACTCAAGTTTATTCCTTTTCATTTTTGTGAATAAGAAAAAAATCAAGTTTATTCTAGACACAACAGCTAGCTACTAGGTTAACGACTAAGCTATACAGTAGATATTATGGACCGTGCCAACATGCACATGACAAAATGTTTCGGTACAGATGCACAAGATTATACTGGCAGTAGTTGTGAGCATTTTTGCGTTCGGGTATACTTTTTATTGTATAAATAATTACGTCCTCCGAAGTACTCATCGTCTGGCATAATTATGTCCTCTCAAGTACTCCTCGTCTGACATGAGTAACAACTAGCATCTACCGACATAGTGGCTTGTGCCTGTGTATCATTGTACAAAAGTGTTAAGTTCTAATCCATTCTCCTCTTAGAGATTTAACTATTTTATTTGTACGTCTACTAACAGGTGGCCCACTTGTTAGTCCACATAGGGACACAAATGCCATAAAAAATATAGAGGGGTCATCTAAAAAAATCAACGTCATTTGTGACAAATTAAGTCAAATTTACTGAAATTTGATTAAATTGGACTAAAATGCTCTCGAGATACAAGTTGTGGGACTAGTATTGCTTATTTTTCAATATGTGGGACTAAAACGCTCTTGCGGTGCAAGATGTGGGACTAAAGGTGTATATAGTACCTCTTAATTATTTGTACATCCTCAATTGCTAGGCTGGAGGACCAATTAATGCTCCTAGTTTTGTTCAATTACTCCTCTAGTTGACCAAAAAATATGAACAACCACGTCCTATAATACTCTTGGCCGACCATGTTGTTAAAACGGGAGTGCATCCATTGGCTTGCATGTTTTCAATTAGATGCGATGGCCACATGCATTTGCTCGATTTTAGGATTTCTACTGCATGCAATAACTAGCGATAAAGCGAATAGGTGAAGTTAATTCTCTGAACTAGTACTACTTAGGCATAATAATACCGAACACATGGAATACCTCAAGTGTGGATATATGGATTATCAGTTGATGTGAGTCTCGACCATGAATTTCTGACCAGATAGCCGTATGTTCTACCACCTTTTTTACTACTACTACTTGGATGCTAGACAAATTCAAAATCTCAATCGAGTGGCAAAATCACACACACCAACTTCAAAGTATTTCCTGCCTAACCATTTCAAAATCTTTGAGCCAAAATCTCCCACCGAGGGAGTACCATTTTTATATTATTATTATTATTATTAGATGGACGCTAGCCAAATTCAAAATCTCAACCGAGCGAAAAAACCGCACACCGACTTTGAAGCATTTCTCGTCCCTCTGTTTCAAAAACTTTGAGGAAAAATCTCCCACCAGGGGAGTACCATTTTTCTATTAGTATTAGATGGGAGCTAGTCAAATTCAAAATCTCAACCGAGCGGCAAAACCGCACACCGACTTTGAAGCATTTCCCGCTCCTCCGTTTCGAAAACTTTGAGGAAAAATCTCCCACCAGGGGAGTACCATTTTTGTATTATTATCAAATGGGCGCTAGTCAAATTGAAAATCTCAATCGAGCGGCTAAACCATACACTAACTTCAAAGCATTTTCCGCCCCTCAGTTTCAAAAACTTTGAGGCAAAATATCCCATCGGGGCAGTGCCATTTTTATATTATTATTAGATGGACGGTCGCCAAATTCAAAATCTCAATCAAGCGGTAAAATCACAAACCGACCTTGAAGAATTTCGCGCCCCTCTGTTGCAAAAACTTTTGACTTCAAAATTCCCGTTCTACCCATTGTTCTGATGCCCTATGGGCAAGCTAAATTCGGTAGCTTGGGGGCACGATCGTAATTATGTTTCTGGTCACCTCCTTAGTTCTGATTCGCCCAGATTTTCTCGCTGGTCCTTCAAAAAATCCCAGTCCCCTCTCTCCCACGCCTTCACCTCCATGGCCACCGCGCGCACTGGCTGGCGGCAATTCCACAGCGACCGGAGCCGCTTGAGCTACGGTCGCATGCACCATCGTGGAGCCGCTTCACCGATGCTCACCCACCGAATCTAGTTCCCCAGGTATCTCTGCCACTGCTCCAGAGCTACGATGTCGTTCACTATGCTGATTGTGTCATCGACCACCCAAGCTCTCTGCTTCCCAGCCACCGAAAGCTACCCAACCATACCGGATCTGCTTCACCGATGTACACCGGACATGATCTAGTTCAAGGAGTTCCATGTCCACTGCTCTAGACTAGGTGCTCGGCCATCGTCATTCATTGCATTGGATGTGCCTCAGCGACGCTCTCGTCCACCGTGCTCAAGCCAGCATCGACCGCCCAAGATCTACTTCCCCGATGCCAATAACGACTGCAACCGCAACACCCTCGGTGACCTGGACGTCACCTGCATGGTACCGATGATTCTTAGACGCCTCTTTGACCAAGGTGAACGAAATATCCAACCCATTTTTGTTTTGTCAGGAGTATAGCAGGGTCAAGTCTGTCATAGTGAACTGCATTTTTGTAATCGTGCTTGTACATACAAGTCACTAGGCATGCCTGTTCTTTGTGCTAGTACATACAAGGTCATTAGATATGTTGGTTTGCATTCCTGCTCTAAAAATTTCAAGTAATGCACATGTCTATTATTTTGTCATGCACATGTTCTTAGCTACTCCATGCAACAGTAATTGCCTGCTACCGTGTAATTCTTGCAAAATCTGAAGTCAGTGGAAAATATTAGTGTGGATTTCCCGCTCTACAGTTGCTGAATCTATCTGGTTCGTCCTGAGATCAGTTCCTACTATTATTTCCTCCTTGGCATCGTTCTGCTATATTGTAGTAGCCGTTTAAACTCTTCAAACTAATTCGATTATAATTTTGTTGTTGCCATCTGTTTCTTCAAATCTGCATCACTAACTATTTCCTTTTTCTTGCATAGAGCTCAAAATGGAACAATGAACATGTTGGTTTGCATAGCCTATTCTATAGGTTCACAAGGGATCACATTACTTCCTTATATGGTGCTGGTTCATGCTAAGCAACGGCATAACTATACTCTACTATGTAGTTCACTCGTGGTTTGCATTCCTGCTCTAGAAGTTCTCTTATGATGCTATTATAATTTCTATCTGGTTGATTCTTAGCTATGACAGTAACTACATGCCATTGTGTAGATCACCGCAAATGTTGATTCACCCAACGAATCTTTGCATTGTAGGAGATGCCACTAATTCCATACATATTTGCTAAAATGACCTCGTTAGTTTATATTTGTTGAAATTCTTAGAAACACTTTGTTTGATTGCTCATATCATTCTAGGCACACTTGTCTAATGCATGTTTGTCCTATTCTACAGGTTCACGAGCGACGCCATTATATCTCTCATCTGGTTCTGGTTCGTCCTAAGACACGACATAACTATCCTCTACAATATATAGTTCATTCGTGGTTTGCTTTCCTGCTCTACAAGTTCTCGTATGATGTGGTTATAATTTCTATCTGGTTCATTCTTTGCTATGATAGTAACTGCATGCCATTTTGTGGCTCAGCGCAAATTTCGAGTCACCTAACATCTCTTGCATTTTAGGGTATACAAGTACTTCCATATATATTTGTTAAAATGACCTGGCTAGTTTATATTTGCTAAAATTCTAAGCCACACACACACATTTTTGATTGCTCGTTTCACGATAGGCACACTTGTTTAATGCGTGCTTGCTTGTCCTATTTGTTTGACGTGTTGGTCAATAATTGAACCATTGACTAGTTGTAAACTCTAGTTCATATCTCCTTTCATATCAGTCAAATGAGCAGTTTGTCTTGTTTGATGTATTAACTTACTATTACTTTGTTTCAGACTACAATTATTCCTATCGCCACCAAAGAGGGGCCTGCAAGATCATGTCTCCTCCAATGTTGCTGTCACACTCAAATGAAGATGCAGGTGATCAATTGAGAAAGCAAATTGAGGACTCTACTATCAACTTGATTATCAACTGAAATGCTGATTTTTCTTTCCCTTGAGTTGATAATATATAATAATTTTAAAAAGTTTGCAGTTGATGTAATATCTAGATAACTCGCATAGGCCATGTAGGCATTTAGTTGATGCCTTCCACACATGGCAATAGTCGTTACAGTAACTACGCCAGGCAGGTCGATTAGGGAACAATACTGTGCTTTGTTATTGGCTCATCTTGTATCCAGCCGACGATGAATAGTAAAAGATGTTGGCTTATTATACATGTTTTAAGATATTGGCATGGGCTTCAGAAAGGCCGAAACTATAAAAGTCCATAAACATAATGGGGTGACCCGCATGTGGTAACATGCCATAACAGTAATAGGCCATGACAGTAGTAGGCCAGAGCAGTAGCAGGCTAGAGCAATAGCAGGCCAAAATAGAAACATCCCATTATAGGAATAGGGAAGAAATTGTAAAATGGTAGAACAGTAACATGCCAAAATAGTAGCGGGCCTTAATAGTAAAGGGCCGCAACAGTAAATCCCAAAGCAGTTAAAGGCTAGAATAGTGATGGGCCTAAACAATAACGACCCGGGAAATTTCAAGATGAGGGTAGTAACATGCCGACTAATTTACCTGTTAGAACAGTAACATGCCGCTTAGGGCTTAAATAAACAAAGGCCGTAATAAAGAACATACCATCTCAAAGAAGGGCGTTAGTAGGCGGCCCATGATGGGCAGCGATAATAGTTATGGGCTGACTGTAGGCCTTAAGTATACATGAGTGACTTGGCATAGGCTTATAATGGGCCGCACAGTATTGGACGAACATGAGCCTTCTGTAGGTCGAAAAAGAAACGGGCTTGAAAGTTCATGGGCCGCTGCTGGCTACACTCCCATTTCAAGCAGTGCAGGACAAAACATTAACGAGCCATCTTCTTATTGGGCTCTCCTCATGGGCCAGCCCAGTTAGTTCATTTGTGATCCACCATGGTAAAAAAACCCGTGGTTAATTCATTTGTGACAGGGCTTTTACCACGAAGGCCATCCGCCGCGGAAGACTTTTTTGGCCACGAAAATCGTACGTTGTAAAAGCCAACTTTTCTTGTAGTGCACGTGATTTCTTCCTAGTGATGTGCGTGATTCCTCTCACACATAATAGGGCCCCATCTGCTAGTCTCAATCTTTCCGGAATAGCAAGAGCTAGGCATTGACAAATACTTGCGGTGAATGAAATGAAAAGGGAAGATATCCTTGCTAAACAAATTTGTTGACTGACATTGGATCAAGCAAACACAGCTACAATTCATTCCCATTCTCTTCATCACTTTGATCTTACTGTTCAGTTCGGGTTTTAGACATCGACCCCTTCAAGGGTTGCTACCGCTAGATGGTTAGCTCATAGCGATCCAGGATTTGGATGAACCTGATCTCAATCCTATTAACTGAGACCATGATCTCGCCTAGAACCCATCTAGGCTGGTGGTTCGACCCTCACTCCTTGCTCTCTCACACGCCAACTCGCCCTCTTCCTCTCTCACGACACTAGCATCACTATCAGTGTCGCCCATTGTTCCTAGTTGGTCCTGGATACTCCGGCAGCTGCTGACTAGTCTATATGATGTGCCTCAACAAGCTCTATCCTTCGATCCTTGTTTTGATATAGAATCCATGATGTCTTCTGATCGCCCATTTTTCTATTGGTGCTAGGTTTTGGTGCTTTAGTGTCACTTATACCTTCGATCCGGATTCACGGATGTAGTATAATAGTCTTTTCCCCTAATAGACCTAGGTTTAATCAAACCTTGGGAAACAATGCTAAAAGGAAATAAAAAGGACACGTTTACAAGACTTTGTTTCTTTGTTTTACCGGAACAATCTAGTTTACTTTTATCGTGGGTTGATTCAATGGATGGAGATAGGCCAGGGTTGAAGATCCACCTGCAGCTGCACATCATATGAGATAAAACATAATAATAAGCATAGTCACGTGTAATGTATTAATAGAGATAATATCTTATGGGTAACACATCCTAATATACTAGAGCCCCTGAGAGGCAACATGCATACTAGTAGTCTTTTGATCCAACTAAGTGCACCATGAAGCACCGGTCTACAAACGATTATAAGTGTAAAACACAGATCAAGGCCTTACATGGTGATGTGGATGTGATCCCCAATAGGTCGCTAAGTGAAGACCGTACAACCCTTTCTGTCACTAGGTTTTCTATGAGATCATTGCTAGCCAAGTATCTCACCTCAAGCCTTCATCAATCTCGGGGGTCTTTGGTACCTACAAGTCCAAAGATCGAGGCAAGAGACAAAGAAACAAAAGATAAAAATCTCTCTTTCGAACAATACACAATGCTCCCATAGATTAGATGCACATACGCGCTGCGAGGTTTCTTCCCAATCTGCAGCCCGTGAGGACTATTCACTCATAATAATAAGATCAAGGATATAAAACATTGTGCAAAATACTTATATTAAAATAAAATATTCTTACAAAGGTTGCCGAATCACAAGGAGATCTCAAGTTCAAAGTAATAGCTATGGATAATGGAGGGGATGGAAGATGGAAGGGATGAACTATGGTGTGGATGTCCTTTGGTGGTGTTGTGATGCAATCTGAAAATGGCGCCCCCTGCACGGTGGCTGAGGCCTCAAAATATATAGGCGTCTTCATGAAAGTTGTCGGGTTTTACAAGACAAAGCCGCCGCCACATGGTATGGGTGGTCCCTGCTCGTACCAGTGGTCATTACGGCTGCAGATGCCTGGCAATGGATCCAGAATTACTTGGTCGTGTGGACTTCCTCAAAACCTTCATTATGATGACTGCTTTCACATTAAGAAGCGTGATTTCCTGCACAACACAAATCAAAGCAATGGTTTGCATATCTTTGCAAGTATTAGTCATTAGTGGCAATTGCTTGACTAAAAACAATGTTTAAACACGGTGGAAGATGGCTATTTATGGAGCCATCAACCTCCCCAAAGCTCAAACCTTGATCACCCTCGAGCAAGTAGAAACAAAAGAACTATAAGGAATTCAGCGTTTAAACTTCAAACAACAAGAATATGAATTCAGTTATGTTGGCAGTCATATGCGTCCAACACTTCATCCATTCAAAAGGCTTATCAAAGTTAGAGAGATGACAAGAATACTATACAAGCTTCGGTAAATCAAGATAATCAAAGTAGAGTTTAATATAAGTATAAATAGCTAGAAGTATAACAATCAATCCAAATCTTTTAGATAACTCTAGGCTTGCCAAGGAACACTAGAATGTTTTAATAGCAAAATTGAGTAAGAGAGTTCATGTCCTAAGTAGCATAACAGTGAAGTGTCTTATTGATGCCCACATCAATAAACCAAGGCTGTCAAAACACTTCTAATCCAATCATTGTCTTTCAAGAAAATTCATAAAAAAGTAGTAATGAGACCATGCCAAGGACTTGTTATGTGGATCTGCATATATATATATTCTTCCTTCTTCAAGGATCATTGAGTGTTTCTTTTAGAATGACTTGCACAACCTTTGAGAGTACCAATACTTTTGCCCATTACATTGACACGTATGCCAATCATGTCGTCAATTCATAGCCGAAATCCGGGGTTACACCATAGATTGTTCATAAGCTAGCGGAGTTGTTGGCATCCAAAGGTGTGCATGAGAAACATAGAACCTTTAAACCAATACCACGGTTTGATCCACAAGGTTGGCTTCGGCATGCATCACAATTACCGCTAGACTTCATTTCAATTAAACAACTGCTTTCAAGAGTGTCGTCAAGTCTATCAAAACATCTATGGGGTTAAGTATCTTCAAGGGTAAACTCTCAAGACAATCATTCATCAAACAAGAATAAAATTTCAGAATTTTTCTTGTTGTACTTGTTTGGCAATATTATTTCCAAGGCAAGACTCGGTTAGCTAAAAGAACTAGAGAAAAAGCTTCCACAACTAATCATCCATAAAAATAAAAAGATTTACTCTAACTATTTTGAATTACTCCCACTAGCATGGCATCTTAGAAAATCAACCAACTAAAATAAACAACTCAAACTTCAAAATACTCTTCCTTATAGGGTTGTGTTCCTTCAAAATGCAAGTACAATTATTCCCATAGTAAAATTAAAGCAAAGAGGCAAAGTGCGAATCCACGTTCACGAAAAAAAGAAAAAAAGAAAAATCTTTTTGTATTTTTGAGGATAGGGATTAAAGAATAGAAAAGAACTTGTGACCAAGCAAGGAACTAAGAAAAGAAAAAGGAAAGCAAACTAAAAACAGAAGCAAAGGAAAAAAAGCAAAGTGTTGGAACAAACCAAGACGAGTGTTTAAAAGCTCTCAAGGAGCCGGAGTACAACCTCATTATTACACAAATAAAATTGCTGGGGGAACACATCCCCAAGCTCAGGTTTTTGCAAGCCCTTTTGTTGCTCATTATGGTGGTGGTGGATAATCTTCCATGTTCCATTGGCTGCTCCAATCATGGAACTGGGTGGCGAGGTTGGCAGAAGCATCTCGAAGGTTGATGGAGAGGTTGTTCATGTTTTGGATATTTCCTTTGAGAGCATAGATATTTACATAGGTGGTGTAGTAGTTTGGTGGCCGCACATCTTGTTCGGGTCCTTCTTGTTCTTCTTCTTCATCTTCTCCTTCCTCTCCCATGTGTACTTATTGTTGGGATAGACTTGCCTCAACCTACGCGTCATAACGTAAACGTCCATCCTCGATAGAGAATAGACCATTAGGAAAAGGAGCTAGGATCAAGTGATCCGCTCTAGGTATATCAAGGAAGTATCTACCATTAGTTCTAGAAATCATGCCACAAGATCTTAGATTAAATAAACCAAGACGGTGACTTCCTGTCAATGGTTGGATGTTACCTAGGTTGATGTGAAGTGCATGTGCAAGAACGGTTATGATCCCTCCTCAGCAGATGGGACCTCGAGACTGTAGAGCTTGATGCTTAAGGTAAAACACAAGAAGGGCGCCCCAATTTGGCATAAGTTACAGTTAATAATAGAAGCTTTAGCGAGGATTATCATATCCTCTTCATTGACTCTAGTAAACTCACCACATGCCTGCAAAGGTGTTAGCAAAAACATAAAACAAATAATGAATAGCAAGATGATCAATTTGGTTCCCCTTGGGTGTGTTTACATGAATCCTAATTCTATTAAAGTACTCCCAAGGTGCAAGATTTAAAACAAAGGTGGTGGAGCATATGTTGGTGGTGTTGTTGGCAAACCTAAAGTAGTGAGCCCATTGGTCGAGTGTCAAGGAGTACTCACAGTTCATAATACGGAAGTTGATGTGATCAACTCCAGGCATTTTATCCTCGAAACAATAGTGAGAGCACACCGTATGTGTCAAAGTGCTAAGAAACTCAAGCATCAAGCGGCGATACGTGGCAACATCCTGAAAGACAACGTCATACAAACCAACATTGTTGCAGAGTAAATTGAAATCAACAGGAATGCCAAGTTTATTTAGGATATAGGGACACACCCACTTGGTGGACTTGATTTCTCGGAGCTTGAGATGATTGAAATGGTTCAGCTGAAACTCCTCGATAAACTCGATACAAAGTGGCTCGAGGGTCCACGTATCAATGGATGGTGTGGCTTGTTCCACAGCCATCACATGTGTTACGTATCCTCGTGTTCATCTAAAACAAAATAAAGAAAATTGCTAATTAATTTTTTTAGTCCAATAGAAACATAGCATAAACGATCCTCTATACTTGTTACAAAAGAAACTCCTCTAAAAACAATACAAAGCATGATTAATATTAAGATTAGCTCAAGAAAAAGACCTAAGTCTAGATTGATAATGGTGAAAGATTGAGCAGAGTTTTATTGCAAATAAGTTGGGGATCAGAGGAGAAACATACCTTAGATTATTGGGTGTGAGGAATCAAATAAAGATTGAATAAATTTGAAGATCCAATGGAGGTGGTTTAGATTTTGGAGGTAGAAGGAAGAGAATTTTTGTGTTTGGAATTTTAGGATTATCTCCTCCTAGGTGATATGGCGGCCACGTACGTGGTATGAGCGGGCGGTATGGCCGGAGCCCGTACATACCAAGTTGCAAACCTTGGGGTTGATGGTTCCCTTCCTGTGATGCACTCGGTACGGGCGTGCGCACCCGTACTACTGGTCATTATGCATGCAGTATATTTTCTTGAAATATGATGTTTGCTCTGGGGTATGGTACGACCGGCTCCGATCGTACTAGTGGTTTTTACGGCCACTGTGTCCTGCAGAAAAAAATCAAAGTTTCTATTTTCCAGAGCATCGATGTGGTACGAGCGCACAGTACGAGGCCTTCCGATTGTACCACTAGTCATTATGCGGCCAATAAGCTGAAAAACTCATATAATTAGGTTAGTATCTTTGTGCGCCTTTACACATCTTAGCAAAGAAAAAATAACAGCAAATATATTTCATAAAAATCAGCAATATTTTTTAGGCCATGTGTTAGTAAAATAAAAGGTCGAGGATTATGTTATTTTCTTCTCCTCTCTCCAAAGGACTTATTGAACACTCATTTATTAAAAACAAAAACGAAACAAAAACAAAACTAACACAAGAGTAAAAACTTTTATTTCACATGGGTTTCCTCCCATGAAGTGCTTCTAGTTAAGATCAATTAGCTTGACCTAGATGGTGATCATTTAGGTTTGGTGAGTGGAATACCCACTCCAAAGTAATTGGCTTTTAGTGTAATTATACCATCATTTAGGTTTGGTGAGTGGAATACCCACTCAAAAGTAATTGGCTTTTAGTGTAATTATACCATCATCATCATTATTAGGCTTGGCCTTCTTCTTCCTAGGGAAGTGGACTATAAAATGATCTCTAGACGGTAGTCCTATTCTCACATTCCCTTCATATAAATTGATTAAAGCTTTAATAGTTCTTCGGAATGACCTACCTAGAACTATAGGTGCTATGGAATCTTCAGGCATGTCCACTATAACAAGATCAATAAGAGCGGGACTTCCTTTAATTTCAACAACTATGTTTTTTTATCCTAACAACTTGTTTATACGTTGAATCCGCTAGATGGAGTCTAAATTTAGTGGTTGCAAAATGTCCCAAGTTTAACTTGTCAAATAGACCTTTGGAAATTATTGAGACGCTTGCACCAAGATCACAAAGTGCAGATATATCATTAACCCAAATTTTAATTTTAATAGTGGGCTCAAATATATCATCTAGCGTAGTAGGAAGCTTATCACCTAGTCTCTTATACTTCATCTCTAATTCTCAAACTTTAGATGCTACATGTTGAATAAATTATTGGTACATAGCACCATTACCTTGTTCTAAACCGGGATTATTTATGGTGATCATCTTTAGTAGATCTTCCACGGTGTATTCAGGTCTAGGTGCGTTGCTATAGTCTAACTCTTCAGGCTTCTCTTCATTTATTTCCATCCTCATCATCTTGAGATCTTCTACCGGATTTGGCTCGAGCTTACCAACAAACTTTGCTAGTATGCGAGCTTGGCTCTCAGCTACCTTACCCAATTGAGCCTCCATGGTCTTTGTCCTTTCCTGTAGAGCCTGCACATCATTTCTAATTACAACATCTTGGTTAAATAATTTACCCTCATTACTTTCATGGTTCTTGGTGATTTTAATAAGCATATTATTTTGCTCGGTTTGAGCTTGTATAAAGGTTCTAACAGTTTGTTCAAACCAGAGATTGCCATGATTTGCTCCATTATGATTATTATAATTATTGTAAGGATCTCCTATAGGATTAGGATAATGTTTTTGAACGTTAGAAGCAAAATTTTGGTTCTTCCAAGCAGGATTAAAAGGAGTGCGAGTTATAAAATTAACATCATTAACATCGATAGTGACAATATTAACTTGGGTATCTTCCTTACCCTTTACTATGTTGAGTAACTCGTCTACCTTAGATGTAAGCTCTTCATTGTTTACCTCGGTTACTGAATTCACCCTTTTTGAGGTTCTTTCCACATGCCATTAGGCATGGTTGTTTTGCATATCATCAAGTAATCTCTTTTCAACTGTCAATTGCTTTCCCATGATTGTTCCTTCTGCTACAGTATCTAGCATAGACTTAGCCATTAGGTTAGGGCCATTATAAAATAAATGTAATATAATCCATTTTTCCATCCCATGACTAGGACAGTTCATTACAGCTTATTTCATCCTTTCCCATGCAAGCGCTAGTGGCTCGCGATCTTCTTGTCTAAAACTTGTAATGTTGGATCTTAGTTGCATAGTTTTAGCTGGGGGGAATTTAGTCATAAAAGATTAGTACATTCCTCCCAAGATTTAACGGTGCCCTTAGGTAGATCTAGCAACCAGTCCTTAGCCTTTACTCTAAGAGATAAAGGAAACAAACGTAATTTAGCAACATTTGGATCTACATCCTTAATACACACCATGTCGCAAATTTTAGTAAAAGTATTTAAGTGCAAACCCGAATCCTCAGAAGATGAGCCTCCAAATTAGTTTTGCTGAACCAACTTAAAAGGTTAGGATTAATTTCATATGCTTCCGCATCAACAACAGGCTAAGTAATAGGTGCACGAATAAAATCATCAGTGGGAGTAGCATACTCCCAAGTATCTTTTGATCCATGGCTCTTTTATCTTTTGTATTTTTTAAGTAAATAAAACAAAAAACAAGTAACTATTGTTTGCATTTTCAAATAGATAACAAGAAAGTAAACTAATAACAAGAATTAAAATACAAACAAATAATAAAACTAAAAACAAGGTCTCTAGTGACCTCACCAGGATAGCGAAATTGCTTCCCCAGCAACATCGCTAGAAAAAGGGTTCATACTCTCGATCCGGATTCACGGATGTAGAATAGTAGTCTTTTCCCTAGTAAACCTATGTTTAATTGAACCTTGGGAAACAACTAAAAGGAACTAAAAAGGACACGTCTACAAGACTTTGTTTCTTTGCTTTACCTTTTTTTATTGGACCAATCAAGTTTACTTTAATCGTGGGTTGATTCAATGCATGGAGATTGGCTAGGGTTGAAGATCCACCTGCAGCTGCACATCATATGGGATAAAAGATAGTGATTTCTATTTTCGTGCCCTCGGTTCATTTGTTGTACTCAGTTTTACCTAGCCGCTTAGTTTTTCCTCACTTTTGCCCATCTCCTTGTATGAAACTCTCACATGGTCTGAAACTCGCCGTCTGTCAGCCTTGCCGTTACGTGCTGACAAGTGGGGTCGCGTTCCGTCAGGTCCCGTAGTGGACCCTCGCCGTTACGTGCTAACAAGTAGGACCGCGTTCTGTCGGGTCCCGTAGTGTACCCTTGATGTTACATGCTGACAAGTGGGGCCGCATCAGTCGATTCCCGTAGTGGACACCTCTCTCAACTTATCCAGATCAGCATCGGACCCACAACTTATCAACGTGAGCACCGGACCCACAGCTTACCCTGGTTGGCATTGCAAGATGGGACCCCGAGCCAACCCCGCGCCCGTGCCGTTGCTTCATTTTCATATAGTGAAATGTAATGCATATACGGAAATTATACGAAAGTTATACACCTTTGAACTCTTTTAAATCACACTTAGGACATGATAATGTTGTGCTAATAAAATCCTGATCATTTATCATTTCCATGGAGTGAAAATATAATGCATAAACTTGCGTCTACAAAAATTATACACCTTTGAACTCTTTGAAATCACACTTAATACGTGATAATGTCGTGCTAAGAAAACCTTGAGAGATTATTATTTTCTCCCGCATTTTCGTAGAGTCGAATGTAATGCATAAACTTGCATATATGAAGTTTATACACCTTTGAATTCTTTGAAATCGCACTTAATATGTGATAATGTTGTGCTAAGAAAATCTTGAGAGATTACCATTTCCATGGAGTGAAATATAATGCATAAACTTGCATATACGAAGTTTATACACCTTTGAACTCTTTGAAATTGCACTTAATATGTGATAATGTTGTGCTAAAAAATCTTGAGAGATTACCATTTCCATGGAGTGAAATATAATGCATAAACTTGCATATACAAAAGTTATACACCTTTGAACTCTTTGAAATCGCACTTGGGTCGTGATAATGTTGTGCTAAGAAAATCTTGAGAGATCACCATTTCCATGGAGTGAAATATAATGCATAAACTGGCGTATACAAAAATTATACACCTTTGAACTCTTTGAAATCGCACTTAGGTCGTGATAATGTTGTGCTAAGAAAATCCTGATCATTTATCATTTCCATGGAGTGAAATATGATGCATAAACTTGCATATAGAAAAATTATACACCTTTGAACTCTTTGAAATCGCACTTAGGTCGTGATAATTTTGTGCTAAGAAAATCCCGATCATTTATCATTTCCATGGAGTGAAATATAATGCATAAACTTGCATATACAAAAATTATACACCTTTGAACTCTTTGAAATCGCACTTAATACGTGATAATGTTGTGCTAAGAAAATCCTGATCATTTATCATTTCCATGGAGTGAAATATAATGCATAAACTTGCGTATACAAAAATTATACACCTTTGAACTCTTTGAAATCGCACTTAATACGTGATAATGGTGTGCTAAGAAAATATTGATCATTACCATTTCCATGGAGTGAAATAAAATGCATAAATTATACACCTTCAAACACGTTCCCTTTAAATTATATTCAAGTTCATTTGTTTATGGAGTTAAAGTACCGGTGGCATACTCGTTATTTTGCACGAATAGAGGGGTGCCCCCCGACAGATATAGGGGTTATCCTGTGCGATAGATCACAGAGGATCAACGGCTGGTGGGCATGATCCATGTGACAACTATATCGACCAATCAGAGCGTAGCAGCGAAGATGAGCATAGGTGCGAGAGATGGATACAAAGAGAGGGGAAAACTGAGTAGCACTTAAGAACCAAGGGCAAAACTGAGTAGAACTTAAAAACCAAGGGCAAGACTGACAAAGGGATTCAAATAGAAAATAGAAAAAGATTTAAAAAATGGAAAATGTGTCTTTTATACAATAAAATACATCTTGGCATACATCAAACTATTTTCAATTCAAATATACACCAGTTTGACAATTATTGCCTCATTCAGACAAACTATGTTTTGGGGAGGGATGTTTTGGGAAGAGGCTTGAGTAGAAAGACATGAACCTTCATAGATAGTAGGTGATTTGAGAAGTGGTGATTTAGGTTAAAACTTGGTTTATATACATTTCTTATGGTGGCATGTCACATAATAAGACTCCTTGGGTAGATGCCACTATGTTTTGCTCTTTTTGAATTTGTTGTGCATAAAATGACTCAATTATCTAGCTAAAACCTATTCGTTGACTCTCTGTTGACCAGCCACCGGAGGGTAAAACTGAGTATATTACACACGGCAGTGTTAGTACTGGAGGGAAAAACTGAGTAGAACCAAACTGCCAGTGTTACACTCGAGGGAAAAACTGAGTACAACTGATTCACCAGGGTTAGACACGAGGGAAAAAACGCGACTCACGGTACGCATGTGCGGTGCACGGGGCGGTGGCGGACACGTGTGGCCGTGCACGGTGCAGTAGCGTACGCGGTGCAGGGTAGTGCAATGAAACGTCACTTCCCTTCTCCTTTAATAGAGGCCTCCACTCTCACTCATCACTCACTCGATCACTCAACCATCTCCACTGTCCCATCACCTTCTGCAAACCCCCAAGAAAACCCCAACCATGCTGGTGATGGAGAAGAATGGCGCGGTGGCCATCGGCACCTCCAAGTCCGCCGGCGAGGAGGCCCCCGTCCCCGTACAGGCTCCCGTCCCCGTCCCCGCATCTGCCGTAGCCGCCGGTGACGAGGCCCCTGCCGGTCTCGGGCCGATCCCTATCGGCTGGGACCCCTACGAGGAGGTTGTTTATATAAGGCCAGAGAACCCCTACGACACCAGCAGCGCTGACCCATGGTCGGAGGTAACTAGGGTTTTCTCCCCTTCCCTTGTTCTTCCCCCGTTCCCATCGTTGGATGCTAGATCGTATATTATTAGGGACCGGCTGTTCGTATTTTTCCAGTAGCTAATCATCTTGTGTTAGATCTCGTATTTCATTGAATCCCCCTTTTTGTATTTGAACCCCCCTATTCGTTGTTGGGACCAGTATTTGATTTGGTTTGAGATTTGGGGAATAATCAGGAGATCTCAATCGGTTAATTTATGCAAATAATCAATCCCGATAATCAAAGTATCGCAATCATGTCCTTATTGCACTCTACAGGAGGATAGCAACGACTTCCGCAGCGACGACGAGTCCAAGGACACCAAGACACGTCATGTGCTGAGGAGGCTGAAGTTCGGCTAGTACAACAACTTCTTCGCCGGCGACGTGTACATGTGCCCCTTTTGCCCCACCAGGAGGCTCCATGCCACGGACTTCAACTCCTTCGCTAAGCATGCTGAGGACGTGAGGACCTGCGGCGAGTCCGTGAATGTCCACGGCTTCATAGCCAAGCACCAGCCGCTCGGTCTTCACCTCCGCAACCTCCAGAAGGTGGCTATCGAGGAGGTTCGCATGCCTCCGATCAAGCCCAAGGCACCCAAGGTCAAGGAACTGGGAAACAAGAAGTGGAGGAGGCGTCATAGGGAGGAGGCAGAGGCCCTCCTGGTAGAGGCCATGAGGGGCCACTGATCTGCTGCTACTGCTGCTGCTGTAAAGCAGCTTCTTTTGTCGTGTCTGTGTTGAACTTGTCCGCTGCTGATGCTGAGCAGCCTAATTGTCGAACCTCGTTAAGTTCCGTACTATATAACCTATATTAGCTGCTTTATCTACATCTGCTCTGTTTACTGAATTTATTTATGGTGCTGGTTAGTTTTGCTGCTCTAGATTTGCTACCAGATTGGGGGAAAACGAGGGCAAAATGAACAATGAATGAAGAGAGAAGCTGTTCTAGATTCGCTACCTTTTTTGGAAAAAACACAACTATTAGCGAGAGAGAGGGGGAAAATGCGCTCTTAAAAACGCCAATCATAAAATAAAAAAAAATAAAACTTCCAATTTAGGCGACAGGGCGCACGTAACCACCAAACGCGCCCCACATGGTCCCACACCACGTCCCCCATAATCAGCGAGAGATGGATGGCTGGTCTTCTGTGTATCCTGATCCCACTTGTCAGCATGTAACGGTCGAGGCGACATAACGTAACGCTCAACGCACAACTCGCCCCAACGCGGTCCCACCGATCAGCATCTAATGGTCAAGCCTTTGACCTGACGGCATCCTCTGCCCGAGCGCATGGGAGGGTTTCGGAATGGAGGGAGGGCAAAAGTGAGGAAAAACTAAGCGGCTGGGCAAAACTGAGTACAACTAATGAACCAGGGGCATGAAAATAGAAATCCCTAAAATATAATAATAAGCATAGTCATGTGTAATGTTTTAATAGAGATAATCTCTTGTGGGTAACACATCCTAATATACTAGAGCCCATGAGAGGCAACATGCATAGAAATAGTCTTTTGATCCAACCGAGTGCCCCACGAAGCACCGGGCTACAAACGATTATTAAGTGTAAAACACAAATCAAAGCCTTAAGTGGTGATGTTGCTATGATCCCAAATGGGTCATTAAGAGAAGAACGTATAACCCTTTCTGTCACTAGGTTTCCTATGAGATCACCGCTAGACAAGTATCTCACCTCAAGCCTTTATAAATCTCGGGGGTCTTGGGTACCTACAAGTCCAAAGATTGAGGCAAGAGAAAAAAACACAAAAGATACAAATCTATCTTTCAAACAATACACAATGCTCCCATAGATTAGATGCACATAATCGATGCAAGGTTTCTCCCCAACCCGTAGCCCATGAGGACTACTCACTCATAACAATAAGATCAAGGATAGAAAACATGGTGCAAAATACTTAGATTGAAATCAAATATTCTTGCAATGGTCGCCGACTCACAAGGAGATCTCAAGTACAAAGTAATCGCTATGGCTATTGGACGGGATGGAAGATGGAATGGATGAACTATGGTTTGGATCTCCTTGGGTGGTGTTGTGATGCAATCTAAGAATGGCGGCCCCCTGCACGGCGGCTGAGGCCTCAAAATATATAGGCGTCTTCATGAAAGTTGTAGGGTTTATGAGACAAAGCCGCCACCACGTGGTACGGGCGGACCCTACCCGTACTAGTGGTGTTACGGCTGCAAACGCCTGGCAATGGCTCCAGAATTACTTGGTCGTGTAGACTTCCTCAAAACCTTCATTATGACTCCTGATTACGCATTAAAAAGTGTGATTTCCTGCACAACACAAATCAAAGCAATAGTTTGCATATCTTTGCTATTATTAGTCATTAATGGCAAGGCTAGAGAGTTTATTGTTAATTTCTTAACTAAAAACAATGTTTTAAATGCGGTGGAAGATGGCTATTTTTGGAGCCATCGGTCGCCAAGCGGCAACGATGTTCTCGGCCCTCCTTGGTGTTGTTATGGTGCGGTGGTGGTCATCTCTCGCTGTCGGTTGTAGCTTGGTGCAGGTGTAGCACCTTGTGATCCCTATGTCATTGTGTCGTGGTTGCTTCCTCTGTTTCAACACCACCTTTGCTTCATCTCCGGTGAGCCATGAGTCGCCCTGATACGTCCATTTTGCATCACTATTCTATATCATAATTCACTGTTATTCATTGATATATTTCATATTGAGAGGTGATACTTATGTTATTTCATCTGTTTTTGCATGGTTGATGACTTTTGGAGCATGGATCGCTGCAGTCAGGATTCTGATGGAAAAGGTGCTATTTGGAGGCAATATTCGCGAAGATCAGAAAATCCGGGAAAATATACGGAAAATCCTATTTTTCCAGAAGACGAAGGAAGCCAGAAGGGGGGGCTAGAGATTGGCCATAGGGGGCACACACCACCCCCTGTCGCGGGCCACCCTAGGCCGCGCCACCAGGTGGTGTGGTCGCCCTGGTCCACCCCTGGCACTCCCCTCTGGCGTATATTATCCTCCCGAAACCCTAAGACTCGGGGGGCGACCACAGAAAGATTCCGTCGCCTCTGTGGGGCGGAAAACACCGAGAGAGAAAGATCTCTCCGGTAGACAGATTTCTGCCGGGGGAATTCCTTCCTGGAGATGGAAGATCATCGCCATCAACACCACCATCAAGCTGTACTTCATCGGGATCATCATCATCATCACCACCAACATCATCACCAGCACCATCATCACCATCTCCATATTGCTGTAACAATTGAGTTGAATCTTGCATTAGTTCATAGGGGAAACTTTCCCGGTGTTGATTACTCTTTGTAGTTGATGCTATTGAGTGAACCATTGAATTATTGTTTATGTTCAGATTGTTATACATCATTATTCCATCTCTGATCATGATCCATATGATGTCTTGTGAGTACTTCGTTTTGTTCTTGAGGACATGGGAGAAGTCATGTTGTTAGTAGTGGAATTGTGTTGAGAAAGATTTAATAGTTTTATATTTAAGTTGTGGTGTACTTCTTCTAGTGGTGTCATGTGAACATCGACTACATGAAACTTCACCTATATGGGCCTTGGGGAATGCATTGTGTATTTGGCTACTAATCGTAGGGGTTGCCGGAGTGACAGAAACCTGAACCCCCGTTAGGAAACCATTGCACAAGGGACATAAGGGTCTTAGAGTTTAAAGTTGTGGTTAGGTTTCTACCTTAATTACCTTCTTGTACTTACGGATGTTTGCAAGGGGTATAATCACAAGTATGTATTAGTCCTAGGAAGGTCGGTACATTAGCACAGGTTCACCCACACAACACTTAGCAAGCTAAAGAAGATTAATTAACTATATGAAGCGAAAGCACTTGACAGTCTTCCCATGTGTCCTTGAGAATGTTTGGTCATCTTAAGTAATACAACCGTCTTGTCCTTTGATGCATAAAGGATTGGGCCACTTGCTGCATTTATTCCTACTATCTTTTATTTACTCGTACTTTGTTTACTTTCTTTATCAAAAACCCCTAAAAATCCGTTTGCTAAGTATTTGCAGAGAATTCCTGATCCATACCACTAGCCACACCTTCTGCTCCTCGTTGGGTTCGACACACTTACTTATCGAAAATACTGCGATACACCCCCTATACTTGTGGCTCATCAAGACTATTTTCTTGCGCCGTTGCCGGGGAGTGAAGCACTATTGGAGAGTGGAACTGGTAAAGGAAACTTCTACTGTGAGTATTGTTTACTTCTGTTAGTTGCTTTATTTTTGTTATGGATAATTTGCTGAGTTTCTTATTTGGTAATGCTACTACCACCGCTAAGGTAGTAGATGAACCACCACATACTGAGAATGATGCTTTTAAAATACCTACAAGAATTATTGATTGTGTTATGGATAACTACTATGTTGGGGATGGAACTGTCCATCCTGGTGATCATTTACTCTTTATACACGAATTATGCGGGTTGTTCAAGTGTGCAGGTATTACTACAGATCAAGTTAATAAGAAGTTATTCTCATTATCACTAAAAGGAAGAGCTGAGGAATGGTATAAGCTGCTAAAGAATGGTCAAGCTCTTGAATGGGAGGAAATAGTACCTCTCTTTTATTCAAAGTTTTATCCTCCTAGTGAGATTCATAAATATCGGAATCAAATATACAACTTTTGGCCTCTTGATGGAGAGAGTACAGCTCAAGCTTGGGGGAGATTGAAGTTACTAATGCTCAAATGTCCCATTCATGAGCTCCCCAACAATATTATTATTAATAACTTTTATGCAAGGCTTCCTCTTCATGATAAGGATTTATTGGATGCTTCTTGTGCTAGATCGTTCACTCGCATGGAAGAAGAAGCTAAATAGGATCTTCCGGACCATATTCAAGACAATGCTGAAGCTTGGGAGAATGACAAAGGTAGAAAGTTAGGTATAAATTATGATTATGAATGCATTGAATCTTTTATGGGAACTGATGACTTTCAAAATATTAAAAATGCTTATGGTCTAGACTCTCAAGCTATTGCTTCTTATTTTAAGGCTTTTGCTTCCTACATTGAAGTGCCTAAAAAGAAGTGGAATAAGTATCATGAACCTTATAAAGATATTACTAAGAGTGTTCCTGCAAGAAATACTGAAGTTTATACTGCTAATCATGTCTTACCTGAACCTTATATTGAGAAAATGCCTTTCCCAATTAAGATAAAGGAACACTCTATGATAGCTAGTATGGTTAATGAAAGTACAAATAAAGCTGTTGAACCTAATAAACAAAAGTTTGATGAACCTATTATAGCAAATGTGAAAGACTTTGTTACTAAATATGTAGAAGAGGGACACACTATCCTTTGTAAGGATACCTCTAATATTATTTCACAAAGTACTGTTATGAGAGCTAGTATTCCTGTGTTTTCTGTTAGAATAAGTGATCATTGCTATGATGGCCCTTGTGATAGCTATATTGTTAAGTTTATGCATGATACTGAAAGTTACTATGAGAGAGGGAAAAGTGTCCTTATGTATCTCAATAATATCATGTTTCCTCGTTTTATGCTGAAAGTTTTTATGCTGCACTTGTTTTGCCTTCTTATGCAAGTAGCCTCTGGTTTCAACAACTTGTTTGTTTACAAAATTCCCTTGCATAGGAAGTGGGTTAGACTTAAACGTGTGTATTTTTGCTTCTTAATGCTCTATTTCACTTCAATTCATATTCCTATGTGAGCATCATCAAAATTATCATGCCCATCTTAATGGCTATAAAGAAAGAGCTTTTTGGGAGACAACCCAATTTGTTTTTGCTTTCAGTTTGTTTTTGTTTCTTTGAGTCTCGGAAGTTATTACTTCGGTAATAACCGCTCCTTATCTGTTTTGTTTGGTTTTTGTGTCAAGATCAACCTCTAATGAGAGAGAAGTAAGGTTTGGGGAAGTTGTTGTCCCGAGATTTTTGTGCTCCACCGTAAAAATTCGTGAGAGATCTCTGTAGGTCGGTTTGAGCTGTAATTGTTTGTGCTTCTGCCCCAGGTTGTTATTTAACTTTCGATAGTTTTGCACTTTTTGATTTGAGCAACAGAAGATTTTCAAAAAAATTGATATTTACCTGCTGGTCTGTTTTGACAGATTTTGCCACTCTTGCATTCGCCTCTTTATTCGATTTCCTTTTTGAATTATTTTTGGGTTTTCGGAAGGAGTTGCTATAGTAGCTTATGTTTTGGTGGTTTTCAGTTGAAGTTGGACTCAAAAGGTTTTATCACTTCACTTATACTAATGTTGCTAATGAGAACTGTGTGAAGTTTTGTGTGAAAGAAATTTCTAGGTAGTGGAGATAATGGTGTAATAAGGAAGAGAAAGGTTTCATGACTCACAATAAGTGTATGAAGATGAAGATATTGATGTTATTCAAGTGGTGACTCCGAAAGAACCCACTAAATACCAAATTCAGAGACCTGCAGAGACCGTTTCAAAATAGGTAATAGTTCTGGTAAGAAAAGTTCCGCGAAAATACAATCCAACTATACGTTTGCAGTTTTCAGTCAATAAGGGAAGTTACGAAGCGAAAGAGGGACGGAAACAGAGCCAGGGTGGCTCACACCACCCTGTGGCATGGGCCCACCCCTGGTCGCGCCACCAGGTGGTGAGTCCACCCCGGACTCCGCCTCCGACTCATTTTTCCCTAGTACCTTCCTTTTGATATGAAACTTCGTAATATATAATCCCCGGGATCCCCTGAGGTTCGTATATCATGTTTTTGTCATGTTTTAGTTTCGATCTGTTTCTGCCAGGACATACTCTTTGAAGCTTAGAAGCACAATGGTGTCCGCCAAGGATAAAGGGAAGGAGCCTATGGAGGAGGATCTTCAAGACCCCAAGCAGGGGCTGGTACCTTTAGTCTCTTGCCCTACATCAATGGAAGCCCTACGAGTCACTAAGGAGTTCCGCGATAAGTATCGAGACCTACAGAGGAAGGTGGACATGCTTCAATGGGAGAATAATAGGCTTCGCAAGATGCTGGAAGATTTCCTCACGTCAACTAAGAAAATATTACACCACCACCAAAGGAGTAATTCGTCATCAGGTTTGGCATCCCCTTGGTTTGTTCCAAGATCGGGGGAGTGCCGCGGTATCACATCACTATCTTCTATCTTTTTACCTTATTAGTAGAGACATATCATGAATAGAGAAGTTATCATGTAGGATGGTTTGCATTATGGAAGTGTCCCCTCTCTCGTTAGATATGTATCCCTTGGTGTGAGTTGCCGTTATGGAATATTAATCGAAGTTCTATCATTTACTCTTTTGCATAGCTTATATTAGTTTTCAATTCATGGTTATATGATTGATCTTGTTGTTAGTATTGGCAGCACTTTGGGATCATTGAGTTAATTTAGTTGGTTTTGGCAAACCTGGCTCAAGATTAGCAACACTATTTTTGAGAGTTGAATGAAAAGATAAAAGTACTCTAAAGAAATATAATTTCATCATCTTTGTTTCTTGATTTGCTCATAAGTCTAGTATTCTCTAGTTAAGATCTTTTGTGCTTCCAAGGAAGATTGTATGTTTGTCTTTATCACTTGTATGTTTGTTTGTTTCCTTCAACTCTTATACTTGCTACCCAGCCTTGCTAGCCAAAAACCTGTACTGAGAGGCAGTTCTTCTCGTGCATCCACTCCTTTAAACCAAAACCTTTGCCATTTGTGTCCACCATACCTACCTATTAGCATTATTGCTATTCCAAGTAAATTCTTGTTTTATCTACCTCCCAAATTAAACTTGTTATGTGAAAAGTAGTGATTAAAGATCTCATGAACTTGATGGCACACTTTACTTTCTTGCATTTAATGAACTTGAACCATTGTGCTCACCTATGTTGTGTATATGCTTGCGCTTTGTAAGTTGTGAATTAGCAGAACCATGTTGTCATGGGGAACGCTTTCAACATTGCACTAGTACTTTGTACCTAGTTGATATCATGTTCTTTTGTCTATGGATGTCGTCGGTGTGAAATGAAAGGGGAGCTTATAAGTCCATGGAGTTATGCATGTTTGTTAGAGAAACGCCTGGGCCGCTGGTCTAATCCATGCTGACATGGTGGAAACCTGCAGCGTAACCATAACGAGCATCTATGAAGCATTCTTCTTATAAAAAAAGAGATAGATATTGAGAAAAAAGATAAAAGAAAAAAGAGATTATGACAAGAGGAAAGAGAGAAAAAAGCACCATATTCCCATGGTAAATAAGAAGATTGCTGAGATGTTTGTTGTCTGCTTGCCTTGTCATTTTGATATGGGGATTCTTCCGTATCATCGGGCAAGGGGTGCCCCGTTGGCGGTTCTCTATGATACGCATATGCTTACGATGACAAGAACTTACCGGTGACTAAACTTGAGTAGCATGAGGAGCGGCCCTCGTATGCAAGGGACACGAGATTCTCAATTTACAACTTGTCAATGCATATCCTCATATTTGATCACTTTAACCTTAATCACCTAAAGATGCCTATGATAGGGGCAATGAGAGCTGAAAGCTAGTAAGTACCATAATTTTTGGGAGCTCTTTATGAAACTTGAAATCCCTGCTTCCCTCTGCGAAGGGCCTTTCTTTTACTTTTTAGATTGAGTCAGTAAACCTATTCCCTTCTATCTCAGCAAGTATTTTGAGTTGTTGTGTTTCATTCATTCATATGATGATTTATTCAATCATGTTTCTTATGTTCCTTGTTTTGCACTTTGCTCTTATCTTGATGTTTACTACTTTGAAAGCTATCATTTGAAATTCATTTATTTGTGAACTCTAGCAAATTATCAACTATTCTTCGACCAAGAGCTAAGTTTGCCATTACCAATTATGATTTACTTTATGTATATTTATTGTGTTTCCTATACTCATTGCAAGTTGAGTTACATAATAGTGAGGTGTCTTCTATTATGATCTATGTATTGATGAATGTGATGCTTCTTGTCCGTATTCTTTTATCGGCTCTTCACTACATAAACCTAAGGCCATGTTTATTGAGCTCAGTTTTGCTTGGGGACAAGCGAAGTCTAAGCGTGGGGGGAGTTGATACATCCATTTTGCATCACTATTCTATGTCATAATTCATTGTTATTCATTGATATATTTCGTATTGAGAGGTGATACTTATGTTATTTCATCTGTTTTTGCATGGTTGATGACTTTTGGAGCATGGACCGCTATAGTTAGGATTCTGATGGAAAAGGTGCTGTTTGGAGGCAAAATTCATGAAGATCAAAAAATCCGAAAAAATATACGGAAAATCCTATTTTTCCAGAAGACGAAGGAAGCCAGAAGGGGGGCTAGAGATGGGCCACACCAGCCCCTAGAGCGGGCCACCCTGGGCCGCGCCACCAGGTGGTGTGGCCGCCCTGGTCCACCCCTGGCACTCCCCTCTGGCGTATATTATCCTCTCGAAACCCTAAGACTCGGGGGGCGACCACAGAAAGATTCCGCCGCCTCTGCGGGGCAGAAAACACCGAGAGAGAAAGATCTCTCCGGCAGACAGATTTCTGCCAGGGCAATTCCTTCCCGGAGAGGGGAGATCGTTGGCATCAACACCACCATCAAGCTGGAATTCATCGGGATCATCATCATCACCACCATCATCATCACCAGCACCATCATCACCATCTCCATATTGCTGTAACAATTGAGTTGAATCTTGCATTAGTTCATAGGGGAAACCTTCCCGGTGTTGATTACTCTTTGTAGTTGATGCTATTGAGTGAACCATTGAATTATTGTTTATGTTTAGATTGTTATACATCATTATTCCATCTCTGATCATGATCCATATGATGTCTTGTGAGTAGTTCGTTTTGTTCTTGATGACATGGGAGAAGTCATGTTGTTAGTAGTGGAATTGTGTTGAGAAAGATTCCATAGTTTGATATTTAAGTTGTGGTGTACTTCTTCTAGTGGTGTCATGTGAACATCGACTACATGACACTTCACCTATATGGGCCTAGGGGAATGCATTGTGTATTTGGATACTAATCGTAGGGGTTGCCGGAGTGACAGGAACCTGAACCCCCATTAGGAAACCATTGCACAAGGGACGTAAGGGTCTTAGAGTTTAAAGCCATGGTTAGGTTTCTACCTTAATTACCTTTTTGTACTTACGGATGTTTGCAAGGGTATAATCACAAGTATGTATTAGTCCTAGGAAGGTCGGTACATTAGCACAGGTTCACCCACACAACACTTAGCAAGCTAAAGAAGATTAATCAACTATATGAAGCGAAAGCACTTGACAGTCTTCCCATGTGTCCTCGAGAAAGTTTGGTCATCTTAAGTAATACAAACGGCTTGTCCTTTGCTGCATAAAGGATTGGGCCACTTGCTGCATTTATTTATACTGCCTTTTATTTACTCGTACTTTGTTTACTTGCTTTATCAAAAAACCCTAAAAATCCGTTTGCTAAGTATTTGCAGAGAATTCCTGATCCATACCACTAGCCAGCACCTTCTGCTCCTCGTTGGGTTCGACACTCTTACTTATCAAAAATATTGCGATACACCCCCTATACTTGTGGGTCATCACGCCCGAGGTAGGTGCTTTGCCTCTCTTTGATGCCAACCCTAACTAGGGTTTCCCCACTGTTCTAGGCTTAACTTAAGGCATGTAGTGATATGTCTATTGTTGTTGTTGATCAAACCATGCTCTAGTTGTTTATGATCACAGACTCCTTGTAGGATTCTTGAGTAGTGGACATTAAAATGAATAACTTACAAATATAATACTAATCTAGTTTGGATAATTTTCATGAGTACCTTCCTTGCTATTCCATGTGAATTATGCTTAGCATATAGGTGCTATCAGTGCTTGTGTAAAACTGATGTTGGTTATAGTATTGCATTACATGCAACAATACAGTGATGATATGTTCCTGTTTTGAATATTAAGCTTGTCCTGATGGCTTATTAAATATTTTGATATTGTTCAACATGCATTGACTCTATCTATCTATTGTTATCTCATACTACTTGATCCATGTTGTGGAATTGATTTAACGGTCTATTTATACTGATAGAGAACAAGTTTAGGATGATATTCTTGATTTTTTATTAAGGACATAGTCCTTTCTTGTGCAGATAGGCTCTGTAACATTGACGAAGGCTAGTTTTTACGACCCCTCACAGTCTCGCTTCCAAGGAATAGAAGACAGTTTATTTGTTCAGTGAATGGCTCAGGCTAGCAGGTTAGAATCTTGGAGACGTAGATATGTGGAAAATAGAAGGAATCCCTCAAACTTTATTCATAAGGTGATCGAGATATCATACAATGTGTCTATAATATGATCTCGGTGGGTTTATATTGATACCTGATGAGAGAGATGAATATAAAGCTATGACTAAGGCTAATGGCAAAGACTTGGGCAATTATGGCATGTCCTTCTCAGGTGAATGTCTTTGAGTAATTATAGGCCTCAAGGGTGGCCAAGTCCTTAGTCATGTCAGGTCTTCATCGTGTCTTGCACGTATCCGTGATCTCAAATCTTCCTTGTACGGATGTCTGGTCTTTGGGATCTCCAGAGAGCCGTCTTGCAGCCCCACAAGTTAGGTCAGTTGAGGTTAGGTCGGTTTGAGAGCTTCTAGATGCATGCCTTCATGTCCTTAGTCATCAGAGATCATCGTGGGTAGGAATCATGGGTTTAGGTCCATGTCGGGTGATATGTTGCTAACGTATCCATAATTTTTGATGTTCCATGCTTGGCTTTATCTACTTTCTTGTGTTTTTCCACACTTTGGAGTACTTTCTATACACTTTCTTGGAATAACCTATTAATAAGAGCCATAGTGCCAGCTGCCTGTTTTCTGCTGTTTTTGGTTCCAGGAAAGTCAGAAAATGAATATTCTCGGAATTGGATGGGACAAAAGCCAAAGTCAGTTTTTCACCGAGGAACACCCGGAGCTAGAATACGAGACGGAGAGGGGCCAGGGGGCCGCCACACCACCTGGCCGCGTGGCCCAGCCTGACCCGTGCCAGGGGGTGGTCTAGCCTCCCTAGGCACCCCTCGGCCTCCCCTTTCACCTATAAGATGCCTCCGATACAAAAACCCTAAGTACCCGATCAAAATTCCACGAACTAGTTTGTAGCCGCCGTCATCTCCATCCGTAGATCGGGAGGGATCTGAAGCTCTTCCCGGCACCCTGCTGGAGAGGGGAATTCACCCTGGAGGCCTTCTTCATCACCATGCAAGCCTCCGATGAGATGCGTGAGTAGTTCATCTCTGGACTACGGGTCCATGTAGTAGCTAGATTGCTGGTTCTCCTCTTTTGTGCTATCATGTTTAGATCTTGTGAGCTCCGTTCATGATCAAGATCATCTATTTGTAATCCTACATGTTGTGTTTGCGGGCATCCGATGGATATTGAGATGCTATTTTAGATTGATTATTGATTCTATCATGTCTTTGTTATTTGTGATCTTGCATGCTTTCCGTTGTTAGTAGCTATCTTGGCCAAGTAGATGCTAGCAACTCCAAGAGTTAGTATTTATGCTCGATAGTGGGTTCATGCCTCTAATAATCTGGGGAAGTGACAGAAATCTCTAAGGTACTAGATGTGCTGTTGCTACTAGGGAGAAAACAACAATCCTTTGTTCAAAGAACAATCGTATTGTTTACTTTACACGCAATGCGTAATGCAATTATCCGTTGCTTACAACTTAATACTGGGGGGGGGGGGTTCGGATGATAACCTAAAGGTGGATTATTAGTCATAGATGAAGTTGGATTACGGTCTATTTATAATGTTGTAATGCCCAATCAAGTATCAAATGAGTCAAGGTGAGTAGTATATGCATGATTGCTTTATCGATGTTTGTCAATTGCCCCGCTGTAATTTGTTCACCCAACATGTCATCTATCTTAAGGAGAGACACCACTAGTGAACTATGGACCCCAGTCCTTTCTTTTAGTATTAATCTACAATCAACTGTTTACTATTTTCTATTTACTTTCTGCAAACTATTACTTTCTTCCACTTGATACGTTTAATCCTTTGTTTTTAGGAAAACCAGTGAGATTGACAACCTCATCGCAAGTTGGGGGCAAAATTTTGTGGTTGTGTTGTGCAGGTCTCCACGTTGCTGCTGGCACCGGTAGTGCGCCCTGCCAAAGTTCAGCTAGCAACACATTTGAGGTGTTTCCTTGCTGCTACTAGATTGATAACCTTGGTTTCATAACTGAGGGAAAACGTGCTGTTGTGCTCATCATACCTTCCTCTTGGGGTTCCCCAACAGGCTCGATATATTTTGGGCTAAGCATCAGGTACAAGCCTGAGTCCACCGACAAGCCCTCGATAGGTACCTTCAATAAGATGTACTTCCTTGTACTAGAGTTGCTGTAGATCACACTCAACCTCTGCCTGATGAGCTCGATGACTTCTTCTTTATCTTGAAGCGTGAGGTCCTTGTCAATGCTCGAGTTCTTTGTGCAAGTCTCTGGCATGTGTAGATGTCCCGATCGCGCAGACCTTCTCGTGTGCCTGTTCTCAGAGCAGGTCTCATGAGCCTTCCCATCTCATATGTCCCAGGGTAGTGGGCTAATGACGAGGTCCGAAAAAGGGTTAAATAACAAAAGGGAAGAGATAAATCCTCTTGTGTTGCAGTGCGAGTAACTTAAACTACTACAAGAAAAGTGTCCATCTGCAACGACTTGGCCCATCGGTCGTCATAGAAGGTGTGTTTTCCGCGACAAATTTCTCGGCTCGACCATGGATAATGGAAAACTTTGTTTTCCAGTTTCGAGACCCTCTATTACTACGGAACCACTAAAAACATGGAGGAAGCTCGACCAGCGCGTGGCAAAAGCAAGATTTTCGGTTCCTCGCGCGATGTTGACTTGCCGAAGTCTTTTGATGAGTGTGGGTCCTGGACGTCAGTGTCTCTAGCTGACCATAGTTTTCGGTCGCACCTCCCTGATTTGAACTCGATAATGTTGCTCAATGCGTCTGCTGTTTAGTCAAGTTGTTGGGTCCCACATGTCAGCCTCTCATTAGAAGAATTGTGTGTATGATGGAATTTTTTCCTTCGCTCGTGCTATCCTGTTCCGAACTTGATAGCATTGCTCGATGCATCTACCGTTTAATCAGGCTGCTAGGGCCCACATGTCATCCTCTCATTAGAAGAAACGTGTGTATGATGGAATTTTTTCCTTCGCTCCCACTACCCTGTTCCAAACTTGATAGTGCTACTCGATGAATCTACCGTTTAACCTACCTCCTGAGCCCCACATGTCATCCTCTCATTAGAAGAAACGTGTGTATGATGGATTTTTTCCTTGGCTCGTGCTACCCTATTCTGAACTTGATAGCGTTGTTCGATGCATCTACCGTTTAATGATGATGCTAGGCCCCACATGTCATCCTCTCATTAGAAGAAACATGTGTATGATGGATTTTTTACCCTCTGTCGCACCTTCGTGTTCCGAAATTGATAGCGTTGCTCGCTGCATCAGCCGTTTATTTAGGCTGGTGGGTCCCTTATGTCAGCCTCACATTAGAAGAATCGTTGGTATGATGGAATTTTTTTCTTCTCTAGCGCTACCCTGATCCCAACTAGATAGCGTTGCTCGACGAATCTACTGTTTGCTCACGCTGCTGTGTCCCCCATTTCAGCCTCTCATTACAAGAAACGTGTGCATGCTGAACTTTTTTCTCACTCGTGCCTCCCTGTTTCGAACTGGCAACGTTGCTCGATACAGCATCTGTATAAGGTCACGATGCTAGGTCCCACATATCAGCCTCTCTATAAATGAAACATTGATTGCTCGATGCAACATCTGTATAAGGTCTCTGCTGGGTTCAACATGTCAGCGTCTCTGCAATTGCAAAGTGTGTATGATGCACTCCGCTATTTTGTCCTTGGCAACATTGTTGGGTCCTAGATGTCAGCCTTCTCTGTGTAAGAAACGTGTCTATGCTATAAAAAATGTAAAAGAACGACAAAGATTATACTATATATTATATATTTATATTGAAAAAACTAGGAATCAAACTCATTACTTCAACAAATGGGAACCGCGTGTGCTTCCACTACGTCAGAACCATCTATGCCACTACTGGAAAAGATTACATTTAGAAATGTTGAAATCACTTAAAATGAAAAAGGCAACGACCCTGACGACTTGCCATAAAAAAATGCTAAATGCTCTATACAAATACAACATGGGTAGGAGAAGCTTGTCCTATACTTTATCAGAATGGCACGGAAATACTAAATTAAGATGATTTTGGGCAATAAAAAATAACTTGGGTCCAATCTTGTGAACCAATGGGCTTCTTATCATGGGCTCCTTACCGAACTTCTTTAGTGTGGTTCAAGATTAAAAAACCAAGTAATAATTTGTTGAGGGTTGGTGGCCCATAGCCAACCTGAACCCGGAAGGATAAATTAGCGAGGTTTTGGGCCACAATTGGGTAGAATGAAGTACAATTTTCTAATAACCTCCTCACTGAAAATTCAATGTACTCAATATGTGGCAGGTCGGCAGTCCACCTGACCCGGCAGGCTAAATTTGCAAGGTTTTGGGCCAGTGTTGGGTCGAATGTGCAATCTTTTCACTAGATCCTTAGTGAAAATTCAATGTAGATCGTACCCCATCCTCCAAAAAAATGCAGTTGGTACCCTAAAAAATATATACTCTGCTCACCACGAAAGGCTAATTAAGGGTTTTTCTCTTGAAACAAGAGTATGGGAAGTTTTTTGTCCGAAGTGGGGTTGAAATATTCATTTTCATAGGCTGAGTAGTAAAAATATATTGTAATGAAGGTCGATGGTCCACCTGACTTGACTATACCTACGCCGAATCCGAAAGAATGAAGTTGGAAATGGAGAAAAGTGCCCGATATTGCGCCTTATTATACATAGCGAACATAGCAAGGAACTTGGGCAGCGCATAATTCGAACATGGAAAGTACTGGAGGGAGTTTGACCGATTGACATAAAATCGTGTCATATCAAGTCTTACAGCGCACAATCATCTTTTCAGTAAAGGATATATGTCGAGATGGTTTGGGTGGCTTTGAATCGGCATAAGTGCCCAATCGATTTGATGTATTTGTATAATCATCTCCAAACTTCGCTGCTGCGATTTCACCCTCGAACAATGCGATGAGCTTGTAGTCTGTGTAACTCCCAACTTCTATGGGCACTCTGTAGATTACGATCTTCAACAGGTCAAGACATCCATCCCATGATTTTTCATAATTTTATCCATAAATGCAGATTCGTCAAAAAAAGCTTTTGAAATATGCATGAGTATAGAAATGAGTACATGTGACTATGGGAACCCTGACTGGCTAGTAGCATTACATGTTATAGAATGGATATGAGACGACCTGAATGCCACAAGTATCCTTCGATGGAAGGTCGATTACTTGATGGGTGTAGATGTTTGCTAGGCACCAGACCCCGCTTGTCATGGTGTGGAACATGGCAGTGCCATCGGGGATGGAGTGAGAGGGGACAATCAGGATGCTATCGGTGGCTACTCACAACGGGTTAGGCACAAATACTGCAAACACAATGATGTACCTAGGTTCGGAGCCCTCTTAGTGAGGTAGCATTCCTACTCCTGCAAGGATTTACTATATCGGGGGTCAATGCCCAGTACAAGTGCTCCTTGAGGGCTGCGGTATAGGAGGTTGATGCTGCTACCTCCGTCCACGAGGACGCATGAGAATCTGTAGGAGTGCTTCTTGGATACAATGATAGGATCTAGGACCATCACGTAGGTGCCTGGGTGAGGCAGTACAGTCGGCTGGTCCTTCCTACTCCACATGATGTCTTACTCCTTCTAGTTTAGGTACTAGGGAACGGGGGAACAATTGCGTTCACCTCCACCTCGTGGTGCCTCTTTCTATGCTTGGTCTCGGGATCGGTGGTGAAAATGTGGTAGTTGCCCACCTGGCGAGGGTAATCACCATCATCCTCGTCCTGGCGGTTCTGGCATTCACGGTTGTCCTATTGGCCACCGGCTGGCGGAGGCGGCGGTGGTGTTAATCTGCAAACCTCAGCCATCTTCTTTCTCTAGGTGCACTAGCGAGTTGTGTGCGTTGCCAGCTTGTTTCCGCCACTATGGAACTTGCATGGGCCATCAAGCATCGATTCGAGGGTGTACTTGGGTCGTGGTAGTCAGTCATCAGGCTTCTGCCTCCGGCTGCCGCCCGCAACCGGATCCTCTTGGACGGCTGCCACCTGCTTGGACCCATACCAGTTGTCCAGCTGGTCGTCCTTTCCTTTGCCACGGCGGTTGTCGTGGCCGTGCTGCTTGGAGTTGTTGTGATGCCCATCTGGCTAGCATCGGTCCATGGAGTTATCCACAATGATCTTCCCTTGGTCATCCACCACGATGGCCTTCTTCATCGCTGCGTAACAGGTGGCGTACTTGTCCGTGATGTCCATGGCTTGAGCCATGGTTTCGGGTTCCACTCGGCTGAGCTTATGCTTGAGCATGGTGCTGTCTCTGCAGCCATTAATGAAGAAGTCGATTGCCTAGTGCTCGTGCCCCCCCTTGCAAGAGTTGTGCATGCTTGTCCACCGGGTGAGGTAGGAGCGGTCGGACTCATCCTTGCCCTGAATGTAGAGGACGATCTCGCGGGGCTACCCAGGCCGCTTGTAGGTGCCGGTGAAGTTGTGGATGAATGCTTCCTCGAAGTTGACCCATGCGTTGATGCTGTTGTCGGACAGACTATTTAGGTAGGTTATGAGCATGAGGGGGACATAGCACACCGCTACTCGCCGGTTGCCGGTGGTTATGACCACCACGGTGACGTAGTCCACCAGCCACTCTTATAGCTTGACCGAGCCATCGTACTTTGGCGTGTCCCTTGGGAGTGAAAATCCCTTTGGAAACGGTTCGTTACAAATGCGCGGTCCAAAGCATCTTGGACTAGCTGGACTTTCCTCCTCTAGAGCGTGCAATTGTATCAGGAGATCAATGCATGTGCACGCGTCGCACGTTTCTGGCTCACATGGGCCGAGACGGCCCATCAGGCGGGACTTGGGTGGCACGAGGCTTGTTTTGGCTTCGTCAGCCGATTGATGAAGTTGCCCTTGTCAGGATCCATCAGCTAGAGCATGGTTTCTGCTGGTGACTGCCATAGCTTCATGCGGATGATGCCCGCAGCCAGCCGACCCGCCACGTGGATGCCTGTTTTGCCTCGTTCTGTTTGGAGAAGAGGCCTTGCTACCGCCAGCTTCCGGATCTGCCATCCATCAAGGTGGGTGGCTCTTGCGGTTCCCCCAAGGCTCGCACCTGCCTCGACCTGCTACTTGTTGGTCGTGGCTACGAGGAGCTAAATGCGCGCCTGCTAGCGACGTAGCTCATCGCCCTCAAGGTCACTCAGCTCAGCAGTGGTCGCCTCCACGGCCCTCATGTTCTTGGTAGGACTACTATAAACCGGCTGAACCACGGGAGTACGCGGGTCAGCAACACAGTCTAGCTTCAAACCAAGCTTATAGCCCTGGGGTGGAATCTACTGGTTGGCACCGGGTAGGCAGGCAAAGCCATGTGCGGTGTTGTACTCACGCATGGTCACGTTTAGCCGGTGCTACTGGGCGACGACCTTGTTGGCTTCCTCCTGGAGATTTTGGCGTGTGGCCTCCAGGCAGCCGCTACCGCTGCCGGATCCGCCTTAGGGACGATGGGGTTGCGGAGGTGCTCGATGGAGGTGGCCAATGGATCTTGGTCTTGTCTATGCGAGGTGGAGCCGTTGCCTTGCGCTCGAGGGGTGGGCGGTAGCCTTCGCCTGAGCCGGCCATCATGACCTCGACGCTGCCGCTAGCGATGTACGGAGCGGAGAAGCCAGGCGGCGCGCCAGAGATAGTGATGAACTCACGAGGGAAGGCCTCGGTGACGGTGGAAACATAGACGCAGTGCTCGCGGAAGTGCATGATGGAGCCGTCATTAGGGAAGGTCTCCCGGTGAAGCATGATGCGTTGTCGATGATGCACTCGAAGGAGCTGAGAGTGAGGATGAGGCCGGAGGCGACTCGCTCACCAGCGAAAAGTGGAAGTCCCATGCGAAAGATGACCGTAGCTGAAGTGTTGTGCCCCACGGTGGGCGCCACCTGTCGTGGTGTGGAACACGACAGTGCCATTGGGTATGGCATGAGAGGGGACAATCAGGATGCTATTGGTGGCTACTCGCAACGGGTTGGGCACAGATACTGCAAACACAGCGATGAACCCAGGTCCAGAGCCCTCTTGGTGAGGTAACACTCCTACTCCTGCAAGGAGCACTTGTACTAGGCATTCGGCCCAGATATATATAGTAGATGCTTGCAGGAGTAGGAGTGTTACCTCACCAAGAGGGCTCCAAACCTGGGTACATCGCTGTGTTTGCAGTATTTGTGCCCAACCCGTTGAGAGTAGCCACCGATAGCATTCTGATTGTCCCCTCTCACGCCATCCCCGATGGCACTGCCCCTACAAGGAAAGTTTCCTTCCGCAACGAATTGGTCGACGTCGTCAGAAAGCGCGTCTTGCGGACGAAATTCTTCTTCGGCCGTGGCCGATGGAAAACCTTTTTTTTGGTTTCGCGGCCCTCTACTACGATGGATCTGCTAAAAACATGGAGGAATCTCGGCCAGCGCGTGGTAGAAGCAAGATTTTCGTTTCCTCGCGCGATGTTGACTCGCCGAAGTCTTTTGAGGCGTGTGGGTCCCGGATGTCAGTGTCTCTAGCGGACCATACTTTTCGGTCGTGCCTCCCTGATTTGAACTTGATAACGTAGCTCGAGGCGTCTATCGTTTAGTCAGGCTACTAGGTCCCACATGTCAGCCTCTCATTAGAAGGATCGTGTGTATGATGGATTTTTTTCCTTCGCTCACGTTATCCTGTTCCGAAGTTGTTAGCGCCGCTCGATGCATCTACCGTCTAATTAACCTCCTAGGACCCACATGTCATCCTCTCATTAGAAGAAACGTGTGTATGATGGAATTTTTTCCTGCTGGTGCTACCCCGTTCCAAGTTGATAGCGCTGCTCGACGCATCTACCGTTTAACCTACCTCCTGAGCCCCACATGTCATCCTCTCATTAGAAGAAACGTGTGTATGATGGATTTTTTCCTTGGCTCGTGCTACCCTATTCTGAACTTGATAGCGCTGTTCGATGCATCTACCGTTTAATCACGATGCTGGGCCCCACATGTCATCCTCTCATTAGAAGAAACATGTGTATGATGGATTTTTTACCCTCTGTCGTGCCTTCGTGTTCCGAAATTGATAGCGTTGCTCGCTGCATCAGCCGTTTATTCAGGCTGGTGGGTCCCTTATGTCAGCCTCACATTACAAGAATCGTTGGTATGATGGAATTTTTTTCTTCTCTAGCGCTACCCTGATCCCAACTAGATAGCGTTGCTCGACGAATCTACTGTTTGCTCACACTGCTATGTCCCCCATTTCAGCCTCTCATTACAAGAAACGTGTGCATGCTGAACTTTTTTCTCGCTCGTGCCTCCCTGTTTCGAACTGGCAACGCTGCTCGATACAGCATCTATATAAGGTCGCGATGCTAGGTCCCACATATCAGTCTCTCTATAAATGAAACATTGATTGCTCGATGCAACATCTGTATAAGGTCTCTACTGGGTCCAACATGTCAGCATCTCTGCAAATGCAAAGTGTGTATGATGCACTCCGCTGTTTTGACCTTGGCAACGTTGCTGGGTCCCAGATGTCAGCCTTCTCTGTGTAAGAAACGTGTCTATGCTATAAAAAATGTAAAAGAACAACAAAGATTATACTATATATTATATATTTATATTGAAAAAACTAGGAATCAAACTCATGACTTCAACAAATAGGAACCGCGTGTGCTTCCACTACGTCAGAACCATCTATGCCACTACTGGAAAAGATTACATTTAGAAATGTTGAAATCACTTAAAATGAAAAGGCAACGACCCTGACGACTTGCCATAAAAAATGCTAAATGCTCTGTACAAATACAACATGGGTAGGAGAAGCTTGTCCTATACTTTATCAGAATGGCACGGAAATACTAAATTAAGATGATTTTGGGCAATAAAAAATAACTTGGGTCCAATCTTGTGAACCAATGGGCTTCTTATCATGGGCTCCTTACCGAACTTCTTCAGTGTGGTTCAAGATTAAAAAACCAAGTAATAATTTGTTGAGGGTTGGCGGCCCACAGCCAACCTGAACCTGGAAGGATAAATTAGCGAGGTTTTGGGCCATAGTTGGGTAGAATGAAGTACTATTTTCTAATAACCTCCTCACTGAAAATTCAATGAACTCAATATGTTGCGGGTCGGCAGTCCACCTGACCCGGCAGGCTAAATTTGCAAGGTTTGGGGCCAGTGTTGGGTCGAATGTGCAATCTTTTCACTAGATCCTTAGTGAAAATTCAATGTAGATCGTACCCCATCCTCCAAAAAAATGCAGTTGGTACCCTAAAAAATATATACTCTGCTCACCACGAAAGGCTAATTAAGGGTTTTCTCTTGAAACAAGAGTATGGGAAGTTTTTTGTCTGAAGTGGGTTGAAATATTCGTTCTCATAGGCTGAGTAGTAAAAATATATTGTAATGAAGGTCGATGGTCCACCTGACTTGACTGTACCTATGCCGAATCCGAAAGAATGAAGTTGGAAATGGAGAAAAGTGACCGATATTGCGCCTTATTATACATAGCGAACATAGCAAGGAACTTGGGCAGCGCATAATTCGAACATGGAAAGTACTGGAGGGAGTTTGACCAATTGACATAAAATCGTGTCATATCAAGTCTTAAATCGCACAATCATCTTTTCAGTAAAGGATATATGTCAAGATGGTTTGGGTGGCTTTGAATCGGCCTAAGTGTCCAATCGATTTGATGTACTCAAAACCTTGTAATCATGCCATATAAACTGTTGGCGATAGACACGCGGTGGCCTTGACTTGCCTAGCTTTAGACAACTCAGGTAAGCACCAGCTTATATTGATCGCTCAAAGTTGTATGTTTCCATACGATCAAATTAATACATGCCGCAATCAGCGCCAACATGTGGCATTGTCATCATGCAAAAAGGATCAGAATTCGCACATTTAGTTCACCGTTTCAAACACAATAATACAACCAGTTTGTACACTAGCACAGACAGTACAATGTCAGCACATCAGAGTTTGACTTGTTCATGTCACATTAGAGCTTGAGTTGTTCATTTCACATACAGAAGAATGAGCAAGGATACATACTGTATTGAACAAGTAATTTCACAGTAGCGTCAAAAGTATGCCATGTATCAGAGACAATATGGGGTCTGCGTAAACAATTTTTCTTTTTTGGAAGGGTGTGCATTAACTCTCTTTTTTTAGAATATCGGCATAAACATTTGCGGCTATCATCCTAGGGCGTCTTGGCCTGCTTTGGTGTACCGAGCCAAGATCAATTACGGCCCAGTTAAGGCCTGTTTCGTGGCCCTATAAGAAGAAGTGACCTACTTTTCCATGTTCGCTAATAGGAAAGAAGGAATATTCCTCTCAAAACACAAAGCTGCACGAGTTGTGATGGTTCAAAAAATGCACGAGTCGCGTATATACTACAAGCCAGTAACAGTACTAAAAACTATAGTACAGAAATCACGCTACGAAATAAGCACGGCTACATGGAATATACCATGGAAGGCAATACTAAATACAAAAGCACGACAGGGCTCATATAAACTGATTCAAACTGGCCACTAAAACAAGTGTACTAACAGTCAACTGTGGAACCATGATACAAAAAAAGATGACACAACGATACACCAGAAAGATCCATAGCTCAGTCTAGGGATAGCACAACGAGCATACCAATTCTAAACTAGGCCTAAACCAAATTGTCGCCTATCACACAGAGTTCCAACCATCTTTGGGAAGGCTGATAACTCCCACAGGCTCACCTTCAGTTGGCTGCAGGTTGCAGCGTTTAATCTAAGGGAATTGTATTCCGCGAAATCTCCTGTATGTTGTGTACACATAGTTTTTCCTCATGAATGGGAACAATGTGCCATCAACAGCCTTACATCCGCGTTTCTTCATCATCTTGTCAATGATTGGATAATCGAGACCAAGAAACAGAGAGTTGTCCCCCAGGCTGTTAACCTGCCTCCAAACAATGACCCCTGGAGGTCTAGCAGAGCTAGGATCCTCTTCAAAAATATAGACACGAGAGGTAGGATATAGGCGTAGGTTAGTCCTATTTTGAGCATGATGAATGATTTCACCATCTTCGCCATGGGCAACCCCCATGCCATACGTTGTAATTATGATCATCAAGCGTTCACCATCAACCGATCGAGCGAGGAACCACATGCCTGGCCGATCATTCAGAATAGGTGCTGTGATTACAAACGGAAGCTCCTTATTTCCTGCAACATCCGAATTCGAGACAAAAATTGCATTACTGGCATACATATTCTAACACCAGCATTCTTCATTGTTCATGCTAACAGTGTGAATAGGCAAATCCTGACAATAATATTACTCAATAAATTAACAACATTAGGAATTGCATTTCTTACTCTACTATTCCGAACATTTGGATTTCTTGCTTATCTTAGTTTCCTAGTTGTTGTAAGTTTCAAAAGAGGAAGCGCCACTTTTTTATATAGAGGCATGTCCACTTGAATCCTATAGGATTAGATGCCTGTAGTATTTTGGATCAAGTGGTGTTTGATTGCACAGGAAGACCAAAGGACTTACAAAGAGGTTGGAGTGGATGGAAATTTTCCTCCAAAATAGAGTGCAAAGGAATCCTTTGAAGGAATTCCTAAGGATTATACTCTTTCGAATCAAATAGCATTTGGTAGATTTTTTTTCTAAGGATCCAAATCCTACAAAAATCCTACACAATTCCTCTGATTCCCAAGGCAAAATCCATAAAGGAAAGATTGGTGTCTTACAAAAATCCTATGTGATTCCTATAATCCGAGGAGGGCCTGAAAGTACAAACAGATAAAGAAACCCGGCTTCACTTTGTTGCACTCACAATTGAGATGCTGGTTAATAATACCTTTCATATTTTGACAATGAACGAACTTAGTAGTGGAGGGACGCCGTCATACACTATATTTTTGGAAGGCATATTACTAGTACTAATTCGTTACTGGAAATGGTTCATTCATTTTTTTAGGACATAAAGCGTGTGCTCATTCAGTCATATGAAAGGTAAAACATAAACAAGGTAGTTAAAGAACAACTTCACTGAATCACTCGCAATGTATCATCATGGAACTAGAATTACCTTCCGATGTGGGATCCCAGCAGTAGGTGCAACCTTGACTTATGACCGCAAAAATGAGGCCACCGTGTTCAATGTCATCATAGTATTGTCGTCTTCCAAGACCTAAATGCTCCAGACATCTCCAAAGTTGGCTACCGCCTTCTAGGTAGGCGATTTCATCGTCGAACAACACGAGGAGCTTATAGTCTGTATAACCCCCAGCTTATGTGGGCACTCTGCAGATTACGATCTTCAATAGCTCAAGAGATCCATCCCACAAATAACTTTTCTCCATACCTGCGGATTCGCCAAAAAAAACTTTTGAAATGTGAATGAGTTTAGAAATGACTACATGTAACTGGGGGAACCCTGGCTGGCTAATAGCATTACAGGTTATATACTGGATGTGAGGCGGACGCAATGTCACAAGTATCCATCGATGCACTACAAGAGAAAAGATTTTTTGTGACAAATCATTTTCGTCACCGAAAATGCCATTTCCGTCACTAAGTACTCCCTTGTGACGAAAACGTGGCGTCACCAGGGTCGCACGAAGCTCAATCCGCATTCTTTTATAGTGACGGAATACAAATTTTCGTCATGCAAGATTGAGCTTCGGTGACGGTCCTTACAGCGTCACCTAAGATAGGTTATCCGTGACGGACCTTCTACGTCACCTAAAATAGGAAAATCTATCACCGTTTAGCATATTCGTTGACGAAATATGCCATCACGAAAGATTTATGGCATCACGAGGATTCTGGCAGGTGGGACCTGCAATGTTGACGTGGCAGCTGATAGGTGGGTCCTACCACGATGATGTGGCATCTGACAGGTGGGTCCGACGATGCTGACCTGGCAGCTGGCAGGTGGGTCCGACGATGATGACGTGGCAGCTGGCAGGTGGGTCCGACGATGCTGACGTGGTAGCTGGCAGGTGGGTCCGATGATGCTGACGTGGCAGCTGGCAGGTGGGTCCGACGATGATGACGTGGCAGCTGGCAGGTGGGTCCCACCATGATGACGTGGCATCTGACAGGTGGGGCCAGTGCGATGACATGTCACCTTCGTGTGGGGCCCGCGGAGATGACGTGGCATTTTCGGTGGTCGATGACGTGGCAAGATGTAGGTGGGGCCGTCAACGATGACGTGGGTTCGCATGTGGGGCCCACGATGATGGCGATGTCATTTTTGGGCCGCCCATTCGAATCGCCTTGTGGGCCGGGAGGAATGTGACGCTGTCACCAATTTTTTTGCACGAACAAATTTGATTAAAAAATGAAATTCCACGCAAATTATGAAATAAAATTAAATGGAAGCAAATAATTGAAATGGCAGAAAATTTATAAATATGAATTGTATCACACGCAAACTTTAAAATTCTGGTAGACTGAAACTGCTATATCAAACTCGAATGACTAAAGGAATAAAAAAACAATGTTTTGACCCACTCGGCCCATTAGCGCACAGAGATTTTTGGCCCAAGTCACGGGGACTGGGACTGGGAGTTTTGCGACATCCTCAACAGGTAACTAAGCATGCCATCCATTTCCTCCTGCCTCTTCTCAAATGCCAGACGATTCGCTTCGCTGGACTTTTTCACTGCTTCAAGTTCATCATCCTGCTTCTTTCTCATCTCTTCAAATCTCCTTTCCTGCTCTTGCATCCGTTCCTCCATCTCGCATTGAACCCTTTCAGCTGCATTCAACGAATCTTGCTCCTGACTTGATAACTTTTCTTCTAAATCACGGATGCGCCCAGCTGAGACGCTAGACCTCTTGGAAGCAGATGAAACTCCGATGTTGGAAAGGAAAGTAATTGATCTTGAATTGTTCTGGTCTCTCAGGACTTCTTCAACAATCTCCAGATCAGTTTTGGGAATCCAATCTTCTGGGTGTGGTCCCATTTTCTGAAGCACCATCTCAGTCTACAATAGGATAAAAAAATAGCAAGTCTAGAGTTAGAAGAAATCAAATAATTAGACAAACTAATGAGAAATGCGTAGCACATAAAATAATTTACTTACATAAGCTTCTGCTGATTTCTGGGACATCATACCATCCTTGTTAGTGTGGCTTGCTTTAAAGAAAGCAATCGGGGAGGTATCGACGTCCTCGGTCTTCTGAGATTTCTACAAGAATTATGACACGATGAATTATAAGCGTGTATGGCATGTTCACAAAAAGAAGTAGGTGTTGCATCTGAAGAGTTCGAATACTCACAAGTGCATGGTAATGTGCAACAAAGCTTCTTGAGCCAGTGGTGTGTTTCTTCGTCACGGCATCTCTATTCTTCTTGTTACTCTCGCAGATTGCCTATGTACAGATGCATGAATTTAGTATTCTACAGTACAGTAGTATGTCTGTGATAGATGTAGCTGAAACAACAGGAATCGTGTACCTTGTAGTGCTCATCATGCCATATATCAAGAAGCTCTGCCCAGCTTTCCTCGTCTACCTCTTTTGGTTTCAACAATAAAGGTTGCTCGCGGGTTAGATCTTTAACATCTTTCCAATAGACCTTTTTCAGCCTCCAACGTTGTTGGCGAATACCTTTCTGTAAAATGTCGGTGAAAATGTCTTTGCCAAGGTCACCACTGCTGTCCATTGCAAATTTTCCCTGTAGATAACATGGAACACAAATTCATATCAGCATCGAATGACAGAATTGTTAAAAAATCATCCACCAATGAGACATTTTATATGGAAAATGAATAAGAGGTTAACGGACTTACAGTTATAGACTTAATGGTTTCCGGAATAGTATCTTTCAGACGACCTTCCTTGTCACCATACTGCTTCCAAGGTTGCGGTGGCATCTTCTTTGCGTATGTGAATGCCACAATCTGAACTCAGTTTTGCTGCTTGCATAGGATCAGTGGGTCTCCTCATGCCAGGAGTGAAGTTGATCTGCATCTTAGCCCCTCCATTCCTTCTAGACCACTCGTGTACCCCATGCCCCATAGTAGGTTTGCGTACATTACACTTTTCCTTTAGAGCACCCGTGTCTACAATTGCAACTGAAACCAGTGACAAAACGAGAGTCAAGACTTCAATTGAAAATTTTGCAACTAAACCAGTGAATAAATTGTAAGATGTGCTGTCAATACCTTCCCGTCATTGCGGACAAGTACATTCTCCTCAGGTGAGTTGCTGCCTCTAGAGGTTTGAATTAGCATGGGCGAGGATTCATTTCCATTAGTACCCCCTTCCCCTGCTCTCTGGGTAGGGGTCTCTGTTTCACCATCATCTTGAGTCTCTGCATTTGCTGCTGACCTTGTTACAACATTTGGAGGCACAAGGGTTTTGAGCGCTTCTGCTTCTTTTATTTTGTAGAACCTTCCGTTACCTGCATTTTAATAGATCAAGCCATAAATATTAAAGCAATCTGTACATATCCTACATGTGAAGGCAGGAGAATGCTGCATTTCTTCACCTTAGAGGAAGATTTAACAACATCATGGTCCTCTTCATCCTAACAAACACATCATCATCAAGGCCTGCGTGCGGGATCAGGTTCATAATTAGGGTCCTCGGTGATATCCTTCTCCTGCGGCTGTGCCTCTTTCCGTGTTGTCACTGCCACCGGTTTCTTAGCAGTGCCAAACACAAATTCACGCGCCATAACTGTGAAATCCAACATTGGCTTGCCATGTTCAATAGCATTCTGCTTCAGTGCTTCAGACATACGAGACACGTTCTCATCCATCACTTGTTTCCTAACATTTTCATATGTCTCATTGTTTTGACTTGAGTAACTGAAAACAATCAAGCAAAGGCAAGTCATGATCATACTCATTTGTACAAACAGAGTAGATAAGATCATTAAAGCAAAAATTATGTGATCCATACTGTAAAATTAACATGCTCACAAAACATTATTCTATTGCCTCCAAATCTCGTATCGTCATTCAGTTAACTGTCTAAACCCCATCACAACAAGTTCGAAGTATGTGTTCGAAGGTATTAGGTATCAAGTTGTTCAGTTGTGTCAGTTAAGACGCCAAGCGGCAGGGTTTATCCAACAAGTTGTGCCCTATTACCTGAACCATTATGTAGGAACAGAAACCTAAATCTAACACATAGTTATAAGATCGGATCATAGGGTGTCATGCTAACACAGTCATGGCATCTGGAACCATGATCTATGAAATTAAAACCCAAGACAAGCACATTGTCGAAGGATTCGGATCATAGGGTGTCACGTTCAACACGTGCTAGGCATCTTGAACCATGTCTATGATCTAAAACCTAGATCTTGCACATAAGCTGCAGCATCTTGAACAACGATCTACACATGTTGATCTACTAGAACTCATGCTTGACTAATCTAGAAAGAGGCATAGACCTAGGGCGGCAGAAAAATGACCTGGGTGTTTACGGTTTTGCTTCGGTGTCGGTGGTAGCACATTCCGGCGTGGTGTGCCGCTTCGAAGACTGCCGGACATGTCGCCCGCCGGCAACCAACGCCTTGCTTGACGGATCTGGGGTCGAGGAAAGTGGTGATGGGGTTCTAGGTGGGCGGTGAACAAGGAAGGGAATTAGGGGATGGGTATGCGGGAGGTGGGGGCACGCTATTTTTAAAGTGTCGTGGGGGCGGCAAATTGTTAGCGCCAAAATGGGCGGGCGGGTGGAAAACAAAAGAGGTGGGAACGAAATTTTTCGGTACACAAGTGGAGGGAACGAAAACCATTCATTGTAAATTTGATTGGAAAAAACAGAGGGAACGGAATGGGAGGTTTACAAGCGGGGATTATCTCTAATTACATATTATAATTAAATAAATCCTAACACATGCAACGGTTTAGGTTTTGCCACTACTTAGACCTCCCGTGCGGAATTTGTAATATGGTTTACAAGCCGGGATTATCTCTAATTCATTGTACTATAAATTTATTTGTCCATGAACCATATTAAATTATTTGAATAAGTCATTTGTTTATATATGAAAAGGAAAACAAAATATGTTCATTCACGCATAAGCTTGGATTACTGAGCAAACAATACCATTAGTTTCCTTCATTCCACAACTCCAACTTGAAAGCTGAAGCACAATATCACTTAAACAAGTAAACCTCATTGATTCGAAAAACAAACAGAAGAGCAGAATTATTTCACATATTAGATATGTAGCCAGCTAAATTTTCTAACATCCACCAAAAGGTAGGTGATCTCATTAGACTTTACACCCAGAAACTCAGCAAATAGTTTTGCAACTAGGAACAGGGGCGGATCTGCTTGGTCACACCCTGATGCACATGCAACAGGGTAGAAAAAGCATTTTTAGTCTTACATATTAGACTTAAGCATAGTGTATCAGGAAAACTTAAACAGAGTGCATCAGGGTAAGTTTAAGCCTAGATCCTCTTCCTAGTCTAGGAAGAGGCAGACATGGAAATCTGATAGGGTCAGGTCACGGTCTGGACGTCCGTACTAGCCCTCTGACATCTCCTCCTCCTTGACGGGCATGGTCTCCGTGTCCCTGTCACCGCCACTGCCATCATCATCACTGTCATCGTCGCTGCTGGTGTCGTACTCCCACGGGAGAGCCTACCGCTGTAGATTGTGAGGACCAGCTCCCTGTTGCCAGCATAGTATTCGAACGCCAGGATGTTGCCTAGCGAAATAGTGTAGCACTTGACGAACTTGGGCCAGCCCCTACGAAGGTACAAGCGGCCGTCTCGATGATCGAAATACATCTCCACATCGAAGGTCAGCCTGCTGTTACGCTCCCGGACGCGCACAGTGTTGGGCTGGTCGCCGCTGATGTAATCTTTGAAAGCATGGCAGAGGGAGAGCTTGTCCCACTTGTCCTCGTGAAGGATGCAGATGAACATAAAGTCGGGGTTCAGACACAGCGGCAGATGGGGTGGTGGAGACGGTGACGGCAACGGTGACAGTGACGGCGATGGCGACAGAGAAGTGGCCCTGCCCTTGCCGCTGCCCCTGCCCGTACGACGACGCCTCTTCTTGACAATGCACGTTGCCGGCGTACGTGTCTGTCCTTCACGTCCCCTGCCCGCCGTCGCCTTGGCACCCCTGAGCATGGACACCGGCGTAGGCGGCAAATCATTTATTCTTCTAAATATGAAGACGAAACCCTCTCGGTTACGCCACCCTTCTGAATGCGCTTTCTTCGAGTATATGAGAACAGCTTGTCCCTCTTCTAGATCTGTGCTCTGTACAAAACACTTCCACCCATCTGGATCGAAGAAGAGGCGATCATCCTTTTATATCTTGAAGTCGATGGGGGTGATCTCCTCTTTCGGAAGACACACTCCAGTTGAGCCTCCCTCACAGATTTGTAGAGCATTAACAACCTTGTTAGGCAATTTCTGATCAATACAAAACAAGATATATAAGTTAGTAAGTCGATGTCATAAACCACATAGACAAATTGCATACACGCATGGCAACAAAAAAGAATTAAAAGAAAGTTATATGAATGTACCTTGTGGTACAACTTAAGATTTGTTTTGGTCAAGCGGGTTACAAATGGCAACCCGACAATTTTGCCCATGTTCGATTGAAGTTCTAGCAGATGCTCTTGCTCACACTTAGTAAGCCGGCATCTTTGGGCGATGAGTGGTCCGAGATCACGCTTCTGCGAAGATGCTCCTGCCATGTTAAAGAATGGGCTACGCATACAAATTTAGCACACATTAACAAATGGTAAAAGTGTAGGAAACACATTATAGGTATTACAACGTCATAGCAACGTATTTCATCACAACAATACAAATATTGTTTCTGCAAGTACTTGCAAGTTATTTCAATGCTACAAGCACTAGTCATAGCATAGGAAAGCTCCAGACTCCTATTCTGTCGGATATAAGTTCTCTAAGAACTACCTTTGCTGTGTTGGATTTTAGAAACATCGTAAGTACTACATTAGTTCTTGCCATATATAGTAGCTAGATGGCCGATCTTTTTTGGGAGACTAGGAAGTTTAGGCCTATATCTTATAGAAACAGATCATAGCTAGTAATTATGTTCTGTTTTAGTCACCAGAATATAATGCTTCAGTGATTTAGCACATCAGAGATGGCAAGTTAGTGTAGGTTCTTCCATTTCCCATGTCGTGGTTGCATGTGGTACAGCCGACCCCAAAACTATCCCTCTATGCATCATGTGGTTGTACTTTCTAGGCATGTGTTTCTGGTTTATTGTCATTCATGCTCTGGACCTTGCTTACTGCGAGTTGTTTCCTTGCAACAAGGAAAACAGCCAGGTGGTATTTTCTACACATGAACATCCATCCATAATTCCGGCATCGACAATTTCTTAAGACATGTCATGCCTAACTAATTTATCATCTATATATGTGTGTGTCCAAACAAGTTCCATTTTTCATATCAAGATGTAGCTAGCTACACTTGTTATGTTTGGTGGAGAGAATGAATGTGATCTGGTCATCTTGGTCATGGCAGAATGATGCATTATTGTGCACCAAGGAAATGGACCACCACCAAACTTCACTTTGAATCTCTGGCTTGTCAGTATTGTACATTAGATTTACTTTTTCATGCCTGATGTGCTAAGTTATAGCTATAGTGTATTCCTACCTATTAGGAAAACATTTATTCACAAGTGTTATCTGTTGCTCACCCTTGGCTAGGATTTTCAATAAGTGGCACATGTTCTAACATGTTCTAGTTTCTCTTATTTGCAGGCACACAACAATGCAACTTCCTATAAGTACAAGGTTATCAAGTATTGGGATATAATTAGTACACTTTACTCAAGGGATCGAGCTACTGAGCGGGAGCTAGGACTGCAGCTGAAAGTCGTGCGGAAATGGCGGACGAGAACGCTAACAATGACAACATCATTGATCAAGATGTGTTGATATAATGAGCAGACCAGTGTATTTGTGGATACATTGATCTTTATTCATGTTGTAGTTGATTTTTATTTTGAAAATATCATATTTTATTTACATTATGTAATTGAATTTTGAAGCCAAATGTGTTGTTGATTTTACAATTGGTTTAAAATGGTAGCCAAACAGAAGCTGTAAATCATTTCATTTCAGAATTCCAGGTGGCAGCCAAACATAAAAAATCATTAAGGAATTTAAATTCCATCCAAATGAAGTGACATGGGGATTTCATTTCATTTCATTTCAACCAAATGAAATGAATGCATAGGATCCAAGCGAGCCCTGATATATTTTCCTACACATGCATTGTAGAGTTCAGACCTTATGCAATGTTTCCTTCCAGTAGTGTTTGATTCATGGGATTGTAATGTGCAGGAATTATTCCAGTAGGTACACTAGTGTATTTTCATGGGAAATCTAGCTTGACACATAGCTCGTGGAAAACCCTCTTGGACAAACAATGCGAACATGATTTCGATGGCAACACAAGTAAATCCAACATGATTGGGCTCACCTTCAGCGGAACAGGTTGCGGAGATCGATCAATCTTGTGGACGGCGTCGCGGTGGTGTGGCGAGTCGATCTTGAGCGTGCGTCGTTCTGGCGCGGATGCGTTGCGGAGATGCGTGGTGGCATGGCTGTGGAGAAGCGCGGTGGCGGGGTTGCAGAAATACGATTGTTGGTGGCTGGATGATCTGACGGAAGCGTCTGGGCGGCCACGCAGCGGTCGGAGATCTGCGGCGATGCGGAGATGCGGATGGAAGGAGCAGTTTGGGGAAAATCTGGCGAGGGCTAGGATATCTGCAGTGATAGATTTTTTCCCCAATTAGGTAAACTATTATTTGTACTAACATTGGTGCATGTTGGACCCACTTATACTAACATTGGTGCATGTGGGACCCACTTATCAATGTTTAAAATAGCGGGCTATTTGATTTAGCGGCGCCGATTTTAAAAGCTATCAAAAGCTATAGCGGAGCTATAGCGCGCTATGCCCATTTAGCGGGTTTGCTAAATAATGATTTTTAAAAAGCGTACATATTGGTATATATATCAATAATTTACAAATATTTGACAGTTTTACAGATCAATGCTCTGATCAACTCACTTATAACAGGTTTGACAGTGCATAGTGCATATTACATAGTAAAATTTGAAACAGAGCCACTTATACTAGCATTGGTGCATGTGGTACCCAATGGCATCTGTGGTTCCTGTTTGGCTGAGTTTGGGCAAAATTTGACCCTGATGACACATGTGGGTCCAGTTACACTAGCATCGGTGCATGCGAGTACCGATGGCATCTATGGTTATAGTCTGAGTGAGTTTGGGCAAAAGTTTGACTGCAATTGTATAGACTTTCATGTTGAGTGAGTTTGGGCAAAAGTTTGAGTGAGTACCGATGGCATCTGTGGTTACAATTCTAGACTTTCATCAAGGCAAGTTTATATCTGTTGACAATCATATTCCTTTGAACTAGTATAGCCAGTGCACAAACACAACTGAACACACATATAACATTACATAGATATGTTTGCTAGCTCACGGTACTTTAAGAAACAAGCATACTAAAGTAGTTCAACTTAGAAAGTAAACAACAACAAAGTACCACAATTTGTAGTACATAAACAACATACAACATCACGAATATAACTGGCTATAGTCTAGTAACGTGCATTAATTCCAGCTGGTGGCGTTGGAGGCAGTGGGGTCGGTGGCTTTGTCGCCCCAGCCAACGGTGGTGGTGTTGCCCCGCCGATGGTGTGTCGTTACGCTTTCGCCGTCCTGGTCATCTTCACCCGCTTCCCGTGAGCGTTTGGCGACATGCACCACCTCTCCATCCGCCTCTTCCGCTCCCTAGACCGCCTGCTGCTCTTCCCAGCTCGCCCTCGCTTGTTCCTTTTCAGCCTGCTGTGTTGCATCATCCTGCTCGTCATCTACATCACTCTGGTTTGCAGCAGCTGCCGCCTCGGCCGCAGCTTTTGCCGCCTCGGCCTTAGCTGCTGCCGCCTTTTCTGCTGCATTAATTGCAGCCTTGCGAGTCCCCCGGTCTAGCCCGTCCCTTAAGGTAATGAGCCTACGATATAGCTCGTAGGCAACATACTCGTCTCTTGTTGCATACTCTAGGTTCATCGCGGAAAGTGGCTTGTTCTTCCATACTTCGTGGCCATCGGCCGGGAGTGCCTTGCGATTCCCGAGATCTCTGTCAATGATGATCACTGCTAGAGATAACATCCCGTCCTTGTCATACGGCTGATTCCAATGGAACCGTTCTTCGGTATTAAACATGTCTTGGATGTCGATGTGGTACTGTTCTGGAATGGTGATATCCTCATGTGCAAGCTTCTTTTTATCACTCCTGATGTCCACGCTAGCGAAAGTGATCCCCTTTTCCTGAAGGAACTCTGCCAGTTTCGGACAAGGCTCCCTTCTCCTACAGTATAAATGCAAATTAAGACATGAAAATAATTTGGATGATGTACAATTATTTGATGATAATGTTAAACAAGGTAATTGCATAACCGTACCATTATGCCATGTACAACACCCACAAATCATGCATAATACTTGAACTAACATGTCTAAGTATTTGAAATAAACGAGTGCAAGCAATGTATTTACATTGGCTAATTATACATGATCTCAAATGGAAAATAAAAATATGCACATAACCAGTTTCGGACAAGGCTCCCTTCTCCTGCAGTATAGATGCAAACTATGACATGACAATAATTTCGATGGTGTACAATTATTTGATGACAATGTTGAACAAGGAAATTGCGAAACCGTGCTATTAGGCCACGTACAACGCCCATAGATCATGCATAATACTTGATCTAACAAAATCCACAAGGACTTAAACCTATAGGAATTAAACAATGCACATAGGAAAAATTTCCAAGGATCAAAATCCTCCAAAATTCATATGAGATTCCTTTAAATCAAACAAGCCCTGCATCAAAGGAGGCCTGATGTGAAAACGTTCGTACAAGGTACAATCCTATGAATCAAACATGTGCTGATGGAAAAAACATAGGGATTGAATCCTGTACAAACCCATAGGAAATCCTTTGAATCAAAGGAGGCCTGAAATAGAAATGCCCATCCTTAGTACGTATATTACCTGCAGTAGTGGAACACGAGGACAGTCTCCTTCAGAGTGATCTGGACGACGGCGAGCTTTTGTGACGGAGCTTCGTCTCGCCTATTCCTTGTGTACTCGAGGTCGAGTCCGAGGAAGTTGTAAGTCTCTTTCTCGAGCAATTGCTCGAACTTCTCCAGCATGTGATTCAAGTAGTTCACATCGTTGGTGTACACCACCTCCATAATCTTCATGCCATAGGCACAGATGAGCTTGATGTCAACCGTGGTTTTCCCGTCATCGAGGATGTCTCCATAGGGATCCATGGATGCTGAGTTCCCCGTCGTGTGGAGGAGGAAGACGCGAGAGGAAGAAGAACAGACGAGAAGCGGACACGTTGCGGTTATTGTGGTGTTACGGCAGCGGTGGAGTCGAGGCGGAGGGCCCGTACATCGATGTAGTCGACCCGTTATGGTGCGATGTTGTTAGTGCGGTGCAGTGCGGTCAGTTTTGTTACGGTGCGACACGTTTAGGAGTGGTGCGATGCGGTTATTGCGGTGCAGTGGGGTAAGTTTTAATTTGTTACGTGTGACGTGTTTAGGTGTGGTGCATGCGATGCGGTTATTGCGGTGCAGCAGTGGGATCAGTTTTGTTACGATGCGACGTGTGTAGGTGTGGTGCGATCTGGTCGTGGCTGCAAACTTTCAACAATTGAACGCACAGGGCTTTCACCAATCCTCTGGTCGTGGCTACAACTTAATTTCAAAAATTGAACCCACGGCTTTCCTACAACTTTCAACTCAAGTTTGACCTAAGCTTGTACAGTGCATAACTAATTCAAAATATCTCATAAAAATTGAAAACCTACACACTAATAAATTTCACATGAACTAGTTGACACGAATTTTTTTAAATTTGAAACATTTCATTCTCATAAAAATAACAATCCCGCATATGAGCTTCCACATAGAATGTACCATGACTCACGTGGGTCCACATACACAAGCATTGGTGCAAGTGGGCCCAATAGCATATGTGGGTCCAGTTTGACTAAGATTGGGCTTAAGTTGACCCTGATGACACATGTGGGCCCACATAGCTAGCAGCGGTGCATGTGGGACCCTATGGCATCTGTGGGTCCAGTTTGACTAAGGTTGGGCTTAAGTTGACCTTGATGACACATGCAGGCCCACATAGCTAGCAGCGGTGCATGTGGGACCCTATGGCATCTGTGGGTCCAGTTTGACTAAGATTGGGCTTAAGTTGACCCTGATGACACATGTGGGCCCACATAGCTAGCAGCGGTGCATGTGGGACCCTATGGCATTTGTGGGTCTAGTTTGACTAAGATTGGGCCTAAGTTGACCCTGATGACACACGTGGGCCCAGTTTGACTAAGATTAGGATTAAGTTAACCCTGATGACACATGTGGGTCCACATACACTAGCATTGATGCATGTGGGCCCAATGGCATCTGTGGGTTCTATGTTGACTTATATCGCCGCAAAAGTTGACCCTGATGACACATGTGGGTCCACTTAGCTAACATTGGTCCATGTGGGACCCTATGGCATCTGTGGGTCCAGTTTGACTACGATTGGGCTTAAGCTAACCCTGATGACACATGTGGGCCCACATAGCTAGCATCGGTGCATGTGGGACCCTATGGCATTTGTGGGTCCAGTTTGACTAAGATTGGGCTTAAGTTGACCCTGATGACAAATGTGGGCCCAAATAGCTAGCACCAAGTGTTTCAACGAAGCCGTGGATTTTTGCCCGGTTTCCATGTTTTGGCCGTTCGGTCCAACGTATCGCCCAGTTTTGGCATGTTTTGAGCGTAACCGACACACGCGAGACGCTAGTCGTGTTTTCCACGATGTTGGGCTGTTTTCCACGATGTCTCCCAGTTTCCACGTTTTGCCCGTTCGGTCCAACATATCGCCCATATTTGGCCTGTTTTGAGCATAACCGACACACGCGAGACGCTAGTCGTGTTTTCCACGATGTCGAGCACCAAGTGTTTCCGCTACTATATGCCAAGATACTTCCATGATGTTGAGGTACATTCTTCTAGACTTGTTCAGTCTTTTGTTTCGCCAGGTTGTTATGGATTTTTTTTCCTTCTGGCAATGTTGTCATCTTGCTGCCTTGTTCGAATAGGAATAACCGAGTGTTAGCTTTTTAGATGCATGATGTTCAAACTCATGAACTTGGCTTGGTCAAAATCGCGTCGAACAAATATAATGCATTATGATGTGCAAGCTCTCTTTCAAAGTTCTACCAATGTACAAACCGCATGATATACCTCAATTTTAACAACATATAAAAATATGGTATCAAAATTTGAAAGTTAACTTGCTCAAAATTCAATTTTGATTTGGAGGTGATTTAGTATTTTCAAATTTCTACATGCACCAAGTTTTGAATCTGAAAAAACTCTACAAACGAATAATGTGGCCCCTACATTCCTTCAAACAATGGTGAAAACCTCATGGAATTCAGACAAACATAGCTCCTCAAATCCAAATCTGAATTTTTCTAAAATTCATGTCAAAACCACCTATTTGATGTGTTTAACTGAATTTTCAAATTTGTACGTGCACCAAGTTTTAAATATGAAAAAACTCTACAAATAAATAATGTGGCCCCTATAGTCCTTCAAACATTGGTAAAACCCTCATGCAATTCAGACAAACACAGCTCGTCAAATCCAAATCTGAATTTTTATCAAAAAATTCTGAAAACTAGTCAGAATCTGCAAAATATTTAAAAATGATAAAAACAAGAGGAAAAAACCTAAGTACATAAAAATATTACATTTATTTTACATACAGTTATCGAATCTTTATTACAAGTTATATTACAACTTACCAGTAATATTGAAATAATAACAAAATGTTTAAAAAAAGGAACTCAGCCTAGCCAGGCCTTCTGCCCGGACAAGCTACCTATGACCGAACTAGGCCTCTTTCAGCCCATTATGTCCCCAATGCCGCACGACGTCAGACGGGTCGAACGGCTGGGAGTTTAGTCCCACCTCGCCAACTGGAGAGGATTTCGACTAGCTTAAATAGTCGCGCGTTCGGCTGCTATAAACATCCTCTCTGTTCTATCTTACTTGCTATCAGGAATTCTACTTTCGGCCGTTGGGCCTACTGGCAGGTCACGGGCCTGCATCCTGGCCATTCATTTGGTTTCTAGTCGTATGCAGGCCGTGATTGCCTTGAGAAATATCCTGCCAGTGGGTTGCCTTTTTTTCTTTATTTGATCTTTTTTGTCCTATATTTTAACATAAATTCATACGTTTTTAATACAAATTTACATGGCATAGTGCATATACAGCACTATCTCTGCACTTAAATGGTCCAAACCATTTCAAATTTTGAAACACTACTACAATTTGCTACACCTATCAAAACCTTCCAATTTAGAATTGACGCAATGAAATACATTTTTCTAACTGGCAGCACAACTATCATGGCACAACACAGATACATATATAAGAAACAAGCTATTAAGAGCATGTAACCATAACCTTACTAGTAGCATAATAACATAGTAGTCTTACGGGAACTTCACCCTACCATCACAAGGTTACCACTTATAACTACATTACCAAAAGAACATAGTTCTCAACCACTTCTACCTAGTTAACCAGTTCGACATATTAACCATATATACATAAACATCATCGCTATACTGATGATGTGACCATACATACTAGCAACTGATATCAATATTCACTCCTCTTCATCTCGAGTCGTGAACACAAACTCATCTGGTGGAGGACCACAGTAGAGCTTCGTGCACCTTGCGATCACGCAGGTCACCCTCAAAGTAGTCCTCACCCAGACGTCCACGAGTGGCTACCTCTCGGACATGCTGCACAATACCCACCCTCAATCCCCCATGTGGCTTGAAGTGGTGGAATGGGCACCTGTAGAACTCGGTGCTGAATGGAAGGTAAGCAGAAATCCCCTTGCGCCTGAGCTTCTTTTCTTCTTTCCTCACAAAGGACTTGTATGTCCATTGCTCCACTTCAACATCTGAACCAGAGAAGTACTGCACAATAAATAAAACAAGAAACAGTTAGTACTGCCTACTAAATATAAAAACCTACTACTTTTGTGCATGTCCAAATGCACTACAGTTGCTTGGAGTAACATACCTCCTCATTAGGCCATGGGGAGAGTACATCATAGCCATCACCTGGGGTTGGTGCCTGCCAGACAATTAAGATAAATGAACACTAGCATTTAAGGTAATTACTAAAAGCATTCAATATTAATAAATGAAAAACACTAGCAAAAGTTAATAGCACAATAATTCGACTTCACAAATCTGATCATAAAAACAACATTGATTCAAGAAACAAATCATTAAACTACATTAATGCTTTTTATACTACATTCCATTAAATTACAATGATTATTTGGAGGTTGGAATTGAAGGTAAAGAAACTAGACTATACATTCAAACAAAAAAAATATCAAGGATCAATCAGTTTAGTATCAGGTTGCATGAAGCTCCAGCAAGTCAAAATAGAGTAGTACAAAGTCTGTAAACTAATTAGTCTACACAAATATGTTCATACAAGTATAACATCTAAAGAAATGTGTCTTAAAATCAATTGGTACAAGTAAAGGAAAACAAAAGTAAGTACATAGATCACTGCTTTGCACACTATTATGAGGCACCACTATAATCAATTAATAACATACATGCCATATGGTTATAACCATATTGTTCAAATCTAGTGCTAGAAGTTAATAAAATTCTATAAGTAATTTTAACACATTTCCTGTAAAAGTAATTAAAGCAAAAAAAGGAAACTACAAAAGTATACCGAAGCTAGATAACCACATTATATCACAGCAGCTAATTCAGACTAGTTGAATAGTTGTAGCCAGCTAACCACATTATACCACATGTACCAAAAAAAACAAGCCATACTGTTAACTAGTTGAAACTAACTAACCACATTATATCATAGCAGCTCAAATGAGAATCATGTAAACCATGTTCCTTCAACATAATACGAATTAACTACAAATTAAACTCTGTCAATTTAACGACAAATAAACCATCTTCCTACTAATTGGAAAAACTTCACCAATGGACTATCAGCATTGGTCATCTATACGAAATTACACAACGAATCTACAGACCAAGTCTTCCATCCAATAAATCCCTAAGGCCCCGGTCGTTTTACTTTGGATTGTCCTGGTTTGACATGGATTGATGTGGTTTAAATCCTATCTAAGTCAAAATATACTCTAAGCCAATCTAATCCAGTCCAATCTAACGTAGAGGTTGGTTAACCGAACATAGCCCAAAGGATATGAATCCCTAACACTGAAAGAGCTGAATCTACAAAACACATCTTACTTCCAAATAACTTGAAGGGATTGAACGGAAATTAGAAGAAAATAATACTAACCTGCATCGCAGCAACCTGTGGAGACAGGACCGGCGCCAGATCCTCCGCGCCGCTGACCGACACGTTCAGATCCAGCATTTCCACCTCACAGAGGTCTGCATGTACCAACTCCTCCTCTCCGAGCGCCTCATCGACCAGAGCGACCAGCGTGGACCGACGACCTCCTCTACCGCCATGGCCCTCTACCACCTCTTCCGCATCTGGGCGGCTCATGGCTCCAAACCCCGCCCTTGCAGAACCGCCTGCATTGCCGCCGGACCCCACTCCCACCATAGTCGGCATCGAAATATCGCGGTATGGGAGAGCTCGAAGGCCTCAGGCGGAGGGGCCGATGGGGAGAGCTAGGGTTTTCTCCCGCGCTCTTCTTTCCGTATCTGGTGAGGCAAAGGGGGCAAATAGTGGGGATGAGGCTAGGCGAAGCGGCCGAGGGATCTCTTATATGTTGCGTCGGTTCGTTTCAGCTGACGTCACCCGCGCACGTGACACCCACCCGTACAAAATTGAATTTTTTTAGCAGACTACTTCTATTTTCTGGATAACTGAATTTTCAAATTTCTACATGCACCAAGTTTTGAATCTGAAAAACTCTACAAATGGAAAATGTGTCCCTTGGAGTCCTTCAAACAATGGTAAAAACCTCATGGAATTCAGACATACACAACTCCTGAAATCCAAATATGAATTTTTAGGTCAAATTCGCGTCGAACGCAGAGGACGCATATGTACGAACCAAGCTGACCTAACAATATATCCATGATTAAACCACATCTTGTGGACCTAAAAATGATTTTTTCCAAAACAAATTAGGTTGCAATGATGTAGATGTAGATCAATTTTTCAATGTTTTGACCATTTTTACCAAAATTTGACTTGAGGTAAAATTTGAGAAAACAATCATTTGACAATGAACAAAGTGGTCACATTCAAACTAAATGACCCCAAATACCATACCATGTTGGTGAAATACAAATTTTATTTAAAATTTTGAACTACCTTTATAAAATGTAGTTGAATTTCAATTATTAAAATGGAAAATGGTATTTGAAATCATAATTGGACCAAAAATCCAAAAGATGAAATGTGTGCTATGACAAGATACACCTACATGCCAAATCTTAGACCATTCTGAGAAAGTATGCCATGGAGTTGGGCATCTCCTAGTTAATTTGGGTACTTACACATGATACTCACACTTGAAACCAAGTGTGAGAGAGCAACCTCAACTTTCATTCAACAAACTCAAGGTTTATTATTTTTTGTGCAAACTAGGGTACAATGTAAGACACATGGCCAATGTTTTACTTTTTTTTGATTTTTTTAATTTGCTTAATTTGTCACAATTAGTATCCTGTTTGCTTAATTTTAATTTACTTTTTTACCATTTTCTTAATTTGCTGCTTATTAATGTGTTGATTCCATAGTGTGTATCAATTAGTATCCTGTTAAGTGTAATGATCAATGCGTTTAAAACTTAAATTCATCCGAGTCTCGTTTCAATCTAGTGATTATGATTGCTCATATGATATCTATCAGTTAATAGTTATCAGATTACGTTCTGAATTTATATAATATAGAATTTGTAGAGATTTTAGTTGCAACGCGCCACTCTCCCAAATGTCATGCGTGGGTCCAATGTGAAAGCAATGGGAAAGTGGACTACATGCAAGACTACACGATTCCACACCCACGCGTGCACCAGAGGAAACCGAACCGCCAGCATCTATATAACACATCGGTCTCATCGTCTCTCCCACCATCGTCCACTTCTTCCCCAATCTGCCGAAAACCCCAATCTGCTCCCACCACCGCACCACCAATCTCATCCCTTAGTGAATCTGCAAGATGAAGCGCGCTCGCGAAGACGAGCCGGAGTCGAAGGCGGTCGGCGGCTCTGGCGGTGGACTCGCGGTCGTCGCCGTGGTGGCGGGCGAGGAGTCTTCTTCGGGAGCACCAGCCGCTCGTCGATGCGCAGTGACCGTTGCGGACTCCACCGTACTGGTCGTGGTCGCCGTTGATGATGAGAAGAAGGAGGACGTCGTGGCTCCCGCGGTAGATCTACAGAACCCGCATGCAGGCCGCCAGGTCATCGTCGTGCCGGACGATGTGTACTACGACGGCGAAGACCCTGACTCCATCGAGTACCTCTATGAACAAGCCCGCAAAGAAGATGTACCGTTCAAGGAGGAGGCCTCCGATGACAGCACCGAGGTTCTGAGATGTTCTGTTCGATCTCCTCTGTTCATCTTACTGTTCACATAGGGTTTGTTCATAGAGTAGATTGATTTGTGCTGTCTAGGTGGTCTTCTAGATATTCTTGATTCTAGGGTTCGTACGGTTCCTTTGTAGTTGACTTTGATTTGATCTGCCATATAGTATTCTTACTCATATGATATATATGGGTTCATGGTTATCAGATTAATTTCTGAATGTTGTGCCTTAAATTGATCCGAGTCTGATTTGATTGTAGAGATTATGATAACAAAGATTTTTGTTTGGGAATAAAAGATTGATCTGATGCATAGAATTTATAATTACCATTTTCTTAATTTGCTGCTTATTAATGTGTTGATTCCATAGTGTGTATCAATTAGTATCCTGTTAAGTGTAATGATCAATGTGTTTGAAACTTAAATTTATCCGAGTCTTGTTTCATTCTAGTGATTATGATTGCTCATATGATATCTATCAGTTAATAGTTATCAGATTATATTCTGAATGTGTTAAGGTAGTTACCTTGCACATGATTGATCAACACAAGCGACTTAAATTTATTTGAGTCTAATTTGATTGTAGAGATTATGATAGCAAGAATTTTGTTTGGGAATAAAGGATTGATCTGATGCATCGAATTCATAATTACTATTATCTAAATTTGCTGCTTATTAATGTGATGATTCCATGGTGTGTTTGAATCAGTATCCTGTTTAGTGTAACGATCAATGCGTTTAAAACTTAAATTCATCCAAGCCTTCTTTAATTCTACTTATTATGATTGCTCATATGATATCTATCGGTTCATAGTTATCAGATAACTTTCTGAATGTGTTAAGGTAGTTAACTTGTAAATGATTCATCATTAAGTGCCTTAAATTCATCTGAGTCTAATTTGATTGTAGAGATTATGATAACAAGAATTTTATTTGGGAAGAAATGATTGATCTCATGAATGGAATTTAATGTGTAATGATCAATGCGTTTGAAACTTAAATTCATCCGAGTCTTCTTTCATTCTAGTGATTATGATTGCAAGAATTTTATTTAGGCAAAATTGGTTATTTGCCCCTAAAGTTCACATGCCTTGAATTATGTCCCCAAAGAATATTGTTCTTTAATAAATTATCCATTATGGACTTTGAAGCAGATAGAAATGAACGCCAGCGTTCCAAATACCACTAGACATGATAAGACAAAATTGTCCTCGATTCATCAAATATTGGTCACACAACATTATCCTCGATTCATCAAATGTGAGTACTATCACTGCAACACAAAACTGTCCTCGATTCGTCAAATGTTAGTACTATCACCGCAACAATTTAGAATAATTTGGCAGCATTGTTAATATTTTACAGCTTATTTCGTTTGATCGTTGTTGTGCTCCTGTTTATCTCACTTCTTACATATTTCAAAATTCACAGGAAGACTCTGACGACGTGGGCCACGGCAAGGACGACAGGGACCGCAATGTACCGCTTTGTTCTTAGCGGTGGTGAGTGGCCAGATACCTTTCCGCAGCCGCGGGGAGCTATCTTGCCCATTCTGCGGCAGGGTCATCACCAAGAACTTAGAGAGCATGATCCAGCACGCGGATGGCGTTGGCGTAGGCAGCAGGCAGAAGCACAAGGGCCACACCAAGGCAAAGCATGCCACCTTTGGCAGATTCCTCGACAAGTACGTCAAGGGTGGCCTCATCCCGGTTATCGGTCCTGCTGTTGGCCCTCATGTTCTGATTCCACAAGTTTAGTTTATGTTTGTGTTGTCCCCCTGGAGATGAAGAGAAACTGTGTGCTGTTTGAAGACTAAGTTTCTATTATGTATGGTGGAAGCTGCGCAATCATACCCAGTTGTTTAAGACTATGTTAATGTGTATGGAGTTTGCTGTTGCGTTACTGGTGCACTTGTTATCTGAATTCTCATGTTGATGCACACTGCATTTGTTTACTAAATTAGATGGTTTGATGCTTTATTTTGTTGCTAAGAAAGTTTGAAGTAAGTTTGGACTACAAAAAGTTTTTGAAACTAATCTCAAACTAGAAACTTATGTACTTTACATACTGATGATCCTTCAGAATGTCTAAAAACAACCACACACATGAAAGGCAAACTCCTTATTTCCAATACTTTTCATAAAATTTGCAAAATATTCTAAGTAAAGGATTTAATTAATATAGCTAATTCGTTCCTTGTTAGTCTCAAGATTCTATTTTAGAGGATCTTACAGGACCTAACTATGACGACTAAGTCAGAGCAATAAAAACCAAATCAATTTCCTTGCTCTGCGCACTAAATGTAATCAATATATTTCCTTGTTTTGCCTAACGGCTAAAGCTAATCACGTCGAGCCCACAAATTAAGCTTACAACTGGGTCCAGGCACGGCATGCAAGCATAGTCGGACCATATATATATACGCTCTCCCTCCAACAAACCCTAAAAGCATAGTTGGAGTCAGCGCCGCCATCTAAACCACCTTTGCCTAGGCCGCAGATCTGTCGAGAGAGAGGGATGGCGATCGGCAAGATCGTTGCGGTAAAAATCTAACCTATCTAGTTTGCATGTACTGGATCTATTTGGACAAAAATGTACGGCCAATGATCTTTAAATTTTCTTTTTTTGATTCGTAGTGTCCTTGGTGTTTTGACACCAAGGGTCTGTGCGGCCTGGGCGACAAGATCAAGTCCTTTTTCATTCTCATCCTTGTAGAGAATTTTGAAGAAATGACGGTACTAGTTTTATTTTTGTATTATCATCAGTATTTCCTATTCCACCCTTTTGTCATGAATTATAACATCTGTTAGTTTGTCATGTAGTAAACATGTTCCATTTTTCTTTAGTTAATACCCTGCTATGCTAGAGCGAATTTCCTTAAGAAGTTTGCCATCGACTCTGTCGACCACGAAAATGATTTTGTGGTCGAGGTGGTTACGAAAGAAGGGTTCGAATTCAACGTTGATTGTATCAACAAGGATGGCAGAACATATTTTGAAGGCCAATATTGGAGAGAATTTGCTAGAGTCTACAATCTGGATGTTGGAACGGAGCTTGTCTTCTCTACCGACACACAAGGTCCATCTACCCCTGTGACGTCGATCAACCTACCGATCACCCACCCATGTAAGTAACTGCTTATTTGAAGTACTCCCTCCGTTTACAAATATACGATGTTTACGAGTTTGTATAAAATGGATGTATATATGTAGATCCACTAAAATATTTAGGTTCACCCATTTTGCTCGGTTTCTAGTCTACTTTGTAATGTGTAGAATGTCACCGATGGAATTGTCTCTAGTTTTTTCCTTATGAAAAAAGAAGTAGTTTCTTTGTGTTTAGAACGATATTTTTTCCTTGTTCCTAAACAATCTTAATGTTGACGTACCTACCATGCATTAATCTTAATTTTGATTCAGTAATATTCATTTAATTAAGTATTTGAACTTGTACAACATATTACAATCTGACCCTGGATAAGAAAGGCATACTTGACGCTATGCATGGAACCATAATTAACTGGAGAATGATGGAGTCAGTGGTCAGCAATGTTGACATCATTGACACGCTGGTTGATGAACATGGAGCTGGGCCTTATCAAGTTGGAAAATGTGAGTCTCTGATCCACACATTAAGCTGGACAAATTGCAGGAAGAAAGAGCTGGTAAGTATGAGTGATCTACTTTGTTGTGCCTATAATTTTCCGATTAACAAATGTTCACATTGTGCATGTGGACCAAGAACAGAAACTCCCGCGACGCCTTGTCCCTGAAGACATGGCTGAATATGGTGATATCACAATTGTGTGTGATAAATACACAAAGGTCAAAGGGTCGTACTCAATTTCTCCTGAGGATGGCCGAGTATGCTGCGCTGGGTGGAGGGAAGTGATGTCATAGGAGGAGGATTTTCAGCGAATTGGAGACAAGATATTTTTCATGCTGTACGTGGGACATAAGGGGGCTTTCCTATTTGCCTTCTATGTTCCAAATGTGGAACTTTAGTAGCCTTGATCATTTTCACTATGATGGTCATGGGTCATTTGTCGACCTAATAATATGAGATGTTAAGACAATATTTTACGGTCCTTTCATTATGTGGCATTAGTATGTCTGAAGACATGGTTAAGTGTAATGGTACTATTAATTTTTTTATGAGCTGAAATATATTATGCCTGTCGTTGCTACCAATTATAGTGAAATCGTGTTAATTGAGTTTATTTCATCGGTATCTATGAATATTTTATGAGCTACAAATTTTATGCGTGCACAACTTACTAGACGGATATGTCTGTCGCGTAGGTTGTGTCACGTAAAGAAGTATCTATCTCCAGTAAATCTATTTTGCTGCTCGAAGTAAGTATGACAAAAACAAGCAAAAACATCTAGGTACGACCATATATATCATTATAATTAATAATTTTGTGTATAACATGGTTACTGGGAATTGAATGCAACAGTCTCCATAACTAGTATCAAACAGCACAACTGCGTGCTAGTATTTTAGTAACGCATTTTCACAAGGTACTAGTCAATATCACTATCAATATCTGAAATGCTCCTCCCAAATTCATCGACAACCGGTTGCAAGTCTTCTTGTTCTTCGTCGCTCAGGTCCATATCATTGTTTACACCATTTTTCCCTGCTAGTTGTCTAACAGTCTGAGAGTCAACAAATATCACATCATCAGAGCGATCAACCATGTCGTCTTCATGATCATCAACATATTCATCTTCCTCGTCCTCAATTTGGTGAACAATGGGATCTTCCGAGTCTAGGTCTTCCTGGTATGCACCTGCATTGCCTTCATCATCTTTTTTTGGAACATCGTATACATTCCTGTACTTGAAAGTTTGCACCACCTTCCAAGGATCACCAAATTTTGTGTCTTCCAAGTAAAAACAAGTTTCTGCTTGGTGAGCTAATATGAAAGGGGCGTTCTTGTACCACAATACAGACGTATTGATGCTTTTAAAGTATCCATCATCCTTCATCTCCGTGGTTTTCCTACTTCCAAGGTCCAACCAATCACAACGGAACAAGAACATGGATCTGTCGCTGTGCTTGTTTCTCGGGTACTGTAACTCAAGAACCTCCTTCATTTACATTGCACATAGGGTGTACAACTACACGAGCATCTGGACTAAGTGCTAGTGATTTTAAATCTTCTGGAGCATTGTCCAAATTACTGACATGTTTTTTAGACCATGCAGGGAATTCTTTCTCTAGTTTCGCCTCAATGTTGTTCACACCCCTGTTCTGTAGTTGTTGTCGGAAATTCCTAAAAATCAAAAACAAATTAGTAATGGTACTGCTATAACACAAAATATTACTGAAAATTTTGAATGATTAATAAAAAGGTAAATAGACCTACCGAATATAATTTTGTGCCTCATCACAGTTCTGAAGTACATACCAAACCATACTGTCAAATTCTTTGGGAAAATACTTCAACTTGGATAGTCCTAAACCTCTGGCTCCATCTGAAAAAATATCAAACTCTAGAGGATCAACTCTTTGTTTCTTATCTTGGTTCCTCTCAGGCTTGTTATGTCTGGTTTCTATGACATCTCCCAAAAATTTAGAGCAATGATGCAAGCACTCATCAACGATATATCCCTCAGCAATTGAACCTTCAGGCCTTGATTTGCTACGCACAGTTGATTTCAGGTACCCGAGCCTTCTTTCAACTAGATACATCCAACCATATTGAACAGGCCCCCTCTGAAGTGCCTCATCAGGTAGATGAATAACCAGGTGCACCATTACATCAAAGAATGATGGGGGAAATAGCAGCTCAAGCTTGCAAAGAATTATGACAATTTCAACCTTCATTCGACGTAGCACAGATGCTCTTAGAGTTTTGGCACACAACTCCCTGAAAAAGTTTCCCAGTTCAGCAATGGTCTCATACATCGCCTTTGATGCAATCCCTCTCAGACCAGCTGGCAACACACGCTGCATAAGTATGTGGCAGTCATGCGTCTTCAGACCGTGCACTTTACCCCCTGGGATGTCCACACATCTTGCTAAGTTTCCAGCAAAACCATCTGTGAACCTAGTGTTGGCCAAATACTTGCACAATTTTTTTTTGCCTTCCTTTTGAAGCGTCCATGGTGCTTTCTCCTTTGAAAAACCCTTGGCCTCAGGTTTCATCCAGAACTTCTTCTTGACATTAAATTTCTCCAAATCCATTCTACCACCAACAGTGTCCTTGTTCTTTCCATCAAGCTCAAGAAGGGTACCAAGGATATTGTCCAATATGTTCTTCTCAATGTGCATCACATCTAGGTTGTGAACAAACATCAATCTTGACCAGTATGGCAGATCATATAAGCTGATCTTGAGGTGCCAGGTTGGCTCACCAGTCATGCCACACTTTCTCTTCCTAGTTGATGGATTTTTCCCTGGCCTGTAATCCTGAACTCTCTGTACCCTCTCCTCTCTTTCTGCAAGTGTGAAACTTGTTGGTGCATCCTTAGGTTCAGGTTTTCCATTGAAGGATCTGCTACTCCTCCACTTGTGATCGTGAGGCAGAAATTGACGATGACCAATATAACCAATTTTATTATGCAAAGACTCGTAGCAAGGATCTTTATCATAGTGCGCACATGCGAAAAACCCTCTTGTGCTACGACCAGACATCGTGGCATATCCAGGATAGTCATGAATCGACCAAAGAAACGCAGCATGCAACGGAAACTCTCTACCTGTGCACGCATCATATGTGCCCACGCCACTCCATAGCTTCATCATATCTTTTATCAATGGCTGCATAAATACATGAAAATCCTTTCCTGGTGAATTTTTTCCAGGGATTAGCAGTGACATCATGAAGTTGGATTGATCCACACACATCCACGGTGGGAAGTTGTATGGAATGACAAAAACTGGCCACATACTGTATGAACTACTCATGTTTCCGTATGGGTTGAATCCATCTGTCGCAATACCAAGCCTTATGTTATGGGCATCTGAAGCAAACCATCCAAACTCCTTGTCAAGGTGCTTCCATGCTTCACCATCAGCTGGGTGCCTCAAAATACCCGGTTGTGCAACCCTCTTCTCCTTGTGCCACTTGGTGTTCATCGAAGCTTCCTTGGAAACAAAAAATCTCTGTAACCTTGGGATCATAGGAAAGTATTGAAGCACCTTGTGGGGAATCTTTCTCTTTGCTTCCGGGTCTTTCCACCTTGAAAATCCACACTCGGGACAATGAGTTTTTTTTGGCATGGTCTCCCCAAAACAGAGCACAGTCATACTTGCAAACATGAATTGTGTCATAACCAAGCCCAACCTCAGAAATAACACTCTTAGCTTCAGCATAGGACTTGGGAAAATTCGCTTTTGGCAAAGCAGCACATAAGACAACCATAAATTGATCAAAAGTTCTATTTGTGACCCGGTTGTATGATTTCACGTAAAGCATCTTCATAATGAATGACAACCTCGTCTCAGTGGTGCATCCCTCGTGAAGCTCTTTCTTAGATTCTTCGATGAGGTTCGCATAGAAATTAGTGTCACTTGGGCCTCTGTCACCAGAATCATGCAGCTCATCTAACATCTTGTCAACATGATCATTATGATTCTCATTTCCATCATCATAATCATCATCGTCATCGCTTTGATACAAACTATGATCATAGTTTTCATCAGGACCATCATCTTCTCCATGACAACTCCACTTTGTGTACGAAACGGCCATACCATTGACGTGTAAGTGATACTCAATAGTGTCTTGAGTCTGCTGCGTAATATTAAGGAATTTTTGGCATGGGCACAATATTGATGCACCTTCGTTGCAGTTTGCGCGCGCAAACTCCATAAACTCGCGGACACCTTGTATGTAAAAAGGGGTGAACTTGCACCCATGAGTAATCCACTGTCGATCCATCGCCTACAAAAATATATATAATGTGTTCCACTCGAGTCATGATGCCATTCAATTTGTACTAATCGATGTGAAAATTGTTTACCAAAGTCCAAATAAATCACTATGTGTAACATAAACACCAATCCAAATCAATTTCATAACAGATCTCAAAGGAACTCACATGTGCTTCCTATCGCCGTGCGCCGGCCTGCCGTGAAGCCTCGCTAGCTGGGATCGTGATCGATCGTCGTGATCGCATAGGCGCAAGTCGCCGGGACTTGTAGATGAAGGGCCAGCGAATGTCATGATCACCTGGACAAGGGATACCCTTGACGGCGCTCGTTCGCAAGAACAGAGAAGAAAACTGTTTGGAAGATCGCACAAGTCCTAACTATAACGATCCGTGTTTGTACATGCCACGTACTACACATAGAGTTTACAAAATGGTAGGCCAATCAAACAATTCAAAAACTGAACGGTAGCCCAGTGGTAACGAAAAGTTTTACTTTGTACTAGGTCCTCGGTTCGAAACCCATCTTTGCCCTTCTATCGTTTTTAACAAAATTGCTAACTCGTTGGTCCCACGAACAATCGGTGACGGCTTAATCTATGACGCTCTAAAATCCGTCGTGCGGATAATCGGCGACGATTTTTGCCGTGGCAACGCCGCAAATCACGCATTATCAAGCATACGTGACGCCCAAAACTAATCCGTCACCTATGGTTACTTTTGGTGACGGTTCTGAATTTTGTCACCAGGCAATTTGTCACCGATTCTAGGATCTGTTGTAGTGATGGAAGGTCGATTACTAGATAGGTGTAGATGTTTGCTAGGCACCAGGCCTCGCGCTGGTCCACCGCGGTGAGCCAGTCACCGTTCATGCCAACCCAGAAGTTTTCATGCATGAAGGGCAGGATGGCGGTGCATCAAGGATGGACGAGGGGCACCATGTCATACACCGTGTCGTGTAGATGATGTACCCTTGTATCTTCATAGTGCTCGTCGAACCAATAAGCAGGCTGAGGCATCAGTATGCAGGGTTCATTCTAATGGTGAACAATCCATTTCGTACCTTCGTTGTTGGCTATACGATCGTACAACAGCTTGCAGCATGCGCCTAGCCTGATAGTGCTAGAAATGTCCAGACACTGAATGATGAGGTCGACATTGTCCGCGCTGAGTTGATCCCACTTGCATCGCCCGCTGAGCTTCGAATCGGCCATCACAGACGGATGGATTTAGGTGGATGCCAAGTGTGGCTGGGGTTTTCTGCAGGAGGAGGGGAGCGTTAGAAGAGAGAGCGTGGGGGAGATTGTGGGCGGAGTGGGGACTGGGGAAGAAGATAGAGAGGCAAAGAAGAAGAAAATGAGGGAGGAGATTTTACTTGCTTGCTCTGTCTAGTCAATAGCAGCATCGAGGACACCGCCGCCTAGACTTTACTGTATGTTAGACTAGCATGCCACGTAGCTAGTAATTTGACAATACTCCTACTTACTACGTATCAGAGGTGCAATATTGTCTAGTCACATCAGTTTGACTAGAGGGTTTTCTTTTTACAACTTTCATTTCAACATAGTGTACTAGTAGTAGCAGTAGCCGCGATGTGGAAACGTGTACTTTCATGTTGTTCCCCTACATGTAGAACTCATAGCACATAACCGAAAATATATACACCGGATATAATGCATAGTACAGGTGTGTCCATGGTATTTTTGGCATGTTGCATGTGTTCATATATGTTCTTGTACAAGGTACATGGAATTACATGTGTACAGCATGCAACCACGCAGCAAAATGAGAGACGTGCAAGGACACCAGATTTCGCTCAAGTCAGGCAACGTGCATGCCTTTGTGTGGCTCTAATTCACTGACATGTGGGCCCTGTTAAGGTCGGCTCCACCTGCCAGTGAGAATATGCATGCACCATGTGCTTGGAGCCACTAGGTACGTCCACGACGAAAATTACAATTTGCAACTAGCTGCACCGGCAACAAGCTGTTGCATGTGGCACTTCCAAGTTTTCAGAAAATGTGAAATAAATCATGAACATAGATCATATTTATATAGTTTATCTATAAATTTCCATCCCAAAAATATTACTAGTACATGGCCTGGCCACCACAAAATGAACAAATAAACACAAGATATTGTTCGCTTAGGTTTTTTCTTTTTCATTGACACAGGTCACATAAGATCTTATTGTGGGACCGAATATTGTAGATGCACAAGATACAACATAGCCAATGTTCCAGATTTATTTCACATTTTTTGAGAACTCGAAAGTGCAACAAATAATAAAGGGGTGCGGGCGCAACGAGTTGCAGAATATTCAACCCGCACTGACTAAAACTATGGCTTGCATACAGAAGGAGTTTGATCAAATCGCAGGCCTTGCACTACATTGCGGCGAAATGGATGTTAGAGTACACCAAGTTAACGACTGAGGCCATACGATACAAATAAGGCGAAGGAAATAATTCAAGATACGCAAATCCCCATTCCATATGATCTCCCTTGAACCGTTAATTATGCCGGTTCCAATCCTTCGCGTTGGCCAAGCTTGGGATGAACCACAACGGAGTCTGCCACCAATTCCGGCCAATGTTTTTTAGGGAAATTCCAGCCAATGTTGGTTGAGAAACCAACATCAGGGTCTTATGCATTCATACTGATGCGGCATATTTCAGGACAAATATTAAATCCACCGAGACTAGCTGCATGCGGCGAGGTGTATACACAGTTGCTCCTTGTTAGATCTCCAGGGCCAAGTCCTGTCGCGCCAACTAGAATGGTAATTGGATAGTTCAATCCAAGGAAGATAGAAAATGCTCCAAGGTCTAAAACCCTCCGCCATTGCCTCAGTGGAAGTAACCTACTAGTGTCAATCGAGAACACATGGAAGCAAAACCCAATAGAATAGATGTGAATATTGCGGCCGTGATGATAACCAACATTTTCAGCCACAGGATAACTAGTGTCATACCGCCTAGCACTAACACCCACAGTATTGATCAGAATAAGGCTACCACCATTAGGAGATCTTTCTAACCACCACAGATCAGGACTGTACTCACGATTACCGTCTAATTTAGGTGGCCCCAAAAGACGAACAACACCTTGCAAGGAAAGCACATTCAGAGGTCAGATGAGCAAAATTTGAATGATGAAGCTTGAAAATTTAAGGATGGAAATTTTACCCCATGCCCGAGGATCCTATGCATAAACATTGCCAATCTGAGTTACATGATAGACAACTCCATTGTGGATAATTGCATCATGGTAGCAGAACATGCTGAGCTGGTTCTCAAGAACCATCCACATACCATGACAACCATGAAGGAAGGCAATTACCGTGTCGAAGGTGGCCAGGACAGAGAAATCCTTATAGTTCCTAGCAGCTGTGGGAACTCGGAAAATGGCTATCTTCAGTAGATTAGTAGGCTGACCAGCCATGATAAACTTAAGTACCTCGGGTGTGGCCTCAAAATCGAAGATCGCTGGTAGAGGAATCCGGCGACGAGTGAACACATTCACAAGCTCCTAGTTCCAGGCGAGGCCAATAGTGGTGATCCAATCTCCATGGGCGCCTGCCCACTTCTTACCCTCACAATCTGGCATCAGAGCATTGGAGGAGGACCTGTCCTGCAGCGCCAGCTTGCACAAGGTCCACCCGAACTTCTTCTGTGGCTTCTGCTTGCCCCAGCTGCAATAGTAGCTGCCCCTGTAGAACTGCTTCATGCGATTGTCGCGGTAGAAGACATTGTACTCCCGCGGTACCTTATTTGAGTGAGAGTGAACAACATAGGGGAGACCAAACGGATGAGATTTCGATAGGGATGCACTATGTGTTGGTGAGTAAAGATAACGTTTGCAGCAGGCGGCCAGGCTCGCGGGGGTGATGATGTCGCATCTAGCAGAGATTTCTTCAAGGGGGCCATCGAAAAACACCCTAGAAGTGTCACTATCGTCGATCAATTGGGCCATCCCGAGGAAGGGCTTGAGCAGGTGGGGGCGATGGTTTTTGGTTTTGATTGGGGGTTTTCGAGGAGAGAGCGAGTGGCAGCTGGTAGGGCGAGATGGAAAACAGTCTATCAAACTGGGGCATGGCAGCTGGTAGGGCGAGTGGCAGCTGATTCTAAAGCGGCATGGCGGCGTTGGCGCGTGCCTGTATTGGTGTGCGAGTGGCAATGGCCGTCGCCGGGACGCTGGAGGTGAAGTGAGGATGGAGATCGAGGCAAAGAGAAATACAGAATGAAATCAAACCAAGCGTGCCTTCTTTCTCTCTGCTAAATCTATAGTGCCTATCGAGCTGAGCTACGGAGATGCTCCGAAAGTGGCATGGCGGCGTTGGTGTGTGCTAAAGGTGGGCGAGTGGGGATCAACGAGAAGATGGAGAGAAAGAGGATGGAGAGCAAAGGAAAATAGAATAAATCGATTGAAATCGTACCGCCTACCGAGCATGGTTTTTCTCTCTTCTCCGTGTTTCCTGGTGCCTGATGACCCACAAGTATAAGGGGTGTATCGTAGTATTTTCGAGGGAAGTGAAATCCAATTTATTGATTCGACACAAGGGGAGCCCAAAGAATATTTATAAGCCTTAACAACTGAGTTGTCAATTCAGCTGCACCTGGAAACAATCTTGCTCATTGCAGTTTATCAGTAGCAACAGTTTTGTAGTAGCAATAGTAAAGTAATAGCAGTAGTAAAAGTAAAGACAGTAGTAACAATTGCAAGAAATGAGGGTTAAGCGGTAGGCATAGGGATGGATGGACGGGCGTTGCATGGACAAGACAATTCATATGGCAATAAAGACATAGGGCATTTGCAGATAAATAAGATAAAGCATCCAAGTACTAAATAATCATACGCATGTGTTCCATATATAGTCATACGTGCTCGCAATGAGAACTTGCACAACATCTTTTGTCCTGCCAGCACGTTTGCAGCGCAGCCTCAAGGGAACTACTAGCAATTAAGGTGCTCCTTTTAATAGAGCACCGGAGCAAAGCATTAACACTCCATGAAAACATGTGATCCTCACATCAAAGCCATTACCTTCGGTTATCCCGATTGCTGTCACTTCGGGGCCTTTGGTTCTAGACAACAATATGTGTATACAACTTGTAGGAGACAATTTGGGTTTTATAGTACGCCTCTCAAGGAGACTCTTAATAGCACTCCTATCATGGGTGTTTTGACATTCTTTAATAAATTCATCAGTCATTTCTATATATCCGTCTTCAATATCACAGCTCTCTCTAGACTCAGTTGAACTGACAGGTGTAGTAGTGTCTTCATTAGGAGTTTCAGTATTTCCAGCTATAGTTCTAGCAATCGTAGCATCTAAGAAAGGACCTAATGAACCACTCTTATCAAGCACAGTAGAAGCAGCATCATAAGCATCAGAAGTTTCAGAATCAACCGTAGTAGCAGCGTGTGTAGCATGTGTATGTGGTGGTGTAATAAACTTACTCATAACAGATGGTGAATCAAGAGCAACAGAGGTGTTCAGAACCGTACCTCTTCTTGTAGTGGATGGTAAAATAGGGACCTTGCCATCACGAGACTTACCCATGATGGATGGATGGCAGCGAACAATAGTGATTCCTAGTGAACTTGATAAATAGAGCTATGCTCCCCGACAACAGCACCAGAAAATAGTCTTGATGACCCACAAGTATAGGGGGTGTATCGTAGTATTTTCATGGGAAGTGAAACCCAATTTATTGATTCAACACAAGGGGATCCAAAGAATATTTATAAGCCTTAACAACTGAGTTGTCAATTCAGCTGCACCTGGAAACAATCTTGCTCACACCAATTTATCAGTAGCAATAGTTTTGTAGTAGCAATAGTAAAGTAATAGCAGTAGTAAAAGTAAAGACAGTAGTAACAATTGCAGTAAATAGTAGGATTAAAGCGCGGTAGGCATAGGGATGGATGGACGGGCGTTACATGGACAAGACAATTCATAGGGCAATCAAGACATTGGGCATTTGCAGATAAATAAGATAAAGCATCCAAGTACTAAATAATCATAGGCATGTTTTCCATATATAGTCATACGTGCTCGCGATGAGAACTTGCACAACATCTTTTGTCCTGCCAGCGCGTTTGCAGCGGGGCCTCAAGGGAACTACTGGCAATTAAGGTGCTCCTTTTAATAGATCACCAGAGCAAAGCATTAACACTCCGTGAACACATGTGATCCTCACATCAAAGCCATTCCCTCCAGTTATCCCAATTGCTGTCACTTCGGGGCCTTTGGTTCCGGACAACAATATGTGTATACAACTTGCAGGTAAGACCATAAACAATACTATCATAATGAATCAATAAGATGTTCAGATCTGAAATCATGGCACTCAGGACCTAGTGACAAGCATTAAGCATAACAAGTTGCAACAAAGTCAAAAAGCAGTAATAATAGATACTAGGCACCATGCCCTAACAATCTAATGCCATTACATGAACAATCTCATCCAATCCCTACCATCCCCATAGCCTACAGCGGGGGATTACTCACTCATAGATGTGGGAAACATGGATGGTTGATGGAGAAGCGATGGCGATGATGATAGTGGTGATCTCCTCCAATTCCCCGTCCTGGCAGGGTGCTAGAACGGAGTTTCTGGTTCCGAATCGCGGAATCTGGTGGTGGCGGCGCAGCGGAACTCTTTCTAGAAAAACATCGAACCCCCCTTGGTTTTTTGGTCAAGAGGCAACTTATAGGCGAAGAGGGAGGCCGAGGGGGTGACAGAGGCGGCCACACCACCCCCAGGCGTGGCCTGGCCTGGCTCACATGGCCAGTGGTGGGCCCTCGTGGCTCTCCCGCCTCGCCTTACGCTCAGAGGTGTCGTGGTGGTGTCACGGCAGATGCCATGGATAGGCTAAAGGTGGGGACTAATACACGCTAGGGGTATCCAGGGAGGGATAGTGAAGTGATTCTCCACACAGAAGTTTATATTTGCTTTTCCTCCAAGGTTACAAGTGCTCCTAGAGCTGTATTGGCGAGAGGAGGAAGAAGGAGCTCTCTTACTCTCACTCACAGATCACACTTAGAACCTTAGCCAACGTAGAAAAATCGGAACCCCCTCTACAGAAGCCCTAGCCCTCCTTATATAGGGGGGCTAGGTCTCCACTTAGGGCATACGTGGAGGCATATTCCTAAGAATATGCCATCTCCCAAAGTAATAAGCTGACCGGGTTACTTTTCCCTCGCGTCACACATGTAGAGGCTACGTGAGCCTCTGCGGCGCCCGCATCAGCCGACATGGGCATCGTCACCCTTGTCGGCCACGCCTCGGTGGTCCTGCCCTTGTATGCTTCGCTCAGGCAGTGTGTACCGGGGCTTCTTTTGACCAGCGAGATTCCTTCCTTCTCCTAGAAGCCAGATGCGACCCGGATCATAGTTGATCCGGCCACACCCGTTCCTGCATACAAGTTAAACATGCATTTCCAACTTTCTTCTTAAGTCGGTTGAGACTTAGTTAGGCGAATGCCCCTGGTCCGGGTTACCCCGTGATTCGGCCTGCCTTGAGGTGACCCGGCCAGCATCCGCTTTGGCCTTGCCGAACCTCGGCTAACTCGGCCATTATACCCCGGCGTGACCCTACCCGGGGGTATCCCCAACATTAGTCCCCGAAGCTGGTGCGGTCTTAGCTGCCTCGGCCGCTAAGGCCACATCAGGTTCAATTATGTTTGACCTTTGGACGTTATTTCTGAGTTATCTCCTTTTCTCGGGTTATATGGATTTATGTTCCCCTTGCACGTTCGAAGTTTTCACTTGCCGGCCGGGTTACCACTTCAACTCGGACTTCATGGTTTTACTTTCCCTCTGCACATTCCAAGTTTTCACTTGCTGGCCGGGTTACCACAGTCCTATCCGGGTCTTGCTTCCTTCTCTCGTACGCCAACCCACATGGAGGCTAATCATTATGTTGTCTCATTTTAAGGGCCGGCACAGTAACCGCCGTAGTAATTGTCAGCCATCACTGTGCGTGGGTCACGTCACGCCTGCCTCCTTGTTTACCGCATCAACGTGTCACGTCATGGGACCAACTCCACTCTGTGGCCTTCCGTGTGGCTTCTTGCTGATTGGTCGATGAGGGTGGTACACGGCCACTGCGTGTGGCGTGCCCGCAGGACGCGATCCCACTTTCTCTTCGTGGGGGAGGTTAAATAGGGGAGGGGCGCATCACTTAGGCTTTTTCCCCTCACAGCGCCCCTCTGCCCTTTGCTCTTCTTCTTCGCCTTCCTCGCGACTGCGCCGCTGCTAGTGCTCCCAAGCAGCAGCGCTGCCGCCGCATCTTTTCCTCCATATTTCTACGTCGTCGCCACCGCTACACGCCTCCTCCACCACGGGTTGCTGCCAATCTAGGCCTTTGCCCCCCGCCTCCGCTAGCACCAGCGAGGGCAGCGATTATTAGATGACGGAGGAGGAGCTCGTCGTTGCTGAGCAAGAGATGGAGGAGGACTCCGCCGCCGCGGACCGTGGTGCGTGGGCCGGGTCATGGGTCTGCCAAGATGACTTGGACTGGCTCTACCGGACCAGACGCATCCCTGCCGGCGTCATCGCACGCCTTGCCTCTGCCGAACTCGCCCCCTCACCCAATCCAGGTGAGTACGTTGTGTTCTTGTCGCACTTCCAACGGGGGTTCGGTTTGCCGGTCAGCGATTTCTTCCATGACTGGTTAAGCACGTACGAACTCCAGTCGCACCACCTTCCTGCCAACGGAATCACCTCTCTTTCTGCTTTTGCCTCTACGATCGAGGGCTACGCCGGATTATGGCCCACAAAGGAGCTATGGATCCATTTTTTCGGCCTTCGTCGTAATGTCATTCCGAATATTCAACTTGATCCGGAGGACAAGCAGCTCACTCAATTCGGAGCTGCATCCATCTCACCCTGGAGGCTATCCGTTTTCCCTCGAGTCACTGGGCTGGAGTTCTGCAAAGGATGGGCCCGGACTTTCTTTTATGTCCGGAACGAGGGCACTGAAGTCTTTATCCGGCTGCTTCCCTATGCTCCGGGTCCACCTAACCCGGAATCGTGGGATGTTGTCCCCAAGAAGCCCACAGCCTTGGCGAACCAGGTCAACAAGAGGTTTGCGGAGCTAAAGAAGCTCGGGTTGCGCAACGAGGATGCTATGATCACGTTCGTGCGCAACCGAATCTCCCCCCTCCAGAGGCGCACCCAAGGTGTGCCACATGAGCTTCGGCCGCGACCCCAACCGGACCTCGTCCTTCGAGTTGAGCAACTCAGAGATTTATCGCCGGGTCAAGGCTCTCTTCACCATCCACAAGGACTTCTCCACTGAATGGACGTGGGGAATTGAGCATTTCTGCCGGGATAGGCTTCCTCCCTTGGTAAGCTTCATGGCGCAAATTTACTCCGGGTTAATTATATGTCGGTCATTGTTCATTTTTGACTCTGTTGTTCATTCTTTTCCTCACCTATTCCTTCAGCAGACCCTCGAGGACCGCACCGATCCGACCCTTAAATGGGCGCCTGACCGGGAGACCCTGGACAAGGAAGAGCCGGACCAGGAGATGTTCCTCCCGATGACCGATGCTACGAAGCGACCCACTGGTAAACCCTCTTCTATTATAGATTGGCCCGATGATGAAGATGACTCGGATGTCGAGGTGATTGAACCTGTTGATGCTGTCCCCCTTTCTTATGCTTTTCTAGCATCAGCTAACCCCGGTGGGCAGATCCACGAGGACCCTCCCCTTGCCACGGGGGAACCTGTTCCGGCAGCGCCGAAGAAGAGGCGTGGAGCTGCATCAAGTTCCTCCTTTGGACCTTCTCAGCCCTCCAAAAGGCGAAAGAAGTCCAGAGACAAAACTGCTTCCAAGCCTACAGGCAAGGCCCTAGCACGAAGGGCTCGGAAACCCAAGGAGCCCCAAACCTCGGACGCGTAAGTCTCTTTTTCTCCTACAACTTGTTCTTTCTTGCATTGTTGTAATTTCTCTTCTGATATTATTTGATTTGGCAGGGCTGCGGTGGAGGTCCCTCAGAGTGGATCCAGCATTTCTTCGCTGCTCCATCCCAGCTCTTCTCCCCCTCGTGACGACGAGTCACGCCCGCTGAGCCCTATTCCAGAGGGTTTTGCGGCTGCTCCGGGTTCCAGCCCGCCATGTCAAGAGGGGGGGCGACCCTAGACCGGGGGAGACAGATCCAGCCGAGGCAGCGGCATCCACCACTTCAGCTCCGCCGCAACCAGCAACTACTGAGACTACCTCCGTACCAGCACCGACACCAGCACCAACACCAGCAACAAGGGCACCAGCGCCAAGATCCTCCGCCTCATTCGAGTCTTCTCAGTCTCGGCGAGGAAGTACCAGGCAGCTCCTAAGGGGAAATCTGCCGCAATCGCTTCCTCCTCTCAGCAAGACAAAGGCAAGAAGGTCCCTGACGTCATCAGGGCAGCGTCCACCGGTTCTGGATAGCGCACCCTTGCGTCCATGCTTGCCCATAAGGCTCCAGCACCGAAGGACGCCCCTGCCGAGCCAACTAGTGCGCAGCAACTTGTTTTGCACACCAGTCCGGCCCTTGCTCAGGTTGAGAGGAGAGAGGCACATGCGAGGGGCTTGGTGGCACCCCACATGCTCAGCGGTGAGCGATATCCTCCGACCTTGATCGAGTTTATGAATAACTGGAACAAGGCGGTGTTCGTCTATAACGACGATCTCCCGGAGAAGTTCGGTCCCGCCGAATTCGCTGCCTAGATGAACACAGCCTCTAAGGTGATTAACCTTGCGGGTCGGATGATGGAGGTACGTTACTTCACCTTTTCCTTATCATGCACTAGCAATATAACCATTAGTCCCCGAGCCTCCGGGGGAGTAACTTGTTACTCGGTCAGATGCTCCTTAGAGAACTAACGTAGCTCCTTCATAATTTCAAATATGCACACACCTAGAGCCGGGTTAAGTTCCACTTGGCCCAGATCTCGTACACTTCGAATATGCACACACCTAGAGCCGGGTTAAGTTCCACTTAGCCCGGATCTTGTACACTTTGAATATGCACACACCTAGAGCCGGGTTAAGTTCCACTTGGCCCGAATCTTGTACACTTCGAATATGCACACACCTAGAGCGGGGTTAAGTTCCACTTGGCCTGGATCTAGTACACTTCGAATATGCACACACCTAGAGCCGGGTTAAGTTCCACTTGGCCCGGATCTTGTACACTTCGAATATGCACACACCTAGAGCTGGGTTAAGTTCCACTTGGCCCGGATCTTGTACACTTTGAATATGCACACACCTAGAGCCGGGTTAAGTTCCACTTGGCCCGGATCTTGTACACTTCGAATATGCACACACCTAGAGCCGGGTTAAGTTCCACTTGGCCCGGATCTTGTACACTTCGAATATGCACACACCTAGAGTCGGGTTAAGTTCGACTTGGCCCGGATCTTGTACACTTCGAATATGCACAAGGCTTAAGCCAAATTTTAATATTCTTTTCAGGTGACCACCAACTGCCAGAGTGCTGAGTTCCAGCGTCTTCTGGATACCCACAAGATGCTGCTCGCAAAGCACAATGCACATCTCGCTGAGCATGAGAAACGGGGTAAGTTTCTCCCTTGGCGCTTCTCCGTTTTCCTTCATTTTCCTCTGCCGAACTAGTCTCATTATTTGGTTTCCGTAGCTGGGGTGGAGGCTGAGAACAAGATTATGCGAAAGAACCTAGAGCAGATCAAGGGTAAGTCCTTTTTGTCCGTCCCTGCTCTGCTTTCCATCTTCTTTTATTCTTGGCTCGGCAAACATTCATACCTCGGCTCCGCCGGGTCAACACGCTATTTCAGCATCTCTTGAAGATAGTGTGCCCGTGCCTGACATGATGCTGCATTTTCTCGAACAAGCAAGGCAGCATCAGGCCGATCTCAAAAAGAAAGACGATGAGCTTGCCCTCCTCCGAACCAAGAACGACGAGATTGCCAAGCTAAAGGCAAAAATGAAGAAGATGAAGGCACAACACCAAACCGAGCTTGAAAAGGCTGGCCAGGACTACACCGAAGAACACGAGCGCCTCAACCTCCAAATTTCTAAGGACCACGAACTTCTCCAGGAGGTCGACGTCAAACTTGAGTCGGCGAACACTGAACTGGTGCAGCTCCGCCAAAGACACGATAATTGCATCAATGAATTGACCCGGATCCACAGCCACATTTCACGTAAGTTCCTTTCCCTTATCCAGCATACTTCTCCGGGTTACTTCATAAGTCTTTTGTTCAGCTTCTTCCTTTGCCTTGTTTTCAGGCCACTTTCCAGAGGGTACTCCTATCGCGAGCACTGATGTTGCCAATTTCCGCTGAGAGAGGGGTACTCCCGTCGCTCCTGACGGTGAGAGCATTCCCTTTGACATGGAGGACCTGTTGGTTAGCCTGTCATCTCGCGTGGAAATCATCAAGAACTAAGGCAAGGATCTCCTCGACGTTTCAGTTCGAGTCTTCAACACGTTCTGGCCCGGTGAGAGCGCTCCGAAGAGAATCACACTTCTTGCTGAAAAGCTGTCGGAGATCGAGACCCAGCTCGACCTTTGAGGAGTCCATTGGCGTGTTGTAGACCGACTGCTTCTTCACCACATACTCATGTGGTATGAGAAGATCGATCTCACCCTCCTAACGCGCGTGTGCACCAGATCCAAGTGGACCGATGACCCGAAATGGGTAGCTCGGCGCCAGGCTTGCGCCCATAGCCTCGTTGAATATTCTCCCATTCACGAATGGACTGAGGGTCCGAGCTTCCTGGAAGCCGCTGGCGATGAAGGGGTCGAGAATGTTGAAGATAGTTCAGACGAGGATGGAGAGGACGATGCCTCGGATATCGAAGAAAGCAAAGATGACGCTGAACTTCCTCCTCCTGCTGCTCCTTAAGTAAAAACACTGGAAAACTTATCAGATCCCCGGTATGTCGGGTGGAAATGTGTCCCGTACTTATGTAATATTTTGCTACTAAGTTTGTATGCCGGATTAACTTGGGCGTAGTCCCCGAGTTTCATTTTCTTGTTCGTCCAATCTTCTGGACCGGTTCGTGTCTACCTTGATTCGGTTTTACGACTTACGAATCCGAGCTTCAAAAATTGTTTTAACAATACTTAGAAACTTTTAGGCTTAGCTCAAAATAATTTAGCATAATAGTTTGAAAGTAAATACAAGGTTAGTCCGAAAAACAAACGTCGGCTCGATTAAGTTCTTTTTCTTTAGTCGTTTTTCATGTGCTACGCAATTCCAAACTTGTTCTCTTGCTTGCCATGAAGCCAATTCATGTTGGACAGCAGCAAGTCGAAGAGTTAGGTTTTTGGTGCTCACACATTACTAATCCGAGTTAAGTAGAACAACTTACTCCAGATGACGTAAAAATAATAAAAAAACAACAAATATTATTAAGGCAGTCCCCGAGTTACTGCTCGAGGTGCCAATATTTCATTCATAAGCTCATTGCCGGCATACATACCGACATATGAGAAGACTCGGATACATACACTTCTCTGCTAAGTGTAGAAAGGACGAAGTAGAGATACATTCCATGGGCGCTTAGATTCCTCGCCGGACCTGTCCACCTTGTTCTTTTCCTCTGGCTTTGCATCTATAAGATAATAAGAGTCACTGTGCAATGCTTTGCTCACAATGAACGGCCCTTCCCATGGGGGGGATAATTTATGCATGCCGGTAGTACGCTGTACCAACCGACTTCCCGAAAGACTCGGGGGCTTACTTTCCGGCTATGATAGCGTTAGAGATTTTGCTGATATATGGCGGATCTGGACAAGGCCAGTTCTCTCGCTTCTTCCAGCATATCAACATCATTTTGCCGGGCTTCCTGCACTTCGGCTTCTGTGTATTGGGTGACCCTAGGTGAATCATGCTCTATGTCGGCTGGTAATACAGCTTCTGCCCCATATACCGTAAAAAGCGCGATAGCCTGTTGATCGATTCGAGTTGTTCTTAAACCCACAGCATCACCGGTAGTTCTTCTATCTAGCACCCCGCTGATCTTTGCAGCGGCTCAATGAGCCGGGGTTTTATCCCGGATAGTACTAATCCGTTGGATCTTTCCACTTGTCCGTTCAATGCGGGGTGGGCTACCAAGGCTACGTCGAGTCGGATCTTCTTGTCCCGGCAGAAGCGCGCAAATGCTCCTTCTGCAAAATTTGTTCCATTATCCGTTATGATACTGTGTGGATAACCGTACCTCAAGATTATATCTTTGAGAAACGTTACGGCCGTAGCCCCATCACATTTCCTTATAGGCTTTACTTCGATCCACTTCGTAAACTTGTCCACCATGACCAAAATGTGAGTCATGTTTCCCCTTGCTGGTTTCAACGGGCCAACCATGTCCAAGCACCATACGGCAAATGGCCATGTAAGTGGTATGGTCTTGAGTTCCGAAATTGGCATATGTGTCTTGGTAGCGTACCTCTGACAACCATTGCATTTTCGCACCAGATCTTCTGCTTGTTCTAAGGCACTTGGCCAGTAGAATCCATGCCGGAACGCTTTTGCCACCAAGGCTCGGGATGAGGCATGATGCCCGCACTCTCCTTGGTGTATATCTCGGAGGATGTCAAGACCTTCTTCCGGGTCGACGCATCGCTGGAGGACATTGGTCACACTCCGCTTCTACAGCTCGAAATTGATAATTGTGTATGCCTTTGCTCTCCTCTGAGTTTGCCTGGATAACACCTCCTCAGTGGGTAACGTTTCATCTTTCAGGAATTGAAATATAGGCAGTGCCCAAGCTGGTATTGCTCATGCAGGGAACACATCCTCATCAATTTCCATCTGATCCACCAGCATAACTTCAACCGGATCACGTTGAGCAGTCCCCGGGTCCTGCGAGGTAGTCCCTGAGTTCGCTGAGGCAGTCCCCGGGTTTGATGATGCAGTCCCCGGGTTTCGCGCACCACCTCCCATGTCAATGTCCATGGGCTCAGCTCCGGATTCTGTATCTTCCGGGACATAGATCGAGTCGGTTCCTGGGGACGGCCTGATAGATGGTTTTCTGAGGTGTTCCAATGCTACACCCGGTGGAATTGCTTGTCGGGTTGATCCGAGCTTCGACAGCATGTCGGCAGCCTCATTTTCCACCTGGGTTACATGGTGAAATTCACACCCCTCAAAGTAACCAGATATCTTCTGTACATGAAATCTGTACAGCGCCCTGATTGGATCAAGGGCGTCCCATAGTCCTGATACTTGCTGTACCACCAAATCCGAGTCGCCAAAGCATATGATCCGACGTATACCAATCTATTTTGCTACCTTGAGCCCATGCACAAGTGCTTCATACTCTGCGACATTGTTCGATGCCGCGAAATGGATTTGCAGCACATATTTCAGCCGGTCCTTCTTTGGCGAGGTAAGCACAACTCCGACGCCTAGCCTGGTTTTTGTTTTTGACTCGTCAAAGTGCATCCTCCAGTAGTTCAGATCTGGTGGCGGTGGTTCGTATTGTACCTCGGCCCAATCCACAAAAAAGTCCGCCACATCTTGAGACTTGATTGCTTCTCTTCTATCATATTGTGGTGCATAAGGAGCTAGTTCGATTGCCCATTTTGCGATTCGACCACTTGCATCCTTGTTACCCATTATCTCGGATATGGGAGCCTCACTTATTACTTTGATGGGGTGCTCCTCAAAGTAGTGCTTTAACTTCTTTGCCGCCATATAGACACCATATGCCACCTTTTGAAAGTGCGGGTAGTTCTGCTTTGAGGCAGATAATACCTCGCTCAAGTAATACACTAGCCTCTGCATTGACTTACCCTCTTCATCGTGCTCTACTACAATCACTGCACTTACAACTCGGTTGGTTGCGGCTATGTAGAGAAACATTGGCTCCTTTGATAGTGGAGAGGCTAACACTGGTGCAGTGGCTAATATCTTTTTTAAGTGGGCAAAGTCTTCATCAGCCTGTGGCGTCCAAACGAACTTATCGGACTTTTTCATGAGTTGGTAGAGAGGCAATGCCTTTTCTCCCAATCGACATACAAACCGACTCAATGATGCTAGGAACCCAGTGAAATTCTGGACATCGTTAAGACACTTCGGAAGCTCCATTCGTTCAATGGCCCGGATCTTAGTTGGATTAACTTCGATACCTCGGATGGAGACGAGAAATCCGAGTAATTTTCCAGCCGGGACACCGAAGGTACATTTTTCCGGGTTAAGCTTCATTCGGAACCTTCTTAAGTTCGCGAATGTTCCGCTCGATGTCGTCAAGGAGCGTTTTGCTTTCCTTGGTCTTGATAACCACATCATCCACATATACTTGTACATTTTGACCTATTTGGTCGTGCAAACATTTTTGCATACATCTTTGGTACGTTGCACCTACATTACGTAAACCAAACGACATGGTGCGATAGCAATAAGCCCCATACGGGGTGATAAATGCGGTCTTTATTTGATCATCCGGATTTAGAGGTATCTGGTGGAAACCAGAATATGCATCAATGAACGACAACAGTTCACATCCCGCGGTCGAGTCTATGACCTGATCTATCCTCGGCAGTGGAAATGGATCTTTTGGACACGCCTTGTTCAGGTTCGTGTAATCGATACACATACGCCAAACCACTGCCACGTTCGGATCATCCTTCTTCTTCTCCACCAGCACCGGATTAGAGAGCCAATCCGTATAGAGTACTTCCATGATAAATCCTGCTGCTAGCAACCGAGCTATCTCGTCTCCAATGACTTTTCTCCTATCCTCGGTGAAGCGGCGGAGAGGTTGCTTCACCGGCCTTGCTCCGGGTCTCACGTTCAAAGAGTGCTCGGCCAACTCCCTTGGAACACCTTGCAAGTCCTGTGTAGACCAAGCAAAAATATCCCGATTCTCACGGAGGAAGTTGACGAGCTCGCTTTCCTATTTACCATTCAATCCGGCACCAATTGTTACGGTGCGCTCTGGGAACATATCATCAACATGCACTTTCTTAGTATCCTTTGCGACTTGGAACGAAACGCTACCATGCGGGTTACTTAGCGCCGGCATATACTGCTGCGTGGACTGAGCTAATGCCGCCACCTCTTGGATTTTTCTTTTCTCTTGCGCAATCACGAGTGACTCGGCTAGGTTAGACCCGGCTGAGGCACACTCAATGGAACGTCGGAAATCTCCAGCAATGGTAATCACTCCATTTGGCCCGGGCAACTTCATCTTCAGATAACTGATTTGGCAGCTTGCCATGAACATGTTCAATGTTGGCCTTCCGAGTAACGTGTGATACGCACTTTCCAAGTTTACCACCTCAAACTCCAGATTCTCAGTTCGGCAGTTATCTCTCGTGCCGAACAATACGTTAACCCGGACCTTGCCTATTGGCTCACAACAAATGCCGGGCACAATGCCATGGAAAGTTGTCCTCGTGGCCTGCAACATGTTTTCCGAGATACCCAACTTGCGCATTGTGTCCGCATACATGATGTTAATACTGCTGCCATTGTCGATCAGTACCTTTGAGAACCTTACATTAATGCTGGGCCCAATGAATGTCGGGTCCACCACTAACGCATACGAACCAGGACTCGGCATGAGCTTGGGGTGATCTTTGATGTTCCAGGTGATTTCCTGGTCCGACCAAGGCATGTACCTCGTCACCGCTGGCATTACCGCATTGACCTCCATATGTCGGCGCTGCAAGCTCTTTCTGTCTGTTTCCTCAGTTGTGAACACACAATAGCTCTGGTGATGCTCTCTGTACTCATTTCTTCCCTCATTTCCGGGGTACCTCTGATCCGGCTGGTGCTGATTTTCCACTTGATGCACTACATCCCTTCTCTCATTGTTGTCATACCTCGGCGGCGGAGGAGGCAACATTAGCTGTTGCGTGTTCGCTCCGGAGAGCAATTGCTACCGGGGTAACTCCTGCCGAGGTTGATCATTCCGGGGTGCCTGAGCATTCCCCGAACCACCTTGTTCTATCTTGTGCATCCACTCACATTGCCTCGTTGTATGACCTGATGGGTTACTCGGATTTGGCGTGTGAAACTTACACGGCTGATCCAACATCGACTCATAGGTGTACCTCAGACGGTCCTTCCTTTCTTGCCACTGTTTCTTTTGCTCTGGCGTCCAAGTTTTCTTGCCATCGCTTCTCGGAGTCCATTGCCCTCTAGTTTTCTGGCGTTGATTGCTTCCTGTTCCGGGCTGATCTTGATTCATAGCTGCAACTTGTTGCGAACTGTACCGGTGATCCGGTCTATCATCCCTCCTTTTACCTCTGTAATCATTCTTCCAGGATGATCCGGCTCGATCTCTCTGGTAGTACTCCTCATTCGACTCGTTGGACACGAGCCTAGGTTGAGTCGGATCTCCTAGAGCATACGAATCAGCAATCTGGATCATCTCAGCCAACGTGGTGGGAATCTTCCTTTGCAACTTTTGCCACAGTTCGTTTGCATATCTGCATCCCTATGCAAACCACGCTATGACCTGTGATTCTATCACGCCCTCACATGAGTTTCTCACGGTACACCACCGGGTTAAAAACTCCCGATCCGTCTCATTTGGTCTTTGCTTGCACATAGCTAGGGTTTGTGGCCTATTCGACCTCTGATACGTAGTCGAGAAATTGCTGATGAACATCTCTTCAAAATCTATCCAGCAGTTAATGCTTCCGGGCGGCAAATTGTTCAGCCATACCCTTGCCGGGCCCTCCAACATCTGGGGTACGTATCGTACAGCCCACCTCAAGTTGGTTGTGGCAATTTTCACAGCCGTAGCATAATTTATCAACCAATCCTCCGGCTTAGTGCTGCCGTCATACGTCTTCGTGCCTCTGGGTAACTGGAAGTTAGGTACTGGCGGCTCTTTCATGATCCGGGGTCCAAAACACGCAGGACCCGGAGGACCTTGACTTTCAATCTGCTCCGACCTATACAGTCGATCTAGTTTTAATCTGGCATCATCCGGCATCAAATCCCTGCTTCCCAATCTCGACCCTATCACATGATAGTCTGGCCTTGGGTATCCTGCATTTACCATTTCCGAATCTCCATCGTTATACTGGTCTTGCTCTCGTGGCGCATCTCTCTGTTGCATACCTCGGCCGGCACTCTGCTCTTGCCTTGGTATATTCCGCTGTTGCGGTTATCCTGTAGAGTTGCACTGTCCGGCATTGCCGTTAACAGTGTTTCCTTGACCGGCATTGCCTTGGTCACAGTTACCTCGGCTAGCTTCACCTCGGCTTGCACTCCGTCGATCGTCGTTTCTTTGTACTTCTTTTGCCTTTCCTGCCCTTGTCGGGTCATACGGAACAATCTGCTTGTTTCTCCTGGCCGAGGTTACTACCTCCTCTCTCCTTGGACCACCATGAGGAGACGATGCGGCTCCAGCGGATTTCTCCGGGTTACCCACCGCCGAATGAACGATCTTGGAGGCCCTAGCTCTCTCCGCCCTGAGCAGTTCCTCATTTTGCCTGTTCGCGATCTGAACCAACTCATTGACCCGATCTTGCTGTCTCTGACGGGCTTCACCTGTCAGACCCTCTAGCTCGGATGCAGCTGCATCCGCTGCTCTGAGGTTTTTCGCCAGGGTACTGTACTTCGGCAGCCTTACAGACAAACAATTTTCAGACTCCTCAATCCGAGTATCCCCTTCTTTGTTCATTTCACTCATGAGATTTCTCCCCTTCACTTTTACAGCATCTACTTTGTTTGCCTTTGCGTACTCACACAGCGTCATGTTCAACGACTGCTGAGCCGCAGCAATCTTTTTCGCTCCCTCTAGAATTTTCTGCCTAGTTTCCTCTAGCTCGGCCTGTGCCTGAGCCGGATCTACCACTGCTGCTACCGGTTTTGCCAAGCTATCCATAGCTTCCCTTAGCACATTTTCTGGCCTCTCTAGTGGAGGACCTCTACCCTTCCTCGGTGCCTTAGGTGTTACCTCCAGATCTGGCGCCGGATCCTTGCTTGCGCCCGCACCAGGCGCAGTCATCATCACCTCTGTATGGTCCAGGGAGCGAGTGATACGCGCCCCGCGAACCATGGTGAGGGGGGGCTCCCTGCCTCGACGACGTGCCGCGGATGAACACATGACATGTCCACAGCAACGTAGACCTTATGCGCGCCGAGCTTGACGAAGAGGCCGTTGCACGGAAGTGGTCGCGTGCCGAAGCAGCCAGCGTTGTTGCTGACAAAGTCTAGCGCTCCAAAGCGCTGGACGAGCCCAGAGACGATGCGTTCTCTGGTGGCGATGAAGTTTCCCATCTGGATCTTAACCCCTGCTCGCGCCGCTAGCCCCACGGTGGGCGCCAACTGTCGTGGTGGTGTCATGGCAGATGCCATGGATAGGCTAAAGGTGGGGACTAATACACGCTAGGGGAATCCAGGGAGGGATAGTGAAGTGATTCTCCACACAGAAGTTTATATTTACTTTTCCTCCAAGGTTACAAGTGCTCCTAGAGCTGTATTGGCGAGAGGAGGAAGAAGGAGCTCTCTTACTCTCGCTCACAGATCACACTTAGAACCTTAGCCAAACTAGAAAAATCAGATCCCCCTCTACAGAAGCCCTAGCCCTCCTTATATAGGGGGGGCTAGGTCTCCACTTAGGGCATACGTGGAGGCATATTCCTAAGAATATGCCATCTCCCAAAGTAGTAAGCTGACCAGGTTACTTTTCCCTCGCGTCACACATGCAGAGGCTACGTGAGCCTCTGCGGCGCCCGCGTCAGCCGACATGGGCATCGTCACCCTTGTCGGCCACGCCTCGGTGGTCCTTCCCTTGTATGCTTCGCTCAGGCAGTGCGTAACGGGGCTTCTTTTCACCAGCGAGATTCCTTCCTTCTCCTAGAAGCCAGATGCGACCCGGATCATAGTTGATCCGGCCACACCCGTTCCTGCATACAAGTTAAACATGCATTTCCGACTTTCTGCTTAAGTCGGTTGAGACTTAGTTAGGCAAATTCCCCTGGTCCGGGTTACCCCGTGATTCGCCCTGCCTTGAGGTGACCCGGCCAGCATCCGCTTTAGCCTTGCCGAACCTCGGCTAACTCGGCCTTTATACCCCGGCGTGACCCTACCCGGGGGTATCCCCCCAACAGTAGGTCTTCTTGTGAAATAGGATTTTTGGCATATTTTCAGGATTTTTCCTGATAGTTGATTTTCTGCACAAAAACTAGACACTAAGGTAATTCTGCTGAAAACAGCGTTAGTCCGTGTTAGTTGTATCCAAATCACACAAGTTTAGAGGAAAAACAATAGCAAAAGTGTTCAGGAAAGTAGATACGTTTTGGACGTATCAACTCCCCCGAAGCTTAGCTTATTGCTTGTCCTCAAGCAATTCAGTTCAAAACTGAGTGCGATAAAAGAAACTTTCACGAACACATTTGCTTCATAAGATGTATATATTCTCAGCATATGATTAAGTACTTGGTCAATTCATAATAAGGAGTATGCAGATAAGGTTACTCAATAGTCATTGCAAGCTATGAAGATATGCTAACTCAAAAATAGTAAGTAGCATGAAACATAAACATAAGCAACATTGCAATGCTCATAAAAATGTATGATAGAATGGTATCTCGCTTGCCTTTGATTGTGGAGCAAACATAAATGCCAAGGCACCTCTGAAGTTCCAGTGAAGACTAGAAGTAAAGATATCAAAGATACAAGCAGCAAAGTCATGACACAATTAACCAAATTTTGAGACAAGCACATTACACTAAGAAAGACAACTATGCTCTCAAGAAAGTGCTCATAGAATATGTGGAGACTCAACAAGGAAATGAAAAGGTTTTGAAAAGTTTGAAAGGCTTCCAAATGCTAAAAGTATGGTACTCATTAGCTTTGAGCTCTCATTGCCCCTATCATAAGCATCTTTAAATGGTTAAGGTTAAAATGACACAACTAAGAGGATATGCTTGACAAGTTATAAGTTGAAATCTCATGCCCTTACTTACAAGTACCGAACCTCCTGCTACTCAACTTCAGTCACAAGTAAGCTCTTGTCATTGTAAGTCATATGTATCATAGAGAACCGCCAACGGGGTACCCCTTGCACATGATACAAGAGCTATCCCATAATCAAAATGACAAGGCAAGCAGACAATGAGCATCTCAGTGATCTTTTTATTTGCTATTTGCATAGGTTTTTATTGAGGATGCTTCATAGAATGCTCATTATGGTTATGCTGCAAGTTTCCACCATGATTAGTCATGGCTTAGGCTAGCGGCCCATGCATTTATCTAACACACATACAAACTCCATGATCCTACAAGTTTCCCTTTTATTTCACACCGCCGGGATCCATAAGCAAAAGAATCATGATATCAACGGAATAATAAGTGCAATGTTGAAAGCGTTCCCCATGATACATGGTTCTGCTCACTTCGACTTATAAAGCGCAAGCATATACGCAACAAAGATGGATGCAATGGTTCAAGATTATTAAGTGAAAGAAAGTAAAGTGTGCCATCAAGTTCGTGAGAGATTTACTAACTAACTTTCTCATAACAAGAAAAAAAATTATTTGGAAGAAAACAAGGCATATTGAATATGAATGGAAAAGCAAATGATGCTAATAGGTAGGTATGGTGGACACTTTTGGCAAAATTTGTTTGGGGAATTGGAAACACGAGTAGAGCTCATACGCAGTGCAAGTGAAGGCTAGCAATAGTAAGGGAGCGACAAACGAGAGAGAAATAACTGTCGTAATCATGCTTGCAACAAAACATGACTAATTATGGCATGAAAGTGATTCAAGACCCCTGAGGCAAAATAATTCATCGAGGCTTAACTGATTATTGTTTCAGTCATATGCATGTGTGAGCATGTGCCAAGTCAATTCAAGTGAAACATTCAGAGGGAGATACCACAGAGTCATACCAAGTTATGAATAGAGCAATGCAAGAAAACATTCATATGGCATGCTACAAACTATTAGCAAGCTGGAGTTAATCATAAGAAAGCAAGAACTACTAAGTATCCATAAATAACATACACCCTACATGAACAGACTAAGCATGCCCACAATGATGAGTATATGTACAAAAATGAAAACAAATAAAGTTTGTTACCAGCCTCTTACCACACCTCAAGTTATCATTAATCCTCATTATTGCCCTTCACTTGTGTGGCTTGAATAATAACATGAAACCAAACTCCACTGAGGACTGCTGAACCCTGCAACGAACTTCACAAAACCAGAGAAGAACAACAAATATTTTTGATGTTTTTGATTTTTAAAGGCAAGAACAAAAAGGAAAAACAAGCAAAGCAAAATCTTTTTGGTTTTTTCAAATAGTTCAAATAAAGCAAAAAGGAAAAAGCAAACCAAGGCAAAAAGAAGCAAATAAAGAGAAACAACAAAAATATTTTTGGTCTTTTTGTGTTTTAGAAAGCAAAAGTAAAGAAAGAACAAAAACTAAAAAGAGAACGAAACATGGATATACAAAGTATCGACTAAACATGATATGTAGATGAGTGTGATGTCGGTGTACCTCCCCCCAAGCTTAGGCTTTTGGCCTAAGTGGGTATCAATCCCAAGCTGGCCAAGATGGAGTGCCTCCGTAGTACGGTGAGGAGGTACCCTCGTCCTGATACGCGCTCGAGGACTCCTCACCGTAGTGCGTAGAGTAGTCGTAAGAAGGCACATCCTCCTGGTGCTTCCTGTGGAAACCAAGCAAGTGGAGCCGCTCGTCCACCTCCTCCTTGGAACGCGACCATGGTCTCCTATAAATGCTAAACAAAGTAGATTGTGGCAAAGGAATTTCCCTCTCATCTCCGTCAGTAAACAACATCCTGTATACTAAATTGTCCGTATCAAAGTCAGAAGTGACGAAGTGATGCGTTTTCATAGAAGCATGATCAAGCCTTTGTGGTGCCAACACAGTGTCATTAGGATCCACAGAAAGTTCTAATGCAGCAACCATACATGAGGCAATAATGCCCCCATAAATAGGTCCCCTAGCAGCTAGGTGGCGAGCAATGAGAGAGCCAAGATTGTACTTGGTATCATTATTAAGTGCAGCAGCGAGGAAGGCTAAATGATAATTAGAGATATTACTAGTGTTCTACCTACCAAGAATTCTAGTGGCAAGATAATAAGCAAAATATCTAAGAGCTGGGAGTTGGATGTTCCTTATCTTCCCGCGCTGAGCTACGCGGTCATCGTCATTTGTCACACTTCGATAGAGCTCCAGCAAGTCAGTGGGTCGACCTTGGATCTTCTTTACTGTCCCCACCATGCCTATACCTATAATGCTGCAAAATCTTTCCAATGACATGGTAATAGGCTGATTATAAATTTTGAACGAAATAGTTGATTGATAAGCGGTGTTGGTGAAAACGAAACTCTCCATGAAAGTTTTGGTGAGCACGGCATATTGCTCACTCTCATCTTCCATGTACGTGGTCATACCAACCCTCTGAACCAGTAGTAAGAAGTCATTGAGGATCCCTGCAGCTTGCAAAAAGGTAAAACAAGGGAAGGTAGATGGGTGAGCATCTCCCTCATCTCCTTCATTGCCAAAGCGTGGTGCAATAAGATCTTCATTGTATAAAGTCCTAAACTGAGGGGCTAATCTTGAAGGCCTGACCTCCTAGGTTTGTCCCTCTCAAATATTTCTCCAAATGTGTGGTTGTTCATCTTTGATATTCTGAAATTTAGACATCCATTATACAAGTGATTGCAAAGTGATTACATAATGAAGGGAACTACTCATAGGGACTTGTGAGAGGCCTAAACATGCATCAAAACAATATCTCTAAGCATTGAACAAGCTTACAAGCTCTCATAACCTGTCACCTACAGCAGCAAAATACTCAAGATATAAACCACTAAACACAAATCTACTTGGACAAGCGGAGTAGTCACATACCAGAGAACAAATGCTCCAAATTTCAGCAGCAAAGATGGGCTGAGCAAGGAGATCGAAAAATCATGGAGAAGAACAACAAGAACGCGATTTCGAGCAATGAACTGGTGTTTTCTCTAGAGAGAGAAGGAAGTGGCAAGTGAGAGAGTGAGTGGAGGGCCAGGGGTGGCCCACACCATGGCCAGGTGCGCTCTTGGGCTGGTCGCGCCACCAGGTGGTGTGCCTGCCTGGTGGGCCCCCTGGTACTCTCCAAGCACTTCTCTGCCCCTTTTTCACGTGAAAATTTAATATGAATTTTCTGGAATTTTTCGAGACACTTTATTTTTTGAGCAATTTTCAGGCATAGATGAATGATTTTCTAACAGAAAGATGTTTTTGGAATGATGCAATGACAAAACAAAGCTAAAACTTCAGAAGTTCTAAGACACTCTAATATGCAAGCAAGTAGCAACCGAAAAGTAAACTAAACGAAAGCAAAAAACTAAAATGGATAAAATAAAAGTAAGCAAAGATAATCATGGTGAAAACACTGTTTTGTTCATTAAAATCCCTTTATTAACAAGGTTGATCAGGTCTTGTTACCAAAACAATTTTATATGAAACAAAACTTTGTATTCCACTAATGATTATGTTACCTCAACCTTGATAGCAATGGTCCCAATCATAATAGTTTCATATTTTTCTCGTGGTATGGGACAATATATTTCTCCAACTTGGATGCCCTCAACATGTTCAATTGAATTTAAGCCATAAGTCCTATCAATCTTCTTGGGGAAATAGACAGTATGCTCCTTGTCATTAACATTAAAAGTCACCTTTCCTTGATTACAATTAATAATAGCTCTTGTAGTATTAAGAAAAGGTCTCCCAAGAATAATAGACATATTGTCATCTTCAGGCATTTCAAGCACAACAAAATCAGTTAATATCAAGAAATTATGAGTGACTTGAACATGTACATCCTCACATATACCAAAGGGGATAGTAGTAGATTTATCAGCCATTTGCAAAGATATATCAGTTGGCATTAGTTTTTCCAATTGAAGTCTCTTATAGAGAGAAAAAGGCATAACACTAACTCCTGCTCCCAAATCAAACAAAGCAGTTCTAACATAACTATTTTTAATAGAGCATGGAATAGTTGGAATCCCCGGGTCTCCAAGTTTCTTTGGAACCTTACCACTAAAGGAATAATTAGCAAGCAAAGTAGAAATTTCTTCATTAGGGATCTTCCTTTTATTAGAGACAATATCCTTCATATACTTTGAATAAGGAGGAAATTTAATAGCATCAGTCAAAGGAATTTGCAAAAATAAAGGTTTCATCCACTCACAAAACTTCTTATAGTGTTTGTCTTCATTTGACTTGTGTTTCTTATCGGGGAAAGACATAGGTTTTTGGACCCAAGGCTCTCTTTCACTACCAGTTTTATTAGCAACAAAATCTTCTTTAGTGTATTTATTATTCTTAGTGTGCCTTTCAGGTTCTTCTTCAACTTTTTCTTTATCAGGAGCATCATTTTCCTCATTACCACTTTCAATTTCAGCATCAGAGACATATATACTATTAGGATCTTTAGCAGGTTTAGAAGGTTCTACAATAGTTTTATGTTTCTTTTTCCTTTTCTTAGGAGTCGTACCACTATTTTCAGTTTGTTGAGAATCCTGCTAAATTCTTTTAGGATGCCCCTAACGATATAGAGGATCCTGGATAGCAGCACCCCTTCTAGTTCTAATTTCATAAGCATGTTTTTCTTTAGCAGCATTAACTAGCAAGTCTTTTTGTACCTTAATAAGATGATCAATTTGAGTTTGAACCATTTGAAAATGTTTAATAAGCATTTTAACATCATTAGAGGTTCTTTCCACAATATCCTTCAACTCAACAATAGCTCTAGAGTTTTCCATTAGATGATTTTGCACCCTTTTATTGAAATTATCTTGCTTAACAATAAAAACGTCAAATTCTTCTAAGCATTGATCAGGAGGTTTAGAATAAGGAATATCACCTTAATCAAAATTTTGGAGAGAGTGTACCTCAATAGTGGATGAGTGGGACATTGGTTTACATAATTCTTCTGTAGGAGGGAAATTCTTCACATCTTCAGCTTTAATTCCCTTCTCCTTAAGACATTTCTTAGCTTCATTCATCACTTCATCATTTAGTTCAATAACTCCCCTCTTCTTTGATGTTGGTATAGGCGCAGGCACAATTAACTCAGGTGTAGTCGTCTCAGGTATAGTTGGTTCAGACGAAGTCCAGTCTTCATAATTCTTGCTTATTTTAGCCATTAATTCCTCAGCTTCCTTGGGAGTCCTATTCCTAAAAACACAGTCAGCAAAACTATCCAGGTATGTCCTAGATTCTTCAGTTAGTCCATTATAATATATATCAAGAAGCTCATTTTTAGGTAATAGACATCCAGCCTGTGCATGAATCAAAGCACAAAACCTTGCCCATGATTCAGGCAATAACTCTTTCTCTCCCTGTTTAAAATCAAAAAGTTCCTGCAAAAAAGCATGTCTAGCACTAGGATGGAAATATTTCTGAAGGAAGGTACTAATCAAGCAATCAGTGCTATCAATAGATCTAGGAGGTAAATTATTAAACCAAGTTCAGCGAAAAAGGGAAAAATTTAGCAAAAAAGTAGGTGCGCATCTTAAAATCATCAGAAAACAAGCCACTCATGGTAGAAAGCTCAGTCATATGTGCTACAACACTTTCATTCTTAGTCCCACAAAAAGGTTCTTTCTCAACAATAGTTATGTAAGATGAATAAAGAGACAAATCATAATCCTTATCTTTAATGTTTATGGGAGAAGCAGCAAACTTAGCATTAGGAGACAATTTGGGTTTTATAGTACGCCTCTCAAGGAGACTCTTAATAGCACTCCTATCATGGGTGTTTTGACATTCTTTAATAAATTCATCAGTCATTTCTATATATCCATCTTCAATATCATAGCTCTCTCTAGACTCAGGTGAACTGACAGGTGTAGTAGTGTCTTCATTAGGAGTTTCAGTATTTCCAGCTATAGTTCTAGCAATCGTAGCATCTAAGAAAGGACCTAATGAACCACTCTTATCAAGCACAGTAGAAGCAGCATCATAAGTATCAGAAGTTTCAGAATCAACAGTAGTAGCAGCGTGTGTAGCATGTGTATGTGGTGGTGTAAGGAACTTACTCATAACGGACGGTGAATCAAGAGCAACAGAGGTGTTCAGAACCGTACCTCTTCTTGTAGTGGATGGTAAAATAGGGACCTTGCCATCACGAGACTTACCCATGATGGATGGATGGCAGCGAACAATAGTGATTCCCAGTGAACTTGATAAATAGAGCTATGCTCCCCGGCAACATCACCAGAAAATAGTCTTGATGACCCACAAGTATAGGGGGTGTATCGTACTATTTTCATGGGAAGTGAAACCCAATTTATTGATTCAACACAAGGGGAGCCAAAGAATATTTATAAGCCTTAACAACCGAGTTGTCAATTCAGCTGCACCTGGAAACAATCTTGCTCACACCAATTTATCAGTAGCAACTGTTTTGTAGTAGCAATAGTAAAGTAATAGCAGTAGTAAAAGTAAAGACAGTAGTAACAATTGCAGTAAATAGTAGGATTAAAGCGCGGTAGGCATAGGGATGGATGGATGGGCGTTACATGGACAAGACAATTCACAGGGCAATCAAGACATTGGGCATTTGCAGATAAATAAAATAAAGCATCCAAGTACTAAATAATCATAGGCATGTGTTCCATATATAGTCATACATGCTCGCAGTGAGAACTTGCACAACATCTTTTGTCCTGCCAGCGCGTTTGCAGCGGGGCCTCAAGGGAACTACTGGCAATTAAGGTGCTCCTTTTAATAGAGCACCAGAGCAAAGCATTAACACTCCGTGAACACATGTGATCCTCACATCAAAGCCATTCCCTCCAGTTATCCCGATTGCTGTCACTTCGGGGACTTTGGTTCCGGACAACAATATGTGTATACAACTTGCAGGTAAGACCATAAACAATACTATCATAATGAATCAATAACATGTTCATATCTGAAATCATGGCACTCGGGCCCTAGTGACAAGCATTAAGCATAACAAGTTGCAACAAAGTCAAAAAGCAGTAATAATAGATACTAGGCACCATGCCCTAACAATCTGATGCCATTACATTAACGATCTCATCCAATCCCTACCATCCCCATAGCCTACAGCGGGGGATTACTCACTCATAGATGGGGGAAACATGGATGGTCGATGGAGAAGCGATGGTGATGATGATGGCGATGATCTCCTCTAATTACCCATCCCGGCAGGGTGCTAGAACGGAGTTTCCGGTTCCGAATCGCGGAATCTGGTGGTGGCGGCGCAGCGGAACTCTTTCTGGAAAAACGTCAAACCCCCCTTGGTTTTTAGGTCAAGAGGCAACTTATAGGCGAAGAGGGAGGCCGAGGGGGTGACCGAGGCGGCCACACCACCCCAAAGGCCTGGCCCTGCCTGGGCCAGTGGTGTGTGGGCCCCTCGTGGCCCTCCTCCCTCCTCTCCTTCCGCTTCATGAGTCTTCTGGTGAAATAGGATTTTTGGCATATTTTCCAGGATTTTTCCTGATAGTTGATTTTCTGCACAAAAACTAGACACCAAGGTAATTCTGCTGAAAATAGCATCAGTCCGTGTTAGTTATATCCAAATCAAACAAGTTTAGAGGAAAAACAATAGCAAAAGTGTTCAGGAAAGTAGATACGTTTTGGACGTATCAGTGCCTATCGAGTAAATAGGTCAGGCCTAGCCTAGCATGGGATGGATTTGTACTGTCCTCTCAAATAAATGGTCATGGTAGAGAGATGGTTTGGAGTATACTCGGAGCTCCTCTTGCCGAACGTAATAATCCTTTGATCTTCTACATTCAGCATCTTGTGCAGTCACATTTGGAACAAGTAGTACTATACTACTACTACTGTAACTAATAAACACATAAAGGTTCGACCGGTAATTTAGGAACTGAAACTAGAATACTACTACTCTCGAACTCTTGTGTAGTACAACAACAAAATGCTCACAAAATGGGCTACCAGTACGGCAGTACCATATGTACACCCACACGCTGCCACCTCAAATAAGCTTGCCTGCCACACCGCCAATTTCCTCTCCCCTGTTGGCCTTACCGGACCCAAAATCGAACATCTCTTAGTTCAATAAAGAAAAAAGTCGACAACCTCTCAAAAAAATCAACCATCCACCAAAAGAAAATCCATTGTCTAATGCTTCCCGTCCATTATGAACGGATGGTCGCAATTGCTCGAGCGCCGCGCGGGAGTAGTAGTCGTCTGAGCTACTGGTTGTAGCTCCACGAAAGCACGCGCCTGGAAGTGGCAGAAGAATTTATTCTCTGTCAGTGACAGAAGAAGATCGACGATATACAATACCAAATCAACAAGTCAGTGGCTTTATCCGTCTAACCAGTGAGAGCTGACATGAGTGGTGAACAGCTTGAAGCGCAGCAGAACATGTGCCTTTAAGGGATACAGTACGCACACCTCCGTTCTAATTTAGGATGGTCACATAGTGCTAAATAACTTAGACTACTCCAGTAACTTGCACATGTACCTTCATCATAGTGGGTAACGACATGGGTGTAGTGTGTGTCATAAAGGCCTAATTAATTAGAATTCTTTCCGCTTAGAAATATAAGACGTTTTAGCTTTGTGAATCGAATGTATCTAGACGTCTTTTAGTGTATGGGTTCGTAGAGGTTAAGTGTGAACCTATACACTAAAAGGCGTCTAGATACATTCATATCACAAAGTTAAAGCACCTTATATTTCTGAACGGAGGGAGTAGAATCATATACTACTAGTCTTGGTATGTGCGATGTTATGGTAACTAGCTAAGTTATTATGTAACTTTCTTTTTTCATTAATTAACTCTGAAAATACATTTAATTTGAGACAAGTATCTTCACATACTTGTAGTTCAAGTTTGTCAAGATGCAAAATCTTAGGAAGAAGTTGAACCTCTTATCAAAACTCTATGTAGTATCTGATACGGAGTATATTAATTGACTGTCCGATGGGTGCCTCCAAAAGCTTTTTCTTAAAACTTTCAAAGCAACCTACAATTTACTTTTAGTTCAAATTTGACCTAATTTTGACGAATCTACATAGAGTCATTCAAGTGGCGAACTTAGCTAGGAAGTTTGAAAACTCATAAAACATAGGAATCGTTAGTACAACATGTTGGTCCACCATATATACTAGTGAGTTGCACGTGCCTTGCACGTGAGACTCAGATAGTAGACATATGACATATCATCACTATATACAATTATAATTGGTAAAGCACAAAAAAATATAAATTCGATGAACATCTATAAAGTATGGGTGTATATTTGGTCCTTGTACTTTGTATCATCATGTAGAAGTCAAAGATTATTAGGTACCTAACACTGAAATTTTTTATAACATGGTCTAGAGAAACAAGGGAGAATATTCTAGTATGATGGAGAAGTGTGTTTTGAGGTTTGTGCATAGCATTCATTATGCCGAAGACTATCAATAGAATCTTCCATATGCTAGAATGGAAAAGAAGATCCAACAGCTAGAAAAGCTAGGATTCGCGAGTCTTGATCCAACGGTCAACATTCAAAGTTATTCGTACACTATATAGTGGTTTGTAATGAAGACTATCAATAGAATTTTTCAAGATGCTAGAATGGAAAAGAAGATCCAACGACTAGAAATGTTTGGATTCGTGAGTCCTGATCCAACGGTCAATATTCAAAGTTGTTTGTACACTATATAGTGGTAAGATCATGTAGAAGTCAACGATTATTAGCTACTAGTAAGTTGCACATGAGACTCAGATAGTAGACATATGACATATCATGCGATGACCCAGCATACCACTGCATGCGTAGTACACTATAGTCGCTGATATGACATTCACAGAACACTGTTCCATAAATATCACATCCCTTAGAGTGGTACAACAAAAATATTGTGGGTCCATATTACAAACATACACGCTTCATTATTACAAACCAAGAGTTCTCAAACTTCAAGCATTATGAAATTACAAACCAAACTTAAGCAGTTTCAGCGAAAGATATAAAATCCAAACTCATACTTCGAATTGAGCTCAACAACTTATTCTATATAGTTCCTGCTTCTCGGCTCAATTGGTTTACTAATAACTAAGGAAACTACTCAGACTCATTGCCCTCCACTCCATAGCGTATCTCGTAGTCCACCATTTCAACTCCTCTGGATAGGTCTGGTTCTTCATAGTAGACATCCTCTTGTCCATCAGCTACGTACATCGAAGTGTCTTCTGGATTCTCAGAGTCTAAGAAGGGGTTCATAGGAAAGAGTGAGTAACATCGTTACCTAGCAAGTTCATTATATGCAAGGTGGGAAGTTTGATGCTCTATATACCACCTCGGACAATATGTCCTTGGTACTATGCAATTTTTTTATAAACATTTCTTCAAAGATTGATTTTATTAACAAAAACTATGCCCATCAGCCTTCACAAGTTGACCAGAACTTCATGGAGTTCCTTTCTTGCCGCGTCCGTAGCTCCTTCTCGGAACAGGGATTAACATGTCACAATTCTTACACTCTACAGAGGTGCGTTGCTTTACCCATGAGAGACCAACTCCTTGTTGCACAACCGGGCGTACTTTCCTGTCCATAATTCCATGATGTGAGGCCCAGTAGGTGATCCAAGCCAATACTACCCTCTCCGCGACCCCATCCCCATATGTTCCGCCTCTCCGGCGACCCCATATACACGCATACGATCGTCTCCAGGACGACTACACCTCCAACTAGGGCAAGCTATAACCCTGGTGAGTTCCCGAAGACTCTATGAGTTGGTGATGCCCCTGGCAAGCTCCCTAAATGTCCGACTATACCTCCGGCAGCCACTCATAAATAATCTAGATACCAAAATTGTGGGGCCTAAGGGTGCCCACCCATGTGTTGGATCCATACCAGGAATCCCAACGTCACGATAAGGTCACCTTGCCTCCATATGAAAGGAAGAAGATACAGCTGACTTCTCTGTCCCATTCCAAATCTCATGGTTAACGCGTAATATACGGCGCTAGAATCACTGATGACATGGGTTGTTAAACCTCTGTGACTTTTGCAAGTGGAACCCTAAGTTCCATTGCCAATATTTATCATCACTTAGGATGATAGCTATATATTATTTATTAGAGAAGATAACATTTTCTTTCTCCAGATCATAGATGATAACACACAATTTGCAATATCTTTGATAAAGACTCTTCAAAGGACATGAGCAAGTGATGAATTTGCCTTGTGACTGCAAGGTAGTGAAGTCGCGTGCTTCCACTTGACCTTGAGCTCCGGTTTCTACAAAGAACCATTGCCCGATAAGGACAATATTTAGAGAAACAATATGCAATGCATAGTAATGTCATGCAATGATTTATTATTTGCTTCTTTGCATGTTTTACCCTCTTAGTAAAAGCTTACTATTTTCTTTAATATCATTCTAAGAGTTAAAAAATATAAATTTATTTAATTTTTATTACTCTTTTAAATATTTTCCCTTTTTTTTTAAGAAAATAAGATTTATTTTCATCACAACAAATTTACTTTTCAAGAATACATATTAGTATTTTTTCTATAGTAACATATTCATTTAGTATCTTAAAAATGAATTTTATTCAATTTTAAGTGTTTCATCTATTTTTATAAAATTCAAAAGTAATTGGCAAAAATTAATAATGGACCTATATTTTTTTAGTTACCAAAATTTCTATTGATTATTTTTACTCAATAGAGAGTATTTTTGTGAGTTCATAGATATATTATTTATATTTTGGATATTTTTTATTTTATTTCTTAGAACCATTTAATTCCTAGGGGTATTTTGGTCATTTGTTAATTTATTTAGATGTTTCCTTTTTAAATTGGACCTAGCCCATTGGGCTGGTTCAACCCTGACTTGGCCCATTTGGGTTGGTCAAACCCCACTGCCACGAGCGGCCCAATACCACTCGATTCCTCACTTCTGTCTCTCGTGCCCCTCCTGTGTCGCCCCCGCGGAGCCGCCGCACTGCTGATGCGGTCGCCGCCCGATTCCGGCCATCCTGGCCTACCCTGGGCGCCGCCGTGGTATGTGACGAGGTAGTCGATGCTGCTCCACCAACTGGTCCTGCTCGATTTGTCTACAACTCCCTCTCCCGTCCAGGCTAACTCCACCCCGAACCCTAGCGTTTGGGGTTGCCGGTGATGTGGAGCTCCGCCGCTGTGGTGGCGCTGTGCTGGGCTCTAGGCGGTCCTATGGTGCCACCGCTGTTGCCTGTGTTACTATGGCCACCGTGCCACGGCTTGGCGCGGGTTGCAGTGCCCTCGGGTGCTCCCCGTGCCACCGTGTGTGCTTGCCGTTGACTCTGCTTCCTCTTCTAACTACATCGAGGACCATGAGTGAGTCTCACTTCTCTCCCTCTCTGAATCTCTGACCTACCTTCCTACTTTCTGAGTGCTGGCTATGTATGAACCCTAATTACATATGTTCTCGACACTAGGGTTCATCCCTCTGTGTTAGCTTCATCCCTTGATGTCATGTTTATCTAAGGCGGTTTCTTGTTGAATCTAGTTGTGTATGACTCACTGTTATACTGTGATTTTCATTGTTGGCAATTGTTTATATCAGTAGTCTTTTAACTGAACTTTACTTACTATCCTGTATGATAGCTATGATCTAATTGAGATTAGCTCTCTGGTTCTTGTTGATATACTTTGGTATGAAAGAATTGTAGTTGGATGTTTAATCCAATTACCCTCTGATACTTGCCTATTACAAGATTCAGATATATTAATTATGATTCACAATTGTTATGTTAGGAAAATGATTAGATGTTCTGTTGCAATATTGGATTATGGAATCCCTGGCAAAAAACCACTTGGTTAATATAGGCTCTTGTGATACCCTCAATGGAGTGGCACACATGCTTTATCTCAGAACTGGGCTACTTTTATTCATGTTCTATTGTACCTGAGAGTTGTAGATCCTTCTATTAAATAAGTTAGCCTGTGATGCTCGTCTAAGGCAAAACTATAGAAAAGTAGCCATATTTACCTATTGCTTTACTTCTTTGATGATCTGTGATGGATAGGCTGTTATAAGAAGATTAAGGTGGATCCTTACTATCTAAGATAAGGTTTTAACATGTGTCATTTCTATGGTGTTACCATCCATAGGATGTGCCCAGAAATGTTTATCCAAGGATGCATGTGTATCTAGTTATGAAACTAGAGATTTCTCTCCAAGATCAGTGATGCAAAAGCTGAGATCTTCGTGGTAGCTGGTAAAGTGTTATCATTTTCTTTTTATCTTTCTTCTAGGATGGATATACACCTCACTTGGGTGTTATTCTAAGAAGATCAAATAAAACAACACATGCTCCATGGAATCTATGATGACTTGATCATGTGGTGGTTTTATTTGTACTCACCAAATTACTTGATGGTTGATGAGGTTGTGGTGTTGCTTGCTGGCTTGATCTAGCTCTGCACCTCCTGGTGCTTCTCCTGTGATTTTGTGCTTGGCCTTGCTATCCACCTGCTCCACCCCCTCCTTATGTTACAATCTTGTGAAGAACTAGTGGTTGATTTGGTAATCTAGCTGAGGATTTGGCTATGGTTTCGGCAAGCTCAATAAGCTCTAAGTGTGTACTTGAGAAGGAGAAATGAGTTCATGTACTATGCTTCGACTGGTGCTCTGGGTGAGTGCTTGTACTGCTGCTGTTGGCTTGACAGCACATACCATGTAGTTTAGTGACTAAGTTGTGTCTCTGCGTGAGCTATTCATGTGGATCAACTCAAGTAACTTGGCTTTTACTATTACCTGTTTACTTATTGATAGCTTGGTGAAACTTACCTCTCTCCACTTGTCTTCTACTGTGGCCTCTGGCTATTTACTGAAAAGAACAGATACTTCACCTTTGGTGAAACTTTCCCCTTTATTTACTCAATGATGTACTATGAACAGTGCACTTCACTGTTCACCACTGAGAGTAAAATTAGCTAACTAACCCTTTATTTTCCTTTCAGTTGTTTATCTTATTTGCAGGAACAAGACCTGGACATACAAGATTTAGTATAGGAGTAGATAGGTAGTATAGGTTTTAATTGTAACCTTCTTTTTATTCTTTTTGTAAACGATCTTGTAGAGATATTATTACAAGTTAATAAAGTTTGATTTCTGCCCTATGTAATCTTATGCTTTTGATGTGTTTATCACCAGTTGTAACCTTAATATGAAATAAAGAAATAAGAATTCATTTCTTATTTAGTTTTCCTAGCCTTTAATCCTTATTGTTGATTACTATTTCTATACTATAATCATACAATGTGAATAAGGGTTTTTATAAAACCATACAATATTAATAACTTCTAATTTTTAAATATTTTCCAATTGATTTAAATTTAAATTTGAATTCAAAGTAATTTTCCCAAAATCTTAATATTACCTAAAGGTCATGTCAAAATTCATAGCAATCACTAACAAGAGCTATTCCTACCTCTAGTTAGCGAAAGAAACTCTAATCCCTTTAGCGTTTTGTTTGGCGAAAAATTTACCCTAATTTTATATATGCATGCATGCACAAACTTATCTTCCTATTTCAACCCTTCATTGGATCCTAATGCTGGGATATTACAGACTTCCCCCTTAAATTAAACTTCGTCCCGAAGTTTGCGGATGGGTACCTGAATAATTCTGGATATGCTTCCCTCAAGTCATCTTCTTTCTCCCAGGTGGCTTCTCGCTTGGGGTGATGTTCCGACTGTACCTTGCAATATTTGATTGCCTAGTTGCTCAACCTTTTCTAGTTTTCCTCTAGAATCTTACAGGGTTTCTTGACATAAGTCAAATCCACTTGTAACTCAATCTCTTGATGTGTGATAGCATCATTGGGATTTTTAAGACATTTCTGAAGTTGTGAAACATGGAACACATTGTGAACCTAAGCTAACCTCTTTGGTAACTCTAGAGCATAAGCTATTGTTCTGTTCTGACTTAATATCTTGAATGGTCCAATGTACCTTGGACTTAATTTACCTTTGACTCCGAATCTCTTCACTCCCTTCATCGGACTTACTTTGAGATATACCATATCTCCTATTTCTGGATGCCATGATCTACGACTTTGATCAACATAACTCTTTTGTCGACTCTGAGCTATCTTCAACCGATCTCTAATGATATCAATAATATCTTGTCTTTCCTTGATATAATCTGCTGCAAATTCTTTGCTACTACCAGGTTCATACCAGCATATAGGTGATCTACACCTTCTTCCATATAGTACTTGATAAGGTGCTGCCTTCAGACTACTCTGATAGCTATTGTTGTAGGAAATTCTGCCAATGGTAGATGATCTTCCCACGAACATCCAAAATCTAATGCACAAGATCTAAGCATGTCTTCTAAGATTTGGTTGGTCCTTTTAGTCTGACCTCCAGTTTTTGGATTATAAGCGGTACTAAAATCCAATTTTGAACCAAGTGCTGCATGTAATTGTTTCCAAAATGCTGATGTAAACATAGATCCTCTATCTGATACAATCTTCTTGGGTACCCCGTGCTTACTCACAATCTCTTTGACATAAATTTCCACTAATTTTTCAGCATTATCCTTTTGGTTTACCGGAATAAAATGTGCACTGTTTGTGAGTCTATCCACAATCACCCATATCATATCCTTCTGCTTCAATGTCATGGTAGTCCTGTGATAAAATCCATACCAATTTCTTCCCACTTCCATTCTGGAATTTCCAAAGGTTGTAATGGTCCGACTGGACTTTGATGTTTTGCTTTAACCCTTTGGCAAGTATGGCATTCCGATACATATTTTGCAATGTCTCTTTTCATATTATTCCACCAGAACAACTCTTTTAAATCCATGTACATCTTTGTACTACCCGGATGTATGGAATATGGTGTTTCATGGGCTTTTCGAAGTATCACTTCTCGAATTTCTGTCACATCTAGTACACAAAGATGGTTTTGAAACCATAAAGATCCATAATCTCCTAGGTGAAAAACTAATGTTTGACCTTGAGAGATTCTTCGAACTTCTTCAGTAATGAAAGGATCTTCACCTTGATGTCTATAAATTTCATGTTGAAGATCACTACTCTGTTCTTCAATTACTCGCATGGTAGCTAATCCTCCAACAACTATTGTACTTATAAATTGTATTTCCATCCTTTCCAAATCCCTCTGTAGTTTTTTAGGTAGTTCTCTATTCAAAGATTGTATACCTGTGCTTTTCCGACTTAAAGCATCTGCCACAACGTTTGCTTTTCCAGGGGTATAATTGATTGTTAGATCATAATCTTTAATCAACTCCAGCCATCGTTTCTGCCTCATATTCAATTCCTTTTGAGTGAAGAAATATTTGAGACTTTTGTGGTTAGTATATAACTCACACCTTGTGTAGCATCCCAATTATCTAACAATTGTAATGCTACTTGGTCTAGTAATATAATGGCTACTTCAAATATATAATTGTTGCATCATCATTATATCATGCTCATGTCATCATGCCACCTTGCATTTGAGCATCATATAAAACCCTTTTCATTTGGTTCTTATCTCATATGCATCATTAATTGTATTTGCCTCTTGATATTGTATTTGGTTCTTGATATATTGTTTAAATGCCCAAGTTGAGTTGGGGGCATATCTTTTGTTAACTCCACCACCTTTCTTGGCATCACCCATCATTCCACCATTCCACCATATATGAGCATTGCAACTTATTTGGTTTTACCTCTAGCTCATATGTGTTGGTGTGGATCCATTCTATCTCCACATGCTCTCATATATGCACCATATTGTTTTCACATTATTGGTTTAGGAGGGCCACATGGCTACCTTTGCATGCCTTGTGAGTGGGACCCTTTTTCCTAGCTTCCATATGGATTATCATGGATTTATGCTCATGTTGGGGTATTTTTGGGACTATTAAACATCTAGTGGAATAAACACACTAGCAAGTCCCAATTATAATCAAATGTGATCATCTCCATCTACTCCATCTGGAACTTTCCTTTAAATTCTTTTGCTTGGCTTAATCCCACTTTTGGGAATGCATAGGAATAATGCCATGTAAATATTATTGTTTTCACAAGGTTAAGCATGGCATTAATTGTTTTGCATGGGCCATGCAAGAACCACCACATTCTACCCTTTTGGTTTTTTATTTGAATCTTTGAGTGGATCTCCCCCATATCTCTCTCTACCCTTATGCTTGATCTTGCTTGATGCATGCAAGCATCTAAAACCCCATCACCATCTCCATCCATACCATCACCACCTTTTTCTTCTCTCCTCCCTTTTGACTATATCTTGCTTGAGCTTGTCTTGATCATGCTTGATCTTGTCAAAAGTTTACCACACCACATCTCACCTCTCTCTCTAAACCTCTCTCCTAATCTATACCTAATCTAAACCCATACCCCTATCTCTAAAACCCTAACCCGAGCTACCCCGTCTCTCTCGGCCTCTCTCCTTTCTCACCTACCTGGCCACCCTCTCTCCCTGGCCACACCCTAGCTACCTCCCACCCCAACCCTTACCAAACCTAACCCTAACCCGACCCTAGTACAAACCCTAACCGAGCCTACCCCCTCTCTCCCTCTAGCTCTCTCTGCCTGCATGTCCCACCAGCCCGAGCCTCCCCCTGCCTCCCTGGCCTCACCTTGCCCCACCTGGAAGCCTCCTCAGACCGCCTGGCCGAGCCCCACCCGAGCACGTGAAGGAGGAGGAGAAAAGGTGGCCGAGCCACCTTTTCCACCGTCCACTCCCGCACGGCACCTCCCTCTCCCTCTCTGCTTTACCTCCGCCCCACCACCCCCTGTTGCATCCCAGATCCGCCCTAGAGCCTGCCCTCCCCTCTCTCTCCACCACCGCCATACCCCGACGCCACTGCCACGCTGCCTACCTCTTCGTTCCAGCCGGCGTGCCCATCGTGGAGGTGATCGAGAAGACCAAGGCGACCCTCTGCATCGCCCCCATCCACGCCAGCGAGGAGGAGAAGCCTCGGACCTGCCGCAGCACCGCGTGGCCGACGAGAAACCCTAGCTCCAGATCGCCTGCGTCCTCGCCGATCGGCTGCTCCCCAGCCCGAACCACCTACACCGACCGCCCCACGGTGAGCCCTTGGACCCCCCAGACATCCTCTCCCTCTCCGCCGCATGCTGTTCTCGCCATAGTCAACACATCAAGGCTGCGTGGCGGCGCTATCGCCTTTCTTGTTGCAGACGGCTTTAACCAGCCGCCATCCGCCCTCCGTCACCCTCCCTACCCATACCGACTGCTCCACACCTCAGCAGGCGCCCGCCACGGGTTCGAGTACCTGCGCCAAGGCCCGACGCTCGCATCGATCTGTCGTCAGTAAATTCAGAGAAGAAGCACAGTGCGAGCCGTGTCGTTTTACAGAAAACCCCCTCTTTTGCTTTTCGCTCTACCCGCGGTACCTCGTGGGCCACCAGTCAGCCTCCCCGGCCTTTTGCAAAGACCCCCCCGTAGTATCTTAGCCTCAACCCGCGGTCCGGTACCCCCCTCCTGCCAGCCACGTCGGTATTCCCTCACACGTGGACCTCGTGGGCTCGCCCCACTGTCGACCTCGTGGCTCATGCAGCATGGTGAGGAACCCCTTTCTGTGCGCTGTTTCGCCAGGTCAGCTTGGCCCCACTTGTCACTGACTGTGGCTAAGTCTGGGCCGAGTAACAAAAGGATTTCTCTGTTTCCTGTTTTAATTTAAACCTTTTTCAAATTAATTTTAAATTTAAATTTTAAATCTGTTTAAATAACTTTTAAATTATAAACCCAAATAATACAAGTAATATATGTTTTGAAATCAGAAAAATAAGAGGATTTCAAATATGCCATCCAAAATCTATTTTGAACACTTTAAATTTCGAGATGATTAAAATTACAATAAAATGCCCTTTTTCCTTAATTAATTAATAACTTTTGTTTTATAACTCCAAATGTAACAAATAATATGTCTAAAATGATTAGCTCGACGAGACCTTTCTGTTTATGCATTCCTTGTTCTGAATTGCAGCATGCATCATATAAATATAATGTATACAGCAACTTAATTGAGGCTAAAATGTGACTAAAATTCAATAAAATGATTTATTCTTGTATTCCACACCTCACCCATGCCATGCTACTTTATTGCCATGCAAATTGTGCATCATTCATCATGGCATGATTGTTTGCTTGTCGCATTTTATTCATATGCTTGTGCACTTTATTTATGTTGGCCCTTGTGTGTTTGGTTCTTCTTCGAATAGACGCTGAGCAGGGGATATACCAAGAGACCCAGGAGCACTACCCAGATCCTTCTCTCGCTTCAACTGAGCTGCCAGGCAAGCACTACCACATGCTTGCATACATATAGTACCTATTGCCTCTATCTTATTCTTGCATCATTGAGTCGCGATTGCATTAAACTGAATCCCATGTATTGCATAGCCTTTACTTTTAAACCCCACCGAAGCTTGTTCCTCCATCCCATGAGCCATTACTACAGGAGTTGTTTGAGCCATGCGAGTCGTAGAACAACATGTGTAGGGTATGTGAGTGTCTGATGGATAACGAGGTACCTAAACAACTTAACCTGAGTAGTAATGGGATAACTAATGAAAGTGGCATCGGTGAGCCATATTTGCTATTTGGTTTTTCAGGCTCACTTGTGTCCCGTAGGACCCCGAGTACTTGATTCCTGTTCCTTGAATATTCGTGCTATCCACATCCGGGAGGCTTATGACCCCCCCTGACCCAGAGCTTGATTCATTCTTATTCCTTGGGGCCACAAACTAGTTTGAGGTTTTATTTACTATCCTGTACTTATGCCATGCTTTACTGCTTTATTTAAAATTGTGCGAGTAATCGCACCTGTCTGCTTAGGTAAGCGGAGTGTTTTCAGTATCGACAAGCCCAGTCACATTTTCGGTTCCCGATCGTTACAGCCATTGACGAAACCTTGAGTCCGTCCTCAAGTCGGCCAACTTCGCTGGTAGCTTAATGGGTGGCCCCTGAAATATTTCTGAATCCTGTGATCGCTTTGTCATGACTGCCTCGTTGGGTTTTGATTTGGTTTTTCCGAGGTTGATCGAGTGTGTGTTGCTATTTGTGCACCCCTGCAGGGTAAAACTTTCTGAAAGCCGTGTCCGCGGTTATGGACGACTTGGAGCATAGTTTCTCGATCATAGACAAGAATAACTAAAGTACCGCTTTTAATTTGACTAAGTACCTGACTAGTAAATAGTGCAACACTCATGGAATTGATAATAAAACTGCCAACGGATGGGGGGGTTGTTCGTCCGCTTCCTCGTTGGTAGGCGAGGAGGAGGATGGATCTGTTAATATTACCGTTATAACTGTTGTTATTAATTCACGGACATCCGTCTATCTTTGGTTAGGCGGATGGTTAGCGAGTATCTATAGAATTGTTAGGGTTTATCTTTTGCTGCAATTGCGTCACCCCAGGTTGTGTCCCCTTTAGAGGCATAAAGACTTGCTGAGTACCCTAGGGTCTCACACGATAAATTGTTTGATTCGGATGAATGTAAACCCGCAAGATGGATACCGGGTGGAAGAGACTTGACGATGGGGCCACGATCATTCGGTGTAGAGATTCCGGAACAGGATCCGTGAGATCTGTAAGGTGATGTGTTTATTTATGGGGCATCTTATGCCGATTTGCTTCTTATCCGCATCGGATCTTGTTTTCCGCCCGCTTGATACTCGATGTTTGATGTATGAGGAGATATCCTAAACTATTATATCTATCTAGGATATTTGGATCTTGCCGTATGGCTGCCAGTAATATTTCTTTTCTTTTTAGATGGAATGGCTCGAGGACTGTTGTATGGTGGCTTGCATACATACTCATTTGTGTATGTAGTTGATCCTTCGTCACCGATTACGCCGCCTGCTCTTGTCCCGATGTTTGAAATGGTTAGGACTGCCAAAGGTCTACCTGTGAGTGGCATTTGGGCCCCACATTATTTTAACCATTTCCGCTCATCCAGCTTGTAACTAGGAGCGTAATTCACCGAGGTAGTTACAATTGGTATCGAGCCATCCCGACCTTCGTGGTCTCAGCCAAATGGTCGTTGTCGCCTAGCAAATATTTTTGGTAGCTATGTATACTAGGGAAAACAAAACGAGAGTAGGATCTGCTTCCACTTTTCTTCTTACCACCCACCACCCTTTTCTCGGTAAGGAAGTGTAACGCTTTCAATCCTCTTCTTAAAATTCAAACTAGGATTCACGTGTTCGGCTTCCGTAGTACCATAGAAAGTGTGTGTGTGTAATTCCTTGTCTATCATTGCATCCAAGTTGTTATCACAATCTGCCTTTGGTTATCAATCATGGTACATTCCATACTGACAGGCTTTTGAAAACCGGCGCGATCTATCCGACTCCTTGTTAACCGGTGCCATCTTCTTAAGGGTGTCCTTCCTTCTAGCAACTCCACATTCTGTGAAACCATCAGTTGCTAATCTCTACCTGATAAGTGATTTTGCGCATCTATTGGTATTTTAATGCCGGAAAAATGCGGAAAATTTTTCTTTGATACATCTGTGTTTCCACACTCCTTTTCAGTCGTGTGTGAAACATTATCTATCTCCCTTTTATCAGCATGTCCATGCTAACTCATTCTTTTGTCACCGGCGCTTAATCCTGGAGTTTTATTTCATCTCCAATTCTCTTGGGCTAATTACATAACATGTGTCGATCCGATGCAGGTGATTGTAATTTGGTTCTCGGCATAGCTATATGACACTTATCATGAGTGGAATATGGAAAATGCTATCAACACTATCCTCCAAATGGTGACGGTTATCTCCTGTGATTTTGAGTACACCGTGATCATATCTATGCATATTCAAGCATCTTTGGCAATCCGGAGTCTCTCAAGCACTACGGCGGTCTATCATCTGTCCATCCTGCTGCACATCTTTTTGAACTCCATATCTGCACAATTCTCTTTGAGACGAGGGAATTGCATATTTTTCGTCTCTGATAGCTTTGCTTAAGGTATGAGCTATCCGGTTCCTGTCCAAGATCTCTTTATCTTTGTAACCGGTGATCCAATCGACAATGTGAACCAGGTGACATCTCTTTTTCTTCCGAAGGACCAGATAATCTATTCTTCCAGTGCATCTTCTTCAACATGAACCCGTGCTCTTAATATTGATCTTTCTAAGAGCGTTGAGCTCAGGAAGTGTTTCGAGCATTTGTTCGTTTCTCCCGCCTCTTGAACTTGATATTCTGGGAATATCTTGGTAATCCATGGGGGTATATGTTGATAATATGCTTGCCTATTCGATATCAATGGAAGAACATGGAAGATCATCTATGTCTCTTTCTCTCAAGCTTCGAGAACACTACCTGTGTGCAAAGTTCTCAAAGTGAGAATTCTGACTTTTTGAAGTCACCTATCTCGGCCACGTCCTTCTGCTAAATAGATCGCTTCAATTCTGGAATCAGCAAGTCCATTGTTATTCCATCTTCCATCTTCAATCAAACCCGGAGTTTTTCCTTGTTGGCAAGTTATCATCGTCGTTCCGCTAAAGATTTTCCTCAAAACTGCTAAATCTCTCTCTATCTTTTCAAGAACAACATGGAGTTCTTTTCACCTCAGTCTCGTCAAGTAATCTCTTGAAACCCTCTCGCTTTATCGTCTATGCTCAATCCAACGGAGGCCATGGAGACCTTCCAGATCTTGTATTCCTTCTGTTCAAGTTGGTGCTATCTTTTCTGTAGCTGTTGAATCTTGCAGTTGTTCTCCGTAATCTTCCTTCATATCTTTCCGGTGGCTTGGTACTTCAGATATGACGACAACATCATCATCTTTATCTATCTGTGAATACGGCGAATCGTTTGCATCTTTCCTTGTTTTCTAACGGAGTTCCATTAGTTATCCTTGTCAATACCTTCAGTCTGTTTCGGTAGTTGGGTTGCATGATTTTCTTATTCATGTACGGAGTAATGCTTTGAGTGCGGGATGGAGTAGCTACCATACCACTACTCTTATCATTCGCTCTTGTACATTGAATGGGTGAATTAATGCGATTTCACTCATTCCACGGAAGTTAGAAGTGGCCTTTATCCCTCGACACTTTTACTTCCGTCTTTGTTTTTCCAGAGTGCTCTCTCGAAGAAGGTAATCAATAATCTCTTGTTGGTGGTCTGTCTATTCTAGATGGAGCAAAATCTACAATTATCTGGTGGAAACAAACGCAAACTCCTTTCGGCCCTCGTCTTTCTACCGATGCTCTACATCCCCAAACAAGATGAAAGGAAACTATCTCTCTCTTTGTTTCATCAATTCTTTTTCCGTGGTAAGCCAATTATGGTTGATGCCATCAGCCGCAAATCTATTGCGTTAGCCTCAAGGCTAAAGAAAGCAATAAGTATCTCTACAATAAACTCCAGATCCTCCATATTCTTTGCTTCTCGGGATTCCACCATGATCTGGCTTCACATCCGTCTCTGGAAGTTATATCCGCGCGCCTCAATTGCGTGATCCTTTGGGTCTTACCGGCGCAAGAAGAATCTAATCCGACGATGTCTAACTAAATCTTTCTGTTGATCTCAAGGGACTCTATTGTTTGAAGGCAATATTGTTTCCGAACTTCATTTCTCAAATCCGAGAGAAGATACGGTGCTATTGTCATAGTGGTTCAACACCTCTCCAATCTAGCTCTTTTCTTCCGGCGAGACAAAGATCCATCCTCTCTAGTATCGGTAAATCTTTAATCTTAATGGTGTGTCTTTCTTTATCCATGATACATCATCTTGTCCTTTCTTTCACAAGTGGTTCTTTTCTTTTATCATGTTTCTTGGGAAAAACCGGAGCTATGTTCATCCTATCCTTCTTGTCTCACGACAATCCTTCAACTCTTCTAACCGTTGTTTCTCAAGCAAAACGCAAGACTCGCAACAAGTCTAGCAAGTTTTGCAAGGTGTAGTGTTCGCACCATTCCATTCTTCATCATCTTGGGAACGTGAGGGTCACCTTCGTTCGAACACCCGCCTCTCCTTGTGTTGTTTTCTTTTTCCTAGGAATCTCGGGGCGAGATTCTTGTTTAGTGGGGGAGAGTTGTAGCATCCCAATTGTCTAACAATTGTAATGCTACTTGGTCTAGTAATATAATGGCTACTTCAAATATATAATTGTTGCATCATCATTATATCATGCTCATGTCATCATGCCACCTTGCATTTGAGCATCATATAAAACCCTTTTCATTTGGTTCTTATCTCATATGCATCATTAATTGTATTTGCCTCTTGATATTGTATTTGGTTCTTGATATATTGTTTAAATGCCCAAGTTGAGTTGGGGGCATATCTTTTGTTAACTCCACCACCTTTCTTGGCATCACCCATCATTCCACCATTCCACCATATATGAGCATTGCAACTTATTTGGTTTTACCTCTAGCTCATATGTGTTGGTGTGGATCCATTCTATCTCCACATGCTCTCATATATGCACCATATTGTTTTCACATTATTGGTTTAGGAGGGCCACATGGCTACCTTTGCATGCCTTGTGAGTGGGACCCTTTTTCCTAGCTTCCATATGGATTATCATGGATTTATGCTCATGTTGGGGTATTTTTGGGACTATTAAACATCTAGTGGAATAAACACACTAGCAAGTCCCAATTATAATCAAATGTGATCATCTCCATCTACTCCATCTGGAACTTTCCTTTAAATTCTTTTGCTTGGCTTAATCCCACTTTTGGGAATGCATAGGAATAATGCCATGTAAATATTATTGTTTTCACAAGGTTAAGCATGGCATTAATTGTTTTGCATGGGCCATGCAAGAACCACCACATTCTACCATTTTGGTTTTTTATTTGAATCTTTGAGTGGATCTCCCCCATATCTCTCTCTACCCTTATGCTTGATCTTGCTTGATGCATGCAAGCATCTAAAACCCCATCACCATCTCCATCCATACCATCACCACCTTTTTCTTCTCTCCTCCCTTTTGACTATATCTTGCTTGAGCTTGTCTTGATCATGCTTGATCTTGTCAAAAGTTTACCACACCACATCTCACCTCTCTCTCTAAACCTCTCTCCTAATCTATACCTAATCTAAACCCATACCCCTATCTCTAAAACCCTAACCCGAGCTACCCCGTCTCTCTCGGCCTCTCTCCTTTCTCACCTACCTGGCCACCCTCTCTCCCTGGCCACACCCTAGCTACCTCCCACCCCAACCCTTACCAAACCTAACCCTAACCCGACCCTAGTACAAACCCTAACCGAGCCTACCCCCTCTCTCCCTCTAGCTCTCTCTCTGCCTGCATGTCCCACTAGCTCGAGCTCCCCCTGCCTCCCTGGCCTCACCTTGCCCCACCTGGAAGCCTCCCCCTACACCTGCCCTGGCCGAGCCCCACCCGAGCACGTGAAGGAGGAGGAGAAAAGGTGGCCGAGCCACCTTTTCCACCGTCCACTCCCGCACGGCACCTCCCTCTCCTCTCTCTTTACCTCCCCACCACCCCTCACATCCTAGATCCGCCCCTAGAGCCTGCCCTCCCTCTCTCTCTCCACCACCGCCATACCCCTGCCACCACTGTCCTGCCTCCTCGTTTCTGCTCCAGCCCGTCGTGGAGGTGATCGAGAAGACCAGGCGACCCTCCGTCGCCCCCATCCATGCTAGCGAGGAGAAGGACCTGAAGCTCGACTGACCGCTGCGTGGCCGAGAAACCCTAGCTCCAGATCGCCTGCGTCCTCGCCGATCGGCTGCTCCCCAGCCCGAACCACCTACACCGACCGCCCCACGGTGAGCCCTTGGACCCCCCAGACATCCTCTCCCTCTCCGCCGCATGCTGTCCTCGCCGCGCGTTTAGCCGAACACACTGCGTGCGTGGCATATCGTCTGCTCCTGGCGCCTCAGACGGCTTAACAACCGCCGCCATCCGCCCCTCGTCACCCTCCCTACCCATACCAAGACTGGCTCCACACCTCGCAGGCGCCCTGCGTCCACGGGTTCGAGTACCCAAGCGCCCGACGTGTTCGCATCGATCGATCGTCCAAGAATTCAGAGAAGAAGCAAGCGAGCCGTGGTCGCTTTTGAAAACCCCCACTTTTGCTTTTCGCTCTACCCGCGGTACCTCGTGGGCCACCAGTCAGCCTCCCGGCCTTTTGCAAAGACACCCCCGTAGTATCTTAGCCTCAACTGGGTCCGTACCCCCTCCTGCCAGCCCACGGTATTCCCTCACATCACGTGGACCTCGTGGCTCTGGCCCCACTGTTTGGCCTCTGTGGCTCGCAGCAGCATGAGAACCCTTTCTCAGGCTTGTTTCGCCAGGTCAGCTTGGCCCCACTTGTCACTGACTGTGGCAAAGTCTGGGCCGAGTAACAAAAGGATTTCTCTGTTTCCTGTTTTAATTTAAACCTTTTTCAAATTAATTTTAAATTTAAATTTTAAATCTGTTTAAATAACTTTTAAATTATAAACCCAAATAATACAAGTAATATATGTTTTGAAATCAGAAAAATAAGAGGATTTCAAATATGCCATCCAAAATCTATTTTGAACACTTTAAATTTCGAGATGATTAAAATTACAATAAAATGCCCTTTTTCCTTAATTAATTAATAACTTTTGTTTTATAACTCCAAATGTAACAAATAATATGTCTAAAATGATTAGCTCGACGAGACCTTTCTGTTTATGCATTCCTTATTCTGAATTGCAGCATGCATCATATAAATATAATGTATACAGCAACTTAATTGAGGCTAAAATGTGACTAAAATTCAATAAAATGATTTATTCTTGTATTCCACACCTCACCCATGCCATGCTACTTTATTGCCATGCAAATTGTGCATCATTCATCATGGCATGATTGTTTGCTTGTCGCATTTTATTCATATGCTTGTGCACTTTATTTATGTTGGCCCTTGTGTGTTTGGTTCTTCTTTGAATAGACGCTGAGCAGGGGATATACCAAGAGACCTAGGAGCACTACCCAGATCCTTCTCTCGCTTCAACTGAGCTGCCAGGCAAGCACTACCACATGCTTGCATACATATAGTACCTATTTCCTCTATCTTATTCTTGCATCATTGAGTCGCGATTGCATTAAACTGAACCCAAGTATTGCATAGCCTTTACTTTTAGACCCCACCGAAGCTTGTTCCTCCATCCCATGAGCCATTACTACAGGAGTTGTTTGAGCCATGCGAGTCGTAGAACAGCATGTGTAGGGTATGTGAGTGTCTGATGGATAACGAGGTACCTAAACAACTTAACCTGAGTAGTAATGGGATAACTAATGAAAGTGGCATCGGTGAGCCATATTTGCTATTTGGTTTTTCAGGCTCACTTGTGTCCCGTAGGACCCCGAGTACTTGATTCCTGTTCCTTGAATATTCGCGCTATCCACATCCGGGAGGCTTATGAACCCCCCTGAGCTAGAGCTTGATTCATTCTTATTCCTTGGGGCCACAAACTAGTTTGAGGTTTTATTTACTATCCTGTACTTATGCCATGCTTTACTGCTTTATTTAAAATTGTAGCAGGTAATGACTGTATAGGTTAGGTGTTTAGTGTTTCATTTTCGCCATCATTTCACATTTTCGCTCCTACCAATTACGTACCATTGAGTCCCTCGTCTCAAGTCGGGCCAACTTCGTCGCTGGTAGCTTAATGGGGTGGCCTCAAATATTTCAATCCTGTGATCGCTTTGTCGTGCCTCGTTGGGTTTTGATTTGGTTTTTCCGAGGTTGATCGAGTGTGTGTTGCTATTTGTGCACCCCTCATAGGTAAACTTTCAAAGCCGTGTCCATGTTATGGATGACTTGGAGCACAGTTTCTCGATCATAGACAAGAATAACTAAAGTACCGCTTTTAATTTGACTAAGTACCTGACTAGTAAATAGTGCAACACTCATGGAATGGATAATAAAACTGCCAACGAATGGGGGGGTTGTTCGTCCGCTTCCTCGTTGGTGTTTAGGAGGAGGATGGATCTGTTAATATTACCGTTATAATCGTTGTTATTAATTCACGGACATCCGCCTATCTTTGGTTAGCGGATGGTTAGCAGCATCTATAGAATTGTTAGGGTTTATCTTTTGCTGCAATTGCGTCACCCCAGGTTGTGTCCCCTTTAGAGGCATAAAGACTTGCTGAGTACCCCTAGGGTCTCACACGATAAATTGTTTGATTCAGATGAACAGGTAAACCCGCAAGATGGATACTGGGTGGAAGAGACGGACGATGGGGGCAACGATCATTCGGTGTAGAGATTCCGGGAACGGGGATCTGTGAGATCTGTGGGCGGGATGTGTTCATTTATGGGGCATCTTATGCCGATTTGCTTCTTATCCGTACTCGGATCTTGTTTTCCGCTTCCGCTTGATACTCTGATGTTTGATGTATGAGGAGATATCCTAAACTATTATATCTATCTAGGATATTTGGATCTTGCCGTATGGCGTTGCAATATTTCTTTTCTTTTTAGATGGAATGGCTCTGAGGACTGTTGTATGGTGGCTTGCATACATACTCATTTGTGTATGTAGTTGATCCCTTCGCCGATTCACACGCCTGCTCTTGTCCCGATGTTTAGAAATGGTTAGGACTGCCGAAAGGTCTACCTGTGAGTGGCATTTGGGCCCCACCGTACTATTTTAACCATTTCCGCTCATCCAGGCTTGTAACTAGGAGCGTAATTCACCGAGGTAGTTACACCTTGCCCCATAGAGAAAATGTCTCCATCCTTTTAAAGCAAAAACTACTGCTAATTCTAAATCATGGGTTGGATAGTTCACTACATATGGTTTAAATTGCCTAGATCCGTAAGCAATTACCTTACGAATGTGCATAAGCACACAACCTAATCCTTCCTTGGATGCATCACAATATACTGTGTAATCTTTTCCTGGTTCTGGAATTGCTAGGATTGGTGCTGTAGTTAATCTGATTTTCAACTCCTGAAAACTTGCTTCGCACTTCTCATCCCATATGAAAGGTGTATTTTTTATTAATAATTTGGTCATTGGTCCAGCTATCCTCGAAAAACCTTCTATGAATCTTCGATAATAACTAGCCATACCTAAGAAACCTCGGATTTGCTTCACATTGGTTGGTGCTTTCCAATCCAGTACTGATTGAACTTTGGATGGATTTACAACAATTCCATCCTTACTGATCACATGACCAAGAAACTCTACTTCATCCAACCAAAACTCACACTAACTAAACTTAGCATAAAGCTTCTGTTCTCTTAGGATTTGCAATGCTACTCTCAAATGTTCTGCATGCTCTTCTGTATCTTTGGAGTGTATCAGAATATCATCAATGAATACTATGAAAAACTTGTCTAAGTAAGGCATGAAGATTTTGTTCATCAAATTCATGAATATTGCTGGTGCATTAGTCAGACCAAAAGGTACGACTAAATACTCATGATGTCCATACCTTGATACAAATGCTGTTTTAGGAACATCTTCAGGTTTAATTTTTATCTAATGGTATCCTGATCTTAGATCAATCTTGGAGAATACTCCAGCTCCCTTGACTTGGTCAAATAGATCTTGCATCCTTGGTAATGGATACTTATTCTTGATAGTGACATTGTTGAGATTTCTATAATCCCCATACATTCTTCGTCCCCCATCTCGTTTATCCACAAAGATCACCGGAGTTCCCCACGGAGATACACTTTCCTATATGAATCGTTTCCAGGCAAGTTCATCAATTTGCTCCTTAAGCTCTTTCAATTCCTTTGGCCCCATATTATATGGTGCTTTATCTATTGGTGTTGTACCAGGTATCAGGTCAATAGTGAACTCTATTTCCCGATCAGGTGGCATTCCTGGTAACTCTGCTAGAAAAACATCTTGAAACTCCTTCACCACCGGAATATCTTCTAATTGACCTCCTTCATTGAGTTCAACTGTAGATCTACCATGATATGACTATGTTTATCCGCCTGATAGACTATCCTTCCTCCACTTGGAGAATTGATTGAAACGGTTTTCTCTTCACAATTGATCTGAGCTCCATAGTCTGTCATCCAATCCATTCCCAGCACTACTGCTATTCCTTTTAATGGGGTCACATAAAGATCCGCATCATAGGTTTGAACACAGATTGATATGACTTGGTTTAGTTTAATATTACTAACTACCACGATCCCTCCGGTGGTAACTACGGTCATAGGTTTTTCTAACGGTGGCCTTCTAATCCTGAATTTATCGCAAAATTCTTCAGATATGAAAGAAATAGTTGCACCAGTATCAAATAAAACTTTTCCGGGATTTGTGAGAATATTGAGCGTACCTATCACCGCCTAATTTGAGTTATCCACCTCCTCCAAGGTTGCGCAATTCAGCTTTCCCGTAGGTCTACCTCTTTTGCCATTGTTATTTTTGGCATAGCTTCCCCCTCGGTTAGGCTGTCCACCTCCTCCTACACTTGCTTGTCCTCCACCTTTTGTGGGCCAACCCCGGGTGGTTTGTTTGGGCAATCAGGCTTAATATGACCCTTTTGTCCACATCCAAAACAAATTATCACTGCTTTCTGACAATCCTTGCTGATATGTGCCAGAAGTTTCTAATTATGACATATGACATTCCTTCTAGGATTGAATTGTCCTCCAGTGTTGTTGCTACTCCTGTTGTTGTTGTTGTTGTTGTTGTTGTTGTTGTAGGGTCTGTTCCTAGGTTGAAAATCCAGATTAGTTTTGGGATTACTTGCCTGAATCCTCTTCGTTTCCTTCTTTGCTCTCTTCCTACGGTCCTCTTGGACATTTTTGTAACCATCTTCAAAGGTTATAGCTGCATCAAGCAACTGTTGAAAAGTTTGAGTGTTGGCAAGACTCAACTGCATCTTCACAAATGGATTTAGTCCACGCATGAACCTCTTCTTCCTTCTCGCCTCCGTGCTAACTTCTTCAGCAGCATAATGAGATAAATCACTAAACTCCCGAATATACTTCATGACACTGGAGTATCCTTGTTGCAGTTCTTCAAACTCCCAACGCTTCAACTCTATGATACTCTCCGGAACATGGTATTCACGGAATCTCTGTTTGAACTCATCCCAATTGTAGTCTCTTCCTGGAGGTTGCATAGCTAGCTGACTCTCCCACCATGACGCTATAGGTCCGGTCAATAGATGCATTGCATACCTCAACTTTTCTTCCTCATTGCATCCTACAGTTCTCAACTTTCTTTCAGTATCTGTTAACCAGTCCTCTGCATCCATTGGTTCAGGAGCGGATGCGAAAGGTAAAGGCTTGGTATCCTGAAAACCTGAAAGACTAACACCACGTCCTTGAGGTGACCTCTGTTGTCCCACTCGATCTACCAAACCCTCCATGAATTTGTTTTGGGACTCTTGCATCATTTGCATGTACTGCATAAAATTCTGCTCCATCAATGGCCTCATTGGTGGTGGTGGTGGTAAATTTCGCTTGCATTCTGGCGTCTTCATCCGCCTTTTCTTTGACTTTGCGCTCCATGCGCTGCTGCTCAGTCTCGTTTTCTACACCCGTTTCCATACCCCTAGTCCTATAACATAAAGCGAATACTCATAATTACATCATGCATATGTGTTTTGAGCTCAACTTCATGCACAGAACTAGTCACACAATGGAAAACAAGATCCAAATAAGAACCAAATATGCATTACACACATATTATACGTTACAAACAATATAGTTTATACAACATTATTACAAGCCCTTACTAATTAAGCATTACAAGCTCATGTGGTACTATCCCCCTTATTTATTTACATTAAGTCCTCCAATTCCAACTCTCGTATCCTGCAGAGATACTCCTAGTCAAGGTCACACTCCCCAAAAGTTCCGTCGTTCATCGTGCATACCCGGAGTGCAACCATGCTGACGTGAAGTACGACACACCATCTGTGGAATGACTTGCCTCTTCGACGGACGATATTTAGTATCAGAAGTCTCCGGACTTGACACATCATTCAGCTGAAGTGTATCCATACCTTCCAATTCATCTGAAGTATCTACCGAATCATCCTCATCAGTTTCTTCTTCATCCATCTCTTGCATCCCGATTCTAGAGGAATCAATAGAATATTTGTTGGGGGGATAACCCCGGGTAGGGTCACTCTGGGGTATAAGGGCCGAGTTAGCCGAGGTACGGCAAGGCCAAAGCGGATGCTGGCCGAGTCACCTCAAGGCAGGCCGGATCACGGAGTAACCTGGACCAGGGGGGTCACCTAACATTGTCTCTTCCGACTTATGGAGTAAGTCGGAAATACTCGTCTGGCTTATATGCAGGAACAGGGGTGGCCGGATCAACTGTGATCCCGATCCTCGCTTGGCTTCTAGGAGAAGGAAGGAATCTCTCTGGTCAAAAAAGAAGGTCCGGTGCGTACTGGATGAGCGAATAAAGCAAGGGCAGGACCACCGGATTGTGGCCGACAAGGGTGATGACGCTCACGTCGGCTGACGCGGGCACCGCAAAGGCTTCGTCGCTAAAGCAAGTGTGACGCGGGGGAAAAATCACCCCTGTCGGGTTACTACTTTGGGATGGGGCATATTCTTAGGAATATGCCTCCACGTATGCCCTAGGCCAGGACCGAACCACCTCTATATAAGGGGTTAGGGTCAGTAGGGGGTTGGGTTTTTTCTGATACAGAGTGGGGAGAATTCTAGTTGGTTGAGCACTAGTGGATCTAGGGTTCTTGGGCTAGTTGGTAGGCAAGAGTAAGAGAGTTTCTTCTTCCTCCTCTTGTCAATATAGCTCGAGGAGCACTTGTAATCTTGGAGATTGAACATCAATACAAAGCTTCTGTGTAGAGATTCACTCTATTATCCCTCCCTGGATTCCCCTAACGCATATTAGTCCCCACCTTTAGCATATCCATGGCATCTGCCGTGACACCACCACGACAGTTGGCGCCCACCGTGGGGCTAGCGGCGCTAGCAGGGGTGAAGATCCGGACGGGAAACCTCATCGTCACCGGCGAACGCATCGTCTCCGGGCTCGTTCAGCGCTTTGGAGCGTTGGACTACGTCAGCGACAATGCTGGCTGCTTCGGCACGCGCCCCCTTTCGCGCAACGGCATCTTCGTCAAGCTTGGTGCGCACAAGGTCTACGTTGCTGTGGACGTGTCTTGCGTTCATCCGCGTCGCATAGTCGATGCAGGAGAACCACCCCTCACTGTGGCTCGCGGGCGCCAGATCGCCGCTCCCGGACCATGCAGAGGTGATGATGATCGCCAGCGCACGGCATGAGCAAGGATCCAACGCTGCACTGGAGGTAACGCCTAAGGCACCGAGGAAAGCTAGGGGTCCTCCGCTAGAGAGGCCTGAGAACGTGCTGAGGGAAGCTATGGATAGCTTGGCGAACCCGGTGGCAGCAGTGGTAGATCCGGCTTAGGCACAAGCCGAGCTAGAGGAGACCCGGCAAAAGATACTGGAGGGCGCAAAGAAAATAGCAGCGGCTCAGCAGTCGTTGAACATGACGCTGCACGAGTACGCGAAGGCAAACAAGGTTGATGCAGTAAGGGTAAAAGAGAAAAATCTCATAAGTGAGATGAACAGAGAAGGTGATGATGGACCAGAAGGGTCGGTAAACTATCTGTCTGTGGGGTTGCCGAAGTATAGTACCCCGGCGAAGAACCTCAGAGCAGCAGATGCCACGGCGTCCGAGCTAGAGGGTCTGACGGGTGAAGCCCGTCAAAGACAACAAGACCGGGTTAACGAGTTGGTTCGGATCGCGAACAGGCAGAACGAGGAGCTGCTGAGAGGTAACCCGGCAAGAGTTGGAGCTTCTAAGATCGTCCATTCGGCGATGGGTAACCCGGACAAATCCGCTGGAGCCGCATCGTCGCCTCATGGTGGCCCAAGGAGAGAAGAGGTAGTAACCTCGGCCAGAAGGAACAAGCAGATCGTTCCGTACGACCCAACGCGTGCGGGAAAAGAAAAAGAGATGTGGAAAAACGACAATCGACGAAGTGTGAGCCGAGGTGAAGCGGGCCGAGGTAATCATGACCAAGGCAATGCCGGTCAAGGGAATGCTGCCAACGGCAATGCCGGACAGCGAAACTCGGCAGGAGCAGGTCAACCGCAGCAGCGGAATATAGCAAGGCAAGAGTAAAGTGTCGGCCGTGGTATGCAACAGAGAGGAGCACAATGAGAGCAAGACCGATACAATGACGGAGACTCGGATATGAAAGACCGGACTATCATGTGATAGGGTCGAGATTGGGAAGCAGGGATGTGATGCCGGATGACGCCAGGTTAAAGCTGGATCGCCTGTATAGGTCGGAACAGATCGAATGTCAAGGTCCTCCGGTTCCAGCGTGCTTTGGACCCCGGATCATGAAGGAACCGCCAGTACCCAATTTCCAATTACCCAGGGGCACGAAGACGTATGTCGGCAGTATAAAGCCGGAGGATTGGCTGATAAACTACGCAACAGCTGTGAAAATTGCAACTGGCAACTTGAGATGGGCTGTACGATACGTACCCCAAATGTTGGAAGGTCCGGCTAGGGTACGGATGAATAATTTGCCACCCGGAAGCATCAATTGCTGGATAGATTTTGAAGAAATGTTTATCAGCAACTTCTCAAGTACATATCAGAGACCGAATAGACCACAGACCCTGGCGATGTGCAAGCAGAGATCTAACGAAACGGATCGTGAATTTTTGACCCGGTGGTGTACCGTGAGAAACTTGTATGAGGGAGTCATAGAGTCACAGGCTATAGCATGGTTCGCACAAGGGTGCAGATATGGCAGCGAGTTGTGGATGAAATTGCAAAGGAAAATGCCAGTCACGCTGGCAGAAATGATCCGGATTGGGGATTCTTATGCTTTGGGTGATCCAACTCAACCTAGGATCGCGTTGAACGAGTCAAATGAGGAGTACTATCCGAGGGACGGAGCTAGGTCATCCCAGAGGAACGATTACAGGGGAAAAAGGAGAGACGATAGACCAGATCATCGGTTTAGTTCGCAACAAGTTGCCACTGTGAATCAAGATCAACCCGGAGCAGGGAGCAACCAACGCCAGAAAACGGGAGGGCAATGGACTCCTCGAAACGATGGCAAGAAAACATGGACTCCGGAGCAGAAGAAGCAATGGCAAGAAAAGAAAGATTGTCCGAGGTATACCTATGAGTCAATGTTGGACCAGCCGTGTAAATTTCACACGCCAAATCCGAACATCCTGGCGGGTCACACAACGAGGCAATGTGAGTGGATGCGTAAGATAGAACAAGGTGGTTCGGGGAATGCTCAGACACCCCGGAATGATCAACCTCGGCAGGAGTTACCCGGCAGAATCGCCTCTCCGGAGCAAACACGCAACAACTGATGTTGCCTCCCCCTCCGCCGAGGTATGACAACAGTGAGAGAAGGGATGTAGTGCATCAGGTGGAAAACCAGCAACAACTGGATCAGAGGTACTCCGGTAACGAGGGAAGGAATGAGTACAGGGAACATCACCAGAGCTATTGTGTGTTCACAACAGAGGAAACAGATAGGAAGAGCTTGCAGCACCGACATATGGAGGTTAACACGGTTATGCCTGCAGTGACGAGGTACATGTCTTGGTTGGACCAGGAAATTACCTGGAGCGTCAAAGATCATCCCAAGCTTATGCCAAGTCCAGGCTCGTATGCACTAGTGTTAGATCCGACATTCATTGGACCAAACATTAATGTGAGGTTCTCCAAGGTACTGATCGATAATGGCAGTAGCATTAACATCATGTATGCGGATACGATGCGCAAGTTGGGCATCTCGGAGAACATGCTCCAGGCTACAAGAACAACTTTCCATGGTATCGTACCAGGCATATCCTGTGAGCCCATAGGCAAAGTCCGGGTCGACGTGCTATTCAGTACGAGGGATAACTGCCGAACTAAGAATCTGGAGTTTGAGGTGGTGAACATGGAGAGCGCATATCATGCATTACTCTGGAGACCAGCACCGAGCAAATTCATGGCAAGTTGCCACGTTAGTTATCTGAAGATGAAGTTGCCCTGGCCAAATGGAGCAATTACTATCGCTGGGGATTTCTGACGTTCTATTGAGTGTGCCTCAGCCGGGTCTAACCTAGCTGAGTCACTCGTGATTGCGCAAGAGAAAAGAAAAATCCAAGAGGTAGCGGCATTAGCTCAGTCCGCGCAGCAGTATATGCCGGCGTTAAGCAACCCGCATGGAAGCGTTTCGTTTCAAGCCGCGAAGGACACCAAGAAGATTCCAGTGGATAACCTGTTTCCGGAGCGTACCGTAACAATTGGTGCTAGGTTAACTGACAAATAGGAAAGCGAGCTCGTCAACTTCCTCCGTGAGAATTGGGATATTTTTGCTTGGTCCACACAGGACTTGCAAGGTGTTCCGAGGGAGTTAGCCGAGCACTCTTTAAACGTAAGACCCGGAGCAAGGCCAGTGAAGCAGCCTCTCCGACGCTTCGCCGAGGATAGGAGAAAGGTCATTGGTGACGAGATAGCTCGGTTGCTAGCAGCAGGATTTATCATGGAAGTGCTGTATCCGGATTGGCTCTCTAATCCGGTGCTGGTAGAAAAGAAGAAGGATGATCCGAAGGTGGCAGTGGTTTGGCGTATGTGTATCGATTACATGAACCTGAACAAGGCGTGTCCAAAAGATCCATTCCCACTGCCGAGGATAGATCAGGTCATCGACTGTACCGCGGGATGTGAACTGTTGTCATTCATTGACGCTTATTCTGGTTTCCACCAGATACCTCTGAACCCGGATGATCAAATAAAAACTGCCTTTATTACCCCGTACAGGGCTTATTGCTATCGCACTATGCCGTTCGGTTTACGAAATGCGGGAGCAACGTACCAAAGATGTATGCAAAAATGTCTGCACGATCAAATAGGTCAAAATGTACAAGTCTACGTGGATGATGTGGTTATTAAGACCAAGGAAAGCGCAACGCTCCTTGACGACATAAGGCAAACATTCGCGAACTTGAGGAGATTCCGGATGAAGCTTAACCCGGAGAAATGTACCTTCGGTGTCCCGACTGGGAAATTACTCGGATTTCTAGTCTCCAGCCGAGGTATCGAGGGTAATCCAACTAAGATCCGAGCCATCAAACGAATGGATCTGCCGAAGTGTCTCAATGACGTCCAGAAGTTCACTGGATGCCTGGCGTCGTTGAGTCGGTTTGTATGTCAGTTAGGGGAAAAGGCACCGCCTCTCTACCAACTCATGAAAAAGTCAATATAAATTCATTTGGACGCCGCAGGCTGATGAAGCTTTTGCACACTTGAAAAAGATGTTGGCCACTGCACCAGTGTTAGCTTCTCCACTGTCAAAGGAGCCAATGTTGCTCTACATAGCCACAACCAACCGAGTTGTAAGTGCAGTGATTGTAGTGGAGCGAGATGAAGACGGTAAGTCGGTGCAGAGGCTAGTGTATTACTTGAGCGAGGTATTGTCTGCCTCAAAACAGAACTACCCGCATTTTCAAAAGGTGGCATACGGAGTTTATATGGCGGCAAAGAAGTTAAAGCACTACTTTGAGGAGCATCCCATCAAAGTGATATGTGAAGCCCCCATATCCGAGATAATGGGTAACAAAGATGCGAATGGCAGAATTGCGAAATGGGCAATTGAGCTAGCACCTTACGCACCCCAGTATGATAGGAGAGAAGCGATTAAGTCCCGTGTCAGGGCGACTTTTTTCGTGGATTGGGCCCAGGTACAATACGAACCGCCGCCACCAGATCCGAACTACTGGAGGATGCACTTTGACGGATCGAAAACCAAAACCGGGTTAGGTGCCGGGGTTGTGCTTACCTCGCCAAAGAAGGATCAGCTCAAGTACGTATTGCAGATCCATTTCACGGCATCAAACAATGTCGCTGAGTACGAGGCTCTTGTGCATGGTCTCAAAGTGGCGAAGGAGATTGGCATATGTCAGATAATATGCTTTGGCGACTCGGATCTAGTAATACAGCAAGTGTCCGGAGTGTGGGACGCCCTGGATCCAAACATGGCACTATACAGATTTCATGTGCAGAAGATCTCGGGTTACTTTGAGGGATGCGAATTTCACCATGTACCTCGCGTGGAAAACGAAGCTGCCGACATGTCATTAAAGCTCGGATCGACCCGACGCAATTCCACCGCATACCATTGAGTACCTCGTAAAACCATCTATCGCCGTCCCGTGAACCGACTCAATCTATGTCCCGGAAAATGCGGAATCGGGAGCTGAGCCCATGGACATTGACATGGGAGGTAGCACGCCGAACCCGGGGACTACCTCGGCAAACTCGAGCACTACCTCGCTAGACCCGGGGACTGTTCAGCGTGATCCGGCTGAAGTTATGCCGGTGGATCGGATGGAAATTGATGAGGAGATGTTCCCTGCGCGAGCAATACCAGCTTGGGCATTGCCTATATACCAGTTCTTGAAAGATGGAACGTTACCCACTGAGGAAGTGCTAGCCAGGCAAACTCAGAGGAGAGCCAAAGCTTACACAATCATCAATTCTGAGCTGTACAAACAGAGTGTAACCAATGTCCTCCAGCGGTGTGTTGACCCGGAAGAAGGACTTAACATCCTCCGAGATATACACCAAGGAGAATGCGGGCATCATGCCTCATCCCGGGCCTTAGTGGCAAAGGCATTCCGACATGGATTTTACTGGCCAAGTGCCTTGGAGCAAGCAGAAGATCTGGTGAGAAAATGCAATGGTTGCCAAAGATACGCCACCAAGACACATATGCCTATGTCGGAACTTAAAACCATACCAATTACATGGCCATTTGCTGTGTGGTGCTTGGATATGGTTGGCCCGTTTAAACCAGCAAGAGGAAACATGACACACATTCTGGTCATGGTGGACAAGTTTACAAAATGGATCGAAGTGAAGCCTATAAGAAAATGTGATGGGGCTACGGCCATAACATTTCTCAAAGACATTATATTGAGATACGGTTATCCTCATAGTATCATAACTGATAACGGCACAAATTTTGCTAAAGGAGCATTTGCACAATTCTGCCGAGATAAGAAAATCCGACTCGACGTAGCCTCGGTAGCCCACCCCGCATCGAACGGACAAGTGGAAAGATCCAACGGATTAGTGCTATCCGCGATAAAACCCCGGCTCATTGAGCCGCTGCAAAGATCAGCTGGGTGCTGGATAGAAGAACTACCAACGGTATTGTGGAGTTTAAGAACAACTCCGAATCGATCAACAGGCTACATGCCGTTCTTTCTGGTATATGGGGCAGAAGCTGTATTACCAGCCGACATAGAGCATGATTCGCCTAGGGTCACCCAATACACAGAAGCCGAAGTGCAAGAAGCCCGGCAAAATGATGTTGATCTGCTGGAAGAAGCGAGAGAACTGGCACTGTCCAGATCCGCCATATATCAGCAAAATCTCCGACGCTATCATAGCCGGAAAGTGTGCCCCCGAGTCTTCCGGGAAGGCGATCTGGTGCTCCGGTTGGTACAGCGTACCACTGGCATGCATAAATTATCCCCCCATGGGAAGGGCCATTCATTGTGAGCAAAGCATTGCACAATGACTCTTATTATCTCATAGATGCAAAGCCACAGGAAAAGAACAAGGCGGACAGGTCCGGAGAGGAATCTAAGCGACCGTGGAATGTAGCGCTACTTCGTCCCTTCTACACTTAGCTAAAGAGTGTATGTATCCGAGTCATCTCATATGTCGGTATGTATGTCGGCAATGAGCTTATCAATGAAATAGCGGAGCCTCGAGCAGTAACTCGGGGACTGCCTTAATAAATGATTGTTGTTACTTTTTATGCGTTAGCTGGAATGACTCGTTTCGCTTAACCCGGATTAGTAATGTGAGCACCAAAAACCCAACCCTTCGACTTGCTGATGTCCAACAAGAATTGGCTTCATGGCAAGCAAGGGAACAAGTTTGGAATTGCGTAGCACATGAAAAACTACTAAGGAAACGATCCTATTCCAGCTAACGTTTGTTTTTTCCGGACTAACCCCGTATTTACTTTCAAGCTATTATGTTGAATTATTTTGAGCCAAGCCTCAAAGTTTCTCAGTATTGTTAAAACGATTCTTGAGGCTCGGATTCGTAAGTCGTAAAACCGAATCAAGGTAGACACGGATCGAGCCGGAGAATTGGACGAACAAGAAAATGAAACTCGGGGACTACGCCCAAGTTAATCCGGATACAAGCATAAGAGCAAAATATCATGTATTCAACATACAATTGCACCCGGCATACCGGGGATCTGATAGATTTTCAAGTTTTTTCAACTAAGGAGCGGCAGGAGGAGGAAGTTCGGCGTCATCATCACTATCTTCAATATCTGAAGCAGCATATTCTCCATCATCGCCCGACCCATCCTCCATGTTCTCCATCTGCTCCTCATCACCGGACTCCAGAAAGCTCGGCCCCTCAACCCAGTCATGGATGGGAGAATATTCGACAAGGCTGTAGGCGCAAGCCTGGCGCCGAGGTACCCACTCTGGATCATCGGACCATTTGGATCTGGTGCGCCGGTGTGTGAGGAGGCTCAGATTGATCTTCTCGTACCATGTAAGGATATGATGGAGGAGGGTATCTGCTGCGGCACGCCCGGCGGATTCTCTTCAGAGATCAAGCTGTGTCTCGATTTCCAATAGCTTCTCAGCAAGGAGTGTGATCCTTTTCGGAGCACTCTCGCTTGGCCAGAAAGTGTTGAAGATCCGTACCGCAACGTCGAGGAGATATTTCCCATAGTTCTTGATGGTTTCCACCCAAGCTGACACGCTGACCAACAGGTCCTCCATGTCTAAGGGGATGCTCTCACCATCAGGAGCGACGGGAGTACCCCTCTCTCGGCGGAATTTGGCAACAGCAGCACTGGCGATGGGAGTACCCTCCGGAAAGTTATCTGAAAATAAGGAAAGGGAAGATGCTGAAGCGAAGGCATATGAGCTAACCCGGAAAACTAGGTCGGACAAGGGGAAGAAACTTACGTGAGATATGACGATGGATCCGGGTCAACTCCTTGATACAACTGTCACGTCTCTGGCAAAGTTGTTCAAGCTCGGCGAGCGCCAACCCAAGCTGGACTTCGGATTCCTTAAGCAGGTCCTGGTCCTTGGAGATCTGAAGGGTAAAGCGCTCACGCTCTTCGGTGAAGTTCTGGCCAACTTTTTGGAGTTCGGTTTTGTGTTGGGCCTTCATCTTTTCCATCTCGGCCTTGAGTTTGGCTATTTCATCGTCCTTGGTCCGGAGGAGGGCAAGCTCATCGTTCTTCTTCTTCAGCTCGGCTTGATGCTGTCCTGCTTGTTCGAGAAAATGCAGCATCATATCAGGCACGAGCACACTATCCTCAAGCGATGCCGAAACAGTGTGTTGACCCGGCAAAGCCGAGGAATGAATGTTTGCCGAGCCAAGGAGAGGAAGGAATGGAAAACACAACAACATTGGCCGAAAGAGGACATACCTCGGATTTCCTCCAAGTTCTTCCGCATAATTTTGTTTTTAGCCTCCACCCCAGCTGCAAAAAACCGAATAAGGAGACTAGTCCGGCAGAAACAAATGAAACGGAGAGGTGTTGAGAGAGGAAATTACCCCTCTTTTCATGCTCCGTGCCAAGTGCAACATGTTTTGTGCGCAAGATCTTGTGGGTATCAAGCAGGCGCTAAAATTCGGCGCTCCGGCGATTGGTAGTTACCTGACAAAGGTACAGGAGTGTAAAGTTAGTTCGTTGCATATTTGAAGTATACAAGATCCGGGCCAAGCGGAACTTAACCCGGCTCTAGGTGTGTGCATATTCGAAGTATACGAGATCCGCCAAGCGGAACTTAACCCGCTCTAGGTGTGTGCATATTTGAAGTATACAAGATCCGGCCAAGCGGAACTTAACCCGCTCTAGGTGTGTGCATATTCGAGTATAAGATCCGGGCCAAGGAACTTAACCCGCTCTAGGTGTGTGCATATTCGATAGTATCGAGATCCGCCAAGCGGAACTTAACCCGCTCTAGGTGTGTGCATATTCGGTAAGAGATCCGCCAAGTGGAACTTAACCCGGCTCTAGGTGTGTGCATATTTGAAGTTTACATGCAGCTACGTTGATCTTCTAATGAGCATCCGACCGAGTAACAAGTTACTCCGCCGGAGGCTCGGGGACTAATGGTTATTATCTACTGCATGTAAAGAAGAAACGACGTACCTCCATCATTCGCCCAACGAGGTTAATGGCCTTGGCGGCGGTATTCATCTGAGCGGAAAATTCAGCGGGGCCAAACTTTTCCGGGAGATCGTCGTTGTAGACGAACTCCGCCTTATTCCAGTTCATGACAAACTCGATGAGGCTCGGAGGGTACCGTTCGCTAGTGGGCATGTGGGGTGCCACCAAGCCCTTTGCGTGAGCTTCTTTCCTTTCAATCAGGGCAAGAGCTAGGCTAGTGTGAAGAACCATCTGCTGCGAGCCGGTTGGCTCGGCAGGAGGATCCGTCGCTGCCGGTGACTTCTTCGGAAGCATTGATGACAAGGTTCGCTGACCGGCCTCGACGGAGGTATACTTGCCTTTGGCTTGCTGGGAGGATGTGACCACAGTAGATTTGCCCTTGGAAGCCGCTGGAGTGGTTCCTCGCCGAGCTTGGGATGACTCGGACGAGGCAGACGAACTTGGCACGGGAGCTTTGGTGGCTGGTGCTGGAGCTGCTGTTGGTTTCTTCGGATCCGGGACAGGCGTTGGTTCGGTAGCTGGTGCTGGAGTTGCGGTAGACTTGGTGGTTGCTGGTTGCGGCAATGCCGAAGTAACGGACGCTGTTGCCTCGGCCGATCTGACCCATCCCAATCCGAGGCGCGTTCCTCTGAAGGAGGTACTGCGGAACCCGGAGCGGCCGTAGAGCCCTCCGGAATAGGGCTCAGCGGTTGTGACTCGTCGTCACGAGGAGGGGAAGGACCAGACCGAAGGGGAGAGGAGATGCTCGATCCGCTCTGAGGGACCTCCACAGGAGCCCTGCAAAAGAAAATAATGTCAGGAGTGAAATTACCCCGAGGCAGGGAGAAGTGTGTTGTGCAGTGAAAAATGACTTACGCATCCGAGGTCTCGGCCTCCTTAGGTTTCTGGGGCCTCCGTGCCGGGGCTTTGCCTGCCCGTTTGGAGGCAGTCTTGTCTCCAGCCTTCTTTTGCCTTTTGGTAGGTTGAGAAGGTTCGGAAGAAGAACTTGACGCGGATCCGCGCTTCTTCTTCGACGCCACCGGAACAGGCTCGCCCGTGGCAACCGGAGAATCCTCGTGGATGTGCCCACCGGGGTTAGCTGATGCCGGGAAGGCAAAAGAAAGAGATACAGCCTCAATGGGTTCAATCACGTCGATATCCAAGTCATCCTCATCGTCGGGCCAATCTCTAAGAGAAGAGAATTTACCGCTGGGTCGTTTGGTGGCGTCGGTTGTGGGGAGGAACATCTCCTGGTCCGGCTCCTCCTCATCCGGGATTTCTCGGTCCGGGGCCCACTTAAGGGTCGGATCAGTACCATCCTCGAGGGTTTGCTGGAGAAACAGCTGAGAAAAAAGCACAAGGAGCAGAGTCAAAAATACGATAAGAACCGACACGTAATTGATCCGAAATAAGTTTACCCCGCGAAGCTTACCGCGGGAGGGAGCCTGTCACGGCAGTAATGCTCGATTCCCCACGTCCATTCGGCGGAAAAATCCTTATGGGTGGTGAAAAGAGCCTTGACCCGGCGGAAGATCTCCGTATTGCTCAACTCGAACGAGGAGGTTCGGTTGGGGTCGCGGCTGAAGCTCATATGGCACAACTTGTGAGTGCGCCGCTGGAGGGGAGAGATTCGGTTGCGCACGAATGTGATCATGGCATCCTTGTTACGCAATCCGAGCTTCTTCAGCTCCACAAACCTTTTGTTGACTTGGTTGGCCAGTGCTGTAGGTTTTTTGGCGACCTGCTCCCAGAAATTCATGTCCGGGGGACCCGGAGCGTAGGGCAGCAACCGGATCAAGTCTTCGGTGCCTTCATTCCGGACGTAGAAGAAGGTCCGGGCCCATCCTTTGCAGGAGTCAAGCCCGGTGACCCGGGGAAAGATTGAAAACCTCCGGGGCGAGATCGAGGCAGCTCCGAATTGAGTGAGCTGCTTGTCCTCCGACTCGACGTGGATGATGGGGACGACATTGCGACGGAGGCCGAAGAACCAGATCCACAGCTCCTTCGTGGGCCATAGTCTGGTGTAGCCCTCGATCAAAGAGACGAAAGCGGACAGAGAGGTGATGGCGTTCGCCGGGAGATGATGTGGTTGCAGGTGATAGGTCCGGACCCAGTCCTGAAAGAAATCAGTCACCGGAAGACCAAATCCCCGTTGGAAATGGGATAGGAAAACGATGAACTCACCCGGATTGGGTGAGGGGCCAATTCCGAGGAGGGGAGACGAGCGGCGACGCCGGCGGGAATACGCCGGGTCCGGTAGAGCCAGTCGATGTCGTCCTGGCAGACCCATGAACCGGCCCACGCGCCGCGGTCCGCCGCGCCGGCGTCCTCCTCCATCTCCTGCTCGATGACGATGAGCTCTTCCTCCGTCATCTCGAATCCGCTGTCCTCGCTGGAGCTGGCGGCGGCGGCGGGGCTCTGCGGTCTAGATTGACGAGGACCCGTGGCTAAGCGGTGATGCAGCGGTGGCTGCGGTGCGAAGGCACGGAGAAGGTGCGGCGGCGGCGGCGCTGCTGCAACGGGCACTGGTGGCGGTGCGGTCGCGAGGAAGAAGAAGAGGAACGGGCGAAGGGGCACGAAGATGGAAAAGTGCTAAGGGGTGCGCCCCTCCCCTATTTAACTGCACCCAGTAATCAACAAGTGGGATCACGCTGCGCTGGAGAGCCACGCACTGTGGCCGTGTATCACCGGCATTAGCCAATCAGAGAGAAGCCACAGCGGAGGACACAGAGCAAATATGATCCCATGACACGACGTGCAGTTGCGGTAAACGAGGAGACAGGCGTGACATAACCAACGCACAGTAATCACTGACAGTTACTACGACAGTTACAGTGCAGACCCTTAAAATGAGGCAACACAATGATTAACCCTTACGTGGGTTGGCGTATGAGAGAAGGAAGCAAGGCCCGGATCCGAGCCTCCATGGTAACCCGGCAGACAAGTGAAAACTTGAAATGTGCAGAGGGAAAGTAAAACCATAGGATCCGAGCTACAATGGTAACCCGGCCGGCAAGTGAAAACTTGGAACGTGCGAAGGGAACATAAATCCATACAATTCTAGACAAGAAGTTAACCCGGAACTAGACGTCCGAGGCTCGAATACGAATGAACCTGATGTGGCCTTAACGACCAAGGCCGCTAAGGCCGCACCAGCTTCGGGGACTAATGTTGGGGGGATAACCCCGGGTAGGGTCACTCCGGGGTATAAGGGCCGAGTTAGCCGACGTTCGGCAAGGCCAAAGCGGATGCTGGCCGAGTCACCTCAAGGCAGGCCGGATCACGGAGTAACCCGGACCAGGGGGGTCGCCTAACATTGTCTCGTCCGACTTATGGAGTAAGTCGGAAATACTCGTCTGGCTTATATGCAGGAACAGGGGTGGCCGGATCAACTGTGATCCTGATCCTCGCTTGGCTTCTAGGAGAAGGAAGGAATCTCTCTGGTCAAAAAAGAAGGTCCGGTGCATACTGGATGAGCGAATAAAGCAAGTGCAGGACCACCGGATCGTGGCCGACAAGGGTGACGACGCTCACGTCGGCTGACGCGGGCGCCGTAGAGGCTACGTCGCTAAAGCAAGTGTGACGCAGGGGAAAAAACACCCCTGTCGGGTTACTACTTTGGGAGGGGGCATATTCTTAGGAATATGCCTCCACGTATGCCCTAGGCCAGGACCGAACCACCTCTATATAAGGGGGGGTTAGGGTTCTGGTAGGGGGTTGGGTTTTTTCTGATACGGAGTGGGGAGAATTCTAGTTGGTTGAGCACTAGTGGATCTAGGGTTCTTGGGCTAGTTGGTAGGCAAGAGTAAGAGAGTTTCTTCTTCCTCCTCTTGTCAATACAGCTCGAGGAGCACTTGTAATCTTGGAGATTGAACATCAATACAAAGCTTCTGTGTAGAGATTCACTCTACTATCCCTCCCTGGATTCCCCTAGCACATATTAGTCCCCACCTTTAGCCTATCCATGGCATCTGCCGTGACACCACCACGACAATATTCCCCTTCCGATGCCCCCCAAGTACTCTGTTGGGTACGATAGTCCTCAGCTATGATTGGATAGTGCACATTATCTGGAGTAGGAAAATTTTCTAGTGACTCGAACACCCTTTCTTCAGGATCTTCCTCCTCGGACTCTACATCCTCCACATGGACATCTCTTCCATCAACGGAATAAGAGCTTATGCCCATGCGACTAGTTTGCCCGATATCTCCAACTAAATCTTCCACAAGAATAGGATTCCCAGCAGATCCATCCATTGATCCGTACCTCCATCCTTCAGAATTCCCAATAGGTAATTCTGAATCCTCAGTTCCCCAAGAACTCTATGGTACTGGATGACTAGTGCCCTCATCAGGATATCTAATGGGTTCTGGTATCGGTGAGTAAGGATATGGTGTAAAAGATGCTGGATCTATAGGTATATCCTTGAAAACTGGGTTAACTCTATCCACTGCTTCATTCTCCAGTTTAGATGCTAACTTCTCCCTTCTTTTAGGATTCGTTAAATCCTCTAACATATCAACCTGATCTTATACAATCACCTGATGTGTCTTATACAAAGACCCGACCATCAGTCGATACAGATCCATAAACCTAGAAGCTAGTTTTGGATGCTTCCTTACTAAAGTAAGATGATCCGGTTCCGGTTCCTCATCTATAGAGTCATGAGGAATCACAGAATATGTGCTTCCATCTAACTCTTCTGCCTTGTGCTCCCGAACATTGACTATCGCCTCCACAATAGCAACATGATATGCTGCTAGGTGACTTCTACCTTCCCCCATAGGTAAATTGTGATATAAACCAAGCTTCTTTGGTAGTTGGATGCTAACACGATATTTGGCTAACATTCGCCCATCATGGTATGTCATGGTATTGACTGGGATATTAGTTGTGCAACCAAAAAGCCTTAGAAGTTCTCGAAGCTGTTCACTTAAAGCCCCCTTATAGTCATCGAGAGTCTCTTCTTTCCTTGCCAAAGTCTGTTTTGGAAACTTTGGTGCCATTTCCACTGTATAAAAATAAATATAATTAGTATCCATTAATTATAATGATGCATCATAATAAAGAATTATCGCAGTAAAAAATATAACGAAATATTCCCAATTGAATATTCATCATATAATCTAGAGAACTCTTTACCATTGATCCTAGACTCCTACAATTTTTCCGTTTACTAGGTTTCCAACCTAAGGTCAAAGCAATTGCTCTGATACCAGCTGCGATGACCCAGCATACCACTGCATGTGTAGTACACTATAGTCGTTGATATGACATTCACAGAACACCATTCCATAAATATCACATGCCTCAAAGTGGTACAACAGAAACATTGCGGGTCCATATTACAAACATACACCCTTCATTATTACAAACCAAGAGTTCTCAAACTTCAAGCATTATGAAATTACAAACCAAACTTAAGCAGTTTCAGCGGAAGATATAAAATCCAAACTCATACTTCAAATTGAGCTCAACAACTTATTCTATATAGTTCGTGCTGCTCGGCTCAATTGGTTTACTAATAACTAAGGAAACTACTCAGACTCGTTGCCCTCCACTCCATAGCGTATCTCATAGTACACCCTTTCAACTCCTCTGGACAGGTCTGGTTCTTCATAGCAGACATCCTCTTGTCCATCACCACGCACATCAAGTGTCTTCGATTCTCGAGTCTGCCAGGGGTTCAAAGGAAAGAGTGAGTAACAGCGTTACCCAGCAAGTTCATTATATGCAAGGTGGGAAGTTTGATGCTCTATCTACCACCTCAGACAATATGTCCTTGGTACTATGCAATTTGTTTATAAACATTTCTTCAAAGATTGATTTTATTAACAAAAACTATGCCCATCAGCCTTCACAGGTTGACTAGAACTTCATGGAGTTCCTTTCCTGCCGCGTTCGTAGCTCCTTCCCGAAATAGGGAGTAACATGTCACAATTCTTACACTCTACAGAGGTGCGTTGCTTTACCCATGAGAGACCAACTCCTTGTTGCACAACCGGGTGTACTTTTACGTCCATAATTCCATGATGTGGGGCCCAGTAGGTGATCCAAGCCAATCACTGCCCTCTCTGCAACCCCATATGTCTGCACAATCCTCCGAGGCTGATTACACCTCTGTTAAGCCTCCAACTAGGGCAAGCTATAACCCTGGTGAGTTCCCGAAGACTCTATGAGTTGGTGATGCCCCTGGCAAGCTCCCTAAAAGGTCCGAATATACCTCCGGCAGCCACTCATAAATAATCTAGATACCAAAATCGTGGGGCCTAAGGGTGCCCACCCATGTGTTGGATCCATACCAGGAATCCCAACGTCACGATAAGGTCATCTTGCCTCCATATGAAAGGAAGAAGATACAGCTGACTTCTCTGTCCCATTCCAAATCTCATGGTTAACGCGTAATATATGGCGCTAGAATCACTGATGACATGGGTTGTTAAACCTATGTGACTTCTGAAATTGGAACCCTAAGTTCCATTTCCAATCTTTATCATCACTTAGGATGATAGCTATATATTATTTATTAGAGAAGATAACATTTTCTTTCTCTAGATCATAGATGATAACACACAATTTGCAATATCTTTGATAAAGACTCTTCAAAGGACATGAGCAAGTGATGAACTTGCCTTGTGACTGCAAGGTAGTGAAGTCGGATGCTTCCACTTGACCTTGAGCTCTGGTTTCTACAAAGAACCATTACTGCCCGATAAGGACAATATTTAAAGAAACAATATGCAATGCATAGTAATGTCATGCAATGATTTATTATTTGCTTCTTTGCATGTTTTACCCTCTTAGTAAAAGCTTACTATTTTCTTTAATATCATTCTAAGAGTTAAAAAATATAAATTTATTTAATTTTTATTACTCTTTTAAATATTTTCTAAAATTTCTTTAAGGAAATAAGATTTATTTTTATCACAACAAATTTACTGTTCAAAAGTACATATTAGTATTTTTCTATAGTAACATATTCATTTAGTATCTTAAAATTAATTTTATTCAATTTTAAGTGTTTCATCTATTTTTATAAAATTCAAAAGCAATTGGCAAAAATTAATAATGGACCTATATTTTTTTAGTTACCAAAAATTCTATTGATTATTTTTACTCAATAGAGAGTATTTTTGTGAGTTCATAGATATATTATTTATATTTTTAATATTTTTTATTTTATTTCTTAGAACCATTTAATTCCTAGGGGTATTTTGGTCATTTGTTAATTTAATTAGATATTTCCTTTTTAAATTGGACCTAGTCCATTGGGCTGGCTCTGCCCTGACTTGGCCCATTTGGGTTGGTCAAACCCCACTGCCACGAGTAGCACAATACCACTCGATTCCTCACTTCTCTCTCTCGTGCCCCTCCTGTCTCGGCCCCACAGAGCCACCGCGCTGCTGATGCGGTCGCTGCCCGATTTCGGCCATCCTGGCCTACCCCGACCGCCACCGTGGTATGTGACGAGGTAGTCGATGCTGCTCCACCAACTGGTCCTGCTCGATTCGTCTACAAGTCCCTCTCCCGTCTAGGCTGACTCCACCCCGAACCCTAGGGTTTGGGGTTGCCGGTGATGTGGAGCTCCGCCGCTATGGTGGCGCCAGTCAGGGCTCCAGGTGTGGTGCCTCCGCTACACTGTGGTGATCGTGGCCACCGTGCCATGGCTTGGCGCGGGTTGCAGCGCCCTCGGGTGCTCCCCGTGCCGCCGTGTGTGCTCGCCGTTGACGCTGCTTCCTCTTCTAACTACAGCGAGGACCTCGGGTGAGTCTCACTTCTCTCCCTCTCTGAATCTCTAACCTACCTTGCTACTTTCTGAGTGCTAGCTATGTATGAACCCTAATTACATCTGTTCTCGACACTTGGGTTCATCCCTCTGTGTTAGGTTCATCCCTTGATGTCATGTTTATCTAAGGCGGTTTCTTGCTGAATCTAGCTGTGTATGACTCACTATTATATTGTGATTTTCATTGTTGATTGTTGTTTCTATCAGTAGTCTGTTAACTGTACTTTACTTACTATCCTGTATGATAGCTATGATCTGATTGAGATTAGCTCTCTAGTTCTTATTGATATACTTTGGTATGAAAGAATTGTAGTTGGATGTTTAATCCAATTACCCTCTAATACTTGCCTATTACAAGATTCAGATATATTAATTATGATTCCTAATTGTTATGTTAGGAAAATGATTAGATATTCTGTTGCAATATTGGATTATGGAATCCCTGGCAAAAAACCAATTGGTTAAGATAGGCTCTTGTGATACCCTCAATGGAGTGGCACACATGCTTTATCTCAAAACTGGGATGTTTTTATTCATGTGCTATTGTACCGGAGAGTTGCAGATCCTTCTATTAAATAAGTTAGCCTGTGATGCTGGTCTGAGGCAAAACTACAGAAAAGTAGCCATATTTACCTACTGCTTTACTTCTTTTATGATCTATGATGGATAGGCTGTTATAAGAAGATTAAGGTGGATCCTTACTATTTAAGATAAGGTTTTAAGATGTGTCATTTCTGTGGTGCTACCATCCATAGGATGTGCCCAGAAATGTTTATCCAAGGATGCCTATGTATCTAGTTATGAAACTAGAGATTTCTCTCCAAGATCAGTGATGCAAAAGCTGAGATCTTGGTAGTAGCTGGTAAAGTGTTATCATTTTCTTTTTATCTTTCTTCTAGGATGGATATACACCTCACTTGGGTGTTTTTCTGAGAAGATCAAATAAAACAACACATGCTCCATTGAATCTATGATGACTTGATCATGTGGTGGTTTTATTTGTACTCACCAAATTACTTGATGGTTGATGAGGTTGTGGTGTTGCTTGCTAGCTTGATCTAGCTATGCACCTCCTGGTGTTGCTCCTGTGATTTTGTGCGTGGCCTTGCTATCCACCTGCTCCACCCCTCCTAATGTTACCGTCTTGTGAAGAACTGGTGGTTAATTTGGTAATCTGGCTGAGGATTTGGCCATGGTTTCGGCAAGCTCAATAAGCTCTGACTGTATGCTTGAGAACGAGAAATGAGTTCCTGTACTATGCTTTGACTGGTGCTCTGGGTGAGTGCTTGTACTGCTGCTGCTGCTGGCTTGACAGCACATCCCATGCAGTTTAGTGACTAAGTTGTGTCTCTGCGTGAGGTGTTCATGTGGATCATCTCAAGTAACTTGGCTTTTACTATTACATGTTTACTTGTTGATACCTTGGTGAAACTTACCTCTCTCCACTTGGCTTCTACTGTGGCCTCTGGATATTTACTAAAAAGAATAGATACTTCACCTTTGGTGAAACTTGCCCCTTTATTTACGCAATGATGTACTATGAACAATGCACTTCATTGTTCACCACTGAGAGTAAAATTAGCTAACTAACCCTTTATTTTCCTTTCAGTTGTTTATCTTATTTGCAGGAACAAGACCTGGACATACAAGATTTAGTATAGGAGTAGATATGTAGTATAGGTTTTAATTGTAACCTTCTTTTTATTCTTTTTGTAAAGGATCTTGTAAAGATATTATTACAAGTTAATAAAGTTTGATTTCTGTCCTTTGTAATCTTATGCGTTTGATGTGTTTATCACTAGTTGTAACCTTAATATGGAATGAAGAAATAAGAATTCATTTCTTATTTAATTTTCCTTGCCTTTAATCCTTATTGTTGATTACTATTTCTATACTATAATCATACAATGTGAATAAGGGTTTTTAGAAAACCATACAATATTAATAACTTCTAATTTTTATATATTTTCCAATTGATTTAAATTTCAATTTGAATTCAAAGTAATTTCCCCAAAATCTTAATATTACCTAAAGGTCATGTCAAAATTCATAGCAATCACTAACAAGAGCTATGCCTACCTCCAGTTAGCGAAAGAAACTCTGATCCCTTTAGCATTTTGTTTGGCGAAAAATTTACCCTGATTTTACAGATGCATGCATGCACAAACTTATCTTCCTATTTCTACCCTTCATTGGATCCTAATGCTGGGATGTTACATATCATCACTATATAAAATTATAATTTGTGAAGCACAAAAAATTATAAATTTGATTAACATCTATAAAGTATGGGTGTATATTTGGTCCTTGTACTTTGTATCATCATGTGTAGAAGTCAAAGATTATTAGCTACCTACTAAGACATGAAATTTTTGATAACATGGTTTAGAGAAACAAGGGAGAAGATTCTAGTATGATGGAGAAGTGTGTTTTGAGGTTTGTGCATAGCATTCATTATGCCGAAGACTATCAATAGAATCTTCTAGATGCTAGAATGGAAAAGAAGATCCAACAACTAGAAATGCTGGGATTCGCGGGTCTTGATCCAACAGTCAACATTCAAATTTATTCGTACACTATATAGTGGTTTGTAATGAAGACTATCAATAGAATCTTCAAGATGCTAGAATGGAAAAGAAGATCCAACGACTGGAAATGTTGGGATTCGCGACTCTTGATCCAACAGTCAATATTCAGTAAGTTGTTTGTACACTATATAGTGGTAAAGATAACGATTATTAGCTACTAGTAAGTTGCACAGGAGACTCAGATAGTAGACGTGTGACATATCATCACTAGATAAAATTATAATTGGTAAAGCACAAAACATTATAAATTTGATCAACATCTATAAAGTATATGGGAGTATATTTGATCCTTGTACTTTGTATCATCATGTAGAAGTCAAAGATTATTAGCTACCTAACACATGAATTTTTTGATAACATGGTCTAGAGAAACAAGGGATAAGATTCTAGTATGGTGGAGAAGTGTGTTTTGAGGTTTGTGCGTAGCATTCATTATGCCAAAGATTGTCAATAGAATCTTCTAGATGCTAGAATGGAAAAGAAGATCCAACGGCTAGAAATGCTAGGATTCGCAAGTCGTGATCCAACTATCAAAATTCAAAGTTATCTATACACTATATAGTGTTTTGTAAAGAATACTATCAATAGAATATTCAAGATGCTAGAATGGAATAGAAGATCCAACGACTGGAAATGTTGGGATTCATGAGTCTTGATCCAACGGTCAATATTCAAAGTTGTTTGTATACTATATAGTGGTAAGATCATGTAGAAGTCAACGATTATTAGCTACTAGTAAGTTTCACATGAGACTCAGATAGTAGACGTATGACATATCATCACTATATAAAATTATAATTTGTAAAGCACAAAAAATTATAAACTTGATCAACATCTATAAAGTATGGGTGTATATTTGATCCTTGTACTTTGTATCATCATGTGTAGAAGTCAAAGATTATTAGCTACCTGCTAACACATGAAATTTTTCATAATATGGTGTAGAGAAACAAGGGAGAAGATTCTAGTATGATGGAGAAGTGTGTTTTGAGGTTTGTGCATAGTATTCATTATGCCGAAGACTATCAATAGAATCTTCTAGATGCTAGAATGGAAAAGAAGATCCAACGGCTAGAAATGCAGGATTCATGAGTCTTGATCCAACGGTAAACATTAAAAGTTATTCGTACACTATATAATGGTAAGATAAGATAAGATACTAGTAGGTTGCACGTGCTATGCAGGTGAGGCTCAGATAATAGACGTCTGGCATATCATCACAATATAAAATTATAATAGGTAAAGTGGAAAAAATATAAATTTGATCAACATCTATAAAGTATGGGTGTATATTTGGTTCTTCTACTTTGTATCATCATGTGTAGAAGTCAAAGATTATTAGTTGCCTACACTTGAAATTTTTGGTAACATGGTCTAGAGAAACGAGGGCGAAGATTCTAGTATGATGGGGACGTGTGTTTTGAGAGGTTTATGCATAGGGCATTCATTGTGTTCAAGACTATCAATAGAATCTTCTAGATGCTAGAATGGAGAAGAAGATCCAATGGCTGGAAATGTTTGGATTCGCAAGTCTCGATCCAACGGTCAATATTCAAAGTTATTCATACACTATATAATGGTAAGATAAGATGTCTAAAAACATGGCTTGTGGCATTCAGATCCATACTCTTCAGACTGTCTTTATAGAAAGGAACAATCTCATCGTCACTCGGAAAATTAAGAATGATATTTCCTGATATATGGAAACTCACATCGATGACATTGTTTACTACAAGAAGATGCACCTGTCTACCTCCGAAAAGACAATTAACTCCAGAGCAATCTATCGCATTTACTTGTAGCTCAAGTTTGATATAATTTTGTTAAATTGTCCAGATGCAAGATCTTAGCAAGAAGTTGAACTTGTTGTAACTATCGATGGTGGTTTGTGATATATTAAATCAGCCCCCAATGGTTATCTCCAAAAAAGTAAAACTTTCAATGCGACCTACAATTTACTTGTAGTTCAAAATTGAACTAATTTCAATAAATTGACATAAAATCAATTTCAAGTGGGAAAAGTTAGCTATAGAATAAGTTTGAAAACTCATAAAACACAGGAATCATAAGTACAACATGAGGGTCCACTATATATGTCTGAAAGCTTGGCTTGTGGCGTTTAGGTCCATATCCTTCGGACTTTGTTTACAAAAATGAACAATAATCACATCATCACTCGGAAAATTGAGAATGTTCTTTCCTGATAGTTGGAAACTCACACCGGTGGTACTGATTACTACAAGAAGATGCATCCATCTACCTCCAAAGAGACATTTAATTAAAGAAAAATCTATCACGCTTACTTGTAGCTCAAGTTTGAGCTAATTTTTCGTTAAATTTTCAAGATGCAAAATATTAATTAGAAAGGAGTTAAAAACCTATTTTCAAAACTCTCGGTTGTTTTCTGATATATTAACTGAGCCCCCAATGGGTACACCTCCAAAAGTTTTTTGTAATTCTTTAGAAGCAACCTACAATAATTTAGCTGTTGTAGTTCAAGTTTGACCAAATTTTGATAAATATAGGCATGAAGTCATTCAAGTGGGGCAAAGTTAATTAGCTGCACAAGGAGTTTGAAAACTCATAAAACATGGGAATCATAAGTAAAACACGTTGGTCCAATTAATATGTCTAAAAGCTTGGCTTATGGCATTGAGATCCATATTCTTTAGACTTTCTTTACATAAAAGAACCATCTCGTCATCACTCAGAAAACTGAGGACTTTCTTTCCTCATAGTTAGAAACTCACACCGACGACATTGTTTACTAAAACACCCATCTACCTACGAAAATACATTTAATTCAAGAGCAATCTATCGCGCTTACTTGTAGCTCAAGTTTGATCTAATTTTGTTAAATCGACAAGAAGTCAGTGAAGTGTGCAAAGTTTGCTAGGACGAAGCTTGTAAAATCCTAGTACTAAAAACTTGGGCATTACGTATAAGAAACCGTTGGTCCAGTTTGTGTGATAATTGGGGTGGTTGCATTTTCTTTTAACTATGGTAGGTCTCGTAGGAGAGAGGTGCTTGAGAGTTAATGCGATGGAAGGACAACTTACATCAAGGACCTCATAAAAAATGAAAATTGCATCCAAGTCCATCCATTTAACACAATGACCCTAAAACTGAATAATGAAGTGTGTGTGTTTTGTGGTTTGCACATACTAGCATTCATCGTGCTAAAGACTATCAATAGAATCTTTCTCGATGCTAAGGGAAAATAGAATATCTAACGGTTAGCACTGTTTGGATTTTGCAGTCTTGATCCAGCGGTCAAAGTTCGAAGTTAATTCGTACACTATACAATGGTGGTATGGTATTGTAAGAGATAAGAAAAGATAAAGATAAGATAAGAAGTACCATGAACGGCCAATCTAATGGTTGGTCTCGTAGGAGGGAGGTGCTTGAGAGGTAAGACGGTTAGTGGAAGTACAAGTTACATCAAGGACCGCATAAAAATGAAAATTCCATCCAAGTCAATGCATGCATTGAGCACAAGGACCCTGAAACTGAGCAATGAAGTGTGTGTTTTGAGGTATGTGCATACTAGCGTCCATTGTGCTAAAGAGTATCGGTAGAATCTTTCTAGATGCTAATAATGGAAAAGAAGATCCAACGGTTAGCAAAGTTTGGATTTGTCAGTCTTAATCCAATGGTCAATGTTCAAAGTTTGGATTTGCCAGTCTTGATCCAATGGTCAATGTTCAAAACTGGTTCAAAATTGCCTTCCCTCTGATGTTTGGCCGATCTTTTGGATAACCTTCCCTCCCGATGTTTGGGAAGCAAGTGAAAATTACCAAAACCAGAAAAGTTTGAATTTATTTGCCACCAAGGACCAAAGTGGTTTCCTTCCTATGTACTCCTCATCCCTACTCCACACCAACGCGCAGCTGCCGAACACGCCAGAGACACAGAGCCACCATACCAAGGCACACGTGCGCAACGCCATGCTGTGGATGAGGGGAGAGAGATCAGTCAGATCGGTGCGCGAGGGGAAAGGGGAGGAGAGATGGAGCATAGGGAAGGAGAGAGAAAACACACGATTTGTTTTGCGTGCATAGGTCCTGAAATTTACTATTAGTAGAGTGTACACTGTAAGGCCGCAGGAGTTCCTCGTGTCAGAAACCCATCATAACTTTGCTCTGACATGGAACCGCCTTCAACTTCTCTTTGCTACTGCCCTCTTCCCCTGCCATCGTTTTATTCTCTCAGCATGTATAGCGTGTGGACAGAGGTGACCATATGTCTAAGCAAAGAAATGTAATACTCCTGCATTGTGTAAAAAAGCACACCTTAATAAGGCTCGGATAGTAAATCGTATGACATATCATCACTATATAAAATTATAATTGGTAAAGCACCAAACATTATAAATTTGATCAACATCTATAAAGTATGGGTGTATATTTGGTACCTGTACTTTGTATCATCATGTGTAGAAGTCAAATATTATTAGCTACCTAACACTTGAAATTTTTGGTAACATGGTCTAGAGAAACGAGGGAGAAGATTCTAGTATGACCGAGAAGTGTGTTTGGAGAGGTTTATGAATAGTGCATTCATTGTGTTCAAGACCATCAATAGAATCTTCTAGATGCTAGAATGGAAAAGAAGATCCAACGGCTATAAATGCTAGGATTCGAGACTCTTGATCCAACGATCAACATTCAAAGTTATTCGTACACTAATCTCATCATCACTCAGAAAATTGAGAATGTTCTTTCCTGATAGTTGGAAACTCACACCAGTGGTACTGATTACTACAATAAGGTGCATCCATCTACCTCGAAAGATACATTTATTTAAAGAAAAATCTATCGCGCTTACTTGTAGATCAAGTTTGAGCCAATTTTTCGTTAAATTGTTAAGATGCAAAATCGTAATTAGAAAGGAGTTAAAAACCTATTTTCAAAACTCTCGGTTGTTTTCTAATATATTAACTGAGCCCCCAATGGGTACACCTCCAATTTTTTTTTGTAATTATTTAGAAGCAACCTACAATAATTTAGTTGTTGTAGTTCAAGTTTGACCCAATTTTGATAAATATAGGCATGAAGTCATTCAAGTGGGGAAAAGTTAATTAGCTACATAGGGAGTTTGAAAACTCATAAAACATGGGAATCGTAAGTAAAACACGTTGGTCCAATTAATATGTCTAAAAGCTTGGCTTATGGAATTGAGATCCATATTCTTCAGACTTTCTTTACATAAAAGAACCATCTCGTCATCACTCGGAAAACTAAGGATTTTCTTTCCTCATAGTTAGAAACTCACACCGACGACATTGTTTACTAGAAGAAGATGCACCCATCTACCTATGAAAATACATTTAATTCAAGAGCAATCTATTGTACTTACTTGTAGCTCAAGTTTGATCTAATTTCGTTAAATCGACAAGAAGTCACTGAAGTGTGCAAAGTTTGCTAGGACGAAGCTTGAAAAATCCTAGTACTAAAAACTTGGGCATTACGTATAAGAAACCGTTGGTCCAGTTTGTGTGATAATTGGGGTGGTTGCATTTTCTTTTACCTATGGTAAGTCTCGTAGGAGAGAGGTGCTTGAGAGTTAACACAATCGATGGAAGTACAACTTACATCAAGGACCTCATAAAAAATGAAAATTGCATCCAAGTCCATCCATTTAACATAATGACCCTAAACTGAATAATGAACTGTGTGTGTTTTGTGGTTTGCGCATACTAGCGTTCATCGTGCTAAAGACTATCATTAGAATCTTTCTCGATGCTAAGGGAAAATAGAATATCTAACGGTTAGCAATGTTTGGATTTGGCAGTCTTGATCCAGCGGTTAATGTTCGAAGTTAATTCATACACTATACAATGGTGGTATGGTATTGTAAGAGATAAGACAAGATAAAGATAAGATAAGAAGTACCACGAATGGCCGATCTAATGGTTGGTCTCGTAGGAGCGAGGTGCTTGAGAGTTAAGACAGTCAGTGGAAGTACAAGTTACATCAAGGATCTCATAAAAATGAAAATTGCATCCAAGTCCATGCATGCATTTAGCACAAGGACCCTGAAACTGAGCAATGAAGTGTGTGTTTTGAGGTATGTGCATACTAGCGTCCATTGTGCTAAAGAATATCGGTAGAATCTTTCTAGATGCTAATAATGGAAAAGAAGATCCAACAGTTAACAAAGTTTGGATTTACCAGCCTTGATCCAACGGTCAATGTTCAAAACTGGTTCAAAATTTCCTTCCCTCCCAATGCTTGGCCTATCTTTTGGATAACCTTCCCTCCTGATGTTTGGGAAGCAAGTGAAAATTTTGAAAACCAGAAAGTTTGAATTTTTTTGCTGCCAAGGACCAAAGTGGTTTCCTTCCTATGTACTCCTAATCCCTACTCCACACCAATATGCGGCTGCCGAACACGCCAGAGACACAGAGCCATCGTACCAAGGCACATGTGTGCAGCGCCATCCTGTGGATGAGGGGAGAGAGATCAGCCGGACCGGTGCGCGAGGGGAAAGGGGAGGAGAGATGGAGCATAGGGAAGGAGAGAGAAAACAAACGATTTGTTTTGCATGCATAGGTCCTTCAATTTACTACTAGTAGACTATACACTGTAAGGCCACAGGAGTACCTCGTGTCAGAAACTCATCATAACTTTGCTCTGACATGGAACCGCCTTCAACTTCTCTTTGCTGCTGCCCTCTTTCCCTGCCAATGTTTTATTCTCTCAGCATGTACAGCGCGTGGACAGAGGTGACCATATGTCTAAGCAAAGAAATATACTACTCCCGCATAGTGTAAAAAAGCACACCTTAATAAGGCTCAGATAGTAAACGTATGACATATCATCACTATATAAAATTATAATTGGTAAAGCACAAAAAATTATAAATTTGATCAACATCTATAAATTATGGGTGCATATTTGGTCCTTGTACTTTGTATCATCATGTGTAGAAGTCAACGATTATTAGCTACCTAACACAAGAATTTTTTGGTAACATGGTCTAGAGAAACGAGGGAGAAGATTCTAGTATGATGGTGAAGTGTGTTTGGAGAGGTTTATGCATAGTGCATTCATTGTGTTCAAGACTATCAATAGAATCTTCTAGATTCTAGAATGGAAAAGAAGATCCAACGGCTAGAAATGCTGGAATTCGAGAGTCTTGATCCAATGGTCAACATTCAAAGTTATCCGTACACGATATAGTGGTAAGATAAGATAAGATCATGTAGAAGTCAACAATTATTTGCTACGAGGGAGAAGATTCTAGTATGATGGAGAAGTGTGTTTTAAGGTTTGTGCATAGCATTCATTATGCTGAAGACTATTAATAGAATCTTCTAGATGCTAGAATGGAAAAGAAGATCCAACGGCTGGAAATGTTGGGATTCACGAGTCTTGATCCAACGGCTGGAAATGTTGGGATTCACGAGTCTTGATCCAACGGTCAATATTCAAAGTTATTTGTACACTATATAGTCGTAAGATAATAAGATAAGATAAGATATGTCTATCTATACTACTGTAGTGGAGCAGTTTTGAATTGGATCCATAGCACCAATCCTGACTGTTGGGCTGTTGGATCCAATGGTTCAGAGAAGCTGGATTCATGTTGAATAGTACGTACCTAGATCAAACTCCATCATGTTCTAGAACCATCATGTCACCACCCCGAAAACGCATAAATTAAGTCTATTAATAATAACTATCTACACATATTGAGAATACAACCTACTGTGCTTTGAAATTTTGGGGTTGGTGACATGATGGTTCTAGAACATGGTGGAGCTTGCTCTAGGTACTATTGAACACGAATCCAGCTGCTCTGAACCATTGGACCTAACAGCCCAACAGTCAAGATTGGTGCTATATATGGATCCAATTCAAAACTGCTCCATTATAGTAGTAGATATATAGATAAAAAGCACACCTTAATAAGGCCTAGTATGTGGCATCCGCTAAGGTTCACCTTATACATAGTGGAAACTATAAAGTATCTTTAAGCCTAAGGTGCACCTCAAGCTTGTGTGTTGACCATAGAGAATAGAAAAATCATTTCCACTCTCTCCTTATTTCATGTGATCGTTTTCAAAAGGGGTTCAAAATTTTCAAGAGGCAAAATCTTAGTAGCTAGAAGTCAAACAGTCTCAACTGATATATTAATTGACCACTCGATGGGTACCCCCAAAAGCTTTTTACATAAAACATTTGAACCAAGCTACAATTTTATTGCTTGTAGTTCAAATTTGACCTTTTATTTCGATACATCGACATAAAGTCATTCAACAAGTGGACGGGGTCAGCTAGGAACCTTGAAAACTCATAAAACATGGGAATTGTAAGTAAAACACATTGGTCCACCTAGCTAATATGTCTAGAAGCTTGGTTTATGGCATTGAGATCCATATTCTTCGGACTTTCGTTACAGAAAAGAATCATCTCGTCATCACTCAGAAAACTAAGAATTTTCTTTCCTGATTATTGGAAACACACCGACGACATGGTTTACTACAAGAAGATGCACACATCTACCTCCGAAAAGACAATTAATTCAAGAGAAATCTATCACACTTACTTGTAGCTAAAGTTTGACTTAATTTCGTTAAATTGACAAGAAGTCACTAAAGTGCACGAAGTTAGCTAGGAATCCTAGTACTAAAAACTTGGGTATTACGTATAAGAAAGCGTGGTCCAGTTTGTGTGATAATTGGGGCGGTTGCATTTTCGTTTAACCTTGGTAGGTCTCGAAGGAGCGAGGTTCTTGAGAGTTAACATGGTCGGTGGAAGTACGTACAAGTTACATCAAGGACCTCATAAATAATGAAAATTACATCCAAGTCCATGCATGCATTTAGCAAAGGACCCTGAAACTGAGCAATGAAGTACTATGTTTTGAGGTTTGCGCATAGTACCATTCATTGTGCTAAAGACTATCAGTAGAATCTTTCTAGATGCTAAGAATGGAAAATAAGATCCAACGGTTAGCAATGCTATTTGGATTTGCCAGTCTTGATCCAACTATTAATGTTCAAAGTTAATCTCTGCACTATATGTAGTGGTATGGTATTGTAAGAGATAAGAGACAAGATAAAGATAAGATAAGAAGTATTACGAATGGTCGATCTAATGGTAGGTCTCGTAAGAGCGAGGTGCTTGAGAGTTAACACAGTCGGTGGAAGTACAAGTTACATTAGGGACCTCATAAAACATGAAAATTGCATCCAACAAGTCCATGCATTTAGCATAAGGACCCTTAAATCGAGTAATGAAGTACTATGTGTTTTTAGGTTTGTGCATACTAGTGTTCATTTTGCTAAAGACTATCCGTATAATTTTGTAGATGCTATGAATGGAAAATAAGATCCAACAGTTAGCAATGTTTAGATTTGCCAGTTTTGATCCAACGGTCAATGTTCAAATAAGTTAATCCCTACACTATGTAGTGGTGGTATGCATGGTATTTATATGAAAATTGCATCCAAGGACGACCTTGAAACTAAGCAATGAAGTGTGTGTTTTGAGCTAGAGGTTTACATATACTAGCGGTCATCATGCTAAAGACTATTAGTAGAATATTTCTAGATGCAAAGAATGGAAAAGAAGATCCAACAGTTAGCAATGTTTGGATTTGCCAGTCTTGATCCAATGGTCAATGTTCAAAGTTAATCCCTACACTATATGTAGTGTGTGGTATGGTACGTTACTGTAAGAGATATGACAAGATAAAGATAAGATAATAAGAAGTACTACGAATGGCCGATCTAATGGTTGGTCTAGTAGGTGCGATGTGCTTGAGAGTGAACACGGTCGGTGGAAGTACAAGTTACATATCAAGGACCTCATAAAAATGAAAATTGCATCCAAGTCCATGCATTTAGCACAAGGACCCTAAAACTGAGCAATGAAATGTGTGTTTTGAGGTTTGCACATACTAGCGTTCATCATTCTCATCAAGACTATTAGTAGAATCTTTTTAGATGCTAGGAATGGAAAAGAAGATCCAATAGTTAGCAAAATGTTTAAATTTGCGAGTCTTGATCCAACTTGTCATCAAAACTCTCGTTGGATGGTTTCTCATATATTAATTGTGACCCCTGATGGGTACCTCCAAAAGCTTTTTCGTAGAATTTTCACAATAACCTAAAATTTACTTATACAAGTTCAAATCTGACCTATTTTCGATAAATCGACATAAAGTCATTCAAGTGGGTGGAGTTACGTAGGCATTTTTGAATTGGATCCATAGTACTAATCGTGGCCGTTGGGCTGTTAGATCCAATGGTTCAGAGTAGTTGGATTCGTGTTGAACAGTATCTAGAGCAAACTCCACCATGTTCTAGATAGTTATTATTAATATCATTAATGTATGCCTTTTTCTCTAACAAGACTATTGGTTAATAACAACTTAATGTTCGTTAAATCACATTTCATACAATATATACGAGTGTGGCACGTGCCTGTGTGTGTGTGTGCGTGTGAAAACTTTGGCTTGTGGCATTTATTTAGATCAATATTCTTCGGACTTCCTTGCTGGGAGAGAATGATCATGACATGACTCAGAAATTTGAGAATGTCCTTTCCTGGTAGTTGGAAACTCACACCGACGACATTGTTTACTACAAGAATATGCACCCATCTACCTCTGAAAAGACATTTAATTCAAGAGCAGTCTATCATGCTTACTTGTAGCTCAAGTCTAACTTAATTTCATTAAATTGATGCAAAATCTTAGCAATAAGATGAACCGTACCTATATATCATCAAAACTCTTGGTGGTTTCTGATGTCTACGCACTTCTATTCTTGTAGACATTTGTTCGGCCTCCAAGTGCAGAGGTTTGTAGAACAGTAGCAAGTTTTCCCTTAAGTGGATCACCCAAGGTTTATCGAACTCAGGGAGGAAGTGGTCAAAGGTATCCCCTCTCAATCAACCCTGCAATCAAGATACAAGAAGTCTCTTGTGTCCCCAACACACCCAATACACTTGTCAGGTGTATAGGTGCACTAGTTCGGCGAAGAGATAGTGAAATACAAGTGGTATAGATAATTATAAGTGGTAATGGTGATAGAAAATAGCTTGATGGCATGGAAAAGACTAAAGTAAAACTGAAATAAAGATGGAAGCAAGCAAACATGTAACAGATCCAATAGCAAATGGTGTTTCAATGTTTAGAATAAAGGCCTAGGGATCATACTTTCACTAGTGAACACTCTCATATAAATATATTCTTCTTTATGATACTACTCTGAACTACTCTCCGGTTAGGCACTCTAATCCATGGTAGGGTTATAACAACACACCTCAAAGTAAGCCTTTCCCATCTAGATAACCCCACACTATCACCTTGAGTACTAGATGGTTCAAACGAACACCACAATTTCATAAAGACATCCAACTCCAAATATAACTCATAACAAGAATTTGTAATCTCTAGCCTAAGTGCCACCATGGTGTGCACGCTGTCACTTTCACACACATGGGGAGAGTAGAGATCTATTAAAGCACTTGAGTAGCAAGGTAGATCTACTTGATTACAAAGCTCATGATCACAATATGATCGTGCATAGAGAGAGAAATGAACACATAGCTACCGGTAGAACCCTTAGCCTCGAGAGAGAAATACTCCCTCCACATCATGGGAATCAGCAATGGTGATGGAGATGACAATGGAGATTGATGGAGATGGCTCCGGGGGCACTTCCCCGTCCCGGCAGGATGCCGGAATAGAGACTTTTTGTCCCCCGAATCTCCCCTTCGGTGGCAGTAGCGCTGCGAAACTTTTCGTGGATTTTTGATTGACTCCCTAGCGTTTTGGTATCGGGAGGCTCTTATAGGCGAAGGAGGAAAGGTCGGTGGCCGGCCAGGGGGCCCACACCATGCCTGGCGTGGCCTGGGCTGGCCCACGCCAAGGGGGGGTGTGGCCATCCTGTGGCCCCTCTCCGACTCTCCTTCTGGCTCCGTGAGTCTTCCGGGAAAATAGTAACTTTGGCTTTTGTCCAGTACAATTCCGAGAATATTCATTTTCTGACTTCCTAGAACCAAAAACAACAGAAAATAGGCAACTAGCACTGTGGCATCTTGTTAATAGGTTAGTCCAAGAAATCATATGAAAAGTACTCCAAAGTGTGGACAAAACACAAGAAAGTAGATAAAACCAAGCATGGAACATCAAAAATTATACATACATTTGCAATGTATCAACATCCCCAAGCTTAACTCCTGCTCGTCCTCGAGTAGGTAAGTGATTAAAAGAAAGAATAATTTTTGAGGTGACATGCACCATCATAAACTTGATAAAAGTATTTGTAAAACATTCAAAGCTGGGATCATAGTACTTCAATCATATCATGAAAGACAAAGTTCTAGCAATAAGACAAAGAAACTATGATGCAACATGAAAAGGCACAAAAAAAAGATTCATGAATAACAATGCTTTGCAAGACGTTTGTTTGTTTCACATAAAGAAAACATAGCATAATAGTATTCAGCTTGTCCCTCATAGAGTAGCAAATATAAATGCATAGGACACCTTCAAAGTTGATAAGAGTGACTAGATACAAATAGTTTAAAACAAGCAATATCAAGTTATGCAACAATCAACTAGTCTTGGGACAATGCACATAGAACTAAGAATGGCCACTATGCTCTCAAAGTAGGTGCATAAAGGTAGAAGGTGGAGACTCAATATAATGGTGGAAGAAAGGCCTTCATAGAAGGAAGTAGGGATTCAAGTCTCATAAAGAGCTTCCAAAAATTATGGTACTTATAGCTTTCAGCTCTCATTGCCCCTATCATAAGCATCTTGAAGTGATTAAGGTTAAAGTGAACAAACTATGGTGTACATGCTTGACGAAGTATAAGTTAGAAATCTCATGTCCCTTGAATACGAGGGCCGCTCCTCATGCTACTCAAGTTTAGTCACCGGTAAGTTCTTGTCATCGTAAGTACATGTGTATCATAGAGAACCACCAACGGGGTACCCCTTGCCCGATGATACAGAAGAATCCCCATATCAAAATGACAAGGCAAGCAGACAACGAGCATCTTAGCAATCTTCTTATTTACCATGGGAATATGGTGCTTTTTTCTCTCTTTCCTCTTTTCATAATCTCTTTTTTTCTCTTTTTTTTCTCAATATAGGACTCTTTTTTTATAAGAAGAATGCTTCATAGACAGCTCATTATGGTTACGCTGTAGGTTTCCACCATGTCAGCATGGATTAGACTAGCGGCCCAGGCATTTCTCTAACACATATACATAACTCCATGGACTTACAAGCTCCCCTTTCATTTCACACCGACGACATCCATATACAAAAGAGCATGATATCAACTAGGTACAAGTACCAAGTGCAATGTTGAAAGCGCTCCCCATGACAGCATGGTTCTGCTAATTCCCAACAAATAAGTGCAAGCATATACAACATAGACGACACAATGGTTCAAGTTTATTAAGGGCAAGAAAAGTAAAGTGTGCCATCAAGTTCGTGAGAGCTTTAATCACTAGTTTTCTCATAACAAGTTTAATTTGGAAGGTAAACAAAAGCATGAATATACTTGGAATAGCATAAGATAGTAGGTAGGTATGGTGGACTCTTTGGAATAACTTGGTTTAGGGAGTTGGATGCATGAGTGGAACTCATACTTGGTTGTGGAGGCTAGCAAAAGACTGGGAGCGACAAACTAAGAGAGCAATAATGGCCATAATCATGCAGAGCGACAAAACATCATTGATCAAAGCATAAAGTGATACTACAAGTTGAAAACTAAAGGATCATAAAGGCTATGGTGACTTTGGATAGTAATAACATGGTGTGAGCATGCGCCAAGTCAACCCAAATAAAGCATCAAAGGAGAATACCACTATACTATGCTTTAATATGCTATAACAACGCATGATTCATCCAAGGCACATTAAGCAATCTCAATTGTTTATAACAAGTCATGCTACAGCAAAGAATACTAAGCATAAAGCCAAAACAATATCAAGCATGGCATGACAGAGCATAAGCCACAGTAAAAAACGAGCTCTTTTTACCACATAAGCATGAAATTTCCTACTCTTTTCCAAACCAAACCAAACTATTTGCAAACCAATGTATGAAAGAGGGGGTCCAACCAATTTATTTAGAAAACTAAGAAAACAAAGTCAAACGAAAAACCAAAACAAAATGAAAAAGAAGACGCTCCAAGAATAACACAACTGTGCATGAAACAATAAAAATGAAGCGTTTGGAACAAACCTAGGATTTTTATTGATGAAGAGGGGGATGCCTTTTTCATCCCCAAGCTTTGACGCTTGTACTTCTTGGATATTTCTTGGGGTGACACACGTGGCATCCCCAAGCTTGAGCTTTAGTCCATCCTTCATCTCATTACTCATTCTTTCCATACACCTGAAATTTTTCCTTCATACAAAACTTCACACAATCTTTATTAGCAACATTAGTGCACTCAAGATAAATAAGTCTGAAGGTTAAGTTATAACACCAATAAACTTCCATTAGAACACTAGCTACTGAAGCATTTCCCTCAAAAAGCTCAATTCCCCAAAAGAACTCAAAAAGGAACCAACAAGAAGAAAATGCACAAAATGGCAGAAATCTATCAAAAAAGACTAGCAGGTAAAGACAAATTTTTTTGAAGACCTTCTATTGCTCAAATCATAAAGTGTTGAACTAACGAAAGTTAGATAACAACCTGGGGCAGAAGCACAAAAATTCACGCCTCAAAAAGACGTTCAGAGATTTTACACGAATGTTTACGGTGAAGCACAGAAATCTGTTTCGGGACAGCAACTTTCCCAATCATTACTTCTCTCTCATTAAAGGTTACTCTTGGCACAAAAAGCAAATAAAAAGGATAAGGAGCGGTTATTACTGAAGAAATAACTTCCAAGACTCATCTAAAACTTTTGGGTTATCTCCCAATAAGTACTTTTCTTTAACGCCTTTAAGTTAGGCATGATAGTTTGAGAAGACGCTCACATAAAAAATATGAATTGAAGTAAAAGAGAGCATCAAGAAGCAAATTCAAAACACATTTAAGTCTAACCCACTTCCTATGAAAAATAATCTGGCAAAGAAACAAGTCATGAAAGCACAAAGCAACAAGCATAGGAAAGAAAAACAAGTGCAACTTCAAAATTTTCAACATAAAGAGGGGAAACTTAATATTTTTGAGACACATAAAACCATGTTTCCCTCTCTCATAATAACTTTCAGTAGCATCATGAATAAAAGTAACAATATAACTATCACAATAAACATTCTTATCATGAGCCATATGCATAAAAGAATTAATACTCCCCACATAAACATAGTCATTCTTATTGATTGTAGTGGGAGCAAATTTAACAAAATAGCTATCATTATTATTTTCATCACCATAATCATCAAATATAGGAGGCATATTGTAATCATAATTAATTTCCTCCTCAATAGTAGGTGGACTGAAAATATCATAATCATCATTGCAATCATCATATATTGGAGGTATAGAATCATCATAAGCAATAGAATAGTTATCTTCCCAAGTGTGTTCATTGGTAAACATATCATCATTGGAAGGATCATGGATGGCACTAATAGTATAGCAATTATTAATATCATCATTTTCAGAATTGGTACTGAAGAGATTTTCAATATCAAAAGTAGTGTGATTTTCCCAATCATGATTACTACTATAGGTAAGAGTCATAGGAACATCATCAAGTTCAGACTCATCAAAAACTATAATAGGAGCAACATGCTTAGGGGAAAATACTGTTTCCTCTCTCCTTTTACTCCTCCTTTTCTTCCTTTTCTTCTTCTCTTTAGGAGAGAGAGGCTTGAAAGGAACCTTCTCCATATACCCTGGTTCATTGTTAGAGACAATAGAAGAAACTTTGGAGGATTCCTCCTTTTCATTAATAAGACCAAAACACATATTAGTCATGTCATATTTTGGTAAGATCTCATCTTTTATAATATTTTGTATGTAAGTATTTGTTTGGCAATTATCAACACAATAAAGATGACAACCATGCATGACACTATTCATATCAAAAGCACCCATATCTACCAAAGAGGTTTTTCTTGATAACTCTTCACACCCCAAAAATAATGTAAGTTCATCATGCTGATTAGGAGTGATCATGTCATCACAATACAAACTTGTAGTACTCATTGGACTAGAAGGGCTATTATTATGGCCAAAGCATTGAAAAATGAAATGACCCACTTCAAAGCAAAGTTCACAAATAAAAGGATAGAGGGCACAACTTTTTTACCAAGATCATTTAGAGCCCTATACCATGTTCTAGTTTTTTCATTCCTGTGGGTGATACAATATTCTTCTTCAATTTGATTATTCTCACAAGGTCTATGTATTCCACAAAAATTAACATGCTTATAAGAAATAGTACTTTCAGAGGTTTGAGCATGTTTATTGCTATCACTAATAACAATTTCATTTTCCATGCAAGTGTCTTTATAAGGCTCATGATACATGTCCCATTTTTCTTTAGGAGCATTAATATGAGAAGCAAAGGTTCTATAACAATCAACAAGAATTTGATGATCAAGACCATATTTAGAACTAAGCTCTTGAAAATCAATAGTTTTAGCAAGATACTTAATGCAATCATACTCATATTTTATACCTGGTTCTTTACCGTTGTTGTTATCCCAATCTTCGGTATTGCTTTGAATTGTTTCAAGAAGATACCACTTAGCTTTGACCTCCTTACTTGTGAAGGATCCCTCTAAACAAGTATCTAGATAGTCCTTGTAATGTCCTGAAAGCCTTGCATAGAAATTATTAATAACAATATTACTAGGGATCTCATGAATGGGACATTTGAGCAATACTTTCTCCATCATGAGGATGAAAATTATAAATGTAATTCCTATCTTTATGAATTTCATGAGGAGGATAAAATTTAGAGTAAAAGAGAAATTCAAGTTCCTTCCACTCCAAATGATGAGGATCATCTAGTAGCTCATACCACTCCCTTGCTTTGCCCTTAAGTGAAATAGGGAATAGCTTCCTCTTAACTTGGTTCATTGAAATACCTGCACACTTGAACAACTCGCATAATTCATGTATAAGGAGTAAATGATGACCAGGATGGACAGTTCCATCTCCAAAATAGCAGTTATGCATAACACGTTCAACAATTTTTATAGGTATTTTAAAAGGGATGCTTTCAGTATGTGGATTTAAAATATCACAAGTTCATCAGAATTACCACATATGGGAGATAAAGTATCATTAGAGAAAAATTTCTTCTTTAAAGCTGGGGAACTAAAAAGATCATTTTCATAAAAACTAACTTCCCCAAGCTTAGACGTTTCCATAGCATTAGAAACAAAGGTGTTCAAAAGATTCATACTAATAACATTGCTATTAGCATGCAAAGAAAGTTCCATGGGTTTTTTAATTTTCTTTTCAGACAATTCATGTTCTATCTTAGGAAAAATACTAAAAAGCTCTCTAATTTTGTTGTTGTTTTCCATTAAGCCTAACTAGTGAAAACAAGAAACAAATAGACAAAATTGCAGAATCTAAAGGAAATAACTTCGAGCACTCACACCGGAGGATGTGAGTACCTTTACTACCTCCCAAGAACGGTGCGGAAAATAGGCGTTCTTGTGGGAGGTTCTTCTTCTTTAATCCTCCGGTGTGAATACCTTTTACCTTACCTCCCCGGCAACGACGCCATAAAATAGCTTGATGTCTACGCACTTCTATTCTTGTAGACAGTTGTTGGGCCTCCAAGTGCAGAGGTTTGTAGAACAACAACAAGTTTTCCCTTAAGTGGATCACCTAAGGTTTATCGAACTCAGGGAGGAAGTGGTCAAAGGTATCCCCTCTCAAGCAACCCTGCAATCAAGATACAAGAAGTCTCTTGTGTCCCAACACACACAATACACTTGTCAGGTGTATAGGTGCACTAGTTCGGCGAAGAGATAGTGAAATACAAGTGGTATAGATAATTATAAGTGGTAATGCTGATAGAAAATAGCTTGATGGCGTGGAAAAAGACTAAAGTAAAACTGAAATAAAGATGGAAGCAAGCAAACCTCAAACTAAGCCTTTCCCATACTTTCACTAGTGAACACTCTCATATTAATATATTCTTCTTTATGATACTACTCTGAACTACTCTCTGGTTGGACACTCTAATCCATGGTAGAGCTATAACAGCACACCTCAAACTAAGCCTTTCCCATCTAGATAACCCCACACTATCACCTTGAGTACTAGATGGTTCAAACGAACACCACAATTTCATAAAGACATCCAACTCCAAATATAACTCATAACAAGTATTTGTATCTCTAGCCTAAGTGCCACCATGGTGTGCACGCTGTCACTTTCACACACATGGGGAGAGCAGAGATCTATTAAAGCACTTGAGTAGCAAGGTAGATATACTTGATTACAAAGCTCATGATCACAATATGATCGTGCATAGAGAGAGAAATGAACACATAGCTACCGGTAGAACCCTTAGCCTCGAGAGAGAACTACTCCCTCCTTATCATGGGAATAAGCAATGGTGATGGAGATGGCAGTGGAGATCGATGGAGATGGCTCCGGGGGCACTTCCCTGTCCCGGCAGGGTGCCGGAACAGAGACTTTCTGTCCCCTGAATCTCCCCTTCGGTGGCGGCGGTGCTATGGAACTTTTCTTGGATTTCTGATTGACTCCCTAGGGTTTTGGTATCGGGAGGCTCTTATAGGCGAAGGAGGCAAGGTCGGTGGCCTGCCAGGGGGCCCACACCATGCCCTGGCGTGGCCTGGGCTGGCCCGCGCCAAGGAGGGGTGTGGCCACCCTGTGGCCCCTCTCCAACTCTCCTTCTGGCTCCATGAGTCTTCCGGGAAAATAGTAACTTTGGCTTTTGTCCCGTCCAATTCCAAGAATATTCATTTTCTGACTTCCTGGAACCAAAAAACAGCAGAAAACAGGCAACTGGCACTATGGCATCTTGTTAATAGGTTAGTCCAAGAAATCATATGAAAAGTACTCCAAAGTGTGGACAAAACACAAGAAAGTAGATAAAACCAAGCATGGAACATCAAAAATTATAGATACATTTGCAATGTATCAGTTTCCCATATATTAATTGACCCCTCCCCCCCGATAGATATGGGTACCTCCAAGGGAGATCTTTCGTCAAACTTTCAAAGCAACCTGCAATTTACTTGTTGTAGTTCAATTTGTACCTAATAATTTCGATAGATCGGCATAAAATCAATCAAGTGGGCGAAGTTAGCTAGGAAGTTTGAGAACTCATAAAACATGGGAAATCATAAGTACAACATGTTGGTCCACAATATATGTCTGAAAACTTGCCTCGTGTGTCATTCAGATCCATATTGTTCAGACTTGCTTTGCGGGAAAGAACAATCTCGTCATCACACTCGGAAAATTGAGAATGTTCTTTCCTGAGATAGTAAGAAACTCATAGTGATGGAATTATTTACTACAACAAGATGCACCTATAGACCTTCGAAAAGACATTTAATTCAAGAGCAATCTATATCGCGCTTACTTGTAGCTCAAGTTTGACCTAATTTCGTTAGATGCAAAATCTATCTTAGCAAGAAGTTAAACCTATTGTCGAAACTCTTGGTGTTTTGTGATATATTAATTGACCCCTCGATGGGTACCTGCAAAAGCTTTTTTCGAAAAACTTTCAAAGCAACCTACAATTTTCTTAGACACGAGGCTAGTAAATTTCTAAGCTACGTATAGTTAGGGCGTGTGCAGTGTCTAGAAGTAGCTATGAAAACTACTTTCGGTCCAGCGTTTAGAACTAAAGTGGGTCCACACAACCATGCTAAAAAGAAAATTAGACTGTTATCCACTGAATAGTGGGCCCTCCCAATTGATTTGTTAGCACTACCCACTCCAGCATTAAGATATATGTTTAAGACTTGACACCGTGCTTGCTTTGATGTCTGGGTCCAATGGGCTCACTACCGTGGGGCCCCATTGTTATTAGTGGTCTAGTTATATCCTATAGCAGCCAATGAATGTTAGCTCTGACTCCTCTAGCTCTTCCTACTCGGTGAAGCCTCGACGCTCGGCTTTTAAGGATGGTTACGAGGGCAGTAGGTGCCTATGGTGACTTCGTCAAGCTCAAGCCCCCCACTGGACAGTCTGAAGACACAATCTTTCGCAAGTGCTCATAGGGGTAGGATGTGCGTTCATGCGTTCATAGGGATGAGTGTGTGTATGCATTTGTGAGCGTGTGTGTTTTGTAGTGGATTTTCGCAAAAATGAGAGAGATGGGCCTTCTGTTTGTATTAAGTTTTGCTTGGTTTTCCCAAAGTAATTGTAATGGTCACTGGTGTCTAGGGTCTATGGGCTCACTACCGAGGGCCACATTATTAGTGGTTAAATTACATCCCATAGTAGCCAACGAATATGAGCTCCATCCCCCTAGCACTTCCTTCGCCACGAAGCCTCGACGCTCGACTTTGAAGGATGGTTATGAGGGCAGTGAGAGGCGATGTTCCCATCAATATATAGCGAGGTGCCTATGGTGACTTCGTCAAGCTCAAGCCCCGCGGGATCAGTGTAAGATTCAGTCTTTCTGAAGTGCTCATAGGTGTAGGGTGTGTGTACCTGCATTCATAGGGGTGAGTGTGTGTACGCATTTTTGAGCGTCTCCGTTTTGTAATGGGTTTTCGCAAAAAGAGAGGGGGGCCTTTGGTTTATTTACTTATTGAGTTTTGATCTATTTTCCAAAAGTACTCCATGTAATGCAAGTCAAACTAGGTGAGTGATGTTTGGGGGCCCATAGGCTCTCTAGCGCGGGCCCCAGTTATCAGTGGTCGAGTTAAATCCAATACGGAGTAGTAGCCAGTGAATGTGAGGACCGGCTCCCCTACCTCTTCCTTCTCCATGAAGCCTCTGTGCTAGGCTTTGAAGGTGCACTCTTTTTTGATCATTGTCAGCGGATTTAGTCATGCCGGTCCGGCGAACAAAGGGGGATCTTGATGCGCAAGGCAGCCGGGTTAGGGTAAGTACGCCAGAGTTCACGGTCTCAGTTTATTTTCTCGAATTCATCTTATGGGTTCTCTCCTTTTGGGGTTTTTCTCTATTCTGCCCGTCTTGATCGACGATGTTTCCTGGGTTCAGATGCCGGCACAGATGGTAGATGTGGAGTGGTACGGCATTGTTACCGATGCGGATCTCCGGCTCTGGTGCGACTACGCCCTGACTCCCCGTCGTCGTGTCACGTTCGAGGGAACGAACTTCGGCCGCAGGTTCTTGGGTTGCAACTACGAATGTGAGCGCTGCATGTTTGTCCACTGGGTAGATCTACCGCACTCACTTTCGCTGCAGCACGCGATGATGTCGTTGTGGTTACATTTCGAGATCCGCGATGACCTCAAAGAGGAGGAGCAGGAGCGCCATCAGATGCATGCTGAGGAGATGGCTACAGAGTTAACGGATGTCTCCAACTCACTGCACTCAGTCGTAAATAGGATAGATGCTCTTAGATTTGGGTAATTAGAGCTGGACATTAGGTTCTTAACCAAGTATGGTCTGCAATCTAGATATTTAGCATGCTCATGATGCTTTTGGTGGCTGGCTGTAGATTCCACTAATAATTAAGTAATCTCCTTTTGTTTACTAGTACTCACCATCTCATAGTACTGCCACGTTAAATTACATTAGTTTAATTAATATGGGAGTAGTTGACAGTCTGCTTACAGCTCTTCTGGAGTTTGTGGTTACTACTAATTGATCTGGTTTATGTGTTACTGGTATCTCTATCTATATACGAGTATCGCTACATTTTTTGCACATTTGTGCACCTCCCCCGTCGCGCACCTTCTTTATTCAGCAGCGTCCACCTTTCCATCACATCAGTGCAATCTTCGGTGAGTCCGCAACCATCTGGATGGTTGTTTAGGTGATTGCTATGTGAAATAGTAGATCTATATGCCACATTAGGAAGCTGGGCTCACCATGGATATAGCCATGGAATTAGTTATAAGGTCCACTGAAAATAGGTAAGTATATGCTGCCAAGAAGAGTCTTTTGAGGATGGGAAGCTTTCCCCTAGCTTTATTTCATAGAACGGTCCTATGGTGAACAATGCAGATGTAATTTGCTGCATATCGTTCATAAACAGATTGTTGTTTGCCGGTGTCCTACATTGCTGAGTTCTTTAAATTATATTGTTCATTAAAGGGAAACACGCCCAATCCTTGGCATCCGATTAATGCATGTATCCTTCTTTGCATTGTGAAGTTGATGTGTTCTTTCCTAAAATTTACTAGTTTTGCTGCATTTCATTTAGCATCACGCGCATGTCCCACCCGTGGAGGAGGCATTATCGAGTGACAAGTGTTTTTATGTATCAAGCTGCTTTGTTGGAATTTCAGTAACCTATGCTTTGTTCGCGGAAACATTTTTTCGATAAAGAGCGCTTTATGACTTAAAATGTCCCCTAAAATATACTGATCATTTTTGTTGCATCATGATTTGCAGAAACGAAGTCATTCTGATCTGTTGCCACTTATTACTAAGGCCAGGACTGCTCATGTGCCAGCTAAGAAGGCAAACCCTAAAGTATGACCCTTTTCATGTCGGTTTTGTTTCCCATGTTTGGGAAATATGCCTCTATGGTTCTTTGCCATTTGCGGTACCACTGTGGAGCTTGCACGATGTGTGCAGCTGAATTTGGATTGTGAAACGAGAATTTGGTTTATTTTTTTAAATGAGAATCTGGTTTAATTTTGGATTTGTTATGTGCAGTTTCCACCTTACTCATATTGCTCATGGCGTAATGGTGCTGGTCACTACAAGGATTTGACAATTGCCCATCTCCGAGAGAAACACAAAGCTCATAGACACATGATTTCGTGCCTTCAAGAGAAAGTGATACACCAGGACGAACAGATTAGGCGCCTGAAGGAAGAAGTGTCCACATCCACTAAGCGGATAGCTAATTTGACTGCAGGATGGAATACATCAATTTCAGTTACTCATGATGCTGCTGTTGATTTTCAAAAGTTTGTCGCTGATAACTTAGTCCCCGAGTTGCCTGATATGGATGGCGACGAGCTGATTGGCCAGGTGTATGACCGGATCTTGCAACAGGTGGGATGTGAGCTGACAATCTTTTCAATTCGACTCTAGAAGCAGATGAGATCCTGACAGAAATTCGAGATTCTCCACGCCCATACAGTCCTGATCCTGCAAAAGATGAGGAAATCTGTAAACCATATTGACCGCTCTAATTTCATTTTTGAAGGGTTTGGGTCTCTTGTGAGGATGACTGTTTGTTAAGTCAGGTACTATATATAACTGTTTTTTTTGCTCTGCTGGTGTGTGGTGTCCACGAATCTATATATTTGATGTACTATTATGACATACATTTTGGACCTGGCTTTATGTGACTATATTTGGCAACAACAGTCATCTTATTCGAACTTGCGGTGGTTTTTTATCTTTCAATTTTTTTCCTTCTAAGATCTGTTAATGATGATGTTAATGCCAGTTGCGAGTGATTTTTAGCATGTTTCTGGTAGTAAACCAAAACTTGTAGTTGTAGATTGTGGAATTTCAGGTCGATGTTTGAACTCTAGATCTTGATGTCATAGAAAGGGCAGGCTTCTACCACCTAGAATATTTTACCCAACAATTGATTGTATCACACGTATAAGTGCACAAACTTGATGTATGTAGGTAGGAAACTGAGCAACGCAAGTGCACAAACTTGTATCAGTCATGTGGTTGCTACTATTAATACAGCCGTGGTTTCTCCTAAAAAAGGCGGGGTTCGCAAAAAAATAAAAATAAATAGTGGGGCGAAAGTTAGTTTTGAGTTCGAGGTAGCTCAGTCGTGTGTCCCTCGACCCCATCATCATCTTCTCCGCCTGGCTGCCCTCCCTCGACCGGATCGTCCCTGCCACTCCACCATTGAACACCACCGCACCGCCGTTCGGTGGTATGTACGTCCCCAACCTCTAGCCATTACGGGCTTTCTAAAGGATATAATGCATTTATTTTTGGGCATTGCGAGCTAAATAAGCTCGCCGTGTTTACAGGAAATGGAATCGGTGTTGGCGGATGCATTTGCTGTGTTGGCGGATGCTTGTAAAGCAGAGGTGGATGCTGAAGCAGCATCAGCGGATACATGTGAAGCGGATGCGGAGGCTGATGCTTATACCGCATCAGAGTCTTGGGCAGTGTTGAGAGATGCTTGGAAAGCGGTGGAGGCATAGTCGAAATCCTTGCCAGCTGCTGCTGGAACAAATTCGGCTATGTTGGCTGCCGCTGCCAAAGCGACGACTGCGTGGGATGCTAGGAATGCGTTAGCTCGTGGTCGTGCTTCTTCAGCGGCTGTGGCTCATCATTCATTGGCGGCGCCTGCTCCATCTTCTCAGAACTCGTCGACCCCATTGTATGTTCTACATTGTATTTTGTCTCCCTGACTTCCTCCCTCTTTTGTGTATTCTACTCCGGGGTTTTTTCTGGACGAAGTGGATATTAGTTTAAACTAGTAGTACTGGGAACATAAAAATCTATTTAATCACAAACTAGTGATCCAAATGGGATGAAACTTTCACAGGATTCAAAGCTACGCACCAATGATTTACTGATTTTTTGTCAATTTTTTTCGAATAGTTTTACTTTTTAGTTCAAAATCCGAACTACTGTCATACGTTTGATCTAAGATGGAAGGTGGATCCTGGGGCAAGTCACCGTGAGACTTGGGTTCACCAAGTCACTGAAGCTGCGTCCGTTTTTTCTCCTCTTCTTTATGATAAAACCAGAAAATTCAGGTAGGGGCCTTTCTGTCCTCCCCGGTGACCTAAAAAAAGTTCTTCATTCACTTTGCCCAGTTCCGACATGCTGAAGCATTTTGCGATGCTTTCGTACTACTCTGGTTGATTGCTTGTGTTGTTTAGGTTATTTTGTTGACAGACTCTGCTTTTTAGGCAGTTTTTCAGATGGGTGCAGTTTAGGAAATTTCGATGATAAATTTTCCTATCAAAATGTATGATGCATTGTGGTGTTTACTTAATTATTTTTTTAGGGTTGTGCATTGTGCATTGTGCTGTTTATTTAATTCTGATGATGCACTTGTTCTATTTGCATCATCCTACCAGCTTCGGTGGAAGAACATATGCAACAATCAACGACTTGTCAGGCGATGTATTTGGCCAGATTCTTGTCAGGCTTCCTCCGCACCCATCCTGCATACTGAGGGCATCAGTCGCCCAAAAATGTTGGATGGACTTCATGGGAAGCAACAATTTCAAATGGCTAACCCTATCACACAACAGAGGAATGATGTTACTTGGGTTTTTCACCAACAGCTCCGAGGACACTCGATTCTTAACAGATCATAATCTTGACCAATCCTTCTTCCAGAAGCTGAACAGGCTGGTGGAAGTACATAAAGCCTACAAACCATATGTACTCAGATGTCGCGATGGTAGGGTGCTACTTCATTATCTGCAAGGGTCTAACATGATAAAGGCCTGGGATCCAATCAGTGGAAGTGAAACAGTGATACCAGAACCACCAATTTGGCGGAGATGTGAGTATGATAGTGGCACAATTCTCTGTTCAAGAAATCATGGGCAATTGTCTTCACACTGTTGCAACAATTTCTGGGTTGTTTGGATAGTAACCAAGCACTGGTGTAGAGGTACTCATCAGAGTTAGGAAATGGGAGGACTGGATTGAACCTGCTGAGATGCTGGCTAAGATTGATCGCAGGCCATCAACTCTCATAGGGGACATTTTGTACTGGCCAACAATGAACTCCAGATATATAATTGCCTTCGATAACGTGACAACAAAACCGTGTTATATTGAGTGCCCCCATGAGACACATGATATTTGCAGACGTGATTTTGTCATTGCTAAGGGGCATAATGGAGATGTTGCCCTTGCGGTTATAAGAGACTTCAGTCTAAACACGTGGTCCAGTGCAAGATCCTCAATAGGCAAATGGGAAGCTTGGGTGCCTCATATAAAGGTTGAGTTGGATACTCTCCTTGGCCTTGATAAATCATGAGCATATAGTGGGTAAGATGCAGTAAGGTTACTCTGCGCATTTGAGGATAGAGAAATGGTGGTTATATGGGCGAAGGAGGGAGTGTTCAAATTAGATCTCAGCAGCATGAAGTCTAAGAAGTTCAGATCTCGTAAAGTTGGTGTACTTTACATCCCTACATTATGACACCTGGTTAATGCAGTCATTCTTGTGCAACCGTTGCATTTTTGTACACCTATAATTTTGCTGATAATTTTGTTCATTTCCTTTAGCAACTGACGTGATTCGGAGTGCTAAATAAAAGAAACAAAAAGGAAGTCCTATCAGCAACACAGCTGATTCAGACTGCAACGTCAAGGAGATGAAAATAACACTGGGATGAACAAGCAAGGCTTGTTTGGGCAACCATGTGTTTTCCCAGGTTGTGTTATTTGGAGCTGCAGTCTGATATTTGTTTGTTTTGGTAGCTGATGGAACTGTGGCGGTACCTTTGTTTGTGCTGCGATCACAATGTGAGGCTGGAATATTAGAGTTGTCTGTTCGTTTTGGGGGCCTATGTGTGTCTGATAAAACATTGTTTTATATGATGAAATGGTATTCTCTATATAGTAGTGTATGCGTGATGAAATCTTGTTTTATTTGTTCTACATATACTTTAGTTGGCCTTTGTGTTTTGATAGTATGCTGTAGTAGGAGTATTTGTTTCGCAACAGGCTTTTTTATTTGATCTGAATTAGTACTACCATTTAGTTAGTGCTTCCTATAGAAGAGTCTGTGCCAACACCCAAATAATTAGTAAACCTTGGTTGCACACCATTTTCACATGCTTGAATCAGAGCTAATTCAGACATTTGTTTGTTGTTATGTTAAACAAACATTCTTGTATCAGAGATCTACATTTTCATACGTGTGGTAGATAATCACTCTCCCTGACTTGGATCCCTAAAATAGAGGGAGAACAGCCTATTTTTTAATTATTCTTTGGACAATCTCTAAATTCAAAATCATCGTCGACCGCCAAAACCTACCGCCTACCCCGTTTGAATCGGAGGCATGAGTTGATGTGAGTCCCTCCTTAAATTCCTGACTAGATGGCGTTCGAACTACAAAACCTTTTTTCTAGTAATAAAAACTTGGCTGGCAGCCAAATTCAAAATCGTAATCGAGCGGGAAAATAACCCACCGACCCTGAAGCATTTCGCACCCCCTCTTTTTCCTACATTTTCAGGAAAAATCATCCACCAAGGTAGTACCATTTTTATATTATTACATGGACCATAGAGAAATTTAAAATCTGAGTCAAGCGGCAAAATTTACTACCTATGCTGTGTGAATGGAAGGTATCCAAGTTTCTGTGCAAAAAATTATTTATGGATGATCAATTCATGTGACTCTCGGCCTTGAATTCCTGGACAAATAGCGTACGGTCTACTACATTTTTTCTATTAGTAGATGGAGGCTAGCCAAATTCAAAATCTCAATCGAGCGGCAAAATCACCCACCTACCAAGCATTTCCCGCCCCACAATTTCAAAAACTTTGAGCCAAAATATCCCACCGACCGGGAGAGTACCATTTTTCTATTATTATTATTATTAGATGGGCGCAAGCCAAATTCAAATTCTCAATCGAGCGGCAAAACCACACACCAACTTTGAAGCATTTCGCGCCCTTTCGTTTCAAAAACTTTAGAATTTAAAATTCCAAATCTACCCATTGTTCAGATGACAAATGGGATGCTAAAGTCGGTAGCTCGGGGGCACGATCCTAATTATTTTTTCTGCTCACCTCTATGGTCTTGATTCCCCCAGTTTTTCCCGCCGGCCCTCCCAAAAATCCCAAGCTCATTTGTCCCCTCCACGACCACCGCGCGCACCGGCTTGAGTTGCAATCTCATGCATCGACGCTCACCCACCAGATCTAGGAGCTGCGGTGTCGTTCACCACGCCGATGGCATCGTCGACCGCCCAAGCTCTTCTTCCTCACTGCCGAAAGCTACCCAACCGTACCAGATCCGCTTCAAAGGTGTCCACCGGGCGTGATCTAGTTCAAAGAGTTCCATGTCCACCGCTCTAGAATAGCTGCACGGCCGTCATCGTTCACTGCACCGGATCTGCCTTAGCGATGCTCTCGTCCACCGCTTTCAAGCCGGCATCAACCGCCCAAGATCTGCTTCGCCGACGGCAATAGCCACCGCAACCGCAGCACCCTCGGTGACCTGGACGTCACTCGCACGGTACCGACGATGCTTAGACGCCTCTCTGACTAAGGTTAACCAAATCTCGATCTCGTTTTTGTTTTGTCAGTGGTATAGCAGGTTCAAGCCTGTCACAGTGAACTGCATTTTTGTAATCGTGGTAGTACATACAAGTCACTGGGCACGCCTGTTCTTCGTGCCAGTACGTACAATGTCATTAGATATGTTGGTTTGGATTCGCTGCTCTACAAATATCAAGTCATGAACATGTCTGTTATGTTTTCATGCACATGTTCTTACCTTAGCTACTCCGTACACTAGTAAATGCCTGCTATTGTGTAGTTCTTGCAAAATGTAATGTCAATGAAAAATATTAGTGTGGATTCCCTGCTACTGACCCTATGTGGTTATTCTTGAGCTAAGTTCCTACTATTATTTCCTCCCTGGCATCATTCTGCTATCCTGTGGTACCCATTCAAACTCTTCGTACTAGTTTGATTATAATGTTTTTGTTGCCATCTGGTTCTTCAAAAGCTGCAACACTGACTATTTTCGTTTTCTTTGCGTAGAGCTCAAAAAGGCAACACTGAACATGTTGGTTTGCACAGCCTACAGGTCCACCAGTGATGCCATTATATATTTTTTGTATTTGGTGCTGGTTCGTCCTAATCAACGGTATAATTATTCTTTACTATATAGTCATTCGTGTTATCCATTCCTGCTCAACAAGTTCTGGTATGATGCGGTCATAATTTCTATGTGGTTCATTCTTAGCTATGACAGTAACTGCATGCCATTGTGTAGCTCACTGCAAATTCCGACTCACCCAATGTCTCTTGCATTCTAGGAGATACCACTGCTTCCATATATATTTGCTGAAATGACCTGGCTAGTTTATACTGAAATTCTAAGAAACACTTTGTTTGATTGCTCATTTCATTGTCGGCATACTTGTCTAATGCTTGTTTGTCCTGTTCTACAGGTTCACAAGGCACACCATTATATCTCGTATCTGGTTCTGATTCTTCCTAGGCAACGACATAACTATCCTCTACTATATAGTTCACTCATGGTTTGCATTCCTGCTCTACAAGTTTGTATTATACAGTTATAATTCCTATCTGGCTTATTCTTAGCTATGAGTAGTTTGTCTTCTTTGCTGTATTAACTTGTTATTATTTAGTTTCAGACTGCAATTATTGCTATCGCCACCAAAGAGGGGACTGCAAGATCATATCTCAAGGTGGTTTTCCAATGTAGCTGTCACACTCAAAGGGAGATGCATGGATTGAGAAAGCAAATTGAGGACTCTGCTATCAACTTGATTCGCAACTAAAGTGCTGAATTTTCTTTCCCTTTTGTTCATATTTTGTAATATTTCTAAGAAGTTTGCAGTTGATGTAAAATCTAGATAACTCGCATAGGCCATGTAGGCATTTAGTTGACGCTGTCCACGCATGGCTGTACCATAACTGCGCCAGCCAGGTCGATTAGGTTTCAGAGTTACCGAATCAGTAACGGTAACTGGCCAAAACAGTAACAGACCAAAACAGTAATAGGCCAAACAGTAGCAGGCCAAAACACCAGCACACCAGAACAGTGGCAATCTAGCACAGTAACATGACTAAATACTAACAGGCCAGAACAGTAACAGGCCAGAGCAGGGGCAACCAGCACAGTAACGGGCCAGAACAGTAAAGGGCCACAATAGTAATGGACATGAATAGTAAACAGCCAGAACAGTAACGAGCCAAAATAGTAAAAGGCCAGAACAGTGTCAGACCTTCTCAAAAGTGGGCCATTAAATGCGACCCGCGGCCGTCGTAGCGAAACGGTGACGGGATGACCGTGGGCTTTAACAGTATCGGGCCTACTTGACGCAGCCTGTTAACGGGCCGCACAGTATTCGAAAAGTGTGGGCTTTTGTAGGCCGAAACATTAACGGGCCTGACATTTGCAGGCCGCTACTGGCCACATCTTTGGGCCCATTTCAAACATTGTCGGACGAAACAGTAACAGGCCGTAATCTTATTGGGCTCTCTTGATGGGCCGGCCCACTTAATTATGAGCAGGCCTTGGCTGGGCCTGGATTCTACCACGGTTTCCGTGGCTGTTAACGGTGGTAACCGGCTGTTAACGGCGGGTGCCATGTGGCATTTTGCATGACGTCAGCAGTCAACACGGCAGGCAAACAGATCTACGACGGAACAAGTTTTCGTGGCTGAAGGGTGCGATCCGCCACGGTCAGGAAAAAAACGTGGTAGATTCTTTTGTGACGGGGCTTTTACCACGATGGGCATCCATCATAGAAGACTTTTTAGTCACGAAAAACGGGCCTTCAACCACGAAAATCGTTCGTTGTAAAAGCCAACTTTTCTTGTAGTGGCCGTGTTCCACACCACGACGCGCTCTAGTCCATAGCGGCGAGCCAGTCGCAGTTCATACCAACCCAGATTTTTTCTTGCATGAAGGGCAGGATGGCGGTGCGCCGAGGATGGTCGAGGGGCACCACGTCATACACCATGTTGTGCAGACGATGTACCCTCACATTGTCATAGTGCTCGTCGAACTAATGAGTAGGCTGAGGCATCAGTAGGAAGGGTTCATTCCAATGGTGCAAACTCCATTTCATACCTTCGATGTTGGCGATACAATCGTACAACAGCTTCTAGCATGCGGCTAGCCTGACGGTGCTGGAAATTTCTAGACGCTGAAAGATGAGCTCGACATTGTCCGCGTTGAGTTGATCCCACTTGCATCGCCCACTGAGCTTCAAATCGGCCATCACAGCCGGATGGATTTAGGCGGAGTAGCCGGATGCAAGTGTGATTAGGGTTTTGTGGAGGAGGAGGGAGTGTTATGTGAGGAATGGGTGAGAAGAGAGAGGGGGAGATCGTGGGCATAGTGGGGACTGGGGAAGAAGATGGAGAGGCAAAAAACGAGAGGGAGGAGATTTTACTTGCTTGCTCTGTCTAGTCAATAGCAGCATCGAGGACACGACCACCTAAAGTTTACTATATGTTAGAATAGCACGCTACGCAGCTAGTAATTTGCCAATACTCCGTATCAGAGGTGCAGTATTGTCTAGTCACATCAGTTTGACTAGAGGGTTTTCTTTTTATAGCTTTCATTTTAACATATTGTAGTATTTTCAACGGAAAATAGGTGGACAAACTACTACTAGTAGTAGTAGAAGTGACATGGACACATGTACTTTCATCTTATTCCCCTACATGCAGAAGTCATAGAACATGACCGAAAATATATACACCGGATATAATGCATAGTACGGGTGTGTCCATGGTAATTTTGGCATGTTGCATGTGTTCATATATGTTCTTTTACGAGGTACATAGAATTACACGTGTCCAGCATGCAACCGCGCAACAAAATGAGAGACATGTACGGACACCAAATACACCAGATTTCGCTCAAGTCAGGTAATGTGCATGACCTTGTTTGGCTCTAAATCATTGACAGGTGGGCCCTATTTAGGTCATACCCACTTGCTAGTGAGAACTGCATGCATCATGCGCTCGGAGCCACTAGATACGTCCATGATGGAAATTATAATTTGCACTAGTTGTACCCACAACAAGCTGTTGCATGTCCAACTTCCAAGTTTTCAGAAAATGTGAAATAAAGCATGAACATAGATCATATTTATATAGTTCATCTATAAATTTCCGTCCCAAAATATTACTATTACATGGTCTAGCCACCACAAAATGAACATAATATATTGTTCGCTTAGGTTTTTTCTTTTTTTTACAGGTCACATAAGATCATATTGTGGGACCAAATATTGTAGATGCACAAGATATGATATAGCCAATATTCTAGATTTATTTCACATTTTTGAGAACTCGTGATACCTTCGATACGGATTCACGGATTTAGTATAATAGCTTTTTCCCTAGAAGACCTAGGTTTAATCGAACCTCGGAAAGCACTGCTAAAAGGTAATAAAATGGACACATTTACAAGACTTTGTTTGTTTTACCTTAGTTGAACGGACCAATCTAGTTTACCTTATAACGGGTTTGAATCAATGGATGGAGATAGGCCAGGGTCGAAGATCTACCTGCAGTTGCACATCAAATGGGATGAAAGATAACAATAAGCATAGTCATGTATAGTGTTTGTATTGAGATAATATTTTGTGGGCAACACATCTTAATATTCTAGAGCCCCCGTGATGCAGCGGGCATAGAATAGACTTTTAGTCAAACCGAGAGCACACCGAAGCCACGGGTTACAAACGATTATTAAGTGTAAACACAGATTAAAGCTTTAAGTGGTGATGTTGTTGTTGATCCCGAATGGGGCGCTAAGCGAAGACCGTACTTCCCTTTCTGTCACTGAGTTTTCTATGAGATTGCCGTTAGCCAATTATCTCACCTCAAGCCTTTATAGATCTATGGGATCTTGGGTACCTACAAGTCCACAGATCGAGACGAGAGATGAAGAAACAAAAGATATAAATCACGAATCCAAACAAAATACAATTCTCCCATGATCAAGATGCACATAATTGCTGCAAGGTTTCTCTCCAACCCGCAGCCCGTGAGGACTACTCACTCATAACAAATAGATCGGAGATAGAAAACATCATGCAAATACTTAGATTGAAATCAAATATTCTTACAATGGTTGCCAAATCACAAGGAGATCTAAAAGTACAAAGCAATGGCTATGGCTAGTGGAGGGATGGATGGTGGAAGTGATGAACAATGGATGAAAAATGGTGTGGATCTCCTTTGGGGGTGTTGTGATGCAATCTGAGAATGGCGGCTCTCTGGCCGGCGGTTGGAGCCTCAAAATATATAGGCATCTTCATGAAAGTTGTAGGGTTTGACGAGACGAAGCCGTCGCCACCTGGTACAGGTGGGCGGTACGGGCGGACCGCGCCCGTACCAGTGGTCATTAAGCTTGCAGACGCCCTAGAATGCCTCTCCAATTACTTGGTCGTGTGTACTTCCATAAAATCCTTCATTATGACTCATTATTTCGCCTTAAAAGCAGTGATTTCCTGCACAACATAAATCAAAGAAGGGATTTGCATATCTTTGCAATTATTAGTCATTAGTGGAAAGGTTGAGAGTTTATTTGGCAATTGCTTGACCAAAAACAACGTTTAAACATAGTGGAAGATGGAAAAAATCGGAGCCATCAACTCGAAAGTGCAACAAATAATAAAGGGGTGCGGGTGCAATGAGTTACAGAATATTCAACCCGCACTGACTAAAACTATGGCTTGCATACAAAAGGAGTTTGATCAAATCGTAGGCCTTGCACTTACATTGCAACAAAATGAGTGTTATAGTACAGCAAGTGAACTGTTGAGGCCATGCGATATAAATCAGGCAAAGGAAATACTTCAAGATACCCAAATCCCTATTCCATATGATCACCATGTTCAGCCCCTCTTCCTTGAACTATTAATTATGCTGGTTCCAATACTTCGTGTTGGCGAAGCTTGGGACGAACCACAACGGAGTCTGTAGCCAATTCCATCTAATGGTGGTTGAGAAACCAACAGTGGCGTCTTGAGCATTCATACTAAAGCGGCATATTTTAGGACGAAGATTAAATCCATCGAGGCTAACTGCATGCGGTGAGGTGTATACATAGTTGCTCTTCGTCAGATCTCCAAGTGCAAGTCATGCCGTGCCAATTGGAATAGTAATCGGATAGTTCAATCCAAGGAAGATAGAAAATGCTCCAAGGTCTAAAACCCTCTGCCATTGCCTTAGTTGAAGTAACCTACTAGTGTCAATCGAGAACACATGGTAGCAAAACCCAGTAGAATAGGTGTGAATAATGCTGTCGTGATGATAAGCAACATTTTTAGCAACAGGATAACCACCATAAGTACTGTCATACCGCCTATCACTAATGCCCATAGTATTGATCAGAATAAGGCTACCACCATTAGGAGATCTTGCTAACCACCACAGATCAGGACCGTACTCACAATTACCATCAAAATCAGATGGCCCCAGAAGATGCACATGACCTTGCAATGAAAGCACATTCAGAGGTCAGTTGAGAAATATTTGAATGATGAAGCTTAAAAATTTAAGGATGGAAATTTTACCCCATGCCCAAGGATCCCATGCATAAACATTGCCAATGTGAGTTACAACATAGACAACTCCCTTGTGGATAATTGCATCGCGGTAACTGAACATGCTGAACTGGTTCTCAAGAATCATCCACATACCATGAGAACCATCAAGGAAGGCAATTACCTTGTCAAATATGGCCAAGACAAAGAAATTCGTATAGTTCCCAAGAGCTGTGGGAACTCGACAAATGGTATCTTCAGTAGATTAGTAGGCTGACCAGCTGCCACAAACTTAAGTACCTCGGGTGTGGCCTCAAAATCGAAGATTGCTGATAGAGGAATCCGACGACGAGTGAACACATTCACAAGCTCCTAGTTCTAGGCGAGGCCAATAGTGGTGATCCAATCTCCATGGGCGCCTGCCCACTTCTTACCCTCACAATCTGGCATTAGAACATGGGAGGAGGACCTGTCTAGCAGTGTCATCTCGCACAAGGTCCACGTGAACTTCTTCTATGGCTTCTGATTTACCCTACTGCAATAGTAGCTGCCCTGGTAGAATTGCTTCTTGCGATTGTTGCGGTAGAAGACATTGTACTCGTGCGATAACTCAGTTGGGTGAGAGTGAAGAACATAGGGGAGACCAAATGGATGAGATTTCACTAGGGATGCACTATGTGTTGTTGAGTAAAGATAAAATTTGTAGCATTCAAAGAGGCTCACGGCAGTGATGTCATCGCATCTGGTTGAGATTTCTTCAAGGGGGCCATCGGAAAACACCCTAGAAGTGTCATTATCATTTATCAATTGGGCCATCGCGAGGAAGAGCTCGAGCAGGTGGGGGACGATGGTGTTTGGTTTTGATTAGGGTTTTGGAGGAGAGAGTGAGCGGTGGCTGGCAGGTCGAGAGGGAAAACATTCTATCAAACTCGAATTAGAGCTAATCCTAAAGTGGCATGTCGGCGTTGGCACGTGCCTGTATTGGTGTGCGAGTGGGAATGGTTGTCGCCGACACGCTGGAGGTGAAGTGAGGATGGAGATCAGGGAAAAGAGAAATACGGAATGAAATAAAACCAAGCGTGCCTTCTTTCTCTCTGCTAAATCTATTGTGCCTATCGAACTGCGTGTTGGTGTGTGCTAAGGTGGTTGAGTAGGGATAAACCAGAAGATGGAGAGGAAGAGGACAGAGACCAAAGGAAAATAGAATAAATCGATTGAGATCGTATTACCGAGCATGGTTTTTCTCTCTTCTCTATGTTTCCTGGTGCCTATCGAGTAAATAGGTTTGGCCTTTCTAGTAGTATATCATAGCTAGCCTAGCACGACATGGTGCTGTAATGTCCTGTCAAATGAATGGTCATGGTAGAGAGATGGTTTGGAGTATACTCGGATCTCCTCTTGCCGAACATAATAATCCTTGGATCTTCTACATTCATAACCGTGTGCAAGCACATTTGGAACAAGTAATATACTACTGCTACTAATAAACACATAAAGGTTCCACCGGTAATTAAGGAATCAAAACTAGAATACTCTAGAACTCTTGTAGTACACCAACAAAAATGCTCACGAAATGGTCTACCAGTAGCATCTATACACCCACACGCTGCCACCTCAAATCAGCTTGCCTGCCACACCATCAATTTCCTCTCCCCTGTCAGCCTCTATGCCCCATTCCCGGACCCCAAATTGACCATCTCTCTGTTCAATAAAGAGAAAAAGTCAACAATCTCCCAAAAAATCAACCATTCAGCAAAAAAATCCATTGTCTAATCCTTCCCATTCATTTTGAATGGACGGTCGCAATTGCTCGAGATCCGCGGAAGTAGTCGTTTGAGCTGCTGGTTGTAGCTCCACGAAAGCACATGCCTGGAAGCATCAGAAGAATTTATTCTCTATTAGTGATGGAAGAAGATCGACGATAAAGAGCAACTTTTTTTTGCTCGTTTTAACGTACTAAACAATATAGTTAAAGTGTTTCGTGAGCTACTCGTTAAGAGCTCGGTCATAATAAAGAGCTTTAGAAAGTGTGTTCGCCTAATTTCATGTATGCCAGTTATTTATTGTGTATGGTGTACTATACAAGAGAGAGAGAGCTAACCCCGTGCTTGGATGGTTCTGAGGGAAGTGGTACCCCTAGCCTACCAGAGTTCAAACCCCATCAGATTTGGCACTTCGGTGTCTCATAAAAGGTGGAATATTATTCTTCAATGCGAAGCGATATCCTTGTCTATAGCGAGGTGTGTATATGGTGACTTCTTCAAGCTCAAGCCCCACCGGATCAGTCTCAAGACACAGTATTTTCGGAGGTGGTCATATAGAGGTAGGGTGTGCGCGGGTTCATAGGGGTGAGTGTGTGTATGCATTTGTGAGTGTCTGTGTTTTGTATTGAGTTTTCGCAAAAAAATGTGTGAGAGAGGGGCCTTTGGCTTGTATTGAGTTATGCTCGGTTATCCAAAATTACCTATAATGCTAGTCAAACTAGTCACTGAGAGCATGTGCAACATTGGAATTTTGGAGTGTACTCTAAGAGAATATTTTTCTTACTAGACCTAGGTCTAAACACTGGAGAGGGTGAGTCTAGCTAAGTTTTTTGGACCCTGGGTCTATACAAAAGATCCATGTCTAAGGGAATCAAATGGCGTTCGGACCCGCTCGTTAGTGTCTAGAAGGTTTTCTTTATTGTTTATTTCTACTCAGATGAGTGGGTCCTCTATCTGGTCTAAACTGTGGAGCAGATTTTATTTTCTTAGACACAAGTCTAGTAAATTTCTTAGCCAAGTCTAGTAAGGGCGTGTGAAGTGTATAGAAGTAGCTAAGAAAACTAGAGACATGAGTCTAATAAAACAATTTTTTCTCTCTTTTCCAAAGTACATATAATGCAAGTCAAACTAGGTCACTGATGTTTGGGGGCCCATGGGCTCTCTAGCACGGGCCCTAGTTATCAGTGGTCTAGTTAAATCCAACAGTAGCCAGCGAATGTGAGCATTGGCTCCCCTACCTCCTCCTTCTCCACTAAGCCTCTACGGTAGGCTTTGAAGACGCGCATGTTTTCCGAGCAATGTTGGCGGATTCAGTCATGCCGGTCCGGTGAACGATGGGGGATATTGAGGTGCAAGGAGGAAGGGTTAGGGTAAGTACGCCAGAGTTCACAGTATCAGTATATTTTCTCGAATTCAGCTTATGGAGTCTCTCCTTTTGGGGTTTTTCTCTATTCTACCCATCTCGATGGATGGTGTTTCCTGGGTTCAGATGTCGGCATGGGTGGTAGATGTGGAGTGGTACGACATCGTTACTGATATGGATCTCCAGCTCTGGTGTGACTGCGCCCTGGTGTCCCATCATCGCGTCGCGTTCGGGGGAACGAACTTCGGCACTGCACGTTCATCCACTAGGTTGATCTACCGCACTCACTTTTGCTGCAACACGTGATGATGTCGCAGTGGTTACAACTCGAGATCTGTGATGATCTCGAAGAGGAGGAGCAGGAGTGCTAGCAGATGCATGCCGAGGAGATGGCTACAGTGTTAGCGGATGTCTGCAACTCACTGCACTCAGTCGTAAATAGGATAGATGCTCTTAGATTTGGGTAATTAGAGCTGGACATTAGGTTCTTAACCAAGTACGGTCTAAAATCTAGATATTTAGCATGCTCAAGATGCTTTTGGTGGCTGGCTATAGATTCTGCTAATAATTAAGTAATCCCCTTTTGTTTACCAGTACTCACCATCTCATAGTATTAGCACCTTAAATTACACTAGGTTAATTAAGATGGGAGTAGTTGACAGTCTGCTTATAGCCTGTCTGGAGTTTGTGGTTACTACTAATTGATCTTGTTTATATGTTACTGCTATCTCTATCTATATACGCGTATCGCTACATTTTTCGCACATTTGTGCACCTCCCCCATCACGCAACTTCTTTACCCAGCAATGTCCACCTGTTAATCGCATTAGTGCAATCTCTGATGAGTCCGCAACCATCCATATAGTTGTTTAGGTGATTACTATTTGAAATAGTAGATCTATATGCCACGTTAGGAAGTTGTAAATTAGTTATAAGGTCCACTAAAAATAGGGAAGTATATGCTGCCAAGAAGAGTCTGATGAGGATGGGAAGCTTGGCCCCTGGCTTTATTTCACAAAACGTTTCTCTGTTGAACAATGAAGAGGTAATTTGATGCATATCATTCATAAACAGATTGCTGTTTGCTGGTGTCCTGCATTGATGAGTTTTTTATATTATATTTTTCGGTAAAGGGGAACACACTCAATCCTTGACATCAGATTAATGCACGTATCCTTCTTTGCATTAAGTAGATGATATGTTCTTTCCTAAAATTTACTAGTTTTGCTGCATTTCATTTAGCATCACGCGCATGTCTTACCCGTGGAGGAGGCATTATCGAGTGACAAGTGTTTTTATGTATCTAGCTGCTTTGCTAGAATTTCAGTAACCTATGCTTTGTCCAAGAAAATGTTTTTTCGATAAAGGGTGCTTTATTACTTAAAATGTCCCCTAAAATATATTGATCATATTTGTTGCATCATGATCTGTAGAAACAAAGTCATTCTAATCTCTTGCCACTTACTAAGGCCAGGGCTACTCATGTGCTAGCTAAGAAGGCAAACCCTGAAGTACGACCCTTTTCATGTTGGTTCTGTTTCTCTTGTTTGGGCAATATTTCTCTATGGTTCTTTGCCATTTGCGGTACCACTGTGGAGCTTGTACGATGTGTGCAGCTGAATTTCGATTTTCTTTTAAAACGAGAATTTTGTTTAATTTTGGATTTGTTATTTGTAGTTTCCACCTTATTCATATCTCTCACGGAGTAATTGTGTTGGTCACTACAATAATTTTAAAATTGCCCGTCTCTAAGAGAAATACAAAGCTCATAGACACATGATTTCGTGCCTTCAAGAGAAAGAGAAACACCAAGATGAACAGATTAGGCACTTGAAAGAAGAAGTGGCCACAGCCACCAAGCGGATAGCTGATTTGATTGCAGGATGGAATACATCACTTTCAGTTGCTCATGATGCTGCTGTTGATTTTCAAAAGTTCGTGGCTAACAACTTAGTTCCCAAGTCGCCTGATGTGGATGGTGACAAGTTGATTGGCTAGGCGTACGATCGGATCTTGGAACAGGCGGGAATGCAAGCTAACAATCTTTTCAATTCGTCTCTAGAAGCATATGAGACCCTAACAGAAATTCGAGATTCTCCACGCCCATACAATCCTGATCCTGCGAAATATGAGGAAATCTGTAAACCATATTGACCGCTCTACTTTCAATTTTGAAGGGTTTGGGGTCTCTTGTGAGGATGACTGTTTGTTATGTCAGGCACTAAAACTGTTTTTTGCTCTGTTGGTGTGGTGTCCACGAATCTATATATTTGATGTACTATTATGAAATATATATTGGACTCGACTTTATGTGATGATATTTGGCAACAACAGTCATCATATTCGAACTTGCGGTGGTTTAATGATGATGTTAATGCTAGTTGCGAGTGATTTGTAAGCATGTATCTGGTAGTAAACCAAAACTTGTAGTTGTAGTTTATGGAATTTCAGGTCAATGTTTGAAATATAGATCTTGATGTCATAGAAAGGGCAGGCTTCTACCACCTGGAATATTTTATACCGAGCAATTCATTTATCACACGAATAAGTGCACAAACTTGATGTCTGTAGGCGGGAAACTGAGCAACACAAGTGTACAAACTTGTGTCAGTCATGCGGTTGCTACTATTAATATAACGGGGTTTTCCGCTAAAAGGCGGTGTTCGCAAAATAATATATATATATATGGTGGGGCAAAAGTTAGTTTCGAGGAAGCTCAATCGTGCGCCCGTCGACTGCATCGTCATCTTCTCCGGCTGGCTGCCCTCCCTTGGCCGGACCATCCCCGCTGCTCCACCATTGAACACCACCGCACCGCCGGTTGCTGGTACGTACGTCCCCAACCTCCAGCGATTACGAGCTTTATGATGGATATAATACATTTCTGTTGGGGCATTGTGAAGTAAATAAGCTGGTGGCATTTCTAGGAAAGGGAATCAGCATCGGTGGATGTTTTTGCTGCGTCGGGGGATGCTTGTAAAGAAGCGATGGATGCTAAAGTATCACCAGCGGATACATGTGAAGCGGATACGGACGCCGATGCTTGTACTGCATCGTAGTCTTGGGAAATGTTGAGTGATGCTTGGAAAGCGGTGGAGGCGCAGCCGAAATCCTCGTTGATTGCTATTGGAACAAATTCGGCTATGTTGGCTGCCGCTACGAAAGCGACGGATGCGTGGGATGCTAGGAATGCATCAGCTCATGGTCGTGCTTCTTCAACGTTAGCGGTTATGGCTCATCATTCGTCGGCGGTGCCTGCTCCATCTTCTCAGAACTCATCGACCCCATTGTAAGTTCTGTATTGGATGTTGTCTCCCTGACTCCCTTCCTCTTTTGTGTATTTTTGCTCTGGGGTTTTTCTAGAGGCAGTGGATATTAGTTTAAACTAGTAGTATTGGGAACATAAAAAGCTAATCACAAACTACTAATCTGAATGGGATGAAATTTTCATAGGATTCAAACCTAGGCACCTATGATTTACTGAATTTTTGTCAATTTTTTCGAATAGTTTTACTGTGTACTTCAAAATCTGAGCTACTGTCATACGTTGGATCTAATATGGAAGGTGGATCTTGGGCCACGTCACCGTGAGACTTGGGTTCACCAAGTCACTGAAGCTGCGTCCATTATTTCTCCCCTTCTTTATGACAAAATGAGAAGATTCAGTTGGGGGCCTTTCTATCCTCCCCCGGTGACGTCTAAAAAAATGTTCTTCATTCCCTTTGCCCAGTTCCGACATGGTGAAGAATTTTGCGGTGCTTTCGTACTGCTTAGTTGATTCCTTGTGCTGTTTAGGTATTTTGTTGACACACTCTGCTTTTTAGGTAGTTTTTAGGATGCGTGTTATTTGCATTATCCTACCAGCTTCAGTGGAAGAACATATGCAACAATCAATGACTTGCCAGACGATGTATTTGGTCAGATTCTTGTCAGGCTTCCTCCGCACCCATCCTGCATACTGAGGGCATCAGTCGCCCAAAACCGTTGGATGGACTTCATGGGAAGCAACGATTTCAAAAAGCTAACCCTATCACACAATAGGGGTCGTTACTTAGATTTTTCACCAACAGCTCCGAGGACACTCAATTCTTAACAAATCATAATCTTGAACACTCCATCTTCCAAAAGCTAAACAGCCAGGTGGAAGTACATAAAGCCTACAAACCATATGTACTCGGATGCCGCAATGGTAGGGTGCTACTTCATTATCCACAAGGCCTAACATGATAATGGCCTAGGATATAATTAGTTGAAGTGAAATAGTGATACTAGAACCCCAAATTGGCAGAGAAGTGAGTATGATAGTGGCAGAATTCTCTGTTCGAGAAACCATGGGCAATTGTCTTCACACTGTTGCCACAATTTCTGGGTTGTTTGGATAGTAACCAATGGTAACCAAGCACTGGTCCAGATGTACTCATCAGAGTTAGGAAAATGGGAGGACTCGATTGAACCTGCTGAGATGCTGGCTAAGATTGATCGCATGCTGTTAACTCTCAGAGGGGACATTTTGTACTAGCCAACAATGAAGTCCAAATATATAATTGCCTTTGACAACATGACAACAAAACTATGTTATATTGAGTGCCAACATGAGACACGTGATATTTCCAGATGCAATTTTTTCATCGCTAAGGGGCATAATGGAGATGTTTCCCTTGCGGTTATAAGAGACTTCACTCTAAACACGTGGTCTAGTGCAAGATCATCAACATGCAAATGGGAAGCTTGAGTTCCTCATATAAAGGTTGAGTTGGATACTCTCCTTGGCCTTGAGAAATCATGGGCATATGGTGGGAAAGATGCAGTAAGGTTACTCAACACATTTGAGGATAGAGAAAAGGTGGTTATAATGGCGAAGGAGGGAGTATTTGAATTAGATCTCAGCAGCATGAAGTCTAAGAAGTTTAGATCTCGTAAATGTTCGTGTACTTTGCATCCCTACTTAATGACACCTGGTTAGTGTAGTCATTCATGTGCAACTCTTGCATTTTTGTTCACCTATGATTTTGTTGATCATTTTGTTCATTTACTTCAGCAACCGACGTGATTTGGAGTGCTAAATCAAAGAAACAAAAAGGAAGTCCTATCAGCAACCTAGCTGATTCAGACTGTAACATCAGGGAGATGAAAACAACACTCGGATGAACAAACAAGGCCTCTTTGGGTAAGCATGTGTTAGCCCAGGTTGTGTTATTTGGAGCTGCAATCTGATGTTTGTTTATTTTGGTAGCTAATGGAAGTATGCCGGCACCTTTGTTTGTGCTGCAGCCACAACAACAAGGGCTGGAATGTTAGAGTTGTCTGTTTGTTTTGGGGGCCTATGTGTATCTGATGAAACATTGTTTTATATGATGAAATGGTGTTTTTATATAGTAGTGTATGCATGATGAATCCTTGTTTTATGTGATATACATATACTCATAGCTAGTGTTCGTGTTTTGATAGTATGCAGTAGTATTAGTTTTGCAGCAGGCTTCTTATTTGATCTGAATTAGTACTACCATTTAGTTAGCGGTTCATGTAGAAGATTCTGTGCCGACACCTAAATAATTTGTAGACCTTGGTTGCACACCATTTTCACATGCACTATGATGAATGGAACTACATTCTTGTATTGGATATCTGTATTTTCATACGTGCGATAGATAATCACTCTCCCCGACTTGGATCCCTGAAATAGAGGGAGAACGACCTATTTTTTTAAATTATTTGTTGGATAATCTCCAAATTCAAAATCACAGTCTACTACCAAAACCTACCACCTACCTCGTTTGAATCGGAGGCATTAGTTGATGTGACTCTCGCCTTAAATTCCTGACCAAATGGCGGTCAGTCTACACAACCTCTTTTCTAGTAATAAAACTTGGCCAGTAGCCAAATTCAAAATCGTAATCGAGCGATAAAATAACCTACCGACCCTGAAGTATTTCGTGCCCCTCTATTTCAAACATTTTGAGGCAAAATCCCCCATCGAGGTAGTATCATTTTTATATTATTACTTGGACGCAATCCAAATTTAAAATCTCAGTCAAGCGGCAAAATTTACTGCCTATGTTGTGTGAATCAAAGGTATCCAAGGTTGTGTGCAAAGATATGGTTATGGATGATCAGTTGATGTGACTCTTGGCCTTGAATTCCTGGATAGATAGCATATTGTCCACTACCTTTTTCTATTAGTAGATGGACGCTAGACAAATTCAAAATCTCAATTGAGCGGAAAAATCACCCATAGACCTTGAAGCATTTCCTGCCCCACCATTTCAAAAACTTTGAGCCAATATCCCCCACCGGGGGAGTACTATTTTTCTATTATTATTAGATGGGCGCTAGCCAAATTCAAAATGTCAATTGAGCGGCAAAACCACACACTCACCTTGAAGCATTTCGCGCCCTTCCGTTTTAAAAACTTTAGACTTTAAAATTCCCATTCTATCCATTGTTGAGATGACAAATGAGCATGCTAAAGTCGGTAGCTGTGGGGCACGATCATAATTATTTTTTTTGTTCACCTCTATGGTCCCGATTCACCTAGTTTTTCCATCAGCCCTCCCAAAAATCCAAAGCTCCTCTGTCCCCTCCATGACCACCACGCACACTACCTTGAGTTGTGGTCTCGTGCACTACGCGGAGCCACTTCACCGACGCTCACCCACTAGATCTAGTTCACCGGGTTTCTCTGCCACTACACCGGAGCTGCAGTGTCATTCACCACACTGATGGCGTCATCAACTGCCCAAGCTCTGCTTTCTGGCCGCTGAAAGCTACCCAACCGTACCAGATCCGCTTCACTGGTGTCCACCAGACGTGATCTAGTTCAAGAAGTTACATGTCCACCGCTCTAGACCAACTGCACGGCCGTCACCGTTCACTGCACTGGATTTGCCTTAGCGATGCTCTCGTCCACCATGCTCAAGCCGGCATCGACCGCCCAAGATCTGCTTCCCCTACGCCAACAGCCACCGCAACCGCAGTACCCTCGGTGACCTGGACATCACCTGCACGGTACCGATGATGCTTAAATGCCTCTCCGACCAAGGTTAAACAAATCTCCAACCCGTTTTTTCCACCAGCATAGCAGGTTCAAGCCTGTCGCAGTGAACTGCATTTTTGTAATCGTTCTAGTACATACAAGTCACTGGGCATGCCTGTTCTTCGTCCTACATACAAGCTCATTAGACATGTTGGTTTGCATTCGCGGCTCTACAAATTTCGAGTCATGCACATGTTTGTTATTTTTTCATGCAAATGTTCTTAGCTACTCCATACAACAGTACTTGCCTGCTATTGTGTAGTTCTTGCAAAATGTAAAATTAGTGGAAAATATTAGTGTGGATTCCCTGCTCCACGGTTACTGAATCTATCTGGTTCGTCCTAAGCTAAGTTCCTGCTATTATTTCCTCCTTGGCATTGTTCTGCTCTCCTTTAGTACTTGTTTAAACTCTTCATACTAATTCAATAATAATTTTCTTGTTGCCATCTAGTTCTTCAAAAGCTACAACACTAACTATTTCCTTTTTCTTGCATAGAGCTCAAAATGGAACAATGAACATGTTGGTTTGCATGGACTATTCTACAGGTTCACAAGCGACGCCATTATTTCCTTATCTGGTGTTGGTTCGTCCTAAGCAATGACATAACTGTCCTCTACTATATAGTTCACTCGTGGTTTGCATTCTTGCTCTAAAAGTTCACTTATGATGCCATTATAATTTCTATCTGGTTGATTCTTAGATATGACAGTAACTGCATGACATTGTGTAGCTCACCGCAAATTCTGAGTCACCCAACGTCTCTTGCATTCCAGGAGATACCACTGCTTCCATATGTATTTGCTGAAATGAATTGGCTAGTTTATATTTGCTGAAATTGTAAGAAAAACTTTGTTTGATTGCTCATTTTATTATAGGCACAATTGTCTAATGATTATTTGTCATGTTCTACAGGTTAATGAGCGACACCATTATATATCGTATCTAGTTCCTGTTTGTCCTAAGCAACGTTATAACTATCCTCTACTATATATAGTTCATTCGTGGTTTGTATTCTTACTCTACAAGTTCTTGTATGATGTGGTTATAATTTCTGTCTGGTTCATTCTTAGCTACAATAGTAACTGCATGCCATTGTGTAGCTTAGTGCAAATTCTGAGTCACCTGATGTATCTTGCATTCTAGGGTATACAACTGCTTCCATATATATTTGTTGAAATGACCTGCCTAGTTTATATTTGCTAAAATTCTAAGCCACACATACATTTTTTGATTGCTCGTTTCACGGTAGGCACACTTGTTTAAATGTGTGCTTGCTTGTCCTTTTTGTTTGACGTGTTGGTCAATAATTGAACCAATGACTAGTTGTAAACTCCAGTTCATAGCTCCTGTCATATTAGTCAAATGAGTAGTTTGTCTTATTTGATGTATGCACTTGTTTTAGACTGCAATTATTGCTATCACCACCAAATAGGGGGCTGCAAGATCATGTCTCCTCCAATGTAGCTATCACACTCAAAGGGAGATGCGGTGATAGATTGAGAAAGAAAATTGAGGACTCTGCTATCAACTCGATTGTCAACTAAAATGCCGAATTTTCTTTTCCTTGAGTTGATAATATGTAATAATTTTAAGAAGTTTGCAGCTGATGTAATATCTAGATAACTCGCATAGGCCATGTAGGCGTTTAGTTGACGCCGTCCACACATGGCGGTAGGTGGTACCATAACTGCGCTAGCCAAGTCGATTTGGGAACAGTATCAGGCTTTGGTATTGGCATGTATTGTATTGGGCCGACGATGAACAGTAAAAGATGCCCGCTAATTATACACCTTTTATGATATTGGCATGGGCTTTAGGAAGGTCAAAACTATAAAAGACCATAAACGTAATGGGGCGATTCATAGGTGGGAACTAGTAATAGTAACAGACCAGAATAGTAACAAGCCAGACAGTAGCATGCCAGAACAGAAACATGCCAGAATAGTAACATGCCACAACAATAAAAGGCAACAAATTGTAAAAGGCGAGCGATATGAATGCACGAGGATTAACATGCCGAGAACGATGGCGGCGAAATAGTAAAGGGACACAATAGTAAAATACCACAACAGTTAAAGGCCAGAACCGTAACGAGCCAGAACAGTAACAAACCGAGAAATTAGAAGACAAGAATAGTAACAGGCTGACAAAATTACCAGGCGAGAGTAGTACCATACCAGAACAGCAAAAGGCTACCTGTGGGCCTAAATAGTTGACGACCGTAAAAATAAAAGGCCTGAACAATAATGGACCTTCTAAAAGATGGGCCATTAGTAGGTGGCCCACGGCGGGCTGCAAGAACAGTGATGGGCCGACCATAGACCTTATCTGTACCAGACCGACTTGACGCATGCTGTTAATGGGCGCACAGTGTTGGACCAACATGGGACTTCTGTAGGCTAAAACAGTATCGAGCTAAAAGTTCGCGGGCCGCAGCTGGCTGCATTAATGGGCCCATTTCAAGCGGTCTGATCTGAAATAATGCTTGGTTATCTTCTTATTGGGTTGTCCTCATGGGCAGGCCCACTTAATAATTAGTAGGCCTTGGATGGGCCAGGCTTCTACCATAGTTTCTATGACCGTTAATGGTGGTAACCAGTCGTTAATGGCAGTTGCCACGTGGCAGTTTGCATGACGTCAGCAGTCAAGGCGGCTGGTGAACATATCTACGACGGAACAAGTTTTTGTGGCCGAAGGGTGTGATCCACCACGGTTGGAAAAAACATGGTTGATTCATTTGTGATGGGCTTTTACCATGAAGGCCATCCATCGCAGAAGACTTTTAGCCATGAAAAACAGGCCTTTAACCACGAAAATCGTCCATTGTAAAAGCCAGCTTTTCTTGTAGTGAAGACCAAATGAGGTTTGAGGGAGAGGTTGTAACATTCCAAAACTCTAATCCAAGTGATCAAGATCCAAATCCTCAAATTTAGAGTTAACAAAAACTTTCCCATTTAAAAATATTAAAGCATTCATATGTGTGTTCATTTAATTTAGGAGTTGATTTGAATTTCCATGATTAAGTGATCCATTGCTTGTAAAATGATTCTTAGGTGAAATGAACATCATCTAGATCATTCCCAAACAAATCCCAAAGAAAAACAAATCAAAATGAATAAAATAACCAAATGGTCATTTGTGCCATTTTAATCAACATACCTACTTTGGCTATTCCAGAACTCAAAACCTAACAGAAACAAATATGGACCTTTGCACCCCTTGCTAGTACATGTAATGATGTACCAAGGCCCACTTTGTGATCTACCAAAAACCTTCAAACACTAATTTTAAATGGCAACTGAAAATTGAATGTAGTTCATATGAGAAGATACCACTTTCTCAAAAACCACTCAAATGAACTACATTTCCAAATCCCAAGCAAACCTAGATGCTTAAGCATGAGATAAACCACTCCACCAAATTTCAGCCCAAAATTCAAATAAAAGTCTCTTGCGGCCATTGTGTCGAACAAGTGGCATGCACAAAATTTCTGCCTAACTAATACTATTTGGTGAGCAATGCATTGTCGAATAATTGGGCAAATTTTGGTCCCCTGGTCTCCCCCAGCTCTAACCAGCCCCTAACCAGCCTACCCATTGGACTAGAGCAGCAGTAGCGTGCCGCCCATTTTTGGTCGCCGCCGGCCGAACGTGGACATCTCGCAGCAGACCGCGCCGTGCCAAACCAGCATGCTTGCTAGCTCCACCTAACCCTACCGCCACTCCCTGCCCCTTTCCCAAGCCCAGCCAGGCCCTAGACCACTCCCCAGCACCGCCACCAATTCTCTCTGCGAGCTCGCCAGAGCGCGTTAGCCGCCAGCATGCCACCGACCGCCCCTCGACCCAATACCGTGCACACCGCTCTGCCTCGAGCCCAGACATGGTCGTGCGCTGCCGCGCGACCCACAGTCGCAGAGTGCCACGTCGAGCATCGCCTCTGTCTTCCAGAGCGCGGGACGCTCCCAACCAAACACCACCGCCCCAAGCCACGCATTGAAGCGGTAGAGCACCGCCAGGAGGCAGGCCACCGTCCGCCTATGCTGCCCATGCCGCTAGTCGCATGTATCAGCGTCCCCGACGAGCTCACCGTCGTGCCATTCAGTCCCCTCGTCGCCCTATAAAAGGAGCCCTCCCCAGCACAAACTACTCACACCATCTCACTCCCCTCTCTCCACTGATCCTTCCCCACCTCTCACCGGAGCCGCTCGAGCCATAGTTTGTCGGAATTGCACCGGAGGAGCCCGTTGCAGAGGAGGAGAAGCTGCAGTTGATTTCGTCCACCGCAACCCCTGCCGCGACCTCGCCTGAGCTTGCCGTCATCCACCAGTTTGTTTGCCCGCCTTGCCGCAGTAGCTGGAGCCCTGGTACGTCCCTGGTAGACCCCTGCTGGCCATTTAGGGTTTGGTCTCGCCGGCGACGAGTCCATCGTCGTCGACGACTATGGACCGTTGATCTCTATTCTAATCGTAGCGCCCAGATCGTCCCATACCGTTTCGGGTTTTATGTCTCGCTGACAATCGGCACCAGCCTGTCAGCCGCCCTTTGCGCCGCGGAGCGCCACTGGGCCGGCCCTTTTTATTTCCCGTGCTAGCCCGTGAATTCAAATTTAGGTGTTTCTATTTTAGTTTGAACTCACTTTTGTCCCTTAGTTTAAAAATCAATTCAGGAAGATTTACTAAACCAAATTGAGTGATTCAAATTTTGTTAAAAAGCAACTGAAAAGATCTATCCAAGCCTGTTGGATTTAATTCATTTAGAATTAGAGATCTCTCCTAGTAAAAATAACAATATAGAAGCTTTTGCACATTCAAACATTTTTATAAAATCAACCATGATATCTTTTGAGTTGATTCCAACTCTCAAAAATCACATTTAACCATACCTATGTAAATATATAATAATATTAAGGTTTGCATGCAGTGACTTTGGACTAGTACCAAAATAATGCTATATAGGCATTTCTAGTCACTTTAAATCATTAAATAATGAACTTAAACCAAAGTAAATATGAACCCACCCTTAAATCACATTCCCATATGTTAGAATATGTGGTGATGACATGTGTCCACATGATCCCATATTTTAAGTGGAGAATATTAAATCTTATTTATTTTCAATGAGTAGAAATTACTTTTCTTAAATAAAAAGAATGAAACTAGTTAATAAAACCTTGTGATGCTTATGATGACAATAGATCATCCAATGTGTGCCTTAGAGTGCTAAGTAGACTAGTTAAGCATTGTTTTGTGATTGTGTACCCCGTATGTATTTATAGACGATGGTACCGACCAAGCTTTCAAGGAGGAGGAGTTCTACCAGGAAGAGGAGGAAGAAAACTTCAACCACTGCACTATCCAAGGCAAGCTATTGTTAGCAAGCTAGAATTAATCTAGATAACCTAAGCAAGATGCATTAGGCATGCTTTGGTTATACCCCTTTGACTATTTTACCTAGCCCAAGTTTTAGTTCCAAGCTTTACCTTCTTTACTTTATCAAGGTCCTTTACTTGTTTTGAAGGTAGCATAAAGAGTATAAAACTTGACCTATAAAGATAACCTTAGATGTCATTTTATGGCATGAGATTGATATTTGCATCCCACATTAGTGAACACTCTTAACTTAGTAGTTTAGAGCTAAACTAAAACTTGAGCCACTTTAGATGGGAATACTTGGTGAAAATGAATTGTGAAAACCTTGGAATGATGAGTCATTCTATTGAGATGTTTTGACATGTCTTGAGAAACACAAATGGTTTATGATGCTGAAAATGTTGAGGCATGAACCTTAACCCTTTTACAAAACTAATGGTTGGATACAGATGCAATACATTCCAAATTTACCGTACAACCACAATACCTAAATTGGGTAAGGCTTAGCCAGAAGTTTATATGTGTTAGTATTAGTTACCTCGCGGGAGAGGTTTGAGCTGAGGCTACCTCTCAATGTTGTCCACTGATGCAGTGCCCAAGATGACAGATGGTCATGGTTGGGAGGCCATGCTCATAGGAGAGGTGCTTATACTAGGGTGTGTAAAGGAAAGGTTATGTTTGATTATCTGCATACTAAGTATGATGATTCAGGGTTATCCCTGACAGATGTATCGAATCTTGTGGTGAAAGTGTACCACCTCTGTAGAGTGTCAAACTATTCGAATAGCCACGTCCGCGGTGATGGACAGTTGGAGTGGCCATACTGTTTCATTGTCAGATATTTTCAAAATGACTTATGAAATGAATGATGAATCTTGACTTGACCACAACATGGTTGTGACTATGACACTAGCTTCCCAACTTAAGTGATTCTAGAACTTTATTTATCTATCTTTGTTTCAGAACTCAACTTAGGTTTCAAACTTAACCTTACAAATAAACTTAGAGTTAGCATTTACACTAGAACTATCTTACTTGTTAGTGGTAGTTTGCGAGTACTTAAAGATTACTCATGGCTTTTGTCCCTGGCTATTCCTATGGCCAGACTATCAAGGAGATTACCAAGATGACAGTCAGCAGGACGGCTATGATAACTAGGACTATCTGCCTTCGTCAGCATTGCCTGTGCCCCTGAAGATGGACCCCACCGCTATGCTTATTATTTATTCCGCTGCTTGTTGTATTAAGACTAGATCATGAGATCCTTATTTGTGTAAGACCTTATTTATGGTTTGTAATGGATGATGTACTGTGATATCCAATCTGTCATGTCTCACAAAAATGGTAATCCTGGGATTGCGATGTATGACATAACAGGCATCTGGGATTAAAAATCCGGGTGTTGACAAGTTGGTATCTCAGCCATCCTGACCATAGGAGACCCTAGTTAGAATGGACATCCGAACTAAAACTTAATTTCAAAACCAAAGTGAGTATTTATGAAAAAATATTTCCTCTCTTACCCTTGGGAATTCATTCTTTCTCAAAAATTCATGTTCCTCCAATTCTTACATTACTACATAAAATTTGACACACTTGATCACTTCACTAATTTCCTCATCCTAAATTCTTGTAGATGGAGACTCAGCTCAGCAAGTTCTACCAATTGGGCAATGGAGGCCAGCTGATCTTCGAGAGGGATCTGGATTCACTATCTGAGTTATTGGGACGCCCGCATCCGGAGTTTCTTGGAGCTCAACTTCCAGGACCCCTAGGAGGAGATTTACAGTGGCTGGTCACCGCTGATCTTCGAGGAAGCATAGAAGCACCAACGCCCGGGAGAATCTAGTTCTCCGTCAGAGAGAACAACTGGCTAGATGGATTTGCCAGGGCAATGCATGAAGCTCTCGCACGTCTATGTGCCCTCAGTGTCAACCAAATCCAGGGAACCCGTTTTGCTAACTATGCAAGGCGTGACTTCATGGGAATGCCAATGGAGATGCCCAGTCACCCGGAGTTGAAGCGTCAAGTGGAGAACCTTGACTTCCTGATGTACGATCGCCAGAAGGAATTGGACAATGCTAGGGAGTTCGCCAACCACAACCGTGCCATTTCCACCCAGAAGGCCTAGACTTTCTCACTGCTAGTCAAGGACCATCAGTCTCTTTGCCTCCAGCGCGAAAAGAAGGATCGCACCATCGCCCGTCTTTGCAAGAAGGTGGCCGACCTCGAGAAGACCATCAAGGAGCAAGAAGCTTAGCTTGCAGCAAAGGAGGAAGAATAGGAGGGTGAAGACATCCAGGGAGATATGGGTTCTTACCTCAGCAATGATGATGACTTTCTGGATGTGGATGCCGTGGACTTCTACACTCACGATGAGGACTCCGACTTCATCGATGATGATTAGATGCACTAGAGCACTATCGTAGCATGAGATGTATCGGTCCCACTGTATCGTAGCTCACAGAATGGTTCTTCAAACCATCTATTTTCCTTTGTTGTTGTGGTGTGTGTTTGTATCGTGTGCTTGTTTGAATGAATGAAATGAAGTTAGTTGCAAAACCTGAGTCAAACTCAAAGTTTTAGCTTTGAAACCAAAACCATGAAACTTAGAACTTTCCCTCTTACCCCTTTATCTACCTCAATCTTCAAATGACTCGTGGAAACCAAGGAGGGAGAAGCTCGTCGCAAGACCCAATGCTGCAGATCTTGCAGAATCTCATCGCCGATAGAGAAGCAAGCAGGGCAGAGCGCCAAGCTAATCTAGCAACACTGCAAAAGATCGCCCAGATGGCTCTCAACAACCAAGGGCATGGGAATCAGGATCATCAAGGATCCAAGCTGAAGAACTTCCAGAACACCAATCCCCCAATCTTTAGCACTTCAGAGAACCCATTAGATGCAGATGACTGGTTGCAGATGATGGAGAACAATTTAGAAGTAGCCAGAGTTGATGACAACGAGAAAGTTCTCTTTGCCACCCACTACTTGGCAGGAGATGCAAGAGCATGGTGGAACAGCATCCGCCTGATGAACCATGGTTAAGTGATGACATGGGAAGCCTTCAAAATCAAGTTCAGCCGCACCCACATGCCGCAGGGCTTAGTCACCAGAATGAGGGATGAATTCAGAGAGTTGAAGCAAGGCAGAATGACTATGGTAGAGTACCGTGACAGATTCCTGTCCCTTGCAAGGTATGCACCTGATGAGATCAACACGGAGGCCAAGAAGAAGGAGATTCCTGAGCATCGCATGATGAGATCACAGTGTCCTCGTCAACATCCGTTTCGAGGATCTCGAAGAGCTAGTCGACTCCGAAATTTAGATGGAAGGAAAGATTAACCAGGGAAACGATAACCGCAAACGCCGTATGATGCAGCAAACTGGATCCAGCAGTCACCAGAAGTACCGTCCCAACCCCTCACCAGGATATGCACCGAGGAACAACCGACCCCCAACGTCTCGCCCAAGCTATCCCAACCGTAGCGGAGACAATGTGAAGTCCGGAGGAAATAACCACAACTCTGGCAACACCAACAATTTCAACCGTGCCCCTCCCAAGAGCAACAACAACAACAACAACAACAACAACACTGCACCCAGAACTAGCAGCAATGGTGTGCCTGTCGCAGCAAAAGACAAGTCTCAGATAACTTGTTTTGAGTGTGGAGTTAAGGGTCACTATTCCAATGAGTGTCCCAAGAAGACTGTCGCCACTGCCAATGTGAACGCCCCAGCTCAATAGCAGCATCGTGTTCAACCAAGAAGAAGATTTGCCCCAGGGAACCCTCACAACCGCAACGGTCGTCTCTTCCACATGAACGCAGAGGAAGCTCAAGAAGCGCCAGATGTAGTGCTGGGTATGTTCTCTGTCAACTCAGTTTTAACAAGAGTATTGTTTGATTCGGGAGCATCGCATTCATTTTTCACCGAAGAATTTGCATGCACTAGTAAGATCCACCCAACCAACTTGAAGCATGTCATGATAGTCCAAATCCCGGGTTCAACTACAAAATCTAGAAAAATTTGCAAAGCTGTGCCTATCAGAATACATGGGATAGATTTTTACGCCAACCTCATAGTACTTGGAACCAAAGGATTGGAAGTAGTACTAGGTATGGACTGGATGTCAAGGCATAAAGAACTGATAGACTGTGCTAAGAAAGTCATCACCATGACCAGTAGCTCTGGAGTAACAGTAGAGCATATATCTGAAACCTTACCCCGTCAATTCAAGTGACAAGAGTCTAGCCCTGCCCACCATTGACAAAGTCAAAGTAGTCTGTGAATACCCCGACGTATTCCTAGACGAATTGCCAGGTATGCCCCCGGATAGGGATATTGAGTTCATTATCGAACTAATCCCCGGAACCGGACCCATAGCCTAGAGACCCTATAGCATGAACCCCTCAGAGTTAGTAGAATTGAAGAAGGAGTTGGATGCCATGTTAGCAACAGGCTTGATTCAACCAAGCACATTGCCATGGAGATCACCAGTGTTATTCGTCGACAAGAAAGATGGAGGCAACCATTTGTGCACCGATTACAGGAAGTTGAATTACGTCACCATCAAGAGCAAGTACCCCTTGCCAAAGATAGAGGATCTATTTGATCAGTTGACTGGAGCTCAGGTATTCTCAAAGATTGATCTTAGGATTGGTTATCACGAACTTAAGATTCGTGCAATGGATATTCCGAAGACCACCTTTAATACTCGCTATGGTTTATACGAGTATACGGTTATGTCTTTTGGATTAACCAATGCCCCTGCTTATTTCATGAATCTCATGAATCAGATCTTTATGAATTTCCTAGATAAGTTTGTCGTTGTGTTTATCGATGATATCCTTATCTACTCCAAGTCAGAAGAAGAGCATGAGCAACATCTGAAAATCATCCTAGAAACCCTGAGAGAGCATCGGTTGTATGCCAAGTTCAGCAAGTGTGAGTTTTGGCTGAAAGAAGTAGGATTCCTAGGACATATTGTGTCTGCCGGAGGAGTCTCTGTTGATCCCACCAAGATCAGAGATGTCAAAGCATGGGAAGCCCCAATCACTCAAACCCAAGTCTGTGCATTTCTCGGATTAGCGGGATATTATCGCAAGTTCGTCGAAGGATTCTCGAGCATCGCCAGACCCATGACCCAATTGCTAAAGAAGCACAAAAAGTTTGAATGGACTGACAAATGTGAAGCCAGTTTCCAAGAGCTGAAGAAGAGATTGATATCAGCCCCAATACTGATCATGTCAGATATCAAGAAGCCGTTTGATGTGTATTTTGATGCATCCAAGATTGGTCTCGGATGTGTATTGATGCAAGAAGGTAATGTCACCGCGTATATGTCTCGACAACTGAAGCAGCATGAGCAGAACTATCCGACCCATGATCTTGAGTTAGCAGCCATAGTTTTGGCATTGAAGACATGGCGTCACTATCTAATGGGTAATCGCTGTGAGATTTACTCAGATCACAAAAGCTTGAAGTATATTTTCACTCAGAAAGAGCTGAATATGAGGCAAAGGAGATGGATAGAGTTAATCAAGGATTATGACCTTGAAATTCACTATCACCCCGGCAAAGCAAATGTGGTAGCGGATGCTCTTAGCAGATTGCCTTGCAGGCTAAACACCATGATCAAGGAGAAGCAGCCAAGTTTGTATGAGGAGTTGGAGCAGTTTAGAACTAAGCTGGTTAGCAAAGGATTCTTAGCTAGTATTGAACTTCAACCCACATTAATCAGCCAAATCAAGGAAGCCCATAAGGGAAATGAAAGTATCGATGGAATCAAATGTCGTATTGGTACAGGAAAGGTACCTGGATTCACTGAAGACGAAGGAGTTTTGTGGTACAAAGGACGTATCTGTGTGCGAGCAGATTCGGAACTGAAGCAGGTTATCATGCAGGAAGCCCATGACATTATTTATTCTATCCACCCCGGAGGAATGAAGATGTATCAAGATTTGAAGGAGCAATTTTGGTGGCACAAGATGAAGAGATAAATCGGAAGCTACATCGCCAAGTGTGACATCTATCAAAGAGTCAAAGCAGAGCATCATAGACCCGTAGGACTGTTGCAACCTTTGCAGATTTCGGAATGGAAATGGGATTCCGTCGGAATGGACTTTATCACCAGATTGCCTACTTCTAGTAGGGGAAATGACTCAATCTAGGTCATCATTGATAGACTGTCCAAGGTAGGCACACTTGTTTAAATGTGTGCTTGCTTGTCCTTTTTGTTTGACGTGTTGGTCAATAATTGAACCAATGACCAGTTGTAAACTCCAGTTCATAGCTCCTGTCATATTAGTCAAATGAGTAGTTTGTCTTGTTTGGTGTATGCACTTGTTTTAGACTGCAATTATTGCTATCGCCACCAAATAGGGGGCTGCAAGATCATGTCTCCTCCAATGTAGCTGTCACACTCAAAGGGAGATGCAGTGATAGATTGAGAAAGAAAATTGAGGACTCTGCTATCAACTCGATTGTCAACTAAAATGCCGAATTTTCTTTCCCTTGAGTTGATAATATGTAATAATTTTAAGAAGTTTGCAGCTGATGTAATATCTAGATAACTCGCATAGGCCATGTAGGCGTTTAGTTGAAGCCGTCCACACATGGCGGTAGGTGGTACCAAAACTGCGCTAGCAAAGTTGATTTGGGGACAGTATCAGGCTTTGGTATTGGCATGTATTGTATTGGGCCGACGATGAACAGTAAAAGATGCCCGCTAATTATACACCTTTTATGATATTAGCATGGGCTTTAGGAAGGTCGAAACTATAAAAGACCGTAAACGTAATGGGCCGATCCATAGGTGGGAACTAGTAACAGTAACAGACCAGAATAGTAACAAGCCAGACAGTAGCATGCCAGAACAGAAACAGGCCAGAATAGTAACATGCCACAACAGTAACATGCCACATCAGTAAAAGGCAAGAAATTGTAAAAGGCCAGAACAGTAACAGGCTTGAGGATTAACATGCCAGAACAGTAGAAGGCGAAATAGTAAAGGGACACAATAGTAAAATACCACAACAGTTAAAGGCCAGAACCGTAACGAGCCAGAACAGTAACAAACCGAGAAATTAGAAGACAAGAATAGTAACAGGCTGACAAAATTTCCAGGCTAGAGTAGTACCATACCAGAACAGCAAAAGGCTACCTGTGGTCCTAAATAGTTGACGACCGTAAAAATAAAAGGCATGAACAGTAATGGACCTTCTAAAAGATGGGCCGTTAGTAGGTGGCCCAAGGCGGGCTGCAAGAACAGTGATGGGCCGACCATAGACCTTATCTGTACCAGACCGACTTGACACATGCTGTTAATGGGCGCACAGTGTTGGACCAACATGGGACTTCTGTAGGCTAAAACAGTATCGAGCTAAAAGTTCGCGGGCCGCAGCTGGCTGCATTAATGGGCCCATTTCAAGCAGTGCAGTACGAAATAGTAACTGGTTATCTTCTTATTGGGTTGTCCTCATGGGCAGGCCCACTTAATAATTAGTAGGCCTTGGATGGGCCAGGCTTCTACCATAGTTTCTATGACCGTTAATGGTGGTAACCAGTCGTTAATGGCAGTTGCATGACGTCGGCGCCATCAAGGCTGGTGAACATATCTACGACGGAACAAGTTTTTGTGGCCGAAGGGTGTGATCCACCACGGTTGGAAAAAACATGGTTGATTCATTTGTGATGGGCTTTTACCATGAAGGCCATCCATCGCAGAAGACTTTTAGCCATGAAAAACAGGCCTTTAACCACGAAAATCGTCCATTGTAAAAGCCAGCTTTTCTTGTAGTGAAGACCAAATGAGGTTTGAGGGAGAGGTTGTAACATTCCAAAACTCTAATCCAAGTGATCAAGATCCAAATCCTCAAATTTAGAGTTAACAAAAACTTTCCCATTTAAAAATATTAAAGCATTCATATGTGTGTTCATTTAATTTAGGAGTTGATTTGAATTTCCATGATTAAGTGATCCATTGCTTGTAAAATGATTCTTAGGTGAAATGAACATCATCTAGATCATTCCCAAACAAATCCCAAAGAAAAACAAATCAAAATGAATAAAATAACCAAATGGTCATTTGTGCCATTTTAATCAACATACCTACTTTGGCTATTCCAGAACTCAAAACCTAACAGAAACAAATATGGATCTTTGCACCCCTTGCTAGTAAATGTAATGATGTACCAAGGCCCACTTTGTGATCTACCAAAAACCTTCAAACACTAATTTTAAATGGCAACTGAAAATTGAATGTAGTTCATATGAGAAGATACCACTTTCTCAAAAACCACTCAAATGAACTACATTTCCAAATCCCAAGCAAACCTAGATGCTTAAGCATGAGATAAACCACTCCACCAAATTTCAGCCCAAAATTCAAATAAAAGTCTCTTGCGGCCATTGTGTCAAACAGGTGGCATGCACAATTTTTTTGCCTAACTAATACTATTTGGTGATCAATGCATTGTCGAATAATTGGGCAAATTTTGGTCCCCTGGTCTCCCCAGCTCTAACCAGCCCCTAACCAGCCTACCCATTGGATTAGAGCAGCAGTAGCGCACCGCCCATTTTTGGTCGCCGCCGGTCGAACGTGGACTGCTCGCAGCAGACTGCGCCGTGCCAAACCAGCATGCCCGCTAGCTCCGCCTAACCCTACCGCCACTCCCTGCCTCTTCCCCAAGCCCAGCCAGGCCCTAGACCACTCCCCAGCGCCGCCACCCATTCTCTCTACGAGCTTGCTAGAGCGCACCGGAGCGTGTTAGCCGCCAGCACGCCACCGACCGCCCTTCGACCCAATACCGTGCACACCGCTCCGCCTCGACCCCAGCACCCCGCCAGACATGGCCGTGAGCCGCCGCACGACCCACCGTCACAGAGCGCCGCGTCGAGCATCGCCTCTGTCTTCCAGAGCGCGGGACGCTCCCAACCAAACACCACCACCCCTAGCCACGCATTGAAGCCGTAGAGCACCGCAAGGAGGTAGGCCACCATCCGCCTATGCTGCCCATGCTGCTAGCCGCCTGTATCAGCATCACCGACGAGCTCACCATCGTGCCATTCGGTCCCCTCGTCGCCCTATGAAAGGAGCCCTCCCCAGCACAAACTACTCACACCATATGACTCCCCTCTCTCCATTGATCCTTCCCCACCTCTCGCTGGAGCCGCTCGAGCCATAGTTCGCCGGAATTGCACTATAGGAGCCCGTTGTAGAGGAGGAGAAGCTGTCATTGATTTCGTCCACCGCAGCCCCTGCCGCGACCTCGCATGAGCTCGCCGTTGTCCACCAGTTTGTTTGCCCGCCTTGCCGCAGTAGCTGGAGCCCTGGTACGTCCCCGGTAGACCCCCGCTGGCCGTTTAGGGTTCAGTCTCGCCGGCGACGAGTCCGTCGTTGACGACGACTGTGGAACGTTGATCTCTATTCTAATCGTAGCGCCCAGATCGTCCCATACCGTTTCGGGTTTTAAGTCTCGCTGACAAGTGGGACCAGCCTATTAGCCGCCCTCTGCGCCGTGGAGCGCCACTGGGCCGGCCCATTTTATTTCCCGCGCTAGCCCGTGAATTCAAATTTAGGTGTTTCTATTTTAGTTTTAACTCACTTCTGTCCCTTAGTTTAAAAATCAATTTAAGAAGATTTACTGAACCAAATTGAGTGATTCAAATTTTGTTAGAAAGCTACTCAAAAGATCTATCCAAGCCCATTGGATTTAATTCATTTAGAGTTAGAGATCTCTCGTAGTAAAAATAACAAGACAGAAGCTTTTACACATTCAAACATTTTTATAAAATCAACCATGATAGCTTTTGAGTTGATTCCAACTCTCAAAAATCACATTTAACCATACCTATCTAAATATGTAATAATATTAAGGTTTGCATGCAGCGAATTTGGACTAGTACCAAAATAATGCTATATAGGCATTTCTAGTCACTTTAAATCATTAAATAATGAACTTAAACCAAAGTAAATATGAACCGACCCTTATATCACATTCCCATCTGTTAGAATATGTGGTGATGACATGTGTCCACATGATCCCATATTTTAAGTGGAGAATATTAAATCTTAGTTATTTTCAATGAGTAGAAATTACTTTTCTTAATTAAAAAGAATGAAACTAGTTAATAAAACCTTGTGATGCTTATGATGACAATAGATCATCCAATGTGTGCCATAGAGTGCTAAGTAGACTAGTTAAGCATTGTTTGGTGATTGTGTACTCCGTATGTATTTATAGACGATAGTATCGACCAAGCTTTCGAGGAGGAGGAGTTCTACCAGGAAGAGGAGGAAGAAAACTTCAACCACTGCACTATCCAAGGCAAGCTATTGTTAGCAAGCTAGAATTAATCTAGATAACCTAAGCAAGATGCATTAGGCATGCTTTGGTTATACCCCTTTGACTATTTTACCTAACCCAAGTTTAGTTCCAAACTTTACCTTCTTTACTTTATCAAGGTCCTTTACTTGTTTTGAAGGTAGCATAAAGAGTATAAAACTTGACCTATCTAGATAACCTTAGATGTTATTTTATGGCATGAGATTGATCTTAGCATCCCACATTAGTGAACACTCTTAACTTAGTAGTTTAGAGCTAAACTAAAACTTGAGCCACTTTAGATGGGAATACTTGGTGAAAATGAATTGTGAAAACCTTGGAATGATGAGTCATTCTATTGAGATGTTTTGACATGTGTTGAGAAACACAAATGGTTTATGATGCTGAAAATGTTGAGGCATGAGCCTTAACCCTTTTACAAAACTGATGGTTGGATTCGGATGCGATACCATTCCAAATTTACCATACAACCACAATACCTGAATTAGGTAAGGCTTAGCCGGAAGTTTATATGCGTTAGTATTAGTTCCCTCAAGGGAGAGGTTTCAGCTGAGGCTACCTCTCAATGTTGTCCACCTATGCAGTGCCCAAGATGACAGATGGTCATGGTTGGAAGGCCATGCTCATAGGAGAGGTGCTTATACTAGGGTGTGTAAAGGAAAGGTTATATTTGTGTAAGACCTTATTTATGGTTTGTAATGGATGATGTACTATGATATCCAATCTATTATGTCTCGCAAAAATGGTAATCCTGGGATTGCGATGTATGACATAACAGGCATCTGGGATTAAAAATCCGGGTGTTGACAGAGGTCCCATATATGACGTGTAGTACCGAATCGATAGGTCAAGAGGGTATATGTAATTTTAGTATTATCATGTTGGAACCTTGCCTACGGACCCATCTGACGCAATGAGGTTGTAGTGGGGTTTAGGTCTTATCCAGGATGACGTAATCAGTGACGCATTCTGATGCTTTAACTTCTTTTGTGACCTAAGGAGGTCTACTTAGAGGAACTTTCCCAAGGTCACGAGGATCTGAATCCGAACCAGTTGATGAGGTCTTTCCATTAACTGTTGCTTCTCAGAGCTCTGTCTGTCGTGTGGGAATCTGTTCCGTCTAGCGAAATTGAAGGTGGTGATCATAATGAGATTCGTGTCCACAATGTCGACTGATGGGACATGACCTCGTGCGAGTGCCGAGAAGTTTCTTTATCTTCCAGGACACGACACCTCTTGAACTTCAATCTTTTCTCTTTAAAATGTTATTAGTACGGTGTCGTTGCCCTCAGGTAAGACCTCCCTCCTTTTCCCCTTGAAAGAGATCTCTCCTCCTTCCACCATGGTTGGCAACAAGTATTACTCATGCTGCCGCAAGACCCCACAATCCCGCCGGAGTGAGGCAGGGGAACCTAGACCTCCGGCCAGAGATCTTGCAACCATGGAACCCATGGCGAGGGCAATGACTCCCCGAGGTTCCGTAGGAGTTTCCTGTCTAGGCGGTCCTTCTGCAATCCAGGTCCAACAAACTTGCTTGAGGGGTTCCATTCCCTCGAGGTTGCAAGGTAACCATTTCTTGATCCTTATTTTCCAAACTCTTCTCTTTTCTATACTCCTTAACCATTTCCTTTCCACGGTAGGCCATCTCGATCCGTTCCTCGCCCCGATGAACTCCTTGAGAAATGCATCTCAACCATTGTCGAAACCCAACCGAGTAAGCGATGAACTATCAACTCCTCGTGCTCCCCCTCTGCCCGTGATGTGCGGGTGAAGAAGCTAGAGTTCACCTTGCTCACATCCTAGCAATCCATGGCACTTTGGGATTATAGCAAGAGGATCTCAAAATGTTCTGTACTGGCTCTGCTAATGAAGAATCCCTATGGTGCGAGGTCCATAGGATCCATGTCGGACCAATAAGGGAGAAGGAAGGCATGTCGCTCCTAAAGGAATCCTTCCTAAATGCTCTGGTCAAGAGGAATGAGATGTGTTGGCGGGTGTGACCAAGAAATGTTGGCTTTTACAACAAACAGTTTTCATGGATGAAGGCCCGTTTTTCATGGTGCAAAAGTCTTCTGCGACAGATGGCCTCCATGGTAAAAGCCCCGACACCAAATAATATACCATGGTTTTTTCCGCCCGTGATGGATCGCACCCTTCAACCATAGAAAAGAGTGTCGTGGTACATCAATTTCGCTGACCCGCTGACTGCTGATGTCATGCAAAATGCCACATGGCAAATGCCGTTAACAGCTGGTTACCACCATTAACGGTCACCAAATCATGGTGGAAGCCAAGGCGTGAGAACCATTAAGTGGACTGGTGATACGTTGCAAACGTATCTATAATTTTTGATGTTCCATGCTTGTTTTATATCTACTTATGTTTTGTCCACACTTTGGAGTATTTCTACACATTTTCTGGGACTAACCTATTAACAAGATGACACAGTGCCAGTTGCCTATTTTCTGCTATTTTAGGTTCCATGAAAGCCAGAAAATGAATATTCTCGGAATTGGACGGGACAAAAGCCAAAGTCAATATTTCACTGAGGGGGACACGGATCCAGAATACGAGACGGAGAGGGGCCAGGGGCCGGCCACACCACCTGGCCCATGCCAGGGGGTGATGTGGCCGCCTAGGGCACCCCCTCGGCCTCCCCTTTCGCCTAAAAGAAGCCTCCGATACAGAAACCCTAAGTACCCGATCAAAATTCCACGAAAGAGTCTATAGCCGCCATCATCTCCATCCCTTGATCCTGAGGGATCTGAATCTCTTCTCGGTACCCTGCCAGAGGGGAGAGATCACCCTGGAGGCCTTCTTCATCACCACGACTGCCTCCGGTGTGATGCGTGAGTAGTTCATCCCTAGACTATGGGTCCATGTAGTATCTATATGGTTGGTTCTTCTCCTTTGTGCTACCATGTTTAGATCTTGTGAGCTCCGTTCATGATCAAGATCATCTATTTGTAATCTACATGTTGTGTTTGCGGGGATCCGATGGTTATTGAGATGCTATTTTAGATTGATTATTGATTCTATCATTTCTTTGTTATTTGTGATCTTGCATTCTCTCCTTGTTAGTAGCTATCTTGGCCGAGTAAATGCTAGCAACTCCAAGAGGGAGTATTTATGCTCGATAGTGGGTTCATGCCTCTAGTAATCTGGGGAAGTGATAGAAATCTCTAAGGTACTAGATGTGTTGTTGCTACTAGGGAGAAAACAGCAATCCTTTGTTCATAGAACAATCATATTGTTTACTTTACACACAATGCTTAATGCAATTATCTGTTGCTTGCAACTTAATACTAGAGGGGGTTCGGATGATCACCTAAAGGTGGATTATTAGTCATAGATGCAGTTGGATTACGGTCTATGTATAATGTTGTAATTCCCAATCAAATATCATAGGAGTCAAGATGATTAGTATATGCATGTATTCTTTCTTGGTGTCTGTCAATTGCCCCACTGTAATTTGTTCACCCAACATGTCATCTATCTTAAGGAGAATCACCACTAGTGAACTATGGACCCCGGTCCTTTCTTTTACCATCAATCTACAATCTACTATTTACTATTTTCTGTTTACTTTCTGCAAGCAATTACTATCTTCCACACAATACGTTTAATCCTTTATTTTCAGCAAGACCGGTGAGATTGACAACCTCACTGTAAGTTGGGGGCAAAGTTCTGTGGTTGTGTTGTGCAGGATTCCAAGTTGGAAACAACACCTTGGAGGTTTTTCCTTGCTCCTACTGGTTCGATAACCATGGTTTCATAACTAAGGTAAAGCTTGTTGCTGTACTCATCATACCTTCCTCTTGGGGTTCCCCAATGAGCTCAACATATTGAGTAAGCAATACTTTTTCTGGCGCCGTTGTCGGGGAGTCAAGGACATCTTCACAAGGGGAGTCCCTCATAACCAATCTCTTTACTTTGTTATTTTTTTGCTTAGTTTATTTCTGCTTTGTTTGCTTGTTTCTTTATCAAAAACACAAAAAAAATAGTTGTACTAGTTTGCTTGTTTATATTAAAAACACAAAAAATGACTACTCTTGAAAACACTAAGTTGTGTGACTTCACTAGCACCAACAACAATGATTTCATGTGCACACCTATTGCTCCACCTGTTCCTGAAGCTACTTTCTTTGAAATTAAACCTGCTTTACTCAATCTTGTTATGAGAGAACAATTTTCTGGAATTGGTACTGAAGATGCTGTTGCTCATCTTAATAACTTTGTTGAGCTTTTTGAGATGCAAAAACATAGGGATATAGATGGGGATATTATTAAGCTTAAATTGTTTCCTTTCCCTTTGAGAGGAAAAGCTAAAGAATGGTTGCAATGCCTAACTAGAAATAGTATTGATTCATGGACTAAATGCAAAGATGCTTTCATTGGAAAATACTATCCTCCTGCTAAGATTATATCTATGAGAAGTGAAATAATGAAATTTAAACAATCTGATAATGAACATGTTGCTCAAGCTTGGGAAAGAATGAAATCTTTGGTAAAGAATTGTCCCACTCATGGACCGACTGCTTGGATGATTATCCAAACCTTTTATGCAGGACTAAATTATTCTTCACGAAATCTACTGGATTCTGCTGCTGGAGGTACCTTTATGACCATTAGTTTGGGTGTTGTAACAAAGCTTCTGGATAATATGATGGTTAACTATTCTGAATGGCACACTAAAAGAGCTCCACAAGGTAAGAAGGTAAATTCTGTTGAAGAAACCTCCTCCTTGAGTGATAAAATAGTTGTTATTATGTCTATGCTTGTTAATGGGAAAGATCATATTGATCCAAATCATGTTCCCTTAGCCTCTTTGGTTTCTCAAGAAGAGCAAGTTGATGTGAACTTCATAAGAAATAATAATTTTAGCAACAATGCCTACATGAACAATTTTGGTAATAATAATTATAGGCCTCATCCTCCTAATAATACTTATGGTTATCATGGTAAACCTAGAATACCTAATGAAGAAAGAATATCAGAAGTTGAAAGAGCCACTAAAAACTTCATGCAAATGCAATATGAACAAAATAAATTATTTACTAAAACTATGGAGGAACAATCTACTATTTTGAAAAATATTAGTCATCAACTTGAGAGTTTAAATAGGGAAATTCCTAGTTTACAATTAAAACTTTCTAATGCTGAAAGGAATATATCATCTTTGTCTGAAGCACAATCCTCTTTGATTAATAAAATGGCTGCTAAACCAGAAACCATTGAAAATCCCTTTGCTGCTACTAATGCCATACAAGTTAGAATTGATGAAAATGATAGACTATTAGCTGAATTGCATGCTAAGTGGGAAAGAGAAGATAAAATTGCTAGAAATATTAGTATTTATACTATCACTACCTGTCGTGGAAATGTCCACGGCAGTCGCTGCCATAGGCAACGATTGAGTGTTTCGTGAGGAAGAGTTGGCCATCATCTCATGCGATGTAGATGGCGGATGCACATGGTTTTACCCAGGTTCCCCGAGGGTAAATACCTACTCCTGCTAGATTAGATTATGAGAGAGCGAGTTACAAGGGTGGCGAGCTCATGCTAAGCGGCTGAAGTCGCTTGAAGGGGTGTATGATGGAACGTAAGTCTCTAAGGTACCCTAGGGAGGTTTATATATGAAGCACCTTGCTAGGGTTTACAAGCTGCCTCCGAACAAGATAAGGATCCGGGGGCCTTTGACCTAATCCGACTGGGCTTCACACGCTTGGCTTCCAACCAAATGATGGGCCTTTCCTTTCTTCAGAGTCCAGTCGCTGTCCTTCAGGCGCACTTGCAGGCCTTTCGGCTCACTCGAAACATACTGCTGAGCATACCCCTTTGGCATATCCCCATCAGTAGTCCCCGAGGCCATCGTTGACGTAGGCGTGGGCGTCCTTTTGGTGTTCGAAGTAGGCAAGCCTAATTTGGGCGCTCAGTCAAATCAGCGATGGACTTTATTGGAACCAAGGAGAATTTCCCCATAGCCCCATCCGTCACTTCAGTAAGCATCACTGCCGTCTAGTCGTCGTTTCGACGAGAAGAGAGACTGGCGGGTGGCGAGTAAACCAATAGGAGTTGGACCATCAGACCTGGTCAAACTATCTGTCGAAATTTCCAATGGTAACTTCGGCGCAATTACCGTGAGTAACGGCTATCCCGATTTTGGCGGGTGAAGTTTCCCATATAAGGGGAGTGATGGATCAGCTTCGCGATCCTGCTCCGCACTCTTCATCCTTCCTCATATGCTCTTCCTTTCTGCTTCCTCCCGACTTACTCTCCCCGCGTCGCACGATCCCACTTCTCACTCGATGGCGCCTCCCAAAGGCTCATGGGGGAAATCCAAGTGCACCACGGCCCAGCTGAGATCCTTTGAGGAAGCCGGGGTGCTCCGCAAGGGGAATTGGCGGGTTCCCCCCTCCTCCGAGACCGAGCCGAAACCGCGACCCAGCGAGATCATTTGCTTCACCAGCCATCTTGAGAGGGGCTTAGGGTTCCCTACTTCGCTCTTCTTCTGCCGCTTCTGCGTGTACTACGCGATCAAGCCCTCAGATCTTGGTCCACACAACATCGAGCAGCTGGCGATCTTCGTTGCCTTCTGCGAATGCTACCTCGGCTGCAAGCCATATTTCCCGCTGTGGCTGGAGCTCTTCCACGGCCGCATCGGGCGCGAGGCATCGAGCGGCTTGATGCTGGCCGCAGGCGGGGTCACCTTCCAGTTGAAGCCAAAGGCCAACTTTGTCAAGCTCCTCCTGCCGAAGAAGGCTGCCAGCGAGTGGAAGAAAAGTTGGTTCTACGTCAAGGAAGCTACTCCCTCCGGCGAGGTCTCTCTTCCTGAATTCGTCGCCGAGAGGAGCGAGCCCCGTCGACTGGAGCCGAAGAAGCTCCCTAAAGATCAGCGGATGGCCGTCGTGGAAATGATGGATCAGATCCAGAAGCTGAAGGACCAGGGGTTGATTCCAATCAACCTCTACAATTGCTGACTCGGGCGGTGCCTGGTTCCGCTGGCGGCTCGTCCACACTGGATGTACGAGTATAGCGGGAAGCATGATCCATCCTGAACTAGCAAGGAGTCATGGGAGGCCGAGGACTACAAGGCCGTCCTGAAGAAGATTACCGACATGGAGTTCACGGGCGCGGCGGTCGGGGTCGCCCCGTATACTCCCGTGAAGAACGAAGCCCCCACAATGAGTTCTCTTTCCAATCGCTACGTTCGTACCTCAATTTCAGTCTTTTCTCTTGGCGTGTCTTGACTCGCGGAGGTTCTCAGCTTTTTCAGGTATTGGAGGGTTGGCTCCCTCCTCTTGACGAAGAAGTTCCCCAAGAACTGGAGGAAGATTCCGAGGGGGATCATTCCGACAGCGACGGGGAAGAAGAAGAGGTCCCTCCCCCCGCGCCTATGGCTCGCAGGACCCAAATGCAGAAGCAACGAGAGGTCTAAGCGAGCCGTAGCCTGGACGAGTTCGAAGAAGGCGATAAGGTCACCCAGGAGCAAACGTCTCGGCGCACTGCTACGCCGTCGCAGCCCCCACGTCGGCCTAAGTCGCCGGCAAAGAGGCCTCCATCACCGGCCAGGTTGTCAGTGGTGTTCGAGTCGGATGATGACTCCGACGACAAAGGGTCTCCCGAAGTATCGCACAAGCCCCCAAGGGACGCAGTCCCGACGAAGGGGTCGGGGGGCGAGGACACGGAGGTGGTGGTAGAGGATCCCCTGGCGACGATCGCGCCTATGATCTCGGGGGTTCCAAGCCAAGAAGCAACCGAGGCGACAGCGCCCAAGTCGCCACAGTCGTCGAAGGCGGCGGCGTCGGAGTCGGAGATCCCGGCGACCGCAGCTTCATCGTCAAGGAAGCCCTTGGTTTCGTGGGCTTCAGACGTCTTCGAGAGGAGGCTCAGCCGCAAGCTGGGTCCCGAGTTGGACAAACCCGCCCTACCGGGCTTCGTGTTCTTCCAGTCGCCAAGTAAGTTGTGCTTCCTCGTCCCAATTTGCCTTGCTTCTTTCATGTCGTGGTTGTGCTGAATGGAAGAGCTCGTGCAGGTCGGGGGCTAAGAAGATTGGTCACCCTTCAGTTGCCAAGATTCCGCCAGCCACTGGCGCGGGAGAGGGCGATCTGCCCAAGAAGAGGAAGGCCTCTGAGGATGTCACAGCTGCTGAAGTCGCGAAGAAGCAGAAGGGGGGCGCCGACGACGCTGCGACCGGGGGAAGCGCCACGGAGCCAGCTGCTGTGCCACTCGTCAAAGAGGGGGCGGCGATGCGATCAGAGCCAGCACTAGCTGCGTCCGTGCTGGAGGCGCCGGTCCCGGCGGCCCGCGCCCCTGGCAGGGCGTCGGCGACGTTCCCTCGCTTTATGGCGAGGGGGTTTCTGGGTGTTACGGATGCGCAGTCTCCGCAGAGTCCGGAAATCATGGACGTGGAGATTGGGGCCCGCCGCGGACGTACCTCCTTCACGGTCCCGTCGACTAATGATGCTGAACTTCACAAGATGCTTGGCGCTGCTATTCAGGTATGTCCAGTCCTTGAATTCCTAGTCGCTGAATTTCAATGACTAGGAATTGTTTTTATTTTCCTATCTTCTCTAGTCCCCGAGTTCCTAGTCGTTGACTTTCAGCGGCTGGGAACTGGATTTCAGCGATTGGGAACTGGGTTTACTTTTCCTTCTAATGCTTAGCTAGGCTCGTTGTTTTTCAGGGGTTACAACAGGAGTCGACTGATCGGCAGGCTGCACAAGAGCGCCTGGAGCGTGACTTGCGCGAGGCGCAGGAGGTGAACCGGCAGCATCAGGAGAGGATCAGTGAGTGTTTGACGTTGTTCTTCTTTACTTGGCATGAGCTGGTTGTGTGTAATACTCTGATATCTCCACTTTCAGATGGTTTCCCGGCTGAGGTCTCCAAGGCCCATGAGGGGTATGTCCCACTCGCCGAACTGGACGCGGCGAATGGGCGAGTGGCCTCCCTGGTCAAGGAGTTGGAGGAGGCTAAGGCGGCCTCAATTTCTTCGGAGGAACGGGCGAAGGCTGCCGTCGCCGCGGCTGAAGAGGAACGCAAGGCCACGGACTCCATCATCGTGGGGCTGCATAACGAGCAGACCGCCTTGGAGAAGCACGTCAAGGAGAATTGCCGCAAGCTCCTTGGTGAGTCTCTGTCTTTGCTTTAGTCTTTTGTCGGGTCCCCGCTTTGGGGGTTTCATTGTTTCACTAACATCTGACTTTGCAGCTGTGGTTGCCCAAAGCGACCCGGTGGTGCAGACTTACACCGCCTCGCAGTGCGTAACTACCATGGTGAATGCAGCCATGGCCTCGGCGTTGTCTGTCCAGGCGGCTCTTCAGGGCATGTCTCCCACTGAAGTCATCCCTGGGGGGCTCATGGAGGTGTGGCGCTATCTGGAGGAGGTGCCCGCGATTGTGGAGTGGATGACGCGCTCGGCATTCAGACGCGGGGCCGCCACGGCATTGAGCTTGGGTCTCGTGCATTTCCCCGACGACTTCGATCTTGACGATGTCACGAGTGGCTATCCCTCCGCGACCGGCATGGTGGAGATGTCGGAGGTGCTGAAGCTGACCGCGAAGGCCACTCCTTATGCCGATCGTGTCTTGGCGATGGGGGATCTGCTGTCGTACCAGGAGACGGTGTTGGCGCCTGGCGACCCCGAGCTAGAGCACCACGACATGAAGTCGGAGAAGCCCTTCCGGTCGTCATTGGCGAAGTCGCTGACCACGTACCCAACGAACCCGTGGCAGCCCTTTGTGCGCGTCAAGGGTGGTGGCGCTTCTTCTTCATGAGGGCCTGTGGAGTAAGCAAATGTAAGAGTTGTAATGGATGCCAAGTGGCGAACGCTGTATGACATTTTTGTAATGTATGTCACGGGGACTTGGTTGACTCGTGTTATGATTTAAGGAACTGTTTTGTTCAACAATTTGAGCGAGTCCCCGAGCGTGTCCGCCCTTTAATGGGGGTGTAACTCGATTGTGTATTTCTGTGTGTTTGATTTGTTTACGCGTTTGTTTTTATCCCTCGCGTCTTCTGAGTGGCAAGTCCCCGAGCGCGAGTGGGGCTGATTTGTGAGCGAGTCCCCGAGCGCGGGTAGGGTTTGCTTATGAGCGAGTCCCTGAGCGTTGTGCCCGACCGTATTGGTCGTGATCCTGTTGCAGGTTGTGAATGCGTTGTTTGTAACGCGTCTCCTCCCCTGGCCCGGAGAGCGCCGCCATGCAGCCCTAGGCAGCTCTCTTACTTGGTGTGTTCCCGAGCCGCGTGGGGTTCCCGTTTTGCGGAGTCCCCGTGTGTGGTACTTAACCGTTCGAGTCGCTTTTCTCGAGGGTGGGAGGGACATGGCGCTGTGGGAAGCGTGTATCGGACGTCTTGGCCCGGTGGGCCAGTCGGGCTAGGCGACTCCAATGGCGGCTCCAGGTTGGTGTTTTTCGTGGACGACACAAGGCCCGAATACTTCCGGTGCCCTTGTGCCGCACTACTTTGCCGTGCCAGTCGCTCGACCAGAGGTTGACTTCCATGAATAGCGTATTGCTTGCATGTACGAGTGCGAGTGGCACAAGAATATGGCGAGTGGGCACAATTTGTGCGATCCGAATGAATTTCATTTATATATTCCGATAGAGTACAATGTGTGGTTCTAAGTATAGAACTTTATGAGGAGGTTTACATTCCATGGCCTCCCCACCTCCAACTGGCCATCACCCCGTATGTCGATGAGGTAGTAGGCGTCGTTGCCGAGGACTCGGCCTATGGCGAATGGCCCCTCCCATGGGGGGGAGAGCTTGTGCATGCGCTTCTTGTCTTGGTCCAGTCGTAGGACCAGGTCGCCTTCCTGGAAGGTGCGAGTTCGCACTCGGCGGCTGTGATAGCAGCGAAGTCCTTGCTGGTATATGGCGGTGCGGGAGCGAGCCAGTCGCGGTTTCGCTGTTGATCGACGCTGTCTTGGCAGGCGGTCTTGTTGGCCGCCTCGACGTAGTTGGCGACTCGAGGGGAGTCGTGCTCCAGGTCTGTTGGCATTACGGCCTCGGCGCCATACACCATGAAGAAAGGTGTGAATCCGGTTGATCGGTTGACGGAGGTGCGGCTCCCCCATATCACAGAGGGGAGCTCGTCGACCCAGCATCCTGGGGTGCGCTCGAGGGGCACCTACAGTCGCGGCTTGAGCCCGTGGAGGATGCTCTGATTGGCGCGCTCTGCTTGGTCGTTTGACTCCGGGTGAGCGACTGATGCGAGGTCGGGTCGTATGTCGTGCTCCTCACAGAATTCCGCCATGGCCCCCTTGGCGAAGTTGGTGCCGTTGTCTGTTATGATGTTGTGCGGGTAGCCGTACCGGTAGATGAGTTCGCGGAGGAACTTGGTAGCCGTCTTGCCCTCGCACTTCTAGATCGGCTTGGCCTCCACCCATTTGGTGAACTTGTCGACTGCGACCAGGAGGTGGGTGAAGCCAGATGGGACCTTCTTGAACGGGCCTACCATGTCCATGCCCCATACGGCGAATGGCCACGTGATGGGGATTGTCTTGAGTGCCGAACCAGGAAGGTGCGTCTGGTTGGCGTACTTCTGCCATCCGACGCATCTTTGGACGACGTTGGTGGCATCAGCGTGTGCGGTGAGCCAGTAGAAACCGTGCCGCATGGCCTTGGCGACTAGCGACTTGGCGCCAGCGTGATGGCCGCAGTCGCCGGCGTGAATGTCCTGGAGGATCTTGCGGCCTTCCTCTGGCTATACGCAGCGCTTGAACACGCCAGTCACGCTGCACTTGTGGAGCTTGCCATTAATGATGACGAAGGATTTGCAGCGGCGCACGATCATTCGCGCCTCTGTCTTGTTGCTCGGTAGGAGTTTGTGTTCCAGGAAGGCGACGTATGGCACTGTCCAGTCGCTAGGTTCCACAACCATGGCGACTAAGGCCGGTTCTAGTTGCAGTGGGATCCCGACGTCGATCTCCTTCGGTGGGTTGACGGAGGGTTTGTGGATGATGTCGAGGAAGACGCCTACTGGTGGCGCCTGTCGAGTCGATCCGATGCGGGAAAGGGTGTCTGCCTCCTCGTTTTTACGCCTATCGATCCACTCGACGGAATAGTCGTCGAAGTGTCCTCCCAATTGGTCGACGGCTTGGCGGTACGCTATCATTGTTGGGGAAACAGCATCGCACGTCCCGGCCACTTGGCCGGCGACTAGGTCAGAGTCGCCATAGCATCATAGGCAGTTGATGTTCATCTCCTTGGAGGCTCTCATGCCGTGGAGGAGGGCCTCGTATTCCGCCATGTTGTTGGTGCAGGGTTTGAAGTTGAGGTGGAGCACGTAGCGGAGCTTATCTCCTTTGGGGGAGGTCAGTATGACCCTGGCCCCCGCACCGTCGGCGTTTTTGGAGCCGTCGAAGTGGAGCGACTAGTAGTGGAGGTATGGGAGCTTCTCTGGCTGCTGTGCTTCTTCCCAGTCTGCAAGGAAATCGGCCAGGGCTTGTGTCTTGATCGCTTTTCGGGGCTCGTACTTGATGTTGTGGACACCGATCTCGACGGCCCACTTGGCGACTCGCCCTGTTGCCTCGCGATTGCGTATGATGCCCTGCAGGGGCACGGAGGAGACCACCGTGATTGGGTGCTCCTGGAAGTAGTGTGGGAGCCGCCGCTGTGCTCGGAATACCGCGTACACCAGTTTTTGGTATTGCGGGTAGCGCTGTCGTGAGTCCGTTAGGACTTCGCTGATGTAGTATATGGGGCGCTGTTTGGGGTGCTCCTTTCCCTCTTCTGGTCATTCGACGACCATCACGGCGCTGACGACTCGATTGGAGGCCGCGACGTAGACGAGCATTGGCTCTTTGTCGAGTGGAGGGACGAGTAGTGGTGCCACGAGTAGCACTTTTTTGAGTGCTTTGAGTGCATCGTCGGCCTCCGCATCCCATTGGAACATTGGGTTCTTGCGCATCAGGCGGTAGAGGGGCATTGCGTTCTCGCCTAGTCGGGGGATGAAGCGACTGAGAGCCGCGACTCGCCCTGCCAACTTTTGAACGTCGCGTAGGCACTTGGGTTTCCCGAGTCACGCGATGGTGTCGATCTTGGTGGGTTGGCTTCAATGCCTCGCTTGGAGACTACGTACCCCAGAAGTTGTCCGGTGGGTACACCGAAGGTGCATTTTCCAGGGTTCAGCTTGATGTTGTACCTCCGCAGATTTGCAAAGGTTTCTGCTAGGTCGGCGAGCAGATCGTCCTAGCGGGTGGATTTTACCACCATGTCGTCGATGTAGACATGAATGTTGCGGCCAATTTGGCTCGCTAGACACTCTTGCATGCACCTCTGGTATGTGGCACCTGCGTTCTTGAGGCCAAACGTCATGGCTGTGTAGCAGAATGCGCCGAATGGCATGATGAATACCGTCTTCTCCTCGTCTTCGACCGCCATCTTGATTTGGTTGTAACCAGAGTAAGCATCGAGAAAACACAGCGACTCTGATCCCGCGGTCTAATCGATGATCTGATCGATGCGCGGTAGGACGAACTCCTCCTTTGGGCAGGCGCTGTTGAGATTGGTGTAGTCGATACACATTCTCCAGGTGTTGTTCTTTTTGAGAACCAGGACTGGGTTTGCCAGCCACTTGGAGTACTTGATTGGCCGGATGAAGCCTGCGGCTAGCAGGCGCTTGACTTCCTCGGCGATGGCTCGACGGCGCTCTTCATTGAAGGGCCGTAGCGACTGCTTTACTGGTCGCACTTTGGGGTCTGCATTAAGTTTGTGCTCAGCGAGTTCCCTCGAGACACCTGGAATGTCAGATGGCTTCCATGCGAAGATGTCGCGGTTCTCACGGAGGAACCCGATGAGCGCGCTTTCCTATGCGGGGCTCATGTGCGCCCCGATGGTGACTGTCTGGCTGGAGTCGCCTGGGACAAGCTCGACGGTGCGGGTGTGCGTGGTCGCCTCGAACGCGGAGTTCGCGGCGATCGGTTTCTTCAAGATGGTGGGATCGTCTTTGTTGATGTTGCCCGCGTATTTCGTGAGCTCCTCCGCGTGGTCAGTCTCCGTGGCGATGATGGCGTCGGCGAGTTCGGCACCTTTTTCCTCGCATTCCACGACCATATCGGGGTCGCCGTGGACGGTGATGATGCCGCTCGGCCCGGGGAGCTTCATCATGTTGTAGGCATAGTGTAGGGTCGCCATGAACTTTGCGAATGCCTGGCGGCCCAGGACACAGTGGTAGGGACTGCGGAAGTTTACCAGCTCGAAGACGATTCTCTCCGTGCGGTAGTTTGCCGGGGTGCCAAAGGTGACTGGCAGCGTCACCTTCCCGATCGGGTACGCCTTTCGACCGGGGAAGATGCCGTGGAAGGTCGTCAGTGTTGGCTCGATGGCTTTTTCTGGGAGCTGGAGCCTTTTGAAGGTGTCGAGGTACAGGATGTTGATGGAGCTCCCACCGTCCATCAGTGTCTTGGGCAGCCAGTAGTCGGCCACCTTTGGCCTGACCACTAGGGCGACTTCATACGGATATTCGATTCTTGGCGCTTGGTCCTGGCAACTCCAGGTGATGCTCTGCTCGGACCAGTTTAGGAAGCGGGGTATGTCGACTTGCATCACCGCATTGACGGCGACCGCGCGGGCGAGTACCTTCTTCTCACGCTTGGTGCCGAGCCCAGTGAAGGTATGTAGCGACCCGACGGCGGTTCTGATGCCGCTGCCATTCCCGTTGTCCCGTGGTTGGTTGTTGTTGGGGTCCTCCCTTGCACATCTTGCCTTCTCGATTTCTTTGAGAGAGTGGCAGTCGGCGGTGGTGTGGGTGGCTGGTTTTCCCTCCCTGCTGTGGTAGATGCAGGGCTGATTGAGCAGGGCGGCAGGGTCAAATTTCGGCCTCGTCGCGTTGTTGGCGCGGTAGTTTCCTCCGTCGCAGCGGTAGTTCTTGGAGTCGCGTTGGTCGTAGCCGGCATTGGCGACAGAGTCGACTCCCCCGTCAGTCCGGCGCTTGCCGGTGATGCGGGTGTTGCTGTAGCGCATGTTGCGTAGGCCCCGCTATCGTGGATGCTAGTGCGCTGTCTTCCTCCCGACTCGTCGTCGGAGTCTTGGTTGGGGTCCTCCTCCGCGTAGCTCTTGGCGATCTCGAGGAGGTCGGGGATGTTATCGAGCGTCCGGTAGACCCTCTTGATCTTGGCGACCAGAGGTTCATACCGGCACGCTTTCTTGAAGCAGTGTATCGCCGTGTCTGGGTGGATGCCGGAGGCGTTTATCCACAGCTCTTGCCACCTTTGGATCCACCGGCAGGTCGACTCGCGTTGTCCCTAGATGCATCGCTCCAGGTCCTCGATGTTGGTGGCGCGAGTGTAGGAGCCCTCGAAGTGCCTGACGAAGGCGTCCCGCATCTCTTCCCAGGTAACGATGCTGTCGACGGGTAGCGTGTTGATCCATTGCCGGGTCGCGCCCTCAATCATCAGGGGGAGGTAGTGACCGGCGAGCAGGTCGGTGTGGCCTGCGATCCCCATTGCCATGAGGTATGTGTCCAGCCAAACGGCGGGGTCGTACGTCGGGTCATACTTCTCCATCTCCTTCGGAGCCTTGAAGTTGGCGGGGTATTTTTCCCCGCGGATCATGGGTCCAAAGCATTGCGGCCCGACTCGGCTGAGCGAGCCTCTTGGCTCCGGGTCGCTGCGGTTGGCGAGGGTGTGTTGCAGGTCGTAAGGTTGGCGCGACCGCCATGCCTGATTGCTGATGATGTGCGTTCGGGCATCGAGGGGTTGCCTGTTTGCGGCGACGGTGTTGTTCGTAGGTCACAGCTCGTTGGTCAACAACGCGGGGTTGGCGGCCCGTGGTTGGTTCGCCAGGGGTTGGGATGGTGGGCAAACTATTGCGTTAGCCATGGTAGGGTGGCCGCTTGATGCCTCCATGCTTGCTGACGAGCGGGAATACATCCGCCCCCACGGGTCGACTCCCGCGGCCTGTTGCTCGACGGCCCTGACAAGTAGGGCCTTGGCGTACTAGATCTGTAGTGTGCCGTCGCCTTGGACATCAAGGTTGGCGATCGCGGCATTAGCCGCGACGATGTTGTCCATTAGGGTGGAGTATAGTGGTAGCCCGTTGGCGTCCTGGGCTTGAGGTGAGATGATGATTCGTGGTTGGTCTGGTGGGGGCGCACGGCCCATGGGTGGTGGAGGGGCCCCAGTCGCCGGTGCTCCAGGTGGTGGTCTCGCGGGGTTGCCTCCTCTCGGCGGCGCGTTCTCGCCGTGTTCACGCTCGGCGGCGCGTGTGGGGTCGCCCTCGTCATTGAAATTCAGGACACGGCCCTGAACATCGGGGTTCAGGCGGGTCCTGATGCGGCGCTGGTGATAGAGTGACAGCTCCTTCGCCGTCTCTCGTTCGAGGCGGTATTTCTCGCGCTCGGCGAGTTCGTTGCATTGCGCCTCCTGGAGCCGCATGCAGGCTTGTTCCACCTCCGTGGCCGTCGCGGTCGGTGGGATCGGCGTGGAGAATGGATCTGGCGGGGTGGTCGTGCTACCCGCCATGTAGATCGCGTTGAAGCGATTGGATCTGGCGCAAAAATCCTCGGGGGATTTCGAGCCGGAGTCATAGTCGAAGATCCCCAGGATGGAGGGATCCTCGAAATCCTCGAGGTTGGAGACTCGCGTGATGGAGTCCCCCCGTGATGCGGCGGTGATGGATCCATTGACCGATGCAGGGGTCGTGGAGTCGGCGTCGTTGTTTAGGGCGTCGTCGTTGGTGGCAGCGTCGGTCTCGACCCCGTCGCTAGCGGCCGAGTCGTACTTGGTGACGAGGCCCCTGATGGAGCGGACCTGCTCCTCCGAAAGCAGATCGCGGTGTGGAGGCGACCCGCCGATGATCATCGTCGCGGCTGGACCGACCGCGCCGGTAAAGCCGACGAAGAGGTTGATGGAGCCGATCGGCATCACCGCGGCGTACGTGACCGGGCGCGACGCCGAGATGTAGCTGCTGGGCAGGATCTGCAAGATCCCGCCGATGGCGATCATGCGGCCGGTGGCGAGCGGCCGCTCGATCGGCGAATAGGGTCTCGCCGCAGAACTCAGGCCAGTCCCGCTATGCCCCACGGTGGGCGGCACTGTCGTGGAAATGGCCACGGCAGTCACTGCCATAGGCAGCGATTGAGTGTTTCGTGAGGAAGAGTTGGCGGCCATCTGCGGTGCGAGATGGGGGCGGATGCACATGGGTTTACCCAGGTTTGCCCCCCCCCCCGAGGGTAAAGACCTACTCCTGCTAGATTAGATTATGAGAGAGCGAGTTACAAGGGTGGCGAGCTAAGCGGACGAGAAAGCTTGAAGGGGTGTATGATGGAACGTAAGTCTCTAAGGTACCCTAGGGAGGTTTATATATGAAGCACCTCGCTAGGGTTTACAAGCTGCCTCCAAACAAGATAAGGATCCGGGGGCCTTTGACCTAATCCGACTAGGCTTCTGCTACGCTTCTGGGCTTCCAGTCGCCAGTCGATGGGCCTTTCCTTTCTTCAGAGTACAGTCGCTGTCCTTTAGGCGCACCTGCAGGCCTTTCGGCTCACTCGAAATGTACTGCTGAGCATACCCCCTTTGGCATATCCCCATCACTACCACTAATGTTGAAGCTAGTAAACCCAATGGAACCTTTTCTAATAAAAATGCTGGAATTCTTTGAAATATGGGAAACAATAGCTCTACTACTTTAGATAATAATTATGATTTTGATCTTGATGGTTGCAATATCTCTGAAGTAATTATGTTCCTACAAAAGCTTGCTAAAAGTCCCAATGCTAGTGCTATGAATATGGCCTTTACAAAACACATTACTGATGCTCTCATAAAAAATAAAGAAGAAAAGATGAAACATAAAGCTTCTATTCCTATGAAATTAGAAGATGGTTGGGAACCCATCATTAATATGAAAGTGAACGATTTTGATCTCAAAGCTTTATGTGATTTTGATAGTAGTGTTTCTATTATGCCTAGAAAGATTTATGAAATGCTTGATTTGCCACCATTAGAAGATTGTTATTTAAATGTCCCACTTGATGATAATGCTAAAAAGAAACTCATGGGGAGTATTAATGATGTGCTTATTATGGTTAACAATGCCTATGTCCCCGTTGATTTCTATGTTTTGGATGTTGAATGCAATGCTTCTTGTCCTATTACTTTGGGAAGACCTTTTCTTAGAAATGTTGGTGCCATTATTGATATGAAAGAAGGCACCATTAAATATCAACTCCCACTCAAGGAAGGTATAGAACACTTCCCTAAGAAGAGAGATAAGATTCCTTTTGCCTCTCCTATTAAAACAAAATTTTCTCTTAATGCTTCTTCATGTGAAAATACTTGATTCCTTTCTTGCTTCTTATGCCTAACTTAAAGGCGTTAAAGAAAAGTACTTATTGGGAGATAACCCAAATGTTTTAGTTGAGTCTTGGAAGTTATTGCTTCAGTAATAACCTCTCCTTATCATTTTTCTGTGGTTTTTGTGCCAAGAGTAACCTCTAATGAGAGAGAAGTAATGCTTGGGAAAGTTGCTGCCCCGAAATAGATTTTTGTGCTTCGCTGTAAAAATTTGTGAAAAATCTCTGTACGTCGTTTTGAGCTGTAATGTTTTGTGCTTCTGACCCAGGTTGTTATACAACTTTTGTTAGTTTAACACTTTTCGATTTGAGAAACAGAAGGTCTTCGAAAAAATTGGTTTTTACCTGCTGGTCTGTTTTGTCAGATTTCTGCCATTATTTGCATTTGCTTCTTGTTGATTCCTTTTTGGGTTCTTTTGGGGGAAATTGAGATTTTTGAGGGAAGTGATACAGTAGCTTGTGTTTTAATGGAAGTTTTACTTTTGTTGGAACTGAACCAAAATACTTATTATCTTGAGTACACTAATGTTGCTAATGAAGATTGTGTGAAGTTTTGTATGAAGGAAAATTTTCAAGTGTAGGGAAAGAATGATGAAATGAGATGAAGAATGGACTAAAGCTCAAACTTAGGGATGCCACCCGTGTCACCCCAAGAAATATCCAGGAAGTACAAGCGTCAATGCCTGGGGATGCCCAAGGCATCCCCTTCTTCATCAATAAAAATTTCAGGTTTCTTCCAAACACTTCATTTTTTATTGTTTCATGCACAATTGTGTTGTTCTTGGAGCGCCTTTGTTTTGTTTTGGTTTTCGTTTGCTTAGTTTGCTTGAATAAATTGGTTGGACCCCCTCATTCATAAATTAGTTTTCAAATAAGATTGATTTGGATCGGAAAAGAGTAGGAAAGTTCATGCTTAAGTGGTAAAAAGAGTTTGTTTTTGACTGTGGCCTATGCTTTGTCATGTCATGCTTGATATTGTTTTGGCTTTATGCTTAGTGATTTTTTTTATAGCATGACATGTTATAAACAATTGAGATTTCTTAATGTGCCTTGAAAGAATCATGCGTTGTTTTAGCATATTAAAGCATAGTATTGTGGTATTCTCCGTTGATGCTTTATTTGGGTTGACTTGGCGCATGCTCACACCATGTTAAGACTATCCCAAGTCACCATAGCCTCTATGATCCTTTAGTTTTCAACTTGCAATATCACTTTATGCTTTAATTAATGATGTTTTGTCGCTTTGCATGATTATGGCCATTATTGCTCTCTTAGTTGGTCGCTCCCAGTCTTTTGCTAGCCTCCATAACCAAGTATGAGTTCCACTCATGGATCCAAATCCAAATAAAACCAAGTTATTCAAAAGAGTCCACCATACCTACCTATTAGCATTTGCTATTTCCAAGTATATTAATGTTTTTATCTACCTTCTGAATTAAACTTGTTATTAGAAAATTAGTGATTAAAGCTCTCACGAACTTGATGGCACACTTTACTTTTATTGCCCTTGATAAACTTGAACCATTGTGTCATCTATGTTGTATATGCTTGCACTTATACGTTGGGAATTAGCAGAACCATGTTGTCATGGGGAACGCTTTCAACATTGTACCCAGTTGATATCATGCTCTTTTGTTTATGGATGTCGTCGGTGTGAAATGAAAGAGGAGCTTGTATGTCCATGGAGTTATGTATGTGTGTTAGAGAAACGCTTGGGCTGCTGGTCTAATCCATGCCTAATCATGGTGGAAACCTGCAGCGTAACCATAATGAGCAATCTATGAAGCATTCTTCTTATAAAATATAGATTGATATTGAGAAAAAAAGAGATGAGAAAAGAGGAAAGAGAGAAAAAAGCACCATTTTCCCATGGTAAATAAGAAGATTGCTGAGATGCTTATTGCCAGCTTGCCTTGTCATTTTGATATGGGGATTCTTCCGTATCATCGGGCAAGGGGTACCCCGTTGGCGGTTCTCTATGATACACATGTACTTACTATGACAAGAACTTACCGGTAACTAAACTTGAGTAGCATGATGAGCGGCCCTCGTATTCAAGGGACATGAGATTGCCAACTTATACTTTGTCAAGCATATACTCCATAGTTTGTTCACTTTAACCTTAATCACTTCAAGATGCTTATGATAGGGGCAATGAGAGCTGAAAGGCAATAAGTACCATAATTTTTGGAAGCTCTTTATGAGACTTGAATCCCTGCTTCCTTCTATGAAGGCCTTTCTTTTACTTTTATGTTGAGTCTCCATCTTCTATCTTTATGCACCTATTGAGAGAGCATAGTAGCCATTCTTAGTTTAATGTGCATTGTTCCAAGACTTGTTGATTGATGCATAACTTTGATATTGCTTGTTCTTAAACTATTTGTATCTAGTGACCCTTATGAACTTTGAAGGTGTCCTATGCATTTATGTTTTGCTACACTATGAGGGACAAGCTGAATACCATTCTCATTATGTTTTCTTTATGTGAACAAACAAGCGTCTTGCAAAGCATTGTTATTCATGAATCTTTTGTTTGTACCTTTTCATGTTACAACATAGTTGCTATGTCTAATCGTTAGAACTATATCTTTCATGTCTATGTTAAAGTACTATGATCCCATCTATCAATGTTCTACAAATACTTTGATCAAGCTTATGATGGTGCATGTCACTTAAAAAATTATTCTTTCTTTTTATCACTTACTTAATCGAGGACAAGCAGGAGTTAAGCTTGGGGATGTTGATACGTTGCAAATGTATCTATAATTTTTGATGTTCCATGCTTGTTTTATATCTACTTTCTTATGTTTTGTCCACACTTTGGAGTATTTCTACACATTTTCTAGGACTAACCTATTAACAAGATGCCACAGTGCCAGTTGCATGTTTTCTACTGTTTTTGGTTCCAGGGAAGCCAGAAAATGAATATTCTTAGAATTGGACGGGACAAAAGCCAAAGTCAATATTTCACCGAGGGGCACACGGAGCCAGAATACGAGACGGGGAGGGGCAAGGGCCGGCCACACCACCTGGCCGTGCGGCCAGGCCTGGACCGCGCCAAGGGGTGGTGCGGCCTCCTAGGGAACCCCCTCGGCCTCCCGTTTCACCTATAAGAAGCCTCCGATACAAAAACCCTAAGTACCCGATCAAAATTCCACGAAAAAGTCTGTAGCCACCGTCATCTCCATCCCTAGATCGGGAGGGATCTGAAGCTCTTCCCAGCACCCTATCGGAGGGGAGAGATCACCCTAGAGGCCTTCTTCATCACCATGACTCTCTCCAGTGTGATGCGTGAGTAGTACATCCCTGGACTACGTGTCCATGTAGTAGCTAGATGGTTGGTTCTTCTCCTTTGTGCTACCATGTTTAGATCTTGTGAGTTCCGTTCATGATCAAGATCATCTATTTGTAATCTACATGTTGTGTTTGCGGGGATCCGATGGATATTGACATGCTATTTTAGATTTATTATTGATTCTATCATGTCTTTGTTATTTGTGATCTTGCATGCTCTCTGTTGTTAGTAGCTATCTTGGGCGAGTAGATGCTAGCAACTCTAAGAGGGAGTATTTATGCTCGATAGTTGGTTCATGCCTCTAGTAATCTAGGGAAGTGACAGAAATCTCTAAGGTACTAGATGTGTTGTTGATACTAGGGAGAAAACAACAATCCTTTGTTCATAGAACAATCGTATTGTTTACTTTACACACAATGCTTAATGCAATTATCTGTTGCTTGCAACTTGGGTTCGAATGATAACCTGAAGTTGGATTACGGTCTATCTATAATGTTGTAATGCCCAATAAAATCTCATAGGAGTCAAGATGATTAGTATATGCATGTATGCTTTCTCGGTGTCTGTCAATTGCCCCACTGTAATTTGTTCACCCAACATGTCATGTATCTTTAGGAGAATCACCACTAGTGAACTATGGACCCCGATCCTTTCTTTCAACATCAATCTACAATCTACTATTTACTATTTTCTGTTTACTTTCTGCAAGCAATTACTGTCTTCCACACAATACGTTTAATCCTTTGTTTTCAGCAAGACCGGTGAGATTGACAACCTCACTGTAAGTTGGCGGCAAAGTTCTGTGATTGTGTTGTGTAGGATTCCAAGTTGGAAACAACACCTTGGAGGTGTTTCCTTGATCCTACTGTTTCGATAACCTTGGTTTCATAACTGAGGGAAAACTTGTTGATGTACTCATCATACCTTCCTCTTGGGGTTCCCCAACAAGCTCAACATATTGAGTAAGCAACCGTCCCATCAGACAAGCCCAATAAGAAGAAGCCTATTACTGTTACGACCTACTTCGTAGCCCATGCTGATTGATGGGTCCCATCACTTCGTAGCCCAGTTGCGGCTTGTTAACTTTCTGGTTTGTTACTGCTTCGGCCTGCATAAGGCCCAGCTTGGTCCACCACCATGTGGCCCATTTGAGGCATGGGCGACGTCAGTCTAGAACTATTAAAGCCTGCTTTAGGCCCAACACTGTTCATAAAGCCCATGGTCTACCACTCACCATAGGCCCATTAGCGAGAAGGTCTATTACTGTTCTGGCCTTTTACTATTCGAGTCTACCATACGTAGGCCTCCCACTAACGGCCCATATGTGAGAAATTCCGATACTGTTCTGGCCTTCTACTGTTATGGCATTTCACAATTCAGGCATTTTACTGTTCTGGCCCATAAGGATGTAGGCTTTTTAACGCATTGTGGTCTGCTATGGTTCTGCCATTCACTGTTCTGTGTTTTTTCACGTGTGGCCCATTACTGTTCGGGCCTTTTACTGTTTAATCCTTTCACTATTCAGGCCCATAAGGATGTCAGGCCTTTTTCCGCTTTGCGGTCTGCTATGATTCTAGCCATTTACTGTTCATTGAGCCCATTCGTGGTGTCCCATTTGGCCTTTTGCACGCGATGCCCATTACTATTACTGACTTCTATTGTTTTGGTGTTTCTGAGGCCCACACCAATCACAACAATAAAAAAAGGTGCATATGGACCATCAGCAAGCATCATTTACTATTCATCATCGATCGAGTACATTACGGTTAATACCAAAGCCCAATCGGCCCAATTATGGTACCTCCTACCACCAGGTGGGGATACGTCAACTAAATGCCTACATGGCCTATGCAATTTACCTAGATATTACATGAGCTGCAAACTTCTTAAATTATTACGTATCATCAACAAACTGAAGGGTAAGAAAATTCAGCATTTCAATTGCCAATCGAGATTTAGTGCATGGGTAGTAGAGTCCCCGCTTTGCTTTCTCTACATATCTATCAACAATAGCTCCCTTTGAGTGTGACAGCTACAGTGGAAAACGACCTTGAGACATGATCTTGCAACCCCCTCTTTGGTAGTGATAGTAACAATTGCAGTCTGAAACTAAATAATAATAAGTTAATACAACAAACAAGGATAGCAAACAAACAACCATCATCATTATCAAATAATTCTACAACAAACAAGGCAAACAAACTACCCATTTGAACTAGAGTTTACTATAGGTCCATGGTCTAATTAAACAAAACAGGACAAGCAAGCAAGCATTAAACAACTGTGCCTTCCGTGAAAAGAGGAACCAAACATTGTGTGTGTGGCTTATAATTAAAAAAATATGAAATCGCTAGGTCATTTCAGCAAATATGGAGGCAGTTGCCAGATAGAAAATATAATGGCATCATACCTGAACTTGTAGAGCAGGGAATGCAAACCACCCATGAAGAACACAATAGAGGACAATTATGTAGTTTCTAAGGACAAAACAGAACGAGATACAAAATACAAAGGCATTGCTTGTGAACTTGTAAAACAAGCTTTGCAAACCAACATGTTCAGTGTTCCATGTTTGAGCTCTATGCAAAATAAGATAAAATAGTTAGTGTTGGGGGGATACCCCCAGGTAGGGTCATGCCGGGGTATAAAGGCCGAGTTAGCCGAGGTTCGGCAAGGCCAAAGCGGATGTTGGCCGGGTCACCTCAAGGCAGGCCGAATCACGGGGTAACCCGGACCCGGGGGCGTTCACCTAACTAAGGCTCAACCGACTTAAGCAGTAAGTCGGAAATGCATGTTTAACTTGTATGCAGGAACGGGTGTGGCCGGATCAACTATGATCCGGGTCACATCTAGCTTCTAGGAGAAGGAAGGAATCTCGTTGGTCAAACGAAGCCCCGGTACACACTGCCTGAGCGAAGCAGACAAGGGCAGGACCACCGAGGCGTGGCCGACAAGGGTGACAATGCCCATGTCGGCTGACGCGGGCGCCTCAGAGGATCACGTAGCCTCTGCATGTGTGACGCGAGGGAAAAGTAACCCAGTCAGCTTACTACTTTGGGAGATGGCATATTCTTAGGAATATGCCTCCACGTATGCCCTAAGTGGAGACCTAGCCCCCCCCCCTATATAAGGAGGGCTAGGGCTTCTATAGAGGGGGTTCCAATTTTTCTGATTTGGCAAGGGTTTTAAGTGTGATCTGTGAGTGAGAGTAAGAGAGCTCCTTCTTCCTCCTCTTGCCAATACAGCTCTAGGAGCACTTGTAACCTTGGAGGCAAAGCAAATATAAACTTCTGCGTGGAGAATCACTTCACTATCCCTCCCTGGATTCCCCTAGCGTGTATTAGTCCCCACCTTTAGCCTATCCATGGCATCTGCCGTGACACCACCACGACAGTTGGCGCCCACCGTGGGGCAAGTAGCGCTAGCAGGGGTGAAGATCCGGACGGGAAACTTCATCGCCACCGGAGAACGCATCGTCTCCAGGCTCGTTTAGCGCTTTGGGGCGATGAAATTTCGTCAGCGACAATGTTGGCTGCTTCGGCACGCGCCCTCTTCCGTGCAACGGCCTCTTCGTCAAGCTCAGCGCGCACAAGGTCTACGTTGATGTGGATGTGTCATGTGTTCATCTGCGACACATCGTCGAGGCAGGGGAGCCTCCCCTCACCGTGGTTCGTGGGGCGCGTATCACTCGCTCCCCGGTCCGTGCAAAGGTGATGATGACTACGCCTGGTGCAGGCGCAAGCAAGGATCCGGCGCCAGATCCGGAGGTAACACCTAAGGCACTAAGGAAAGGTAGAGGTCCTCCACTAGAGAGGCCAGAAAATGTGCTGAGGGAAGCGATGGATATCTTGGCAAACCCTATAGTAGCAGCGGTAGATCCGGCTCAAGCACAGGCCGAGCTAGAGGAAACTAGGCAGAAAATTCTAGAGGGAGTGAAAACGATTGCTGCGGCTCAGCAATCGTTGAAGATGACGCTGCGTGAGTACGCAAAGGCAAACAAAGTAGATGCTGTAAAAGTGAAGGGGAGAAATCTCATGAGTGAAATGAACAAAGAAGGTAATACTCGGATTGAGGAGTTAGAAAACTGTTTATCCGTGGGGCTGCCGAAGTACAGTACCCTGGCGAAAAACCTTAGAGCAGCGGATGCAGCTGCATTCGAGCTAGAGGGTCTGACGGGTGAAGCCCGTCAGAGACAGCAAGATCGGGTCAATGAGTTGGTTCGGATCACAAACATGCAAAATGAGGAACTGCTCAGGGCAAACCCGGAGAGAGCTGGGGCCTCCAAGATCGTTCACTCGGCGGTAGGTAACCCGGAGAAATCCGCTAGAGCCGCATCGTCTCCTCATGGTGGTCCAAGGACAGAGGAGGTAGTAACCTCGGCCAGGAGAAACAAGCAGATTGTTCCGTATGACCCGACAAGGGTAGGAAAGGCAAAAGAGGTACAAAGAAATGATGGTCGACGGAGTGTAAGCCGAGGTGAAGCTGGCCGAGGTAACCGTGACCAAGGCAATGCCGGTCAAGGAAACGCTGTTAACGGCAATGCCGGACAGCGCAAATCTATAGGACAACCGCATCAGCGGAATATACCAAGGCAAGAGCAAAGTGCCGGCCGAGGTATGCAACAGAGAGATGCTCCACGAGAGCGAGACCGGTACAACGATGGAGATTCAGAAATGGTAAATGCAGGATACCCAAGGCCGGACTATCATGTGATAGGGTCGAGATTGGGAAGCAGGGATTTGATGCCGGATGATGCCAGGTTGAAACTGGATTGACTGTATAGGTCGGAGCAGATTGAAAGTCAAGGTCCTCTAGGTCCTGCGTGTTTTGGACCCCGGATCATGAAAGAGCCACCGATACCTAACTTCCAGTTACCCAGAGGCACGAAGACGTATGACGGCAGCACTAAGCCAGAGGATTGGTTGATAAATTATGCTACAGCTGTGAAAATTGCCATAGGCAACTTGAGGTGGGTTGTACGATACGTACCCCAGATGTTGGAGGGCCCGACAAGGGTATGGCTGAACAAATTTCCGCCCGGAAGCATTAACTACTGGATAGATTTTGAAGAGATGTTCATTAGCAATTTCTCGAGTATGTATCAGAGGACGAATAGGCCACATACGCTAGCTATGTGCAAGCAAAGACCGAATGAGACGGATCAAGAGTTTTTAACCCGGTGGTGTACCGTGAGAAACTCATGTGAGGGCATGATAGAATCATAGGCCATAGTGTGGTTTGCACAGGGATGCAGATATGCAAGCGAACTGTGGCAAAAGTTACAAAGGAAGATGCCCACCACGTTGGCAGAGATGATCCGGATTGCTGATTCGTATGCTCTAGGAGATCCGACTCAACCTAGGCTTGTGTCAAACGAGTCAAACGATGAGTATTACCAGAGAGATGGAGCCGAATCATCCTGGAGGAATGACTACAGAGGAAAAAGAAGAGATGATAAACCGGATCATTGATACAGTTCGCAACAAGTTGCAGCTGTGAATCAAGATCAGCCCGGAGCAGGGGGCAGTCAACACCAGAAAACTGGAGGGAAATGGACTCCGAGAAGCGATGGCAAGAAACCTTGGACGCCAGAACAAAAGAAACAGTGGCAAGAAAGGAAGGACCGTCCGAGGTACACCTATGAGTCGATGTTGGATCAGCCGTGTAAGTTTCACACGCCAAATCCGAGTAACCCAGCGGGTCATACAACGAGGCAGTGTGAGTGGATGCGCAAGATTGAACAAGGTGGTTCGGGGAATGCTCAGGCACCCCAGAATGATCAGCCTCGGCAGGAGTTACCCCGGCAGCAATTGCTCTCCGGAGCGAACACGCAATAGCTAATGTTGCCTCCCCCTCCGCCGAGGTATGACAACAATGAGAGAAGGGATGCAGTGCATCGGGTGGAAAATCAGCACCAGCCGGATCAGAGGTACCCCGGAAATGAGGGGAGAAATGAGTACGGAGAGCATCACCAGAGCTATTGTGTGTTCACAACTGAGGAAACAGATAGAAAAAGCTTGCAGCGCCGACATATGGAGGTGAATGCAGTAATGCCTGCAGTGACAAGGTATATGCCTTGGTCTGACCAAGAAATCATTTGGAGCATCAAGGATCACCCCAAGCTTATGCCAAGCCCAGGTTCGCATGCGTTGGTGCTGGATCCGACATTCATTGGGCCCAGCATTAATGTAAGGTTCTCAGAGGTACTGATCAACAATGGCAGCAGTATTAACATCATGTATGCAGACACAATGTGCAAGTTTGGTATCTCGGAAAACTTGTTGCAGGCCACGAGGACAACTTTCCATGGCATTATGCCCGGCATTTCTTGTGAGCCAATAGGCAAGGTCCGGGTTGACGTATTGTTCGGCACGAGAGATAACTGCCGAACTGAAAATCTGGAGTTCGAGGTGGTGAACTTGGAAAGTGCGTATCACGCGTTACTCGGAAGACCAGCGCTGAAGAAGTTCATGGCAAGCTGTCACATAAGTTACTTGAAGATTAAATTGCCCGGGCCAAACGGAGTGATTACCATTGCTGGGGATTTCCGACGTTCCATGGAGTGTGCGTCGGCCGGGTCTAACTTAGCCGAATCACTCGTGATTGCGCAGGAGAAAAGGAAAATTCAAGAGGTGGCGGCATTGGCTCAGTCCGCGCAGCAGTATATGCCGGCGCTGAGTAACCCGCATGGAAGTGTCTCCTTCCAGGCCACGAAAGATACCAAGAAGATTCCCGTTGATGATATGTTCCCGGAGCGCATCGTAACAATTGGTGCCGGACTAAGCGACAAATAGGAAAGCGAGCTTGTCAGCTTCCTCCGTGAGAATCGGGACATTTTTGCTTGGTCTACACAGGACTTGCAAGGTGTTCCGAGGGAGCTGGCCGAGCACTCTTTAAACGTGAGACCCGGAGCTAAGCCGGTGAAGCAACCTCTCCGGCGCTTCGCCGAAGATAGGAGGAAAGTCATTAGGGATGAGATAGCTCGGTTACTAGCTGCAGGATTTATCATGGAGGTTCTTTACCCGGATTGGCTGTCTAATCCAGTGCTGGTGGAAAAGAAGAAGGATGATCCGAATGTGGCGGTGGTTTGGCGAATGTGTATCGATTACACGAACCTGAACAAGGCGTGTCCGAAAGATCCATTTCCACTTCCAAGGATAGATCAGGTCATAGACTCAACTGCTAGATGTGAACTGTTGTCATTCATTGATGCATATTCTGGTTTCCACCAGATACCTCTGAATCCGGATGATCAAATAAAGACTGCATTTATTACCCCGTATGGGGCTTATTGCTATCGCACCATGCCGTTTGGTTTACGTAATGCAGGGGCAACGTACCAAAGATGTATGCAAAAATGTTTGCATGACCAATTGGCCAAAATGTTCAAGTGTACGTGGACGATGTGGTTATCAAGACCAAGGAAAGCAAAACGCTCCTTGACGATATCAGGCAAACTTTTGCGAACCTAAGAAGGTTCCGGATGAAACTTAAGCCGGAAAAATGTACCTTCGGTGTGCCGGCTGGAAAATTGCTCGGTTTTCTTGTTTCCAACCGAGGTATCGAGGTTAATCCAACTAAATTCTGGGCCATCGAACGAATGGAACTGCCGAAGTGTCTTAATGATGTCCAGAAGTTCACGGGTTGCCTGGCATCGCTAAGTCGGTTTGTATGTCGGTTGGGAGAAAAGGCATTGCCTCTTTACCAGCTCATGAAAAAGTCGGATAAGTTCGTTTGGACCCCACGGGCCAATGAAGCTTTTGCCCACTTGAAGAAGATGTTAGCCACTGCACCAGTGTTAGCCTCTCCACTATCAAAGGAGCTAATGTTGCTCTATATAGCCACAACCAACCAAGTTGTAAGTGCAGTGATAGTGGTGGAGAGCGACGAAGAGGGTAAGTCGGTGCAGAGGCTAGTGTATTACCTAAGCAAGGTGTTATCAGCCTCAAAGCAAAACTATCCACACTACCAAAAGGTGGCATATGGCGTGTACATGGCCGCTAAGAAGCTGAAGCACTACTTTGAGGAACATCCTATCAAGGTCGTGTGTGAGGCCCCCATTTCCGAAATAATGAGTAACAAGGACGCAAGTGGCAGAATTGCAAAATGGGCAATTGAACTAGCTCCTTATGCGCCACAATATGACAGAAGAGAGGCAATCAAATCTCATGCTGTGGCGGACTTTTTTGTGGACTGGGCCGAGGTACAATACGAACCACCATTACCAGATCCAAACTATTGGCGGATGCACTTTGACGGATCAAAAACGAAAACCGGGCTAGGTGTCGGAGTTGTACTTACCTCGCCAAAGAAGGACCGGCTAAAATATGTGCTGCAAATCCATATCGCGGCATCAAACAATGTCGCCGAGTATGAAGCACTTGTGCACGGGCTCAAGGTAGCAAAAGAGATTGGTATACGTCGGATCATATGCTTTGGCGACTCGGATTTGGTGGTACAGCAAGTGTCAGGACTGTGGGACGCCCTTGATCCAAACATGGCACTGTACAGATTTCATATACAGAAGATATCTGGTTATTTTGAGGGATGCGAATTTCACCATGTACCCGGGGGGGGGGGGAATGAGGCTGCCGACATGCTGTCAAAGCTCGGGTCAACCCGACAAGCAATTCCACCAGGTGTAGCATTAGAGAACCTCAGGAAACCATCTATCAGGCCATCCCCAGAAACCGACTTGATCTACGTCCCGGAAGATACAGAATTCGGAGTTGTGCCCATGGACATTAACATGGGAGGTGGCGTGCGAAACCCGGTGACTGCCTCGGCGAACCCGGGGACTGCTTCGCGAGACCCGGGGACTGCTCAGCCTGATCCGGTTGCAGTTATGCCGGTGGATCTAATGGAAATTGATGAGGAGGTGTTCCCTGTGCGAGCGATACCAGCTTGGGCACTACCTATATTTCAATTCCTGAAAGATGGAACGTTACCCACTGAGGAAGTGTTGTCCAGGCAAACATAGAGGAGGGCAAAGGCGTACACGATCATTAATTCCGAGCTATACAAAAGGAGTGTAACCAATGTCCTCCAGCGATGCGTTGACCCGAAAGAAGGGCTTGACATCCTCCGAGATATACATCAAGGGGAGTGTGGGCATCATGCCTCGTCCCGAGCCTTGGTAGCAAAAGCTTTCCGTCATGGATTCTACTGGCCAAGTGCCTTAGAGCAAGCAGAAGATCTGGTGAAAAATGCAATGGTTGTCAGAGGTACACTACCAAGACACATATGCCAATGTCGGAACTCAAGACCATACCAATTACATGGCCATTTGCCGTATGGTGCTTGGATATGGTTGGCCCGTTCAAACCAGCATGGGGAAATATGACTCACATTTTGGTCATGGTGGACAAGTTTACGAAGTGGATCGAAGTAAAGCCTATAAGTAAATGTGATGGGGCTACGGCCATAACGTTTCTCAAGGATATAATCTTGAGGTACGGTTACCCACACAGTATCATAACTGATAATGGCACAAATTTTGCGGAAGGAGCATTCACGTGTTTCTGTCGGAATAAGAAGATCCGACTCGACGTAGCCTCGGTAGCCCACCCCGCATCAAACGGACAAGTGGAAAGATCCAACGGATTAGTATTATCCGGGATAAAACCCCGGCTCATTGAGCCGCTGCAAAGATCAGCGAGGTGCTGGATAGAAGAACTACCAGCGGTACTGTGGAGTTTAAGAACAACTCTGAATCGATCAACAGGCTATACGCTATTTTTTCTGGTATATGGGGCAGAAGTTGTATTACCAGCCGACATAGAGCATGATTCTCCTAGGGTCACCCAATACAAAGAAGCCGAAGTTCAAGAAGCCCAGCAAAATGATGTTGATCTGCTGGAAGAAGCGACAGAACTGGCATTGTCCAGATCTGCCATATATCAGCATGCTATCATAGCCGGAAAGTAAGCCCCCGAGTCTTTCAGGAAGGCGATCTGGTGCTCCAGTTGGTACAACATACTGTCGGCATGCATAAATTATCTCCCCCATGGGAAGGGCCATTCATCGTGAGCAAAGCATTGCACAATGACTCTTATTATCTTATAGATGCAAAGCCATAGGAAAAGAACAAGGCGGACAGGTCCGGCGAGGAATCTAAGCGCCCATGGAATGTAGCTCTACTTCGTCCTTTCTACACTTAACAAAGAAGTGTATGTATCCGAGTCTTCTCGTATGTCGGTATGTATGCCGACAATGAGCTTATTAATGAAATGTTGGCACCTCGAGCAGTAACTCAGGGACTGCCTTAATAAGATTTGTTGTTTTTTGTGCGTTAGATGGAATAAGTTGTTCTACTTAAACCGGATTAGTAATGTGTGAGCACCAAGAACCCAACTCTTCGACCTGCTGCTGTCCAACAAGAATTGGCTTCATGGCAAGCAAGAGAACAAGTCTGGAATTGCCTAGCACACCAAAAAAGACTAAGGAAAAGAACTTAATCGAGCCGACATTTGTTTTTCGGACTAACCTTGTATTTACTTTTAAATTACTATGCTGCTTTATTTTTGAGCTAAGTCTAAAAGTTTCCTAGTATTGTTAAGACAATTTTTTGAAGCTCGGATTCGTAAGTCGTAAAACCGAATCAAGGTAGACACGAACCGAGCCAGAAGATTGGACGAACAAGAAAAAGAAACTCGGGGACTACGCCCAAGTTACTCCGGCATAAGAACTTAGTAACAAAATATCACAGGTGTATTGGATACAATCCCACCCGGCATACCGGGGATCTGATAAATTTACAAGTTTTTTTCGCTCAAGGAGCAGCAGGAGGAGGGAGTTCAGCGTCATCTTCGCCGTCTTCAATATCCGAGGCATCGCCCTCTCCATCATCGTCCGAGCCATCTTCATCGCTCTCAACCTCTTCGTCCCCAACGGCTTCAAGGAAGCTCGGTCCCTCAGCCCACTCATGAATAGGAGCGTACTCGATGAGGCTATGGGCGCAAGCCTGGCGCCGAGCTACCCACTCCGGGTTGTTGGTCCATCTGGATCCTGTGCGCCGGCGTGTCAGGAGGTTGAGATCGATCTTCTCATACCACGTGAGTATGTGGTGAAGGACAGTATCAGCCGCAGCACGTCCAGTGGACTCCCTCCAGAGGTCGAGCTAGGTCTCGGTTTCCATCAGCTTCTCAACAAGAGTTGCGGTTGTCTCCGGAGTGTCTTCTCCAGGCCAGAACATGTTGAAGATTCGGACTGCAACGTCGAGGATGTCCTTGCCATAATTCTTGATGAGCTCCACGTGAGATGACAAGCTGACCAACAGGTCCTCCATGTCATAGGGAATCTCTTCACCGTCAAGAGCGGCGGGAGTACCCCTTTCTCGGCGGAAGTTCGCAACTGCTACACTCGCAATAGCAGTGCCCTCTGGAAATTTGCCTGAAAACAAGGCAAAGGAAGAAGCTGAAGAAAAGACATATGAAGTAACCCGGAGAAGTATGTCAGATAAGGGAAAGGAACTTACGTGATATATGGCTAAGGATCCAGGTCAACTCCCTGATGCAATCATCACGCCTCCTGCGAAGCTGCACAAGCTCAGCATTCGCCGACCCAAGCTGGATGTCAGACTCCTTGAGTAGATCCTGGTCCTTGGCGATCTAGAGATTGAGGCGTTCGTGCTCTTCTGTGTAATCTTGGCCAACTTTCTGGAGTTCGGACTGGTGCTGAGCTTTCATTCTCTCCATCTTGGCCCTAAGCCTAGCGATCTCGTCGTCCTTGGTCCGGAGGAGGGCGAGCTCATCATCTTTCTTCTTAAGCTTGGCTTGGTGCTGCCCTGCTTGTTCGAGAAAATGCAGCATCATGTCAGGCACGGGCACACTATCTTCAAGAGATGCTGAAATAGCATGTTGACCCGGCAGAGCCGAGGTATGAATGTTTGCCGAGCCAAGAAGAAAAGAAGATGGAAAGCAAAGCAGGGTCGGACAAAAAGGACTTACCCTTGATCTGCTCCAGGTTCTTTCGCATAATCTTGTTTTCAGCCTCCACCCCAGCTACAGAAACCGAATAATGAGATTAGTTCGGCAAAGGAAGATGAAGGAAAACGGAGAAGCGCCAAGGGAGAAATTTACCCCTTTTCTCGTGCTCCGCAAGAAGTGCAGCTTGCTTTGCGTGTAGCATCTTGCGGGTATCCAGCAGACATTGGAATTCAGCACTCCGGCGATTGGTGGTCACCTGAAAAGAGTACAAAAACATACATTAGCTTGGTGCACAATTGAAGTGTACAAAATCCGGGCCAAGCGGAACTTAACCCGGCTCTAGGTGTGTGCATATTCGAAGTGTACAAGATCCGGGCCAAGTGGAACTTAACCCGGCTCTAGGTGTGTGCATATTCGAAGTGTACAAGATCCGGGCCAGGTGGAACTTAACCCGGCTCTAGGTGTGTGACATATTCGAAGTGTACAAGATCCGGGTCAAGTGGAACTTAAGCCGGATCTAGGTGGGTGCATATTCAAAGTGTACAAGATCCGGGCCAAGTGGAACTTAACCCGGCTCTAGGTGTGTGCATATTCGAAGTGTACAAGATCCAGGCCAAGTGGAACTTAACCCGACTCTAGGTGTGTGCATATTCGAAGTGTACAAGATCCGGGCCAAGTGGAACTTAACCCGGCTCTAGGTGTGTGCATATTCGAAGTGTACAAGATCCGGGCCAAGTGTAACTTAACCGGCTCTAGGTGTGTGCATATTCGAAGTGTACAAGATCCGGGCCAAGCGGAACTTAACCCGGCTCTAGGCGTGTGCATATTCGAAGTGTACAAGATCCGGGCCCAGCGGAACTTAACCCGGCTCTAGGCGTGTGCATATTCGAAATGTACAAGATCCGGGCCAAGTGGAACTTAACCCGGCTCTAGGTGTGTGCATATTAGAAGTTTACAAGATCTGGGCCAAGTGGAACTTAACCCGGCTCTAGGTATGTGCATATTCGAAGCTATCACGGGATTACGTTAGTTTTCTAAGGAGCATCCGGCCGAGTAACAAGTTACTCCCCCGAAGGCTCGGGGACTAATGGTTATTATCTACAGCATCTAAAGGGGAAGTGACGTACCTCCATCATCCGACCCGCGAGGTTGATTGCCTTAGCGGCTGTATTCATCTGGGCAGAAAATTCGGCCAGGCCAAACCTCTCCGGGAGATCGTCGTCATGGACGAACTCAGCCTTGTTCCAATTGTTGACGAATTCAATCAACATCGGAGGGTACCGTTCGTCGGTGGGCATATGGGGCGCTACCAAGCCCTTCGCGTGCGCCTCCGTCCTCTCAACCAAGGCAAGGGCTGGGCTGGTATGCAGAACCATCGGTTGTGCGTCAGTTGGCTCGGCAGGGGCGTCCTTCGCTGCTGAAGCTTTCTTGGGAAGCATGGACGCGAGGGTACACTGCCCAGCTTCAACGAATGCTGCCTTAGAAGCGTCAGGAGCCTTCTTGCCCTTTGCTTGCTGGGAAGAGGAAGTGGTTGCAGCGGATTGTCCCTTAGGAGCTGCCGGGGTACTTCCTTGAGAGATTGAGATGACTCGGACGAGGCGGAGGAGCTTGGTGCTGGTGCTCTGGTTCCTGGACTTGGTGCCGCTGTGGATTTTCTTGCCGCCGAGGTTCGCGCTAGTGCCGGAGTTGGAGTTGGTGCTGGTTTGGTCGCCGGTGTTGGTGCTGGTTTGGTTGCTGGTACTGGAGCTGGTACTGGTGCCGAGGTAGTCTCAGTGGTTGCTCGTTGCGGCGATGCCGAAGTTGTGGATGCCGCCACGTCGGCTGGACCGGTCTCCCCAGCTCTGAGGTTACCCTCCTCTAGACGAGGTGGAATAGAACTCGGAGCAGCCGCAGAACCCTGTGGAATTGGGCTCAGCGGGCGTGACTCGTCGTCATGAGGGGGAGAAGAGCTAGGACGGAGCAGCAAAGAGATGCTAGATCCACTCTGAGGGACCTCCAGCGCAGCCCTGCCAAATCAAATAATGTCAGAAGAGAAATTACAACAATGCAAGAAAGAAAAAGTTGCAGAAGAAAAAGAGACTTACGCGTCCGAGGTTTGGGGCTCCTTGGGTTTTCGAGCCCTTCGTGCCGGGGCTTTGCCTGCTGGCTTGGAGGCAGTTTTGTCTCCAGACTTCTTTCGCCTTTTGGCGGGTTGAGAAGGTCCAGAGGAGGAACTTGGTGCAATTCCGCGCTTCTTCTTTGGCGCCACCGGAACCGGTTCGCCCATAGCAAGGGGAGGGTCCTCGTGGATATGCCCACCGGGGTTAGCTGATGCTAGAAAGGCAAAAGAAAGGGGGACAGCATCAACAGGTTCAATCACCTCGACATCCGAGTCATCTTCATCATCGGGCCAATCTCTAATAGAAGAGGGTTTATCGGTGGGTCGCTTCGTCGCGTCGGTCATCGGGAGGAACATCTCCTGGTCCGGCTCTTCCTTGTCCGGGATCTCCCGGTCGGGCACCCATTTAAGGGTCGGATCGGTGCCGTCCTTGAGGGTCTGCTGAAGGAATAGCTGAGGAAAAGAATGAACAACAGAGTCAAAAATGGAACAATGACCGACATATAATTAACCCAGAGTAAATTTGCGCCACGAAGCTTACCAAGGGAGGAAGCCTATCCCGGCAGAAATGCTCAATTCCCCACGTCCACTCAGAGGAGAAGTCCTTGTGGGTGGTGAAGAGAGCCTTGACCCGGCGATAGATCTCCGAGTTGCTCAACTCAAAGGACGAGGTCCGGTTGGGGTCACGGCCGAAGCTCATATGGCACACCTTGTGGGTGCGCCTCAGGAGGGGGGAGATTCGGTTGCACACGAACGTGATCATAGCATCCTCGTTGCGCAACCCGAGCTTCTTCAGCTCCGCAAACCTCTTGTTGACCTGGTTGGACAAGGTCGTGGGCTTCTTGGGGACGACGTCCCACAATTCCGGGTTAGGTGGACTCGGAGTATAGGGAAGCAGCCCGATCAGATCCTCGGTCCCCGTATTCCGGACGTAAAAGAAAGTCCGGGCCCACCCTTTGTAGGAGTCCAGCCTGGTGACTCGGGGGAAAACGGAAAACCTCCAGGGTGAGATGGACGCAGCTCCAAATTGAGTGAGCTGCTTGTCCTCCGGATCTAGCTCTACATTCGGAATGACATTACGACGAAGGCCGAAAAACCGGATCCATAGCTCCTTCGTGGGCCATAGTCCGGCGTAGCCTTCGATCGTGGAGGCGAAAGCGGAAAGAGAAGTAATGGCGTTGGCAGGAAGGTGGTGCGGCTGGAGTTCGTAAGTGCTAAGCCAATCCCAGAAGAAGTCGCTGACCGGCAGACCGAACCCCCGCTGGAAGTGGGACAAGAACACGATGTACTCACCCGAATTTGGTGAGGGGGCCTGTTCGGCGGAGGCAAGGAGAGCAGCGACATCGGCGGGGATGCGTCTGGTCCGGTAGAGCCAGTCCAGGTCATCTTGGCAGACCCAGGACCTGGCCCACACACCACGGTCCACAGCTGCGGAGTCCTCCTCCATCTCTTGCTCAGCAACGACGAGCTCCTCCTCCATCATCTGATGATCGCTGCCCTCGCTGGCGCTAGAGGCGGCGGGGGGCAAAGGCCTAGATTGGCAGCAACCCGTGGTGGAGGAGGCGCGTAGCGGTGGCGACGGCGTAGAGATGTGGGGGAAAAGATGCGGCGGCGGCGCTGCTGCTTGGGAGCACTGGCGGCGGCGTGGTCGCGAGGAAGATGAAGAAGAAGAGCAAAGGGCAGAGGGGCGCAGTAAGGGGAAAAAGCCTAAGGGATGCGCCCCTCCCCTATTTAACCTCTCCCACGAGGAGAAAGTGGGATCGCGTCCTGCGGGCATGCCACACGCAGTGGCCGTGTATCACCCGCATCAACCAATCAGCAAGGAGCCACACGGAAGGCCACAGAGTGGATTTGGTCCCATGATGTGACGCGTTGATGCGGTAAACGAGGAGGCAGGCGTGATGTGACCCGCGCACAGTGATGACTGACAATTACTGCGGCGGTTACTATGCTGGCCCTTAAAATGAGACAACATAATGATTAGCCTCCACGTGGGTTGGCATACGAGATAAGGAAGCAAGACCCGGATAGGACCGTGGTAACCCGGCCAGTAAGTGAAAACTTGGAATGTGCAGAGGGAAAGTAGAACCATGAGGTCCGAGTTGAAGTGGTAACCCGGCCGGCAAGTGAAAACTTGGAACGTGCAAGGGGAACATAAATCCATATAACCCGAGACAAAGAGGTAACTCGGAAATAACGTCCAAAGGTCAAACATAATTGAACCTGATGTGGCCTTAGCGGCCGAGGCAGCTAAGACCGCACCAGCTTCGGGGACTAATGTTGGGGGGATACCTCCGGGTAGGGGTATAAAGGCCGAGTTAGCCGAGGTTCGGCAAGGCCAAAGTGGATGCTGGCCGGGTCACCTCACGACAGGCCGAATCACGGGGTAACCCGGACCAGGGGCATTCGCCTTACTAAGTCTCAACCGACTTAAGCAGTAAGTCGGAAATGCATGTTTAACTTGTATGCAGGAACGGGTGTGGCCAGATCAACTATGATCCGGGTCACATCTAGCTTCTAGGAGAAGGAAGGAATCTCGCTGGTCAAAAGAAGCCCCGGTACGCACTGCCTGAGCGAAGCAGACAAGGGCAGGACCACCGAGGCGTGGCCGACAAGGGTGACGATGCCCATTTCGCCGATAGCGCCCGCAGAGGCTCACGTAGCCTCTGCATGTGTGACGCGAGGGAAAAGTAACCCGGTCGGCTTACTACTTTGGGAGATGTCATATTCTTAGGAATATACCTCCACGTATGCCCTAAGTGGAGACCTAGACCCCCCCTATATAAGGAGGGCTAGGGCTTCTGTAGAGGGGGTTCCGATTTTTTTGATTTGGCAAGGGTTTTAAGTGTGATCTATGAGTGAGAGTAAGAGAGCTCCGTCTTCCTCCTCTCGCCAATACAGCTCTAGGAGCACTTGTAACCTTGGAGGCAAAGCAAATATAAACTTCTGCGTGGAGAATTACTTCACTATCCCTCCCTGGATTCCCCTAGCGTGTATTAGTCCCCACCTTTAGCCTATCCATGGCATCTGCCGTGACACCACCATGGCAGTTAGTGTTGCATATTTGGAAGAACCAGATGGCAGCAACAAAATTATAGTGGAATTAGTAGGAAGAGTTTAAAGTTTAAACGAGTACTACACAATAGCGGAAGGATGGTAGGGAGAAAAAATAGCAGGAACTTAGCCGAGGATAAACTTGATACTAGAAGTCGACAACTATTGAGCACGTAATGCAAACTAATATTTTCCAGTACCTTAGATTTTGCAAGAAACCCCCAATAGTAGGCAATAACTATTGTACAAAGTAGCCAAAACTATGTGCATGCCATCAAAATTTGTAGAGCAGGTGATGTAAACCTTGTGCGTAGCACAAAGGACAAGCATGCGCAGTGACTTGGTATGTAGCACGATTAAAAAAATGCAGTTCACTGTGTCAGGCTTGAACCTGCTATACTTCTAACAAAACAAAAACGGGTTGGAAATTTGGTTACCATGGTCGGGGGGCGTCTAAGCATCATCCATGCCGTGTCGGTGACGTCGAGGTCACCGAGGCCCGAGGGTGTTGCTGTTGTAGTGGCTGTTGGTGTCCGGGAAGCAGATCTAGGGCGGTTGATGCCGGCTTTAGTGCGGTGGAGGAGAGCGTCGCTCGTGCAGCTGGTCTAGAGCAGTGGACATGGAAATCGTTGAACTAGATCCCACCGGTGGACATCGGTGAAGCGGCTCCGATATGGTTGGCTGGCTGCCGGCAGCGGGAAGCAGAGCTTAGGCGGTTGACGACGCCATCGACACGGTGAAAGCAATCGTAGCTCTGGTACAGTGGCAGAGAGAAACGATGAACTAGATCCATTGCGGTGGGCGTCGATAAATGGCCCAAGCGGCTCCGTCCGCCAGCCGGTGTGCGTGGTGGTGATGGAGGTGAGAGCGTGAGAGAGGAGCTTGGGATTGTTGGGAGGGCCAGTGTGATATACTGCACGAATCAGGACTATAGAGGTGAACATTAAAATAATTATGATCGTGCCCCAAGCTACAGACTTTAGCATGCCCATTTGTCGTCTGAACAATGGGTAGAATGGGAATTTTAAAGTAAAATGCTTTTGAAACTCATGGGCGCAAAATGCTTCAATGTCAGTTGTGATTTTGCCACACGATTGAGATTTTGAATTTGGCTAGCATCCATATACTCATAATACAAAAAAAAATTGTACATTTTTGTTGGAAATATGCCCTAGAGGCAAATAATAATATGGATTATTATCATATTTCATAAAGTTTATGATTAGGTTTCACATCATGCTATAACTGTATTGAAAGGAAAGGTCAATACACATGTGATATATAAACAACTAGGAGTTCCCGGTGAATCTCTAGTCACTGGTTCATTGGATAACAGATGATCAAGGTTTCCTGATCATGTGGCATTTATGCCAGTTGACAATGGAGTCACCTCATTGCAAGAATGAGATGATGATATATACCCAATCTAAGCATCGTGACCTGATCATGTGACGAAGTTCAAGTTATGATGATTAGAAAAGACCTACTGTCATGTTTCTTAGACCGTGAGGCCATATCAATCACTGTCACCCGAGAATACTTAGATAACATCAACCATCATTTGCGGGAGCGATGATCATAAAGGTGTGTTCAGGTATTTGGAGGAACATGTAGAGGAATTATGCATCAAGAGTGGGATTTGTCCATCTGCGTGACGGAAAGATACTACAGGGCCCACTTGGAGTAGTTATATTCAATAGCTGCACAACGTGTGATTTGATCACAGGGATATCACTTGTCGGAACAAGTTAAATTGCATTTCTCAGTAACGAAATTGAACACGACATGGTGATGGCATTGATCATAGCTCGGAAATGCAAGTATCAAGAGAAAAAAGGAATATGACATGACGTTCATGGTTCAATGACAAAAGATTCATGGAATGCACAGGGGTTATCATGGGCATCCAGGTCCCGTTGATGATCATTGGTATGGGAAGGTCTCGACCATGTCTGGAGTCTTCCGAACCATGGTGTATCACGCTTAAGGGCTTGATGATGCTCGGAGATCATTTTGGTATTGGAAGAATCACCAAAGGAAAGAAAGAGAGAGAACCGGAATAATTTTAGTAAGTCTGGAGGATGTTCGAAGAGGGATGGAATGAGTTCCATAGCCACGGGGATTTAATAATATGTAAGTAAATGTTAAATATTGATTTAATCATTTATTTATAATTATTTAATAAAATAAAAATAAATTATAAGGTCAAATACCTAATTGGGCCAAATTCCATAGGGAAAAAGGCCCATGAGGGAAAGACCAAAGGGGGAGAGAGAGGAGGTGGCCGGCTGGTTCAAGGGACCCCGCGTGGGGCCCACTTGGGCCCTGGCCGGCGGCGGCCAGCCCCCTCATCCACGCTCCTTTGATTAGTCCCACATGGCTAAGCCAATTAGCTACGGCGGGAGGGGTTCCCTATATATTGAGAGGTATTTTGACAAAATAAATACACCAATAATCGATAAAGGTTCCCTCTCTTTTGGGGAGACCTCTAGTTGATTCTCTCTCTCTCTCCCATGATTGTGGTCCCAAGTTAGGATCACGTGAGTAAGAGACTTCTTCACCGCGAAGCACTATCGCGCTACAGGATTTGGATCTAGAAGGTCTACTTCCACAGCATGCTACTGGATCGGAGGAGCGGGAGTCATCGTCAGGCACCAGACGTGTGTAACTACCTCGGAGGTGCAACACTTGGGGCACTAGGAGTCACCGGAGCTGCAAGACTTCAACATGACCCAAAGGTCGGCGTCGGAGCGACTACATCAACCACACTCTCTCGAGCATTGACAATGCTTTTCGGTCTTCAAGGGTAAGTTCGCGAAAAGACCCTCCTATTACTGCATTACTAATAGATAGGTCTTGGCATTAGGGTTCTTGGCGTAGGAAATTTATTGTTTTCATGCGCGAACCCCTACAGTGGTAGCAGATCTAGATCTATGCATAGTATTACTAGTACTGGTAGACTAAATGAGTTGTAGCGTGTGGGCGTTTATCTTTTAGTTGTTACCCTCCCACGTGTACATGTGTATACCGCATGAATGCTTGATGAAGCGCCCCCAACCAACTTTACGCGTTCATTCGCGAGACTGGTCCATGCTTGACATATGGCTTATACCGTATAAAGTGGCTTTGGGGGTGTCTGTCTCTCTTACATTAGTTGGTATGCCATTTGCAAAGGAGTTCCCGAAAAGGGGTGTAGTATAGACAACAATTTGATTAGCGTTGTGCTGGAAGTTCGTAGGTAAGAACGGTTCTTTTGCAAAAGCCCTAACAACCACGTAAAACATGCAACGATATAGTAGAGGCGTCTAACTTTGTTTTGTAGGGGCGTTGTGATGTGATATAGTAGTAGTCAATGTAAAGTAGTTTAATTTCTGTTGCTAAGTTGTAGTAATGGTCATGGTGATGATGGACTCCCACGCCGGAGGCACCGGTACCCTGGTTCCCATGGCGCCGGAACCCTGGTGCCGGACCCGGAGACGCGGGATGGAGATCAAAGTGAAGCACCATATCGCATCGCATTTACATTCAATGTTTATTATTTGTGCATCTTGTTGTGTGCTAATATTAGATACTCGACTGTATCCTAATAAGATGATCCCTAAACAAAATACCAATGCAATTTTTCTCCCTTAGTGTGCACCACTAAGAAAGTTCTCCGTTATGAGGTAGGCCATGATGATCGGGTGTCAGACATATCTGCGTTCGCATACGGTGTAAGACATGTTGCACAGCGAATACACTAAGGTTGAGTTGGGGAGCCTAGCATGTGTAGACATGGCCTCGGAACACGGATGGTTGAAAGATCGAGCACGAGTGGCATGAATGATGTGATCGGCGCTTCGGCATCCACCTTTGCAACTATATCGCGGGTCGTGACGATCGGGGCGGTGTAGTGAATAGGGATCATGTAATCACTAAAATCCCTTTGGGGTTAGTAGTTTTAGTGGACTTATTGTTTTAACTCATATAATCATAAACTTAGTCTAAATTCCTTTTGCAATTGTAAATGTAGAAATGGCTCATCGTGAAGCTTATTTTGAGATTAATGAATCGGTAGTTGTTGAAAAGCTTAGACTTGATGGATCCAACTTCCTTGAGTGGCTAGTGCGTCTTAATGATCTCCTTACTAAGAATAATGCAGTAGACTACATACACCTCACGATGGATTTGGACGAGATAGATGAGTATGAGACACCACGACAGCGGGCAGACTGCCATTTTCATCAAGAGATGTCCACTTTATTCAAGTGATAATGCGCTACGGACTGGTGAACGAACTACACCCACTCATGGGTGATCTTGACCCATATTCGATGGTGGATCAGTTGAGAGCGGACTTTACAAGCCATGTGTGCATGTGGAAGCACGAGCTTCTTGGAGAGTTCCTTTGCATACAGATGGAGGAACACACTTGCCTGAAGAGCCACTTGGAGCACATACATGATGCACACATGAGATTGGTTTACTTCGTGGACTACTGGATGAGCGACTCCTTTGCGATAGGTGTGTCTCTTCGATCGCTGCCTCCCAGCTATGAAGGACACGTCCAGAATAGCATCATGAGTGGTGATACTAAAACACTGGATTTCCATGAGTTCATATTACATTTCCAGAATGTAAAGGTTGAATCGATCGCCGGAGAGGTCATCGATGACGAATGTATATATTTGATATACAGTTTTTATAAATGTTATAATCTTGCAAACACTTGTTGCGGTATTGAAGTATCTAGTACTTGTTCTGTTTTGGTGAAAACAAGTCCTTCTGCTTGAGAGTTGCTTGCTGGAGAGGAGGTGACATTGAGTGTTGATGGCGAGCATGATGATGATAGCTGACGACACTCTCCCTCAATATTTATCATTTAGTTTATCATTTTGGATGATTATTGTAATCGATGGATTGTGAACTTCTTTAGTGTGTCTCACACTTTGTGAGATGGTTATTCATATGAGTTTGTAACAAACATTTGTTCTACTTTTATGAGTGATCTCTATTTGTGTTCATATGTTGTTCGATTATGTGTGAATTATCCGTGTTATGGAACTAATTGATAAACATTTATAAAATATTAAAATGCCTTGTAAAATACCCAACTTAATGATATATTCATTTTGAATGAAACCATTGTTTGAAATTCAAAGTTATGTTGATAAGTATGTGAAAGTCATTTGATTCCTTGTCACATGTGAATCATGCCCAAGTTTGGTAGGATAACTAAAACATCACGTATTGTATGAATACAAAGTGTTTGATGAATTATTGAAGGAAAATACATATTCGATGTATCGTATTTCAACCAAGTAGTAATTATCATTTTGTAAAGAAGTATACCAAAGGAAACATGAGCATGAAACTATTTGATATGATCGAATAATTTCAGCATCAAGGAGTATTGAGATAAAAGAGAATCTAATTACTACAATTTGATCAATAGTAATGAAATTCGATGTTATAAGATTGACATAAGAAATTGTGAAATGCAATGCATTTTTGACACGTCGGAAGTGCAAAACATCACAATGTGATATTTGATATTAAGTGGGTGAATAGATGCTACCAAATAAATTTTTATAGTATTAGTGTAAAGACCATTAGTTAAAAATAGCAAACACTCATCAAGTATAAAGTGAACCATCTGAATTTGGGAGATCGGCACCATATCTTGTATGGATTGTCATGAAAGTTTTGGAGTTATTTGATACTGCCAAAACAATAACGAACAAATCCTTATAGAGTATTCATTGGAAACTTTGAATACGAAATCCATGGCTAAAACCAAAAGATAGGCAAAACTAGTATTGCTGAAATTTTGGTGTGTTCTCAAGAAATTGTGTTCTAAATAATATTGTTTGAATGGAAGTAAAAACATGATGAAGGTTTATGACCCTACATCAGAGTGTTGAGAAGCACAACGGAACATGTTCTAGAACATGTCTCTTCATAAAGGAAAGGATCAATGATAATGATCATTGTGTTTTTCTCATTAGTGTTTTTACTAAATAATATAGGATTCTAAAATGTACCCCACATATTATATGGAGACATTGATGAATCACTTGTCATGTTATCAGAATATGACATACCTACGAACTATAAAGAAAAGTGATGGTAAACTGAAGTTATGAGAAATCCTAGAAGTAAAATTCACTTAATATTAGAAATTAAGGCATTACTGAATCTTGTCAAGTAAAGGGGTTACTTGATTTTTCCAAACGACCATAAGGTCATGACGGAAAAGTGTTGAAGTCTGGTGGATTTTGATACTAGTAAATTACTTAGTGTCTCGTAAAAGATACTCTCAATTTGATAATTGATCAAAGGATTTTGATGTTATTCAAAATATTGAGAAGATATGCGATTTGCATGAAATTGAGTGGGATCTATAAAGTCTTGCTAAATTAATATGTGAATGACATATTTTTGAGTGAGAGAAATATAAGTCTTGGAATCGAATATGTTGGGAACATATTTTTAAGTGGGATCTCAATTATTATGTGTGTACGACATATTAAGAATAAAAGCACAAGTATTGATAAATAATGATTTATATGGGTTGAATGTTGAAAAAAGGTATATTACAATATTATGTTGTAATTTATTCCTAAAAGAGTGAAATAAGTTTCGGAATAGGAATTGATCAAGGAATGGTCCTTGATCATTTGAATTAGGAATGGCATTAAGTTCGACATGAATGGTTGAAAGAAAGAAAAATGTGAATATCACAATGCTTTAGTGCTTGACAATTATTTATACACATCTGGACTATGAATGTGTGGTTATATGCTTCTAAATATTTTGCAAGAAAAACTGGCACATATATCATCTATATATCTAGTTATACGTATATATATTGTCATTAGGATCCCTTTTGTCAGCTTCGACCAAGGGCCCCGAATAATATAGAGCCGACCCTGAGTGTTTTGATAACTACATTTATAATAAAATATAAGGGTACCATCTAACGTGATGTATATTGTTGTGGCGGGACTAGTTCGTCTTTATGCAGAGGGAGTGTCCTAGGGCACAATGCCCATGAGAAAGCTCATTTTGGCTGATCTAACATCACTTTTGGCTCCTGGAATCCGACCTCACTATGTTGCCATAACTATGATATATACACAAGATGTTATACTAAGATGATAAAGTTTTAATGTTAATTAATGTGACATTAGTAAGTTGCAAAGGATATGGGGTTGTAAAGTCCAGACCCAAGACTCAACCTCTTCCATGAGAAAGCATGATCAGAGGTGTCGGGTTATATGGTGCCGATGATTAGTAACAAATGCAACTAGTTTATTTGTACTCTAGTGCAAGTGGGAGACTGTTGGAAATATGCCCTAGAGACAAATAATAATATAGATTATTATCATATTTCATAAAGTTTATGATTAACTTTTACATCATTCTATAACTATATTGAAAGGAAATTTCAATACACGTGTGATATATAAACAACCAGAAGTTCTCGGTGAATCTCTAGTCACGGGTTCATTGGTCAACAGATGATCAAGGTTTCCTGATCATGTGGCATTTATGCTAGTTGACAATGTAGTCACCTCATTGCGAGAATGACATCATAAGCTATACCCAATCTAAACATCGTGACCCGATCATGTCACAAAGTTTAAGTTATGATGATTAGAAAAGACCCAGTGTCCTATTTCTTAGACTGTGCGGCCATATCAATCACTGTCACCCGAGAATACTTAGATAGCAACAAACGTCATTTGCAGGAGTGATGATCATAAAGGTGTGTTTAGGTATTCAGAGGAACATGTAGAGGAATTATGCGTCAAGAGTGAGATTTGTCTATCTGCGTGACGGAAATATACTACAGGGCCTACTTGGAGAAGTTATATCCAATAGCTGCACAACGTGTGATTTGATCACAAGGATATCACTTGTCGAAACGAGTTAAATATTTCTCGGTAACAATATTGAACATGACATGGTGATGTAATTGATCAGATCTCGGAGAATGCAAGTATCGAGAGACAAAAGGAATATGACACGACGTTCATGGTTCAGCGATAAAAGATTCGTGGAATGCACAGGGGTCATCATGGGCATCCAAGTTCCGCTGATGATCATTGGTACAGGAAGGTCTCCACCATGTCTGGAGTGTTTCTGAACCATGGGGTATCATGATTAAGGGCTTCATGATGCTCGGAGATCGTTTTGGTATCAGCAGAATCACCGAAGGAAAGAAAGAGAAAGAAGCAGAATAGTTTTGGTAAGTCCGGAGGATGTCCGGAGTAGGGTGGAAGGAGTTCCGTAGCCACGGGGATTGAATAATATGTAAGTAAATGTTAAATGTTGATTTAATCATTGATTTAAAATTATTTAATAAAGGAAAAATAAATTAAAAGGTCAAATACCTAATTAGGCCAAATTCAATAGCGAAAAAGGCCCGTGAGGGAAAGACCAAAGGGGAAGAGAGAGAGAGAGAGAGGGGTTGGATGGCTGGGCCAAGGGACCTCGCGTGGGACCCACTTGGGCCCTGGCCGGCGGCGGCCAGCCCCCTCCTCCCCTCTGCTTTGATTAGTCCCACATGGCTAAGCCAATTAGATGTGGGGGGTCTCCTATATATTGGGAGGTATTTTGACAAAATAAATACACCAATAATCAATAAAGGTTCCCTATCTTTTGGGGAGACCTCGAGTTGATTCTCTTTCTCTCTATCTCCCTCTCTCTCATGACCATGGTCCCAAGTCAGGATCACGCGAGTAGGAGACTTCTTCACTGCGGAGCGCCATCGCACTATGGGATTCAGATCCAAAATGTCTACTTCCGCAACTATTGCTAGATCAGAGGAGTGGGAGTCATCGTCAGGCACCAGTCGTGTGTAACTCCCTCAAAGGTGCAACACTTGGGGCACTAGGAGTCGCTGGAGCCGCATGACTTCAACATGATGCCGAGGTCAGAGTCAGAGCGACTACATCAACCACGCTCTCAGGAGTGTTGAAAATGCTTTTCGGTCTTCAAGGGTACGTTCGTGAAAAGCCCCTCCCGTTACTGCATTACTAATAGATAGGTCCTGGCATTAGGGTTCTTGGCGTAGGAAATTTTATTGTTTCAATGTGCGAACCCCTACAATTTTGACTCAAAGTTTTTGAAACGGATGGACACGAAATGCTTCAATCTCGGTGGGTGATTTTGTCACTCGATTGAGATTTTGAATTTTGCTAGCGTGCATCTATCTAGTCCGTACTAATATAAAAATGGTACTCCCTGGTGGGAGATTTTGCCTCAAAGTTTTTGAAATGGTGGGGCAGGAAATGCTTCAATCTCAGTGAGTGATTTTATCGCTCGATTGAGATTTTGAATTTGGCTAGCATCCATCTATCTACTCCGTACTAATAGAAGAATGGTACTCCCTGGTGGGAGATTTTTCCTCAAAGTTTTTGAAACGATGGGCGAGAAATGCTTTAAGGCCGGTGGGTGATTTGGCCACTCGATTGAGATTTTGAATTTGGCTAGTGTCCATGTATCTACTTCGTACTAATCGAAAAAATGGTACTCCCCGGTGGGCTAATTTTGCCCCAATTTTTTTGAAACGGTGGGGTGGGAAATGCTTGAAGATCGGTCGGTGATTTTGCTGCTAGATTGAGATTTTGAATTTGGCTAGCATCCATCTACCTACTCCGTACTAATAGAAAAATGGTACTACCTGGTGGGAGATTTTGCCTCAACATTTTTGAAACGATGGGGCGGGAAATGCTTCAAGGTCGGTGGGTGATTTTGCCGCTCGATTGAGATTTTGATTTTGGCTAGCTGCAGCACTCCGCATGAACCCTAGAGAAGCATGCCACCATTGCAGGCCCTGCTCCGGGCTGCCAGTTTCTAGAGAATCATTTTTACGTCGTGGAGCATAATCGTCGAGCATTCTAAGATACATATGGTACCGCCTTATGCATTTATTAAATTTTGTCCCAGAATATGAACATATCTTACCTATGTAAAAAAATAAAAGACTTAAATGAATAGTATCATGTGTTATGTATACAAAATTTGTTATTTTGTGTAGGCAAGACAATGCATATTTTCGAATATTTTTTTTCATATGCACAAGGTGCAACATAATATATGTTCATAATTTATTTCACATTTTTTGGAAACTTGAAAGTGCAGAATCAACGGTTTCGGTGACATAAAGGCAAAAGCTCTAGTGCAAACAACCAGGCAGCAGTAACAAAACTTTTGACCGATTCAGTAGCATTAGAAAGATTGAGTAGTACATAATAAGACAGTAAAATATCAACAAATTCATAGTTCATATTCAGTAGCACATAACAGATTGAATTTCATTTCAATGTGACTGGTTCAACAATATAGACACTGATATTCAATAGCAATATAGAGAGAATCAGTTCTTGTTTCAGCTGTCAAAAACTTGGTGTACGGTGAGTTTGCCCTTTTCTCCTAACACACTCGATCATTGCAGCAACCAAAACTGATTATCAAATCTGCTTTTGTGTGCATACATTCTTCTCACATCAATGCCCGTGTGACTCCCATATGCAACCCAAAGTGCCCCAAGTCTCATCTAGATTGTGACAAGGCCATGTTTCAAAATAAAAAGCAAGACTATCTACTGCCCTTGATTCAGTAGCTTTGGAAAGATTTAGCAGTACAAGCCATATTCTACACTCGATCTGAACAAGTACTAGTACATACATATTATTAGAAAATATATTAGAAGTGGAAGAACTACAGATAGAATACTCGGTAGAAGTGTAAAACTACCTTAAGCTAGGAACCACTATATGTACCCAGAATGACCGCAACATCTTCATGCTAATGATACAGCGTGTCCAAGTCATGGCCGGGTGGCACTTGCTTTCCTACCTGGCATGCTTCTCTTATTCCATCGTCTCCTTATGATCCCCGAGACCCCGCGGATAGATGTAAAATTCAGGGATCTTACAATTATATTCTACTTGTCTGACTACGAAGGGAATCTGTCACTAACATAAAGTAATATTAGAACAGAGGGAGTAAAAAATTACATAGTACATTCATATTAGGATCATCACAAGAAGATTAAGATGTGATATCTCACAGCTGGATGATGTCGTCGTGCTCGACGATCCGATATTGGAACTCCATGGGGAACTCCGACAAATGATTGAGGAGCTTGCAAATAAGGACACAACTTCAACAGACAATACTTGAGCGCTTCCAGCGCGGCTTTGGATGGCGGCGCCAAAATCCTTGGCTCAGATGAAACCGTGACAGTATAGAACCCACAGAAACAGATGAATGACCACAACCTCACCCTATACTGCAGCAATTCCCACACCGCCAACCTGACGCGGTGGACGGACAGTACAAACTCCATGCTATGCCCATCAATCTGGGTGACGAACAACATGCCTGGCTTCCCGATGCTGATGACATTTGACCACGAGCCCAGTGCAGGAACCTTCTTAGACTGGTTCCATATTGTAGGTTGTAGCGGCCTATGGGCACCTCCTTTGAATGGAAATATATGAGATTATTACACAACTTTGTTTTGGTGCAAACCCAAAGGCATCCTGGATCCGTGCACATAAATGGGTAGTAGATGCACGAGATCTGGTGGGCATAGATTTCATTATAGGATACCATTGTCAGGCAGAAATTGTTTGGGCATCTTTAACCTTTTCCACCGATGACTTGGCGGTACAACTCCTTGGAGCATGCAGCCAGCCAGATGGCGCTTTTAGTGTCCAGACGCATAGCGATTTAATTGAAGACGAGGGCATCTCTATGTAGAGCGAGGTTTATTTTTGGAGGGGAGGGGTGATGGCCTGGTAGGAATGATGCAGCAGGCGAGATGGCAAGGAAAATGTGTGAAGCGCGCACTAGAGAGGATCCCAAATGAAGCCAAACGGTGTTGGCAAGTGGGGATAAACGGGGATGGGGAAGATGGGATGACTCTTTGAAAGAGGTTTTTTCTTTTGTGTGTTCCTTCGGCGGTCTTCTGCTACAGGGCATGGCTGCATCAAGGATGCTGGCTAGTGTAAATGTGTAATAGACTAGCACGCCATCGTGCACTAAATTAACTATGTCATTTTCTCGTGCAGTATTGTCTCGTCACATCAGTTTCACAAGACACATGATTTATTGAGTTTTCAAAAATGCTAACTTTGTGCTAAGAATCTGCATGTCTACAAATTTGATACTGTTTTAAAGGCATTGAAATAAAATAAAGAAAATAAACCAAATACTTTCATGTGACGTCCTCTCACGCGTATTACTTTCCATGAGAAAATGAGAAACATGTGTTTGCCAACTTCTCAAAAGAAAAAACCGCTTTGTTGCTTCAAAATATCTAATATACCCCTATATAGTGTATGAATAACTTTGAACATCGTAAGCTGGATATAGATTATCAAATCTCAACATTGCTAACCATTAGATCTCTTTCGGTACATTAGATAAATTATGTCATGTCTAGCATCTAGATGATTTTATTGTTAGCCTTTAGCACCATGAATTGTCTCGTCCTGTTAGTTTGACCAGAGACAAATGTTTTATTTATAGCTTCTATTTTCATAGAACTAGTACTAGTACGTAGTAATCCAAAAAAGAAAAGTATGTATCTTCTCAGCAACCCCGTGTGCACCCGTCAGCTGATCTTTCCCTTGTCCACAGTGTGGCGCTGCACATGTGTGCTATGGTTAGGGTTAGGAGCGTGATCCCATGGAAGTCCCGCTTCTATTTCATTTAAAGATTCTATAATACAATTTTTGTAGAAAATTTAAACTAAGAAACCTCAAAATGAACTAGAAATGAGCGTTTTGTGGAATCTCGTTTGCAACTCCGGCCATGCTACGGCTGCTCTATGTCTGTCTCTGGTGTGTTCGTCAGCTACGCAGAGTTGGTGTACATAATAAGCAACCACTTTGGGACTTGGGTTGGGGCGCCTGCAGAAAGCAATAGCCATGCATTCAAAATTTTCTGGCTTCAAAATTTTCACTTGCTTCCAAAACTTCGGGATGGGAGGTTATGCCAAAGATCGCCACTCGCAGTAGTGGACACCGGATATTGTACTTGATATATATATGTCCTATTGCATTCGATGCACTTCATCAACAAGATTTGGCAAAAGTGTGAGCACCGTGCTGATTTCCTTTGTTAAGCAAGTACTAGTTATAGTATGAAGATTATGCCTCGGCTAGTGGGTAGATAAGAAGAGCAGGTCCCGACTACTTTTCCATGCTTATTTTTAGGGCCCTTTGTACTAAATATATGGACTTGGACTTAATTTTCTCTTTTTAAGTCCTTCATGTAACATGTACATCCAATTATGATCGTTTTAGTTGTTAACTGAAGCATCTCGCTCCTTCTGGGCCTACTTTAGTTGAAAAATTGCCACCACCCCACATTTTAGAGAAAGTGGACCGTGCTTTCTTACGATTCCCTAGTTTATTTTAGCATTTTTCAAGCTTTCTACCTAATTCACCCACTAAAATTAGAGGACTTTATGCCGCTTTAACGAAATTAGGTCAGATATAAACTGCAAGTAAGCACGATAGGTTGCTCCTGAATTTTACAAATGTCATTTGAAGGTACTAATGCTGCCAATATATCAAGAACCAGCGCGAGTTTTGATAAATGCAAGTAACTTCGTGCTAAGAATCTGCATGCCTACAAATTTGATATTGTTTTGAAGGCATTGCAATAAAACAAAGAAAATAAACCAAATACTTTCATATAGCGTCCTCTTATATGTATTACTTGTCATGAGAAAATGAGAAACATGTGTTTGACAACTTCACAAAAGAAAAAACCGCTTGGTTGCTTCAAAATATCTAATATACCACTGTAAAGTATACGAATAACTTACATTGGCATCTAGAATATAGATTGGCAAATCCCAAAATTGCTGACCATTGGATCTCTTTCGGTATATTGGATAAATTATGTCATGTCTAGCATCTAGACTTGTTAGCCTTTAGCACCATGAATTGTCTCGTCACGACAGTTTGACCAGACATATGATTTATTTATAGCTTATATTTTCATAGCACTCTCTAGTACTAGTAGTACTCCAAAAAGAAGAATACATATCTTCTCGCCAACCCCGCGCACACTTGCCAGCTGATCTCTCCCTCATCCATAGTGTGGCGATGTGCATGTGTGCCATGGTTAATTGGGGTTTTGAGCGGGATTCTACGAAAGTCCTGCTTCTAGTTCATTTGAAGATTTTATAATATTGTATAATTTTTTGGAGAAAATTTAATAAGCTAGGAATCCTTGAAATGAACTAGAAGTGGGGGTTTTGTGGGATCCTGTTTGCAACCCTAGCCATGGTATGATGGCTTTGTGTCTGTCTATGGCATGTTCATCAGCCTCCTAGCATTGGTGCACACATAGGATGGAACCACTTTGGGCCTTGGGTTGGGGCGCCGGCAAAAAGCAGCAAACATGCATTCAAACTTTTCTGGTTTCAAATTTTTCACTTTCTTCCCAAACATCGGGATGGGAGGTTATGCCAAAGATCGCCACTCACAGTTAGGGATGAAAGTGGATCGGAAAGTGTCCGACTTTTCCACGGAAAAAAGGAAATAGAATGAAAATATGGAAACAAAAACAGAATTTTGCAAAACAGAAACAGAACTTTTTTGACAGAAACGAAAAGGAAAACGGAATAGTGTTTTCTGGTGGAACAGACGTGGAAATGGAATTTTCATTTTCGTCTAATATGGAATTTTCGTTTTAGGTTGGTGTGCATGGCAAAATCCAACCGACACAAAACATGACCATACCAAGCCAAACTTCCAAAGCTGCTCATCCCAGTACTGGAGACTATGTAATCCCTTCATGTATTCGAGGAGGCTTCCACGAAATGATCATTCCCTTATTCCCTTGTAAACCTAGCACTTGCTACATACAACCAGGGAATAATTTTGTTAGTTTTCTAGAATGCTTGAGATTTGTTGCATGATTCTAGGGTTCTCTTTGTTCTGGGTAAATCTACACCATTCCGTGTCTGCACAGTATTCTGTCTGTATCTGCTTTCGACAATATCTGCTTCTGTTATTGTTTCTAGGGTTTCTGTATTCGTTTCCACTTCTAAAAAATATGAAAACAAATGTGGCACCACTTAGTTCCATCCGTTTCTGGTCCGTTTTCATCCCTACTCGCAGTAGTGGACACCAAATAGCGTACTTGATATATATATGTCCCATCGCATTCGATGCACATCATCAACAAGATCGGGCAAAAGTGTGAGCACCGTGCTGATTTCCTTTGTTAAGCAAGTACTAGTTCTAGTACAAAGAGTATGCCTCGGCTAATGGGTGGATAAGGAGAGCCAGTCTTCACTACTTTTCCATGCTTATTTTCAGGGGGGCTGTACTAAATATATGGACTTAGACGTAATTTTCTCTTTTTGAGGTCCTTGATGTAACATGTACTTCCAGTTATGACCATGTTTAGTTGTTAACTAAAGCATCTCGCTCCTTCTGGGCGTACCATAGTTGAAAAAATGCCACCATCCCACATTTCAGGCGAAGTGGGCCATGCTTTCTTATGATTCCCTAGTTTATTTTAGCATTTTGCAATCTTCCTAGCTAACTTCTCCCACTAATAGAATACTTTATGCCGTTTTAATGAAATTTGGTTAGATATGAACTGCAAGTAAGCATGATAGGTTGCTCTTGAATATTATAGATGTCGTTTGAAGGTACCAACGATGCCAATATATTGAGAATGGTACAACGGCTCTGTTTCTGTCTCTGGCGTGTTCACCTTGTGACATAGGTATACCCTACAGGTACTCGAGTTTGGTATATACAGTCCAGATACGGCAGAAGCCCACGACGTTGCCAAGGCCCAATGGAGAATTCGAGTGGCCCACGAACTCTTGATTGCTTGCGAGACAAGAAGAAGCTTAAGATAGAAAGTTCAAGGGGAAACCCTAATTTGTAACCAACTTGACCTGCTACATGAGACCTAGCCTATCTATATAAAGGCTAGGAGGGGGCAGCGAGGAAGACGATCACCACCCTAGTTTCCACAACTCTCGCCAGATTGCATCTGCGTGCCCCTGTAATCTTCGATTCCTTCGTTAATTCCAAGAGCAGACAAGCAGGAGTAGAGACCTCTACGAGGCCTAAACCTGGGTAAAACTTGTGTCCCTGTGTGCTTGTTTGCTAGCCGATTGATGCCTCCAGCACTCCCTCCTTCTCCAAAACCCAAGTCCATAACAATGGGCATTGACGAGTTAAACCCTCGTCAATTGGCGCCGTCTGTGGGAACTGGGAGTGCTGATGTCGAGGCTTCTTCGGCCCTATCAACCGCGATCTACAACTCTGCAACAGCGGAGATTCGCCAGCTCTTCGGCATGTTCGACTTCACCATTCACACGCTGGCCACTTGCCCGGCTTTCGAGTCCGTGAGCGATGGAATCAGTCTGGCGATTGGGAGCTTCCGCTTCCAGGTTGGTCAGCTAGGCACGCTTCGCATGCCTGACCAGCCGACGACAGCCGCGATTGCTCTAGCATCGTGGTTCCCGCTGCCAATCGGCACCCTTAGCGAGCTCAGCACCTCCGCAGAAGCTATGAGTACGGACAACAACAACAGTCGCGGATCCGATCTGGGTGACCTAGCCACTAAAGATGGAGCCTATGGCTCTAGATCTGAAAGCTGTGGGAGCAACAGCTTCCCCAACCACTTCATGTGCACCGTCATCAACACGGGCGACACCACCGCCAATCGCGAAAACACCGGCACCGGATCTGGCACCGGACCGCCCAACGGCAGCACGCCCAATGGCGGCATACTAGTCGCAAACGGTGGCCCCACCAACGGCGGTAACGGCACGCCCGTCAACAACGGGACAGGTGGACAACCATCGCTCTCGGTGAATGCGAACACCGGTGAGCGCATGCTGATCAAGCTCAACAACAACGAGTGGGCCCGCTGTCGCGAAGCTCTACGGGGCAATCCTCTACCCCCCAACACGCCACAAGACATGCTAATGGGCTACCATTGGCTGCTAAAGGAGGAATTCAAGCGCCAGCAACAGGTGATCGCGCAACTCAAAGCACGCAGAAAGGCGGCGGACGAATCGAGTCTTCGACGAGCCAGGCTCTCCTCCCACAGAGGATCCTCTTCCAAAGGCAACGAATATGTCGCCAACAAGAGGCGATCTCGACTGGCCCACCTCACCGAGAAAGAACGTGTAGAGGCCGCGAAAGTCCTCGACTTCGGCTCTATGACAGTCGACACGCGGGGCAACATGCTCCCAAAGACTCCGCAAGCTGCAGTGATAGCGGCCACCATGTACCTCCTTAACAACCAACCACCGGCTGGAGACCCGCGAGCTGCCATGCATATCGATGTATGATCGCGGGCTTGGGGCTAATCAAGGATGCCCTCCACAAAGAACCAACGCCAGAGTCGAAGAAAAGTAAGGCTCTGGAAAAGTACTCCTCCAGTGACGACAGTCACGATCTGTCACAGTGGCGTCTTTCACGACGGCATGACCGCGACTACGATATGCGCGATGACCTCACGTAGCGCAAAGTCGACAAGATGCGGGCAAGACACGCTCGTTCGACTGACTCAAAAGAAGACGAGACTGAGCTCTGCGGCGCCAGATGCTTCAGCAGGGCCATCAGGAAGAAGCGAATGGCTAAGGGGTTCAAACTCCCATCGGAGAACCCAAAATTTCACGGTCTACAGGACCCGAAAATCTGGTTGGAGGACCACATCTCCTCCGTTAGACTACATGGAGGGAGTCAAAGCACGGCCATGCAATGCCCGCAGCTACAGCTGCAGGGCGCCGCTCGCGCATGGCTCAACAACCTCTCGTGCGGATCCATTCGTAGCTGGGAAGAGCTGGTCTACAATTTCAAGGGCACTTACAAAAGGCCCGCATCAATCGAAGAACTGAGAAGCTGCCAGCAAAGATCGGGTGAATCGCTACGCTCGTACATATAGACGTGGTCCAACATCAAGAACTCCGCAGAAAACATCTCGGAGGACCGCGCAATCGGCGTGTTCAATAGCGGCGTTCGCCGTATAGATCTCAGGGAGGAGCTGGGCCACTCGAAGCCAAAAACGATCGACCACCTGATGGAAATTGTGAATTGGTGGGCTGACGGAGAAGACTCGGTGAAAAACCGCACCTACTCCGATGACGACGACGACCTAGGGCGCAGACGCGACCGCCGAGGCAAATGTCAGATGCGCGTCTATGATGACCGTGACGAGGTCAATATGGTCGCAGCCGGCTACGCCAACAAACGTGACGACAACCGCAATGGATACCGCAGTGGTGGATACCGCGATAGCAGAAAAACCACGCAGGTGTGGCAACGCCGCACTCGCGAAGAGGCACCCTCAACATCTATCGAGGACAAACTGTCTGGGCCATGCAACGTGCACTTCTACATCGACAAGCACGATGGCAAGAAGAAATCCAACCACCTTTTCAAGGACTACCGCGAGTTCCTAAAACTCCACAAGGGCCTAGCCCGGATGAATCGCGACGCGGTCAATAGGGGCTACGGAGCCTCCCCAGGCACATGGAGCTCCCCACCACCGCTCGGACCACCACCACCCGCGGCCGCACCGGTCCAGCATGACGGAGGCGAGCCATACCCACGAGCCGTGGGCAACATGGGGATGATCCAAAAAGGGCATCCCTCAAATCAAGTGCAGAAGGCCATCACTCGCCAAGTTAACTTGGCGATAAACTCTCCACCTTCCACCACTGAGTACCTCAGTGGAAGCGACTCCTGCATCACCTTCGATAGGCGCGACCACCCGCGCCAAGTTCCTCACCCAGGCCACTGTCCCCTCGTACTCGAGGCGCAGATTGGGGGTTTTGACATGAGTCACGTCTTCATGGACGGCAGCCGAGGCATTAACCTCATGTTCGCAAGTACCTTGCATATGATGAGGATCCCTCTAACGTGTCTGGAAGTTTCAGACACAACGTTCCACGACATCCTCCCTAGGAAAGGCATATATCCCCTGGGCAAAATCAATCTCGACGTCATCTTCGACACGCTGCAAAACTTTCGACGAGAGCGCATCGACTTTGAAGTCGTTGACTGGCCTTCACAATACCACTGCATGCTCGGACGTGTCGCGTTCGCAAGGTTCATGGCAGTGCTGCACTACGCCTACCTGCAGATGAAAATGCCAGGTCCAAATGGCATAATCACAATCAATGGCAACTTCAAGAATTCCGACAGCTGCGACAGGGAATTCAACAGAATCTCCTAGTCCTTCAACATCCAAGAGGAACTCGCAAAATTAAAGGAGTCGACAGACAATAGTATGCCTCCCCTGAGCAGGACAAGTTCACCCGACCTGTCCTTCGACTCGTCGGTGCACACGAAGAAATTCTAGGTCCATCCAACGGACCTGACCAAGACGACCCTCATCGCCAACAACTTGAGTTCCGTATAGGACCTCGCGCTCGTCGAATTCCTCTGTGAGCACTGGGAGATCTTCGCCTGGTGTCCAGTGAACATGCCAGGAGTTCCCAGGGAATTCGCCGAGCACTCACTCAACGTGAATCCAGATGTAAGGCCAGTCAAGTAGACAATTCGGCGACTATCTGAACCAAGAGAAAAAGTAGTCGGAATGGAGATCAACAGACTCCTCGACGCAAAATTCATACACGAGATCAAGGAAAGCACTTGCCTCGCTAACATAGTGCTTGTGCCTAAAAAATACACGGATATCCTGCGGATGTGCGTGGACTTCGCCTCCTTGAATAAGCACTGCCCAAAGGATCACTTCCTGTTGCCACGAATCGACCAAATCATCGACTCCACAGCGGGATGTGAGCATCTCTGCTTCCTCGACGCCTACTCAGGCTATAATCAGATTCGAATGAAGGAGGAGGATAAGGAGAAAACAGCGTTTACGACGCCCTTTGGTGTGTTATGCTACAACACGATGCCCTTCGGGATAAAAAACACAGGAGCCACCTATCGGTGGTGCATGCAGGCTTGCCTCGAGAATCAACTTGGTCGCAACATCCAAGTCTACGTTGACGACATCGTCATCAAAACCAAAGAGGAAGCCTCGCTAATTGACGATCTACGCGAGACCTTGGCCAACCTCGACCGCTACCGGATCAACCTCAATCTAGACAAATGCGCCTTCGGCGTGCCATTGGGGGAGTTACTCGGGTATCTCATCTCCGCGAGGGGGATCGTAGCAAACCCAAAGAAAATAAAAGCCATACTGGCCATGGAGAAGTCGAAGAACGTAAGAGGCGTCCAACAGCTGGCTGGGTGAATCGCGGCGCTCAGTTGATTCATCAGTCGAATGGGCGAAAAGGCACTGCCCTTCTACCAACTTCTCCGCAAAGCTGACAAGTTCGAGTGGATAGACGAGGCACAAGAAGCATTCGAGGACCTCAAATGTTTACTATCCACCTCACCAGTACTGGTGACTCCACGCGAAAAAGAGCCGTTGTTGCTCTACATCTCTGCCACCAACCAGGTGGTCAGCACGGTGCTTGTGGTGGAACGAGCCGAAGAAAACAAGGTTCACGGAGTCCAGCTGAAGGGTTCCGTAGCAGAAAACAAAAAATTTCTATCTACTCGAACACTAATACCAGGATATATACTATGTAGACATAAGTAACGGAGAAGGAATACAGTATTCATACCTTTGCAGAAAGAGGCACGCCTTATGCAGGAAGGCGTATATTGATGAAGACGAGAAGCACCCCAAGTATGGTGCCTCCGAAGTTCGTCACACGTCCGGTGTAGGGGACGTCAACCGGGCTTTGATCCAGCCGAGCAGCGGAAGAAGTAGATGCCGGATCACCGATCACACGACGGTAGTGTGAAGGTGGAGAACTCAACCACGAGGTCCTCCCCAATATTACGGGGAAGTCCTCAGCAGATGAGAGAGAGAATGAGAGGAATGGGGTGTTCTCCAAGGGGAGGGGGGACCCCCTTTATATAGTGGGAGGGGGGCGCACCACCCAGGGGCCAGGCGGGGTGGGACTAATCCCCACACCCGCCGGCCACCTTGGGGCAGCCGCCGACCCTAGGTAGGCCCCACTGGGGCAGCCCACCAGCCCTAGGCCGGCTGGCCCCCACTCCCTAGGCACCTTGCCCACTTGGGCCTCCCTTCGGGTGAGGCCCATTAGCAATATAGTGCCTTCAAAAATAAAATAAAATATATATTTAATATTAATTCTCCAATTAACATTCAAATATACATATTATATTATCTCTTCACTCCGGAACAACTTCCGGACCCCTTTCCGATCGCTATCGGATGTTACCGAAACTATTCCGGTCTCTCTCTCTATTTCTCATACGATGCCTCATCTACCCTAAGTGTCCCTACCCTTAAGCGTGACATCCTTCGGTTCGGAAACACTCCGGACATGATAGAGACCACTCTCATATCAATGATCAACAGAGGGACCTAGATGGCCATGTGACCCCCGTGTGTTTCATGAATACAATCGCTCGAACCGTGAGATAGTCGTTCCCCATTCCCTTTGTCACTCGATACCTAATTCAGCCGAGACTTGATCTTTGGTATCTGCATACCTTAGTTCGATATCGTTACTGATGAACTTGTTTTCTCGTTCTCATGTCATTGCATTCTGTAACCTAGTCACATGCTTGCAAGCTTCATTAATGCAATGTCACCGAGATGGCCACATGTATCCGTCCGTTACACAAACTAGACAAATCCTGGTCTTGATATGTACTCCTCTACGCATCCCTTCAGAAAACCTGAGTGGCACCTTTTTGGACACCCTGTTACGAGATGACTCTTGATAACCATCTAAGCTTCTTCCGGAATGGTGATGTTGGGGGGATACCCCCGGGTAGGGTCACGCCGGGGTATAGAGGCCGAGTTAGCCGAGGTACGGCAAGGTCAAAATGAATGCTAGCCGAGTCACCTCAAGGGATGCCGAATCACGGCATAACCCGGACCAGGGGATGTCCACCTAACTGAGTCCTGGCCGACGTATGTCGTATGCCGGTAGGTACTTTGTAACTTGTATGCAGGTACCCGTGCGGCCGGATTAACCAGGCACGATCCGGGTTATATCAGGCTTGCGAGAGAAGGAAGGTATCTCGCTGGTCAAAAGGTGGTCACTGTATGCAGGAGCATGAGCAAAGCAGACAGAGAGAAGGACCATCGAGGCGTGGCCGACAAGGGTGACGCGCCCTGTGTCGGATGACGCTGGCGCCGCAGAGGCTTACGTAGCCTCTGCATGGCTTACGATGGCCAACAGTAATCCGGTCGGTTTGCTATTTTGGGAAGAGGCATATTCCTTGGAATATGCCTCCACGTATGCCCTAATAGGAGACCTAGCCACCCCTTTATAAGGGGGACTAGGGCATTTGTAGAAGGCGTTGATTTCTAGTGGTTTGGCCTTTGGGTAGTGTTTTCCTGGGAGATAGCTTGTGGTGAGAGTAAGAGAGCTCCTTCTTCCTCCTCTCCCCAATACAGCTCAAGGAGCATTTGTAACCTTGGAAACATAGTGAATTCCAAGCATCTGTGTGTGGAATTGATGTCTACGCACTTCTATTATTGTAGACAGTTGTTGGGCCTCCAAGTGCAGAGGTTTGTAGAACAGCAGCAAGTTTTCCCTTAAGTGGATCCCCCAAGGTTTATCGAACTCAGGGAGGAAGTGGTCAAAGGTATTCCCTCTTAAGCAACCCTGCAATCAAGATACAAGAAGTCTCTTGTGTCCCCAACACACCCAATACACTTGTCAGGTGTATAGGTGCACTAGTTCAGCGAAGAGATAGTAAAATACAAGTGGTATGGATAATTATAAGTGGTAATGGTGGTAGAAAATAGCTTGATGGCATGGAAAAGACTAAAGGAAAACTGAAATAAAGATGGAACAAGCAAACATGTAACAGATCTAGTTGCAAACGGTGTTTCAGTGTTTAGAAACAAGGCCTAGGGATCATACTTTCACTAGTGAACACTCTCATATAGATATATGCTCTTTATGATACTACTCTTAACTACTCTCCGGTTGATCACTCTAATCGATGGTAGGGCTATAACAGCACACCTCAAAGTTCATCTTTCCCATCTAGAGAACCCCACACTGTCGCCTTGAGCACTAGATGGTTCCAACAAACACCACAATTTCATAAAGACATCCAACTCCAAATATAACTCATAACAAGTATTTGTAATCCCTAGCCTAAGTGCCACCATGGTGTGTACGCTGTCACTTTCACACACATGGGGAGAGCAGAGATCTATTAAAGCACTTGAGTAGCAAGGTAGATCTATAGATTACAAGCTCATGATCTCAATAAGATCATGCATAGAGAGAGATGAACACATAGCTACCGGTAGAACCCTTAGCCTCGAGAGAGAACTACTCCCTCCTCATCATGGGAATCAGCAATGGTGATGGAGATGGCGGTGGAGATCGATGGAGATGGCTCCGGGGGCACTTCCCCGTCCCGGCAGGGTGCCGGAACAGAGACTTTCTATCCCCCGAATCTCCCCTTCAATGGCGGCGGCGCTGCGGAACTTTTCGTGGATTTCTGATTGATGATTTAGGGTTTTGGTATCAGGAGGCTATTATAGGCGAAAGAGGCAAGGTCGGTGGCCAGCCAGGGGGCCCACACCATGCCCTGGCGCGGCCTAGGCTGGCCCGTGCCAAGGGGGGTGTGGCCACCCTGTGGCCCCTCTCCGACTCTCCTTCTGGCTCCGTGAGTCTTCCGGGAAAATAGTAACTTTGGCTTTTGTCCCGTCCAATTCCGAGAATATTCATTTTCTGACTTCCTGGAACCAAAAACAGCAGAAAACGGGCAACTAGCACGGTGGAATCTTGTTAATAGGTTAGTCCAAGAAATCATATGAAAAGTACTCCAAAGTTGGAACAAAACACAAGAAAGTAGATAAAACCAAGCATGGAACATCAAAAATTATAGATACATTTGCAATGTATCAGGAATCACCACACTATCCCTCCCTGGATTCCTCTAGTGCATATTATCCCCACCTTTAGCCTATCCATGGCATCTGCAGTGACACCACCACGACAGTTTGCGCCCACAGTGGGGCTTGCGGCGCTAGCAGGAGTGAAGATACGGACGGGAAACCTCATCGGCAACGGCGAGCTCATTGCCTCCAGGCTCGTTCAGCACTTTGGAGCGCTGGACTTCGTCAGCGACAATGCTGGCTGCTTCGGCAAGCGACCTCTCCCGCGCAACGGCCTCTTCGTCAAGCTTGGCACGCACAAGATCTACGTCGCCGTCGATGTGTCGTGTGTTCACCCGCGGCACGTCGTTGAGGGAGGCGAGCCACCCTTTAGCGCGGCTCACGGGGCACGTATCACTCGCTCCCCTGACCGTGCCGAGGTGATGATGATAGCACCTAGCGCTGGCGCGAGCAAGGATCCGGCACCAGATCCAGAGGTAACACCCAAGGCACCAAGGAAAAGTAGAGATCCTCCACTAGAGAGGCCAGAGAACATGCTGCAGCAGGCGATAGATAGCCTAGAGAGCCCCATAGCACCTGCAGTAGATTCGGCTCGGGCACAGGCCGAGTTAGAGGAAACTAGGCAGAAAATACTAGAAGGTGTGAAAAAGATAGCTGCGGCTCAGCAGTCGTTGAACATGACACTGCGCGAGTATGCAAAAGCGAATAAGGTAGATGCTGTAAAAGTAAAGGGGAGAAACCTCATCAGTGAAATGAACAAAGAGGATGATACTAGAGTTGAGGAGTCAGAGAAGGTTTTATCCGTGGGGCTGCCGAAGTACAGTACCCTGGAAAAGAACCTCAGAGCAGCGGATGCAGCTGCATCCGAGTTAGAGGGTTTGACGGGTGAAGCCCGGTAAAAACAACAGGAGAGAGTCAATGAGTTAGTTCGGATCGCTAACAGACAAAATGAGGAGTTGCTCAGGGCTAACCCGGCAAGAGCTGGGGCCTCCAAAGTCATTTATTCGGCGGTAGGTAACCCAGAGAAATCTGCTGGAGCTGCATCATCCCCTCATGGTGGCCCAAGAAGAGAAGAGGTGGTAACCTCGGCGAGGAGAAACTGATAGATAGTCCCGTATGACCCGGCAAGGGCAGGGAAAGGAAAAGCAGTGCAGGAAAACGAGGATTGACGAAGTGTTAGCTGAGGTGAAGCTGGCCGAGGTAACCGCGACCAAAGCAATGCCGGTCAGGGAAACGCTGTAAACGGCAATGCCGGACAGCGTAACTCGGTGGGTGCAGGGCAACCGCAGCAGTGGAATATACCGCGGCAAGAGCAAAGTGCCGACCAAGGTATGCAAGAGAGAGGCGCTCCACGAGAGCAAGACAGATACAATTATGGTGATTCGGAAATGGTGAACGCAGGATACCCTAGGCCGGACTATCACGTGATAGGGTCAAGGTTGGGAACCAGGGACTTGATACCTGACGACGCCAGGTTAAAACTGGATCGGCTTTATAGGTCGGAGCAAATTGAGTGTCAAGGTCCTCCGGGTCCGGCGTGTTTTGGTCCCCGGATCATGAAGGAGCCTCCGGTACCTAACTTCTAGTTACCCAGAGGCACAAAGACGTATGGCGGTAGCACCAAGCCGGAGGATTGGTTGATCAACTATGCAACGGCGGTGAAAATTGCTACAGGCAACTTGAGATGGGCTGTGACATATGTACCTCAGATGCTGGAGAGGCCAACAAGGGTATGGCTAAACAATTTGCCACCCGGAAGTATTAACTGCTGGATCGATTTTGAAGAAATGTTCGTCAGTAACTTCTCAAGCACGTATCAGAGGCCCAATAGGCCACAGACCCTAGCAATGTGCAAACAGAGACCAAATGAGACAGACCGGGAGTTCTTAACTTGTTGGTGCACTGTGCGAAACTCATGTGAGGGCATGATTGAGTCACAGGCCATAGCTTGGTTTGCGCAAGGGTGTAGATATGCAAGCATGCTGTGGCAGAGGTTGCAAAGGGACATGCCAACTACACTGGCAGAGACAATCCGGATTGCTGATTCATATGCTTTGGGTGACCCAACTCAACCTAGGCTTGTGTCAAACGAGTCAAATGAGGAGTACTACCAGCGAGATGGAGCTGGGTCATCCTAGCGGAATGATTACCGGGGTAAGAGAAGAGATGATAGACCGGATTACCGGTATAGTTCGCAACAAGTTGCTGCTGTAAATCAAGATCAACCCGGAGCAGGAAGTAATCAGCGTCAGAAAACTAGAGGGCAAAAATGGACTCCAAGAAATGATGGGAAGAAAACTTGGACGCCAGAGAAAAAGAAGCAGTGGCAAGAAAAGAAGGACCGTCCGAGGTATACATACGAGGCAATGCTAGATCAGCCGTGTAAATTTCACACGCCAAATCCGAGTAACCCGGTGGGTCACACAACTCGGCAATGTGAGTGGATGAGGAAGATAGAACAAAGTGGTCCGGGGAATGCTCAGGCACCTCGGAACGATCAACCTCGGTAGGGGTTACCCCGGTAGCAATTACTCTCCGGAGCGAACACGCAACAGTTAATGTTGCCACCACCTCCGCCGAGGTATGAGAACCATGAGAGAAGGGATGCAGTGCATCAGGTGGAAAATCAGCATCAGCCAGATCAAAGGTATACCGGAAATGAGGGGAGAAATGAATACAGAGAGCATCACCAGAGTTACTGCATGTTTACCACGGAGGAAACAGATAGAAAGAGCTTGCAGCGCTGACATATGGAAGTGAATGCGGTAATGTCGGCTGTGACGAGGTATATGCCTTGGTCGGATCAGGAAATTATGTGGAGTATCAAGGACCACCCAAGCTTATGCCTAGTCCCAGTTCGTATGCACTGGTGCTGGACCCAACGTTCATCGGGCCAAATATCAATGTAAGATTCTCTAAGGTGCTGATTGACAATGGCAGCAACATCAATATCATGTATGTGGATACAATGCGCAAATTGGGTATCTCGGAGAACATGCTCCAGGCTACGATAACAACTTTTCATGGTATTGTGCCAGGCATTTCCTGTGAGCCCACTGGCAAGGTCCAGGAAGACGAACTATTTGGCACAAGGGATAACTGCTAAACTGAAAATTTGGAGTTTGAGGTGGTGAACCTAGAAAGTGCGTATCACACGTTACTCGGCAGGCCTGCCCTGAACAAATTCATGGCAAGTTGTCACATCAGTTACCTGAAGATGAAGTTGCCCGGGCCAAATGGAGTAATTACCATAGCGGGTGATTTCTGACGTTCCATTGAATGTGCATCAGCCGGGTCTAACCTGGCCGAGTCGCTCGTGATTGCACAAGAGAAGAGAAAGATCCAGGAGGTGGCGGCATTGGCTCCATCCGCACAGCAGTATATGCCGACATTGAGTAACCCGCATGGAAGCGTCTCATTTCAAGCAACGAAAGATACAAAGAAGGTGCCTATTGATGATCTGTTCCCAGAGCGCACCATAACGATTGGTGTCGGGTTAAATGACAAATAGGAAAGCGAGCTCGTTAACTTCCTACGTGAGAATCGGGATATCTTTGCTTGGTCCACACAGGACTTGCAAGGTGTTCTGAGGGAGTTGGCCGAGCACTCTTTGAATGTGAGACCCGGAGCAAAGCCGGTGAAGCAACCTCTCCGCCGCTTTGCCAAAGATAGGAGAAAAGTCATTGGGGATGAGATAGCTCGGCTCCTAGCAGCTGGGTTTATCATGGAAGTGCTTTACCTAGATTGGCTATCTCATCCGGTGCTGGTGGAAAAGAAGAAAGATGATCTGAATGTGGCAGTGGTTTGGCGTATATGCATCGATTACACGAACCTGAATAAGGCGTGCCCAAAAGATCCATTCCCACTGCCAAGGATAGATCAAGTCATAGATTCTACTGCTGGGTGTGAACTGTTGTCATTCATAGATGCATATTCTGGTTTCCACCAGATACCTCTGAACCCGAATGATCAAATAAAGACTATGTTTATCACCTTGTATGGGGCTTATTGCTATCGCACCATGCCTTTTGGTTTACGTAATGCACAGGCAACGTACCAAAGATGTATGCAAAAATGTTTACACGACCAAATTGGCCGAAATGTGCAAGTATATGTGGATGATGTGGTTATAAAAAACAAGGAAAGCAAACCGCTCCTTGATGATATCAGGCAAACATTCACGAACCTAAGAAGGTTCCAAATGAAGCTTAACCCGGAGAAATGTACCTTCGGTGTCCCGGTTGGAAAATTACTCAGATTTCTTGTCTCCAGCCGAGGTATCGAAGCTAATCCAACTAAAATCCGAGCCATAGAGCGAATGGAACTGCCGAAGTGTCTTAATGATATCCAGAAGTTCACTGGTTGCCTGGCATCTTTAAGTCGATTTGTATGTCGGATGGGAGAAAAGGCATTGCCTCTCTATCAACTAATGAAAAAAGCGGACAAGTTCGTATGGACGCCGCAGCACAATGAAGCCTTCATCCAGTTAAAGAAAATGTTAGCCACTACACCAGTGTTAGCCTCTCCACTATCAAAAGAGCCAATGTTGCTCTACATAGCCGCAACCAACCGAGTTGTAAGTGTAGTAATAGTGGTAGAGCGCGACGAGGAGGGTACGTCAGTGCAAAGGCCAGTCTATTACCTGAGCGAGGTATTATTAGCATCAAAGCAAAACTATCCTCACTATCAGAAGATGGCGTATGGTGTGTATATGGCAGCGAAGAAGCTAAAACACTACTTTGAAGAACACCCAATAAAAATGATATGTGAAGCCCCCATAACTGAGATAATGAGCAACAAGGATGCGAGCGACCGGATCGCAAAATGGGCAATTGAGCTAGCCCCTTATGCTCCGCAGTATGACAGGCGAGATGCAATCAAGTCTCGGGCTGTGGCTGACTTTTTCGTGGATTGGGCCGAGATGCAATATGATCCACCATTGCCAGATCCGAACTACTGGAGAATGCATTTTGACGGATCAAAAACGAAAACAGGGTTAGGCGCTGGAGTTGTGCTTACCTCGCCCAAGAAGGACCAGCTGAAGTATGTGCTGCAGATCCATTTCGCAGCATCAAACAATGTTGCAGAATATGAAGCACTTGTGCATGGGCTCAAAGTGGCAAAAGAAATTGGAATACGTCGGATCCAATGCTTTGGCGACTCGGATTTGGTAGTTCAGCAAGTCTCAAGGCAATGGGACGCTTTGGATCCAAACATGGCTTTGTACAGATTTCATGTGCAAAAAATATCAGGGTACTTTGAGGGATGCGAGTTTCACCATGTACCCCGGCTAGAAAACGAGGCAGCCGACGTATTGTCGAAGCTCGGATCAACCCGACAAGCAATTCCACCGGGTGTAGCTCTAGAACACCTTAGAAAACCATCTATCAGGCCATCCCCAGAAACCGACTCAATCTTCATCCCAGCATATCCGGAGTCCGGAGCGGTACCCATGGACATCGACGTGGGAAGTGGTTCAAGAAACCCGGGGACTGCTTCGCAGAACCCGGGGACTGGGCAGCACGATCCGACCGAGGTTATGTCGGTGGAGCAAATGGAAATAGATGAGGATGTGTTTCCGGTGCGAGCTATACCAGCTTGGGTACTGCCCATATTTCAATTCCTGAAGGATGGAACTTTGCCCAGTGATGAAGTGCTTTCCAGGAAAATTCAGAGGCGTGCAAAGGCATACACGATCATCAATGCCGAGCTACACAAGAGGAGTGTCACGAATGTCCTGCAGTGGTGTGTTGATCCGGAAGAAGGGCTTGACATCCTCCGAGATATACATCAAGGGGAATGTGGGCATCACGCCTCGTCCAGAGCATTAGTGGCAAAAGCTTTCCGGCATGGGTTCTACTGGCCTAGTGCCTTGGAACAAGCAGAAGATCTAGTAAGAAAATGCAATGGCTGTCAGAGGTATGCTTCCAAGACACACATGCCAATGTTGGAGCTCAAGACCATACCAATTACCTGGACATTTGCCATATGGTGTCCGGATATGGTTGGCCCGTTTAAACTAGCGAGAGGAAACATGACTCATATCTTGGTTATGGTTGACAAGTTTACAAAGTGGATTGAAGTAAAGCCTATAAGAAAATGTGATGGAGCTACAGCCGTGACATTCCTCAAAGGTATCATTCTAAGATATGGTTATCCTCACAGTATCATAACAGATAATGGCACAAATTTTGCTGAAGGAGCATTCGCACGATTCTGCCGAGATAAGAAGATCCGGCTGGACGTTGCCTCGGTAGCCCACCCCGCATCGAACGGACAAGTGGAAAGATCCAACGGATTAGTATTATCCGGGATAAAACCCCGACTCATTGAGCCGCTGCAAAGATCAGCGGGGTGTTGGATAGAAGAACTACCAGCAGTATTATGGAGTTTAAGAACAACTTCGAATCGATCAACAGGCTATACGCCATTCTTTCTAGTATATGGGGCAGAAGTTGTATTACCAGCCGACATATAGCATGATTCGCCTAGAGTCACCCAATACACAGAAGCCGAAGTACGAGAAGCCCAGAAAAATGATGTTGATCTGCTGGAAGAAGCGAGAGAATTGGCATTATCCAGATCCGCCATATATCAGCCAAACCTCCGACGCTATCATAGCCGGAAGGTAAACCCCCGAGTCTTTTAGGAAGGTGATCTGGTATTCCGGCTGGTACAACATACTGCTAGCATGCATAAGTTATCCCCCCCCATGGGAAGGGCCATTCATTGTGAGCAAAGCATTGCACAATGACTCTTATTATCTCATCGATGCAAAACCATAGGAGAAGACCAAGGCGGACAGGTCCGGCGAGGAATCTAAGCGTCCATGGAATGTAGCTCTACTCCGTCCATTCTACACTTAACAAACAAGTGTGTGTATCTGAGTCTCTCATATGTCGGTATGTATGCCGGCAATGAGTTTATCAATGAAATCTTCGCACCTCGAGCAGTAACTTGGGGACTGCCTTAGTGATATTTATTGTTTTCTGTATTTGTTATTTATATGTCGGATGGTGTAAGTTGCTTCTACCTAAGCCGGATTAGTAGTGTGTGAGCACCAAAAACTCAACTCTTCGACTTGCTGCTGTCCAACAAGATTTGGCTTCAAGGCAAGCAAGAGAACAAGTTTGGAATTGCGTAGCACACAAAAAACGACTAAGGAAAAGAACTTAATTGAGCCGACATTTGTTATTCGGACTAACCTTACGCTTACTTTATATTTACTATGCTGGATTACTTTGAGCTAAGCCTAAAGTTTCCAAGTATTGTTAAGTCAATTTTTGAAACTCGGACTTGTAAGTCATAAAACCGAATCAAGGTAGACACGAGCCGAGCCAGGAAATTAGAGAAACAAGAAAATGAAAATCGGGGACTACGCCCAAGTTAATCCGGCACGAGCAACTTAGTAGCAAAATATAATTTGTGTGCTTGCTACATCTGCACCCGGCATACCGGGGATCTGATAAATTTCAAAGTGTTTTTTCATGCTCAAGGAGCAGCAGGTGGAACTCCGCCTTCAGCCTCATCATCGTCTTCATTCTCTTCAACATCTGAAGCTTCGTCCTCTTCCTCATCTCCCAAACCATCTTCGACGTATTCGTCGTCAACAGCGCCGAGAAAGCTCGGTCCCTCGTTCCATTGATGGATGGGGGCATACTAAATGAGGTGATGGGCGCGAGCCTTGCGCCGAGCTATCCAATCTGGATCATTTGACCACCTTAATCCGGTGCGCAAGCGCTCGAGAAGATCCAGATTTATTTTCTCATACCATGTGAGCACGAAATGGAGAACAGTTTTAGCTCCGGCGTGGGCGGCGGATTCCCTCCAGAGGTCAAGCTGGGTCTCGCACTCCATTAACTTGGTAATCAGAGCAGTGGACCCCTCTGGAGTATCTTCACCAGGCCAAAGGGCATTGAAGATCCGGACTGTTGCATCTAAGATATCCTTACCATAGTTCTTCACAATCTCGACGCGAGAGGATAGGCTGACCAGCAAGTCCTCCATGTCATAGGGAATATTTTCAGCGCCAGGACCAGTTGGGGTACCCCTCTGCTGGCGGAACTTGGAAACTGCAGCAGCCGCAATAGCATCGCCCTCTGGAAATTTGTCTAAAAACGAGACAAGTGAAATAAGTAAAGGAGGTTGACCTGGAAAGATTCATGTCGCCTGAAGGAAAAGAACTTACGAGAAATATGGCTATGGATCCGGGTCAGCTCCTTGGTGCAGTTATCACGCCTATTCCGGAGTTGCTCAAGTTCAGCATTTTCCGACTCAAGCTTGACGTCGGCCTCCTTCAGCAGTTCTTAATCCTTTGCAAGTTGGAGGTTGAGGCGTTCTTGCTCCTTAGTGAAATCTTGGCCAGATTTGTCCATCTCAGCCTTATGGAGCGCCTTGAGCTTCTTGATTTCAGCCTTAAGTTTGGCAATTTCATTGTCTTTGGCTCGGAGTTGGGAGAGCTCATCATCCTTTTTCTTAAGTTCGGCCTGATGCTGCCCTGCTTGTTTGAGAAAATGCAGCATCATATCAGGCATGGGCACACTATCTTCAAGAGATGCTGAAACAGTTTGTTGACCCGGTAAAGCCGAGGTATGAATATTTGCCGAGCTTAGGAGAAAGGGAAGAGAGCGCAGAAGAAAATTAACCGAAGTAACTTACCTTTTATTTGCTCCAAGTTCTTCCTCATGATGGTGTTTTCGGCCTCCACTCCGGCTGTGTAATCCGAATGATGAATTAGTTCGGCGAGAAAGACAAAGAAAAATGGGAAGGGAGGCAAAGAGAAAACTTACCCCTTTTCTCAAACTCAGCAAGAAGTGCAGAATGTTTTGAGCGCAACCCCTTATGTGTGTCCAGGAGGCGTTGAAACTCAGCGCTCCGATGATTGGTGGTGACCTGAGAAAGGCAAAGTTGATTTAATCATGTGCATATTCGAAGTGTACAGAATCCGGGCCAAGTGGAACTTAACCCTGCTCTAGGTGTGTGCATATTCGAAGTGTACAAAATCTGGGCCAAGTGGAACTTAACTCGGCTCTAGGTGTGTGCATATTCGAAGTGTACAAAATCCGGGCCAAGTGGAACTTAACCCGACTCTAGGTGTGTGCATATTCGAAGTGTACAAAATCCGGGCCAAGTGGAACTTAACCCGGCTCTAGGTGTGTCCATATTCGAAGTTACTAAGGAGCTACGCTAGTTCTCTAAGGACCATCCGGCTGAGTAACAAGTTACTCCACCGGAGGCTCGGGGACTAATGGTTATATGACTAAGCACTAGTACATGTTAAAGAAAAGACGAAGTAGCGTACCTCCATCATCCGGCCGGCAAGGTTGATAGCCTTGGCGGCTGTGTTCATTTGTGCGGCAAACTCGGAAGGCCCAAATTTCTCCGGGAAATCGTCGTTATTGACGACCTCCGCCTTGTTCCAGTTATTGACAAACTCAATTAAGTCAGGAGAATATCGCTCTCCGCTAAGCATATGGGGCGCAATCAAACCCTTGGCGTGGGCCTCCCTCCTTTCAACTTGGGCAGCAGCAGGGCTGGTGTGCAATGCAAGTTGCATATCAGCTGACCCGGAGGGCGCATCTTTCTTTGGTGGAGTTTTCTTCGGAAGCATGGACGCGAGCGTGCGTTGTCTAGCCTCGATGGATGCTGCCCTGGCGGCGTCAGAAATTTTCTTAGCCTTAGGCTGCTGCTAAGAGGTTGAAATTTGAGCTACGGGTTTGCTCTTGGGTGTAGCCTTGGTGCTAACTGGGCCTTCTCGCTGAGTCTTGGAGGACTCGGACGAGGCGGAAGGAGTTGGTGCTGCTGCTGATACTTGTGCTGCTGATGGTGCTGGTGCTGGCGCTGGTGTTGGTGCTGGTGCTGGTTTTGGCGGGGTGCTGTGGGTACCTCGGAGGTGGCAGGTTGCGGCTGAGCTGAAGAAGAGCTGGGGGCATCTGCTGCCTCGGCAGAGCCACTTCCCCCTACTCCAAGGTCGCCCTCCTCCGGAAAAGATGGGCTAGAACCCGGAGCAGCCACTGAACCCTCCTGAATGGGGCTCAGAGGGCGTGTATCATCGCCACGAGGGGGAGATGGAGTATGCCGGAGAGGCGAAGCGATGCTGGATCCGCTCTAGGGAACCTCCACCGCAGCCCTGCCGAATCAAGCGATGAATAATAAATTATAACAAAGGAAAAACATATGAATAGCAAAGCACGAAGCAGAAAATTGGATGAAGAAGAAAGTAACTTACTCGTCAGAAGTCAAAGGCTCTTGGGCTTGCAAGCTCGCCGGACTATAGCCTTAGTCGGAGGCTTGGTGGCGGTCTTGTCTACAGACTTCTTCCTCCTCTTAGTCGGTTTGGCAGGTCCGGAAGAAGCAGCAGAAGTTCCAGTCCGTTTCTTAGATGCGGCTGGGACCGGCTCACCCGTGGCAAGAGGAGGGTCTTCGTGGATCTGCCCACCCGGGTTAGCTGAAGCCGGAAAGGCGTAAGAAAGGGGTACAACGTCAAATGCTTCTATCACCTCAACGTCAGAATCATCTTCATCGTCAGGCCAATCTCTTAAGGAAGAGAAGTTGCCAATGGGTCGCTTGGTGGCATCGGGAAACGGCAGGAACATCTCCTGATCTGGCTCCTCCTCATCCGAGACAAGCCGATCCTTCGCCCATTTGAGTGAAGGCTCGGTGCCATCTTCGAGAGTTTGCTGAAGAAATAGCTAAGAGAGAAATACAAGAGGATCAGATAAATAACATACTCCGACATAGAAATTAACTCGAAGAAAGATTGGAACACGAGAGTTACCGTAGGAGGAGGCTTGTCCCGGCATAAATGCTCTATCCCCCACTCCCAATCAGCGGTGAAGTTTTTGTCGGTCATGAAAAGGGCCTTGACCCAGCAGAATATCTCGGTGTTGTTTAGTTCAAAGGAAGAGGTCCGGTTGGGGTCAAGGCGCCAGCTCATGTGGCAAAGCTTGTGTGTGCGTTTCTGGAGAGGGGAGATCCGGCTGCGGACGAAAGTGATCATCGCGTCCTCGTTGCGAAGTCCCGCATCCTTCAGCTCCTAAAACCGTTTGTTGACTTGATTCGCCAACACAATGGGTTTCTTGGAAACCCGGTCCCATAAATCCGGATTAGGAGGACCCAGAGCATAGGGGCGCAGCCGGATCAGATCTTCATTCGTGCCATTTCTGACATAGAAGAAATTTTGGGCCTAGCCCTTGCACGAATCTAGCCCCGTGACCCGGGGAAAGACGGATTGTTTCCGGGGACACATAGAAGCAGCACCGAACTGCGTAAGATGCTTGTCCTCCGGGTCAAGCTACTTATTCGGAATCACGATCCTTCGGAGACCGAAGAACCGGATCCAAAGCTCCTTGGTAGGCCACAATCTGACATATCCCTCTATGGTGGACGCGAAGGAAGAAAGGGATGTGATGGCATTCGTCGGGAGATGGTGCGGTTGAAGTTCATAGATGTTGAGGAAGTCGTGGAAGAAGTCGCTGACGGGGAGGCCGAAGCTGCGCTGAAAATGGGAGAGGAACACGACGAACTCACCCGGATTGGGTGAGGGGGCGAGCTCCTCGACGGCAAGGCGGGCAACCACGCCCTCTGGGATGCGGCGCATGCGGTAGAGCCAGTCGAGGTCATCCTGGCATACCCAGGAGCCAGCCTAGGCGCCGCGTTCTGCGTTCTCCGCCCCCTCCTCCATCTCCGCCTCCGCGACGGCGAGCTCTTCCTCTGTCATGTCTAGGTCGCTGTCCTCACCGGCCTTATCGGAGGTGGGAGGCAATGCCTTGTACTGGCGCGGACCCGTGGCGGTGGAGCTGCACGGGAGCGGCATGCGCAAAAAAGGAACGCTAAGCGGCGGCTAAGCGGTGCGGCAATGTTGCTAGGAAGAAGAAGAAGAAGAGGCAAAGGGGCGCGAGATGGGGAAAAAGACCAAGGGGCACGCCCCTCCCCTATTTAACCATGCCCCAGTGGGGGTAGTGGGATCGTGCGATGCGGCGAGGCCACACGGTGTGGCCGTGTATCTGACCGAGTCAGACAATCACATGCAAGCCACAGGAAGGGCCACAGGGTGCAGGAGATCCCACGACGCGACGTGGTGATACAGTTAATGAGGAGACAGACACGATGTGGCGTGTGCAATAGTAACACTTGACATTAACTGCAGCAGTAACTGGCGCAGGCCCTTAAAATGAGGCAAGATAATGATTACCCTCCACGTGGGGAAGCGTACGAGAGAAGGAAGTATAACCCGTAAAGCTAAAGGGTGACCCGGCCAGCGAGTGAAAACTCAGAATGTGCCAAGGGAAAGTTAGCCCATGAAATCCAGACTATGAGGTAACTCAGAAAAAGGAGCAAAAGGCTCGATAAATTGAACCTACCGTGGCCTTAGCGGCTGAAGCTGCAAAGACTGCACCAGCTTCGGGGACTAATGTTGGGGGGATACCCCCGGGTAGGGTCATGCCGGGGTATAGAGACCGAGTTAGCCGAGGTACGGCAAGGTCAAAGCGAATGCTGGCCGAGTCACCTCAAGGTAGGCCGAATCACGGCGTAACCCGGACCAGGGGATGTCCACCTAACTGAGTCCTGGCCGACGTATGTCGTATGCCGGCAGGTACTTTGTAACTTGTATGCAGGTACCCGTGTGGCCGGATTAACCAGGCACGATTCGGGTTATATCAGGCCTGCGAGAGAAGGAAGGTATCTCACTTCCATTTTAGCAGAGAAGAAGAGCTTGGAAGCATCATACCTCTCTGCACGAGCCTGTGGAGCAAAGACAGCCTTGCGATCCTCAATGATCTCAAAAGCATTCATCTTCTCAAAACGCTTTTGAAGCTCCGGCTCCATGGCATAGAGCATTCCACTCTAGATGAGGGAGAAATCATCCGCCTTGGACTGCCAGACATTCTTTTCGTCCTCAGAGGCGGAATCTGCTGGCTTAGCCAGAAGCTCATCCTCGATGACATAAGTCAACTTGTAGGGGACTAGGAGGATCCTAAGATTGCGGAACCATGCGTAGTTTTCAGCTTGTCCTTCTCGAGGAAAGTGCTAAGGTTGAAGGTGGGTGGGCGAGACATCTACAAAGGATTTGCAAAGTGTTTAGACTATGTTCATAATAATGAGTTCAAGTTTTAACTAAAAGAACTCCCACTTAAACGAACATCCCTCTACTCGTTTAGTGATCACATGATCCCTATCCTCTGCACCTCCCCCGATCGTCGCCATCGCGCAAGATCAAAGGTGGACATTCCCTAATGTCGATCACATCAACCATGTGATTCATGCTCGACCTTTCGGTCTCTTGTATTCTGAGGCCACGTTTCTCTAACGTGCTAGGCTCGCCAGTCCTAACTCGTGTGTATTCGCAGTGCAACATGGATTACACCCATTGTATGCGAACGTAGGTATGTTTGACACCCAGGCCTGCAACCCTAGATCGCCTCATACCGAAGAACTTTCTTGGTGGTTCACACACAAGGGGAATACGATAACTGGAATACTATGAGGGATTATCTTATCATGCTACCGTCTAGTAAGTATACTAGCACAATAAGAATGCTTCTAACGTGAAGTGCTATGACATGGTTATGGCTCTATGATTATCATCAATAGCTTCAATGAGAGTTTCACAAACTTGTCATTGCCATGTTATAATACTTGCCCCTATGCAATAATGAAGATAGACGCTTCTATATCAACTATTGCATGTTTTACGCGGCTTTAGGGCTTTCGCAGTAGAACCCCTTCCCTCCTATGAACATCGAGCCACAACATGGATTCAATGATTGCCGTTCTTCATCCCTTTTCAGGGCCTCCAATGTCAATGCCATATCAACTACTGCAGAGAGACAGACACCCCCCTAAGCCACTTTGATTTGTGGACTAGTCTCGTGAATCTCCACATGTGGTCGGTTGGGGGCTGCTTCATCAAACAGTGCCGCGATATGAGCAATAACACTAAAGAGGGTAGCAACTAGAGAATCAATTCCCACATATTGCTATGTGTTCTATCCATACGACATGTCTACCCATAGACCCGCTCTAATACCACTGAAGGGTTCCGTAGCAGAAAATAAAAAAATTCTATCTACCCGAACACTAATACCAGGATCTATACTATGTAGACATAAGTAACGGAGAAGGAATACAATATTCATACCTTTGCAGAAAGAGGCACCCTTACGCAGGAAGGCGTATATTGATGAAGATGAGAAGCACCCCAAGTGTGGTGCCTCCGAAGTTCGTCACACGTCCGGTGTAGGGGACGTCAACCGGGCTCCGATCCAGCCGAGCAGCGGAAGAAGTAGATGCCGGATCGCCGATCGCACGACGGTAGTGTGAAGGTGGAGAACTCAACCACGAGGTCCTCCCCAATATTACGGGGAAGTCCTCAGTAGATGAGAGAGAGAGAATGAGAGGAATGGGGTGTTCTCCAAGGGGAGGGGACCCCCTTTATATAGTGGGAGGGGGGCGCACCACCCAGGGGCCAGGCGGGGTGGGACTAATCCCCACACCCGCCGGCCACCTTGGGGAAGCCTCCAGCCATAGGTAGGCCCCACTGGGGCGGCCCACCAGCCCTAGGCCGGCTGCCCCCCACTCCCTAGGTGCCTTGCCCACTTGGGCCTCCCTTCGGGTGAGGCCCATTAGCAATATAGTGCCTTCAAAAATAAAATAAAATATATATTTAATATTAATTGTCCAATTAACATTCAAATATACATATTATATTATCTCTTCACTCCGGAACAACTTCCGGACCCCTTTCCGATCTCTATCGGATGTTACCGAAACTATTCCGGTCTCTCTCTCTTTTTCTCATACGATGCCTCATCTACCCTAAGCGTCCCTACCCTTAAGCGTGACATCCTTCGGTTCGGAAACACTCCGGACATGATAGAGACCACTCTCATATCAATGATCAACAGAGGGACCTAGATGGCCATGTGACCCCGTGCGTTTCACGAATACAATCACTCGGACCGTGAGATAGTCGTTCCCCCATTCCCTTTGTCACTCGATACCTAATTCATCTGAGACTTGATCTTTGGTATCTGCATACCTTAGTTCGATCTCGTTACTGATGAAATTGTTTTCTCGTTCTCATGTAATTGCATTCTGTAACCTAGTCACATGCTTGCAAGCTTCATTAATGCAATGTCACCGAGATGGCCACATTAATCTGTCCGTTACACAGACTAGACAAATCCTGGTCTTGATATGTACTCCTCTACGCATCCCTTCGAAAAACCTGAGTGGCACCTTTTTGGTCACCCTGTTACGAGATGACTCTTGATAACCATCTAAGCTTCTTCCGGAATGGTGATTTGCATTACCTCATAGTCAAAGGATCGGGTTACGAGGTTCTCTGTGTTTTATCATCAATGGTGAACTTTGTAACTACATCTCATGAAGATATAACGGTCGGATGTTTGTCTACCATGTTATTCAACTAATAACATGACCTCATTGTCAGTTGGCATAAATGCCCATGGTCTTAAAACATAGACCATCCTTATGACCAATGAACTAGTTCACTAGAGGTAACTAGAGACACGGTTTGTTTACATACCACGCGTGTATTAACGTTTCGTATTAACACAGTTATAGCACAGTATGAAACGTATTATGAACATACAGGAGAAGTATCAAATAATACACTTTATTATTTGCCTCTAGGGCATAACTCCTTCAGTCTCCCACTTGCACTAGAGTATAAACAAAACTAGTTTACAATAGGCAGGAATCTAACACCAATGGAATCTCGGTGTTGTTCATGCTTGTCTAGATGGAGAGCTTTCGTCAACGGATCTTCTACATTCAGTTCCGTATCTACTTTGCAAATCTTGACTTCACCTTCGTCAATGTTCTGCCGGATGATGTAAAATCTAAGCTTGATGTGTTTGACCGTGGAATGAGTTCTTGGTTCCCTTGCATTTGCAATAGCTCCCGTGTTATCACAATAGATCGTCACGGGGTCTTGCGCATTGGGAAAAATCCCAGTTCGATGACGAAATTCCTTAGCCAAACAGCTTCATTTGCTGCATCAGCTGCAGCAATGTATTCAGACTCCATTGAAGATTGTGCCACCACCGGCTGCTTCTTGCTCTTCCAGCTTACCGCCCCACCATTTACCAAGAAAACAAATCCTGTCTGAGACTTTGAGTCATCATGATCTGAATTCCAGCTCGCATCTACGTAACCTGTTATGTTTAGAGCTTCATCATTTCCTCCATAGATTAGGAACATATCCTTTGTTCTTCTTAGATACTTTAGGATATTTTTCACAGTTGTCCAGTGATCCGGTCCTGGATTACTCTGATATCGGCTCGTCAAACTGAGAGCCAATGCCACATCAGGTCGGGTACTAAGCATTGCATACATGATAGATCCTATTGCTGAAGCATAGGGGATGTAAGACATTTTTTCTCTATCATCGTCTGTTACAGGACATTAATTCATACTCAAGTTGCAATTCTTCATCATAGGTGTAAAACCCCTCTTGGTGTTTTCCATTTTGAACCTCTTCAAATTCTTATCTATGTAAGTACTTTAACTCAATGCTATTAGGTGTCTCGATCTATCTCTATAGATCTTAATTCCTAATGTATATGCAGCTTCACCTAGATCCTTCATGGAAAATTGGTTGCTCAAATATGCTTTCACGCTATTCATAAGATCCACGTCGTTTCCCATGAGTAATATGTCATCCACATATACTACTAAGAAAACAACCGAGCTCCCACTCACTTTCTTGTAAACACAGAACTCTTGTTGGTTTTCGACAAATCCAAAACTCTTGATCACTTGATCAAAATGTTGGTTCCAGCTCTGAGATGCTTGCTTCAATCCACAAATGGACCGTTGAAGCTTGCATACCTTTCCAGCATCCTTAGGATCAACAAAACCTTCCGGTTGCATCATATATAACTCTTTATCAATGTGACCATTGAGGAATGCGGTCTTGACATCCATCTGCCAAATTTCATAATCGAAATGTGTAGCAATTGCTATTAAAATCCTGACAGCCTTAAGAATCACTACGGGAGAGTAAGTCTCGTCGTAGCCAACTCCTTGAATTTGTTGAAACCCCTTTGCGACAAGTCGAGCTTTGTGAATGGTCACATTACCATTCGCATCTGTATTTTTCTTAAAGATCCATTTATTTTCCACGGCCTTGCAGCCTTCTGGAAGATCCACCAAGGTCCAACCTTGGTTTTCATGCATGGATCCTATTTCGGATTTCATGGCTTCTAGCCATTTCTCGGAGTCAGCACTATCCATAGCTTCTTTGTAGTTTGTAGGTTCTTCCTGATCATCTAAGATGACAGACATTACAAGGCTACTGTACCAATCTGGAGTGGCACGAACCTTTGTAGACCTACGAACCTCAGGAGTTTCGATGTCATTGTTTTGATCAGCATCAATAGGCTCTTCTTCCATACTAGAGAGCGGCTTCGGAACAGCTTCCGTTGCACTACTCGGAATACGGAGAGAAGGGTCAACAATTTCATCTAACTCAATTTTCCTTCCACTCACTCCTTTTGCAAGAAACTCCTTTTTGAGAAACGTGCCAGTTTTTGCGACAAACGTTTTGCCTTCGGCTTGGTTGTAGAAAGTATAACCAACGGTTTCCCTTGGGTATCCCACAAAGATACATTTTTCCGATTTGGGTTCGAGTTTGTCAGGCTGCAGTTTCTTAACGTAAGCCTCACAACCCCAAACTTTCAGGAATGACAACAATGGCTTCTTGCCATGCCATATCTCATATGGGGTTATCTCCACGGATTTGGATGGTGCTCGGTTTAAAATAAAAGAGGTGGTTTCTAACGCGTATCCCCAAAAAGACACAGACAAATCAGTTAAAGACATCATGGACCGTATGCTATCTAATAGGGTTCGGTTACGACGTTCCGACACACCATTACGCTGGGGTGTTCTAGCTGGCGTAAGCTGTGGTATAATCCCACAGTCCTTCAAGTGCATGTTAAACTCATACTCAAATACTCGCCTCCTCGATCCGATCGAAGGTGCTTGATTTTCTTGTTAAGTTGATTCTCTACCTCTTTTTGACATTCCTTGAACTTTTCAAAAGTTTCAGACTTGTGCTTCATTAAGTAGATATATCCATATCTGATCAAATCGTCAGTAAAGGTAACAAAGTAACGATAACCATTGCATGTTGAGACACTCATTGGTCCACATACATCCGTGTGTATGATCCCAAGTAGGTCTACAGCTCTCTCCACTATAACTGAGAATGGTGTCCTGGTCATCTTGCCCATGAGGCATGGCTCACATGTATCAAGGGATTCAAAATCCAATGATCCAAGAAGCCCTTATTAATGAAGCTTCTTCATGCGCTTTATGCCAATATGACCAAGATGGCAATGCCATATGTACATGGAATTATCGTCACTGTGCTTACATCGTTTAGCATCAACTCTATGGATGTGCGTATCACAATCAAGATCAAGTAAGAATAAACCATCACGTATAGGTGCATGAACATAGAAAACATCATTCATATAAATTGAACAACCATTTGTTCCTGATTTAAACGAATAACGGTCTTGCAATAAGCAAGACCCACTCAAAATATTCATACTCACTGCGGGTACATAATAGAATTTATTCAAAACCAACAATAATCCTAACGGTAGACATAGACGTAGGGTGCCGACGGCCATCACTTCGACTTTAGAACCATTGCCGACGCGCATCGTCACCTCATCCTTCCTTAGGCGCCTCCTACTCTGTCGATCCTGCTGAGAGTTACAAATGTGAGCAACAGATCCGGTATCAAATACCCAGGTGTTACTCCTGGCGCTCGTAAGGAATACATCAATAACATGTATATCATATATACCTTTGTCCGGAATGGCTATCTTGCTAGCTCGCTTGTCTTCAAGGTACTTGGGGCAGTTGCGTTTCTAGTGCCCATCCCCTTTGCAGTAGAAGCACGAAGTGCGGGGCTTAGGGCTAGGCTTGGTAGCCTTTGAGGTGCTGGGAACAAACTTGCCATCCCTCTTAGGCTTCTTACCCTTGTCTTTTCCCTTTTTCCCCGGTTTCTTAAAGTTGGTGGTCTTGTTGACCATCAGCACCGTGTGCTCCTTCTTGATTTCAACCTCAGCAGTTTTGAGCATGGCGAACACCTCATCAAGGGTCTTAGTCGTCCCTTGCATGTTGTAGTTCATCACAAAACCCTCATAGCTAGGGGGCAGCGAATGCAGCACCCTATCTATAGCGAGTTCCTCCGGGATTTTGCAATCCAGGGTGTTTAAGCGTTTAACGTAGCCATACATTTTGATTACATGCTCACTAATACTGCTGTGCTCTTCCATTTTAGCAGAGAAGAAGAGCTCGGAAGCATCATACCTCTCTGCACGAGCCTGTGGAGCAAAGACAGCCTTGCGATCCTCAATGATCTCAAAAGCATTCATCTTCTCAAAACGCTTTTGAAGCTCCGGCTCCATGGCATAGAGCATTCCACTCTAGATGAGGGAGAAATCATCCGCCTTGGACTGCCAGACATTCTTTTCGTCCTCAGAGGCGGAATCTGCTGGCTTAGCCAGAAGCTCATCCTCGATGACATAAGTCAACTTGTAGGGGACTAGGAGGATCCTAAGATTGCGGAACCATGCGTAGTTTTCAGCTTGTCCTTCTCGAGGAAAGTGCTAAGGTTGAAGGTGGGTGGGCGAGACATCTACAAAGGATTTGCAAAGTGTTTAGACTATGTTCATAATAATGAGTTCAAGTTTTAACTAAAAGAACTCCCACTTAAACGAACATCCCTCTACTCGTTTAGTGATCACATGATCCCTATCCTCTGCACCTCCCCCGATCGTCACGGCCATCAGTGCAGTATCAAAGGTGGACATTCCCTAATGTCGATCACATCAACCATGTGATTCATGCTCGACCTTTCGGTCTCTTGTATTCTGAGGCCACGTTTCTCTAACGTGCTAGGCTCGCCAGTCCTAACTCGTGTGTATTCGCAGTGCAACATGGATTACACCCATTGTATGCGAACGTAGGTATGTTTGACACCCAGGCCTGCAACCCTAGATCGCCTCATACCGAAGAACTTTCTTGGTGGTTCACACACAAGGGGAATACGATAACTGGAATACTATGAGGGATTATCTTATCATGCTACCGTCTAGTAAGTATACTAGCACAATAAGAATGCTTCTAACGTGAAGTGCTATGACATGGTTATGGCTCTATGATTATCATCAATAGCTTCAATGAGAGTTTCACAAACTTGTCATTGCCATGTTATAATACTTGCCCCTATGCAATAATGAAGATAGACGCTTCTATATCAACTATTGCATGTTTTACGCGGCTTTAGGGCTTTCGCAGTAGAACCCCTTCCCTCCTATGAACATCGAGCCACAACATGGATTCAATGATTGCCGTTCTTCATCCCTTTTCAGGGCCTCCAATGTCAATGCCATATCAACTACTGCAGAGAGACAGACACCCCCCTAAGCCACTTTGATTTGTGGACTAGTCTCGTGAATCACCACATGAGGTTGGTTGGGGGCCGCTTCATCAAACAGTGCCGCGATATGAGCAATAACACTAAAGAGGGTAGCAACTAGAGAATCAATTCCCACATATTGCTATGTGTTCTATCCATACGACATGTCTACCCATAGACCCGCTCTAATACCACTGAAGGGTTCCGTAGCAGAAAATAAAAAAATTCTATCTACCCGAACACTAATACCAGGATCTATACTATGTAGACATAAGTAACGGAGAAGGAATACAATATTCATACCTTTGCAGAAAGAGGCACCCTTACGCAGGAAGGCGTATATTGATGAAGATGAGAAGCACCCCAAGTGTGGTGCCTCCGAAGTTCGTCACACGTCCGGTGTAGGGGACGTCAACCGGGCTCCGATCCAGCCGAGCAGCGGAAGAAGTAGATGCCGGATCGCCGATCGCACGACGGTAGTGTGAAGGTGGAGAACTCAACCACGAGGTCCTCCCCAATATTACGGGGAAGTCCTCAGTAGATGAGAGAGAGAGAATGAGAGGAATGGGGTGTTCTCCAAGGGGAGGGGACCCCCTTTATATAGTGGGAGGGGGCGCACCACCCAGGGGCCAGGCGGGGTGGGACTAATCCCCACACCCGCCGGCCACCTTGGGGAAGCCGCCGGCCCTAGGTAGGCCCCACTGGGGCGTCCCACCAGCCCTAGGTCGGCTGCCCCCCACTCCCTAGGTGCCTTGCCCACTTGGGCCTCCCTTCGGGTGAGGCCCATTAGCAATATAGTGCCTTCAAAAATAAAATAAAATATATATTTAATATTAATTGTCCAATTAACATTCAAATATACATATTATATTATCTCTTCACTCCGGAACAACTTCTGGACCCCTTTCCGATCTCTATCGGATGTTATCGAAACTATTCCGGTCTCTCTCTCTTTTTCTCATACGATGCCTCATCTACCCTAAGCGTCCCTACCCTTAAGCGTGACATCCTTCGGTTCGGAAACACTCCGGACATGATAGAGACCACTCTCATATCAATGATCAACAGAGGGACCTAGATGGCCATGTGACCCCGTGCGTTTCACGAATACAATCACTCGGACCGTGAGATAGTCGTTCCCCCATTCCCTTTGTCACTCGATACCTAATTCATCCGAGACTTGATCTTTGGTATCTGCATACCTTAGTTCGATCTCGTTACTGATGAAATTGTTTTCTCGTTCTCATGTAATTGCATTCTGTAACCTAGTCACATGCTTGCAAGCTTCATTAATGCAATGTCACCGAGATGGCCACATTAATCTGTCCGTTACACAGACTAGACAAATCCTGGTCTTGATATGTACTCCTCTACGCATCCCTTCGAAAAACCTGAGTGGCACCTTTTTGGTCACCCTGTTACGAGATGACTCTTGATAAACATCTAAGCTTCTTCCGGAATGGTGATTTGCATTACCTCATAGTCAAAGGATCGGGTTACGAGGTTCTCTGTGTTTTATCATCAATGGTGAACTTTGTAACTACATCTCATGAAGATATAACGGTCGGATGTTTGTCTATCATGTTATTCAACTAATAACATGACCTCATTGTCAGTTGGCATAAATGCCCATGGTCTTGAAACATAGACCATCCTTATGACCAATGAACTAGTTCACTAGAGGTAACTAGAGACACGGTTTGTTTACATACCACGCGTGTATTAACGTTTCGTATTAACACAGTTATAGCACAGTATGAAACGTATTATGAACATACAGGAGAAGTATCAAATAATACACTTTATTATTTGCCTCTAGGGCATAACTCCTTCACCAGCGCCCAGTCTACTACCTCAGGGAGGTGCTCACACCAACAAAACATCGGTGCCCGCACTACCAGAAGCTGGCGTATGGCATCTTCATGACAGCCAGGTGAGTGCGCCACTACTTCCAGGAGCACTCAATCGTGGTGGTAAATGACGCCCCACTCGGGCACATACTCAATAACCCTGATGCCACCAGGCGAGTCGCGCTCTGGGTATCGAACTGTCTCCATGAGACATCACATACGAAAACGTGACACGATCAAGTCGCAAGTTCTCCCTGATTTTCTCGTGCACTGGATGGAGAACCAGCTCCCCGACAAGCGAGATATGTCCTACCTCTGGACAATGCACTTCGACGGATCCAAACAAAAGGACGGAGCTGGCGCAGGTGTCATACTGACATCGCCCTAGGGAGACAAGCTGAAATACATTCTGTGAATGCAGTTCACTGCCTCCAACAATGAAGCTGAGTACGAGGCTCTCATCCATGGGATGCGGATGATGAAAGCCTGTGGCACCAAAAGGTTCATCATCTACGGCGACTCCAAACTGGTGGTCAACAAAACATTGCATGAGTGCGATGCACTGAGCGACAACATGACCGCCTATCGCGACCTCTACGACACACTTGAAGGGGACTTTGACGGCTGTGAGCTGCGACATGTGGGCCGCAAAAGCAATGAAGAGGCGGATCTACTCGCCAATATTGGCTCCACCTGTGCCCCCATACCACCTGGGGTATTTCTCGAGCGCATCTGCGAACGGTCCATCAAGCCAAAGGCCCCAGAGAAGAAAGCAAGCGCGTCAACAGACTCAGGGGCTACGCCACCCAACGAGCCAATAACACTCGACGACCTAGAGCTTGATACAGGACTCGAAGGACCAATGAGCGTCATGATGATCGAGCCATCTTGGACACAACCCTACATTACATACCTACTCAACAAGAGGCTGCCAGACGACCCGACTGACGCACGGCAGATCGCGCGGCGATCCAAGGCATTCGCCCTCATCAACGGCGAACTGTACAAGCGCAGCATCACAGGAGTGCTCCAACGGTGCGTCTCCAATGGGGATGGAAGGGCCGTCCTCCTCGACATCCACGAAGGCACTTGCGGGCACCATGATGGAAGTCATGCCCTCGTTGCCAAAGCTCTACGAGCTGGATTCTAATGGCCCACGGCCATGCACGACACCAAGGACATCGTCCAGTGCTACAACGCTTTCTAGCGATTCGCGGACAAACCTCATGCACCTGGCGTGGAACTCCAGACAATACCATTGGTTTGGCCCTTCGCGCAATGGGGACTCGACATGGTCGGCAAGCTCCCGAAATCCTCGCCAGGAGGTTACATCTACCTCTTGGTCGCAGTTGACAAGTTCACCAAGTGGATCGAGGCCATGCCGGTGACAAATCAATCAGGGGCCAGCGTTGTCAAGTTCTTCGAGTCCATTGTCTACCGCTTTGGAGTACCACACAGCATCATCACGGACAATGGAATGAACTTTACCTGTAAGGAGTTCCAGGAATTCTGCGAAAACCTGGGAATCAACATAAGCTACACTTCGGTGGCTCACCCGCAGACCAACGGTCAAGTCGAAAAGGCCAACTGCCTCATCTGTGGTGGAATCAAGAAACGACTCCTCCGGCCACTCGAACAAGCCGCCGGATGCTGGCCAGACGAGCTGCAATCTGTACTCTAGAGCTTGCGCACAACTCCAAACAGTGCCACGGGATACACTCAGTTCTTCATGATACACGGTGCGGAAGCGGTGCTACCCGCAGAAGTACACTACAAAGCCCCACCGGTGGTCTCTTACAGCGAGCAGGAGTCAACTCTTGCACTCGAAGACTCCGTTGACCTACTTGACGAGGCACGGGAAATCGCAGCAAAGAGATCAACGATCTACCAGCAAAGCCTCCGCAACTACCACAGCAGAAGGCTACGCCCCAGATCCTTCGTCGAAGGATACCTGGTCCTGCGACTAAAGCAACAAGGGAATCTCAAGCTCGAGTCCCCTTGGGAGGGACCTTACGTGATTATATAAGTAATCCCAGGTGGAGCCTATCGCCTTAAAGATTTCGAGACATGAGTCACATACTCCAACCCCTGGAATGTTGAGCAGCTGCGTCGCTTCTACCCCTAGTCGTTTTATTACATTTACAAATAAGGTTATTCAGCCAGGCTACTTAGCCACACATTGTACCTCGTACTATTTTGCGAATAAATAAAGCTAAGTGCCCCAAAACTTTGTGTTTTCCTTATTTTTCTTGCAATTTTATCACTTTCAGGCGCCACCTTTACACTTTCGTTTCATTTAACAAATCGTAGTTTCCCGAGTAGCTGACACAACATTAATCGAACCCTTGATAAACACCAACCCAGTTGCAACGCACCTGACAAGTTGGCAAGGTGCTGAGATAACACAAGTCAGGCTAACAAAAAGGAACTACAAAGTACAAATACACTCGCAAAATATATAAGCTAGCAAGCTCTTCACGTGTCAATGGGTATTAATTACATCCAACATATTCATACGAACTTTATAACACTTGTACAATTATGTGCAGGATACAAGTCATGCTACTGCTGCAACAGAAGAACGTTCGTTTGTTCCTCGAAGAAGTCGACAATTTCTTTTGCTGGGCGATCAACCGCTTGGTAGTGCGGAACCATGTCCCAGGTCATACCTTCTGGCGGAGGCGGTAGCCTAGCGGCAACAGCTGCGACATCTACATCCGACCTATGCAGTCGCACCAATGACAACGCAGCCTTAGCACCAGCTACTAACTGCTGCCGCATGCACTCGTGAACTACACTCAAATCTTGGAACTTCACCAGAAGAGCCAACAGGCTTGAAGGGACGGCGTCCAGCGGAAACATCGTTTGATAAATATGCCTAAGGCATGACTGCGCCTTCTTCAAAAAATGAAGTACTCGAGAAGCACGATCCTGCAGGGTCGTAAGCGCGATCGCACGATCGTGGTCCACCCAAAAGTACCCATTCGCCTGTAATTGCTCCTGAGTCAGGTCATTCTTTCGAATGGCAATCCGATCCTTCTCATCCTGCGGATGACGAGCACTGACAACTACACCAAGAAAAATGGCAAAGTGTGAAGACAAAGCATCGCCACGACTGACTAAAAGAAAAGATGAGAGGGCAGAAAGCTAACATTTGAACTGCTCACTCAGCTGCGCCACCTCCTCCAAGAGATACTTCTCACGGAGGGTTGCCTTCTTCACCTTCAACTTCCATACATCTGCGCTACCGCGGAGGATGGGCAACTCATGCTCCAATTGCTTAATGCGATCGCGCAGACGCGAAAAAAACGACAACTCTTCCACCTTTGAGCGCGGCTGCACCAAGGTTTCATCGGTGGGCGGAGGATCGTGAGGACCACTCGAAGGACCACTCGACGTACCCTATCACAAACCAAGCAAGAGCAAATAAGGGACCAAGAATACATTGACAAAAGGCACAAATGCATTCAAGCACGGCAAGGTCTTGACAGGGACATTCACACAAAGGCATAGTTTCAACAAAAGGCAACTACGACTATTACATATGCAGACTAAGGAGCATTTTGCTTCTTCGACTTGGACTTTGGCTTAGGGGGCTTCATCGCATCCGTGGCAGTCTCCGATGCCACGGATTTGCCGGTGGTAGCCCCAGATGTTGCGTCCTTCGCCGCCTTCGCTCGCCGCCGCTCCTCGTAATACTTGGCGACTATCTTGATAAGTTGAGGACCATATTTAGCGCAGCTACCGGCGAAGGGAGCAAACACTACCTGCTGGCCTCCGGCGTCGACAGGCATCGCCTCAGAAATAGTGGCGGGGTCCATCTCCATGCCATGGGCTTTCACCATCGCGAGTGCCATGGTGGCGCCGACAGAACGCTGCGAGTTCCTGAAGTCCACGGGAATACCTCCAGCGAGGGATTCCACTAGGTCTCCAAGGTTGTCGATCAGCTCGGCCTTGGGAGTTAAATCCTCGTAGATGCGACTAAGCACATCCTTGGCCTTCCCCAGCGTCTCCTAGAGGGAAACATTGCGGTCTTTGACTGCAGCGATGGCGCCTGCCAATGCATCCGCGTGACGCAGAGACTGGGCGTCAAAGCTCAGGCCACTGGCAACCTCATACTCAAAAGTGTTAGTACAACAACCACATGTCAAAGCAAAAGAGCAATGCAAAATCCAGCCGAAAGAATACCTGAGATGGGCTTGGCAATAGAGAAAAGTTGCTCCTCAAACAACTTCTCGCTCTCAGCAGTGGAAGCACGGAGATCCTCTTCTCGCTTGCGCGACTCCTCCAGAGCTGCGATTGCCTCGCTGCAATTCTTTGTCGCCGAGGCAAGCGTCTTCTCGAGTGCAGCAGCATGACCAAGTAGTTCATTGTGCTCAACTACAATGCACAGGGCGTATCATCAATCGAATTCATAAAATTCACAAAGACAAAGACGAAGTCAAAACTCACCTTCGACAATGCGGTGGCGATTGTCTAGCAGAGCATGCTGCCGACCCATGACAAGGACTTGCTCCGCCAGACGAGCAGCTTCCTTCATGATAAGCTGCATCAAAAGAAAACAAAAGTTTAGCAACAACACCAAGTATAAATTCGACTGCCAAAACAGCAAAAGGACGCTTACATGATCCTCTAGAGACTCCGAAGATGCGTGGAACTCGACGAATTGTGCCCAGAGTGGGCCGCCAATGGAGGAGAAGAAGACCGTAAGGCCACTTCCTTGGCCTTGGAGTCTGCGACTCCGGACTCCTTCACAAATTAGACGTCGTCAGAATACGACGATGCCGCTCAACTACAAAACACATCAAGCAAAAACTTCAGGGAAAAAAGCAACTCCAAAAAGAAACCAAAACAAGGTCGCGAATGCAGAACTCACTAGCTAAATTTACCAAGGTCGAAGGATTGCTCCTCCGACTCCGACGACTCCTTCGGAAGTTACAGCTTCTTCTGGGTAGGAGGAGCCATGGAGCGCACAGGAACGGCGGGGATTGGCTCCTCTGCAACAACAGAAGGGACTTCTGGCATCGTTGGCGACGAGACATCTGAGTCCTTGCTACGGGAACGCTTGCGAGTGTCCTAGACGCTGGACTCGGGGGCTCCCTCCTCCTCTTCAATTGGGACGGTCGATTCTGACTCGTACTCTTCATCCACTTCGCGAGGGATAACCCCTTCAGGATGAGGGGGAAAATTGGGAGACACCTTCTAGTCCTGCATTCAGAAGATACATCACATATCAAAGCATCATAAAGGCAATCAAAAACGGAAACTACTTCACGGTACAGTTCTACCTCAGGAGGAGGGTTAGAGGCGTCGAAAGGAGGCACAACCGGTTCACCTGGGAGAACCTCCTTGGCGGTGTATTTGGTCACCAGTCGCACCCTCTTATCCACCTCACCCGCAGAAATGCCCTCGGCAGACACGCGAGTGACATCATCAGCACAGGTCCAACGAAACATAGGGTGCACTATGGCCTGCAGAGGCTGGACGCGGCGGCGCAACCAGGTGCGAATGAGGGTAGCGCCACCTTCTTCCTTTCCTATGTGGTTTTCGAGGTTGCAGACGCGCTTATACAACACTTCTGTTTCTGTGGAGTCGCCGGGCATAATGACATTCTTCCAGGAGCGCCTCCTCTTGCAAGTCGCCGCGGGATCAAAGGGCACAAGTCCGTAGTGCTCTACGTTGGCCTTCTGGTCGTGGATGTAGAACCACCTTTCCCTCCACCCTTGGATGGACGTGGTGAGCTTAATGGCAAAATAGGTGACAGAGGAGTCAACATGGATCCTGCAGCCTCCTATGTCGTAGACTACCGAACCAGACACCGACTGGCATTTCAGCTTAAAAAGCCTCTTGAAGAGGCCAAAGTATGGTTCGATCCCGAGCCAGCACTCGCAAAGAGTAATGAAGCAGGAGATGTGGAGAATGGAATTTGGGGACAGCTGGTGAAGCTGGAGCCCATAGAAACAAAGGAGACCGTGAAAGAAAGGATGTAGAGGGAGAGAAAGACCCCGAATGATGAATGAAAGCAACATCACCCGGAAACCCGAAGGAGGACAAGGGATTACCTCCTCACCGGGCACTCGCGAGTCGTCTTCCGCAGGAGGAAGAACCCCATCTTGACGATGAAGATGCAGTTCGGCGGGCTTGATGATGGACGCTCTCCAGGCGCCATTGGTGATGCGGGTGCCAGCACCTTTCTTCTTCCCAGCACCGGCGGCGCTCGTGCCCACGGTGGTGGTACCGCCCTTCTTCTTGGTGGCAAAAATGGTGGCCACGGATCCAACGGCAGCACCTCCTTTCTCCTTGCTCATCTTCCGATGGCGGTGAGAACGGAGGAAGTAACTGGGGAAGACACGGAGCTGGTCCAGTGCCGCGAAGAGGAAGTGCACAAGGAAGCAGAGAGCAGCAGCAATGGCAATGGAGGCACGAGCAAAGAAGACAGATGGGAAAATTACCGCAGTTGTGTTGCTACTTAACCTCCTTGTAGACACCATCCAAAGGCCAGTCGAAACCCTACTACACGTGTGGCGCACATCACCATCGACACGTGGCGAAGGTGAAGCACAAATCGTCCCCCCAATATTCCCATTACGTGTGGAAATCAAGGAGACGCGGTTAAAACAGAAGATTACGCCGCCCGGTCAAATTGAACTCAGAAAGTAGGACCCACCACTCGTCACGGCATGTCAAAGTCGCTCACGCGGGCAACTGAGGTCATCACATCATCAGCACTGACGTCATTGATTTCCAGCAGCAGAAGATTTCGACTACTTTAGTCCTTGCTCGAGTCTTCGACTCACCCAAGCACTCGGGGGCTACTCCTAACAAGAGCGCTGGAGGATGATGTCTACGCACTTCTATTCTTGTAGACAGTTGTTGGGCCTCCAAGTGTAGAGGTTTGTAGCACAGCAGCAAGTTTTCGCTTAAGTGGATTACCCGAGGTTTATCGAACTCAGGGAGTAAGTGGTCAAAGGTATCCCCTCTCAAGCAACCTTGCAATCAAGATACAAGAAGTCTCTTGTGTCCCCAACAAACCCGATACACTTGTCAGGTGTATAGGTGCACTAGTTCGGCAAAGAGATAGTGAAATACAAGTGGTATAGATGATTATAAGTGGTAACGGTGCCAGGAAATAGCTTGCTGGCGTGTGGTTGACGTGGGAAAAGACTAAAGGCAAACTGAAATAAAGAAGGAAGCAAGCAAACATGTAATAGATCTAATAGCAAACGGTGTTTCAATGCTTAGAAACAAGGCCTTGGGATCATAATTTCACTAGTGAACACTCTCATATAAATATCTTCTCTTTATGATACTACTCTTAACTACTCTCCAGTTGAACACTCTAATCGATGGTAGGGCTATAACAGCACACCTCAAAGTTCATCTTTCCCATCTAGAAAACCCCACACTATCACCTTGAGTACTAGATGAGTCCAACAAACACCACAATTTCATAAAGACATTTAGCTCCAAATATAACTCATAACAAGTATTTGTAATCTCTAGCCTAAGTGCCACCATGGTGTGCATGCTGTCACTTTCACACACATGGGGAGAGCAGAGATCTATTAAAGCACTTGAGTAGCAAGGTAGATCTACTTGATTACAAAGCTCATGATCACAATATCATCACGCATAGAGAGAGATGAACACATAGCTACCGGTAGAACCCTTAGCCTCGAGAGAGAACTACTCCTTCCTCATCATGGGAATCAGCAATGGTGATGGAGATGGCGGTGGAGATCGATGGAGATGGCTCCGGGGGCACTTCCCCGTCCCGGCAGGGTGCCGGAACAGCGACTTTCTATCCCCCGAATCTCCCCTTCGGTGGCGGCGGCTTTACGGAACTTTTCGTGGATTTCTGATTGACTATCTAGGGTTTTTGCCTCGGGAGGAATATATAGGCGAAGAAGGCAAGGTCGGTGGCCGGCCAGGGGGCCCACACCATGCCCTGGTGCGGCCAAGGGGGACCCGCGCCTAGGGGTGGTCTGGCCAGGCCCTGGCCCTCCTCCGTTTCGTATTCTGGCTCCATGAGTCTTCCGAGAAAATAGTAACTTTGGCTTTTGTCCCATCCAATTCCGAGAATATTCATTTTCTGACTTCCTGGAACCAAAAACAGCAGCAAACAGGCAGCTGGCACTTTGGATCTTGTTAATAGGTTAGTCCAAGAAATCATATGAAAAGTACTCCAAAGTTGGAACAAAACATAAGAAAGTAGATAAAACCAAGCATGGAACATCAAAAATTATAGATACATTTGCAATGTATCAACATCCCCAAGCTTAACTCCTGCTCGTCCTCGAGTAGGTAAGTGATAAAAAGGAAGAATAATTTTTGAGGTGACATGCACCATCATAAACTTGATCAAAGTATTTGTAAAACATTGATAGCTGGGATCATAGTACTTCAACATAGCATGAAAGACAAGGTTCTAGCAATAAGGCAAAGAAACTATGTTGCAACATGAAAAGGCACAAACAAAAATTCATGAATAACAATGCTTTGCAAGACATTTGTTTGTTTCACATCAAGAAAACATAGCATAGTGGCATTCAGCTTGTCCCTCATAGACTAGCAAAATAAATGCATATGACACCTTCAAAGTTTTATAAGAGTGTCTAGATACAAATAGTTTAAAACAAGCAATATCAAGGTATGCATCAATCAACAAGTCTTGGGACAATGCACATAGAACTAAGAATGGCCTCTGTGCTCTCAAAGTAGGTGCATAAAGATAGAAGGTGGAGACTCAACAAAATGGTGGAAGAAAGGCCTTCATACAAGGAAGCAGAGATTCAAGTTTCATAAAGAGCTTCCAAAAATTATGGTACTTATTGCTTTCAGCTCTCATTGCCCCTATCATAAGCATCTTGAAGTGATTAAGGTTAAAGTGAACAAACTATGGCGTACATGCTTGACGAAGTATAAGTTGGAAATCTCATGTCCCTTGAATACGAGGGCCGCTCCTCATGCTACTCAAGTTTAGTCACCGGTAATTTCTTGTCATCATAAGTACATGTGTATCATAGAGAACCGCCAACGGGGTACCCCTTGCCCGATGATATGGAAGAATCCCCATATCAAAATGACAAGGCAAGCAGACAACGAGCATCTCAGCAATCTTTTTATTTACCATGGGAATATGGTGCTTTTTTCCCTCTTTCCTCTTTTCATAATATCTTTTTTTCTCTTTTTCTCTTTTTTCTCAATATAGGACTCTTTTTTCTATAAGAAGAATGCTTCATAGACAGCTCATTATGGTTATGCTGCAGGTTTCCACCATGTCAGCATGGATTAGACCAGCGGCCCAGGCGTTTCTCTAACACATATACATAACTCCATGGAATTACAAACTCCCCTTTCATTTCACACCGACGACATCCATAGACAAAATAGCATGATATCAACTAGGTATAAAGTACCAGTGCAATGTTGAATGTGTTCCCCATGACAACATGGTTCTGCTAATCCCCAACAAATAAGTGCAAGCATATACAACATAGATGACACAATGGTTCAAGTTTATTAAGGACAAGAAAAATAAAGTGTGCCATCAAGTTCGTGAGAGCTTTAATCACTAGTTTTCTCATAACAAGTTTAATTTGGAAGGTAAACAAAAACATGAATATACTTGGAATAGCTTAAGATAGTAGGTAGCTATGGTGGCCTCTTTGGAATAACTTGGTTTAGGGAGTTGGATGCATGAGTGGAACTCATACTTGGTTGCGGAGGCTAGCAAAAGACTGGGAGCGACAAACTAAGAGAACAATAATGGCCATAATCATGCAGAGCGACAAAACATCATTGATCAAAGCATAAAGTGATACTACAAGTTGAAAACTAAAGGATCATCAAGGCTTGTGGTGACTTGGGATAGTCATAACATGGTGTGAGCATGCGCCAAGTCAACCGAAATAAAGCATTAAAGGAGTATACCACTATACTATGCTTTAATATGCTAAAACAACGCATGATTCATCCAACGCACATTAATCGATCTCAATTGTTTATATCAAGTCATGCTACAACAAAGAATAATAAGCATAAAGCCAAAACAATATCAAGCATGGCATGACAGAGCATAAGCCACAGTCAAAAACAAGCTCTTTTTACCACATAAGCATGAACTTTCCTACTCTTTTCCAAACCAAACCAAACTATTTGCAAACCAATGTATGAAAGAGGGGGTCCAACCAATTTATTAAGAAAACTAAGCAAACAAAATCAAATGAAAAACCAAAACAAAAACAAAAAAGAAGACGCTCCAAGAACAACACAACTATGCATGGAACAATAAAAATGAATCGTTTGGAAGAAACCTGGGATTTTTATTGATGAAGAGGGGATGCCTTGGGCATCCCCAAGCTTTGACGCTTGTACTTCTTGGATATTTCTTGGGGTGACACGCGTGGCATCCCCAAGCTTGAGCTTTAGTCCATCCTTCATCTCATTATTCATTCTTTCCATACACCTGAAACTTTTCCTTCATACAAAACTTCACACAATCTTTATTAGCAACATTAGTGCACTCAAGATAAATAAGTATTAAGGTTAAGTTCTAACACCAATAAACTTCCATTAGAACACTAGCTACTGAAGCACTTCTCTCAAAAATCTCAATTCCCCAAAAGAACTCAAAAAGGAACCAACAAGAAGCAAATACAGAAAATGGTAGAAATCTGTCAAAACAGACCAGCAGGTAAAGACGAATTTTTTCGAAGACCTTCTGTTGCTCAAATAGAAAAGTGTTGAACTAACGAAAGTTAGATAACAACCTGGGGAAGAAGCACAAAAATTCATGCCTCAAAAGGACGTACAGAGAGTTTACATGAATTTTTACGGTGAAGCACAGAAATCTGTTTAGGGACAGCAACTTTCCCAATCATTACTTCTCTCTCATTAGAGGTTACTCTTGGCACAAAAAGCAAATAAAAAGGATAAGGAGCGGTTATTAAAGAGGTAATAACTTCCAAGACTCATCTAAAACTTTTGGGTTACCTCCCAATAAGTACTTTTATTTAACGCCTTTAAGTTAGGCATGATAGTTTGAGAAGATGCTCACATAAGAAATATGAATTTAAGTAAAAGAGAGCATCAAGAAGCAAATTCAAAGCACATTTAAGTCTAACCCACTTCCTATGCACAGGAATCTTGTAAAGAAACAAGTCATGAAAGCACAAAATAACTAGCATAGTAAAGCAAAACAAGTGCAACTTCAAGACTTTCAACATAAAGAGGGGAAACTTAATATTGTTGAGACACATAAAACCATGTTTCCCTCTCTCATAATAACTTTCAGTAGCATCATTAATAAAATTAACAATATAACTATCACATAAGACATTCTTACCATGAGCCACATGCATATAATAATTATTACTCTCCACATAAGCATAGTCATTCTTATTAATTATAGTGGGAGCAAATTCAACAAAATAGCTATCATTATTATTCTCATCACCATAATCATCAAATATAGGAGGCATATTGTAGTCATGATTACTTTCCTCCTCAATAGTAGGTGGACTGAAAATATCATATTTATCATTGTAATCATCATATATTGGAGGTTTGGTATCATCATAAGCAATAGAATAGCTATCTTCCAAAGCTGGGGAACTAAAAAGATCATTTTCATAAAAACTAGCTTCCCCAAGCTTAGACTTTTCCATAGCATTAGCAATAATGGTGTCCAAAGAATTCATACTAACAACATTGCTATTGGCATGCAAATAAAGTTCCATAGGTTTTTTAATTTTCTCTTCAAACACTTCATGTCCTAACTCAAAATAAATACTATAAAGCTCTTTAATTTTTTGTTGTTTTCCATTAAGTCTTAACTAGTGAAAACAAGAAACAAAAAGACAAAATTGCAGAATCTAAAGGAAATAACTTCGAGCACTCACACCGGAGAATGTGAGTACCTTTTACCTTACCTCCCCGGCAACGGCGCCAGAAAATATCTTGATGTCTACGCACTTCTGTTCTTGTAGACAGTTGTTGGGCCTCCAAGTGCAGAGGTTTGTAGAACAGCAGCAAGTTTTCCCTTAAGTGGATTATCCAAGGTTTATCAAACTCAGGGAGGAAGTGGTCAAAGGTATCCCCTCTCAAGCAACCCTGCAATCAAGATACATGAAGTCTCTTGTGTCCCCAACACACCCAATACACTTGTCAGGTGTATAGGTGCACTAGTTCGGCGAACAGATAGTGAAATACAAGTGGTATAGATGATTATAGGTGGTAACGGTGCCAGGAAATAGCTTGCTGGCGTGTGGTTGATGTGGGAAAAGACTAAAGGCAAACTTAAATAAAGAAGGAAGCAAGCGAACATATAATAGATCTAATAGCAAACGGTGTTTCAATGCTTAGAAACAAGGCCTAGGGATCATACTTTCATTAGTGAACACTCTCATATAAATATCTTCTCTTTATGATACTACTCTTAACTAGTCTTCGGTTGAACACTCTAATCGATGGTAGGGCTATAACAGCACACCTCAAAGTTCATCTTTCCCATCTAGAAAACCCCACACTGTCACCTTGAGTACTAGATGAGTCCAACAAACACCACAATTTCATAAAGACATTCAACTCCAAATATAACTCATAACAAGTATTTGTAATCTCTAGCCTAAGTCCCACAATGGTGTGCACACTGTCACTTTCACACACATGGGGAGAGCAGAGATCTATTAAAGCACTTGAGTAGCAAGGTAGATCTACTTGATTACAAAGCTCATGATCACAATATGATCATGCATAGAGAGAGAGAGATGAACACATAGATACCGGTAGAACCCTTAGCCTCGAGAGAGAACTACTCCCTCCTCATCATGGGAATCAGCAATGGTGATGGAGATGGCGGTGGAGATCGATGGAGATGGCTCCAGGGGCACTTCCCCGTCCTGGTAGGGTGCCGGAATAGAGACTTTCTGTCCTCCAAATCTCCCCTTCGGTGGCGGCGCGCTGCGGAACTTTTCGTGGATTTCTGATTGACTATCTAGGGTTTTTGCCTCGGGAGGAATATATAGGCGAAGGAGGCAAGGTCAGTGGCCGTCCAGGGGTCCCACACCAGGCCCTGGCGCGGCCAAGGGGGACCCGTGCCTAGGGGTGGTCTGGTCAGGCCCTGGCCCTCCTCCGTCTCGTATTCTGGCTTCGTGAGTCTTCTGGGAAAATAGTAACTTTGGCTTTTGTCCCGTCCAATTCCGAGAATATTCATTTTCTAACTTCCTGGAACCAAAAATAGCATAAAATAGGCAGCTGGAACTATGGCTCTTGTTAATAGGTTAGTCCAAGAAATTGAAGGAAATATGCCCTGAGAGGCAATAATAAAGTTGTTATTATGTATTCCTTGTATATGATAGATGTTTATTTTGCATGCTATAATTGTATTGATAGGAAACATCAATACATGTGTGTTTAATAAACAAAAAGGATTCCTAGTCATGCCTCTCTTATAGACTAGCTTGTTGATTAACAGGATGATCAAGGTTTCCTGATCATGGACATTGGATGTTGTTAATAACAAGGTCACACCATTGGTGGAATGATGTGATGAACATTCATCCGAACTATAGCATTACGATCAAGTCATTGTGTTTATATTGCTATAACATCATACGAAGTAATCTTTATCCTTAGACCATGAGATCATGTTAATTGCTAACACCGGAAGAGTATCTTGATAACATCAAACGTCACACCGTAACAGGGTGACTATAAAGATGGGTTCTGTGCTACGAAGGTGTTATGTTGAGTCTCACGGATCAAGAGTGGAATTTGTCAATCCAGATGACGGATAGATATACTCTGGGCCCTCTCGGTGATATCACATTAGGATAGCTTGCAAGCAAGTGATGTGATCACTAGAATGTTATATGACGGGAACGAGAAAAGAGTGCATGTCGGTAACGAGATCAAACTAGGTATGGAGATACCGATGATCGAATCTCAGACATGTAATATATCGAGAGACAAAGGGATTTAGTTACAAGCGTTAAAGGTTCTCATGATCACAGGAGTCATCGTTGAATGTGTAGGAGTCAGTACGGATCTCCAGGTCCCGCTGCTGATTATTGATCAGAGAAGGGTCTCGATCATGTCTGCATTATTCGCGAACCATAGGGTGGCACACTTAAGAGTTACCGGACACCATTTTGGAGCACATATGTTTCAGATGAAAGAATTGCAAAGTGCAGGAATTGTTTCAATAGAAACCGGAAATTGTTTCGGGTGAAATTGCAGAAGGTGGTTCTGCATGTGATATTGAAATATTGTAGTAATATATATGTGAATGTTTGTTAATTAAAGTAATTAACAAAATTCTGAATAAATTTAATAAAATGGTTTTATTAAATGAGAGAGCATTAAATTTGGAGAAACTTAATGCATTTAAAGTGGAGACTTTAAAAGGGAATGTGAAGAGGCATTTTAATGTGGAGGAGTTACCACCACATGAATGGGGGAGGTGAGGGGTCACCCCCCATGCGCCGGCCATGGAGAGATGAGGGTACCACCCATCCTCATATAAAAGGCCACCCATTCCTCCTTCATCCACACACCTCCTTGTGAAGGATCTCTCTCCCTCTAGAATTATTCCCCATGGTCTCGGATTAGCGAGATACATGTTCCCGTGGCATTTCGCAGGAAGGAGTTGCTTCTTCCATGGATCGCTGGAGCGAGGAGGTGGAGGTTGTCCAGTGGCTTGAACGTGTGTGCGAGTGCGGATGCGCTGCTGAGTTGCGGCGCTCGGACTTCCTCACGATCTTGAGATCGGCAAGTGTACGACTACATCAACCACGAGTTCCTACTCGTTAACAAAGCTCGTTGTCTTCGAGGGTAAGTCCTCTATGGATGTATGTCCACCCGTTTTCTTTGTACCTAGTAGATAGATCTTGGCGTGTAGTTCACACCGTAGGAAAAATTTTGTTTTCTATGTTGTGGACCCAACAGTGGTATCAGAGCCTGATCTATGCGTAGGTGCTTTGCATGGGTAGTACACATATGTTTATATGTGGGCGATGATGATCATGTTATTGCATCTTCTATGTACTTTGGATATTGGTGGCATAGTGGGATGAAGCGGCCCGGACCAACCTTACATGTCATCGTACATGAGACCGGTTCCACGACTGACATGCAACTTGTTTTGCATAAGTGGCTGGCGGGTGTCTGTCTCTCCTACTATAGTCAATATCTGATTTACAACGAGTTGCTAATAACTTGGTTATCCTCGTTGTGGTTGATGTTTGTAGGTTAGACAGGTTCTATCTCCGAAATCCCTAAGCCACGTAAAACTTGCAATTGATAAATTAGAGGCGTCTAGTTTAGATCGTTGCTGGGCTAGTGTTTTGATATGGTATTGTTGTAAGTAGATGTATGATAGATACTCTTACAACTCACTTAATGTGTAAGTTCCATAGACCTTGGCCTTACACATAAAGGAATGATAGAGATCATACCACGATGCAAATGATAGAGATCAAATGCATGGACCATATCATCTTACTTCACACATTAGATGTTAGCATCTTATACTGCTAGTTTGGCGCGTTTGATAGCATTATAAGATGATCCCTCATTTAGATATCAAGATAAAATGTGTTCTTCCTTAAGTATGCACCGTTTTGTGGATCGTGTTTTGAGGCATCACGTGATGATCGGGTGTTTTCAACTCTACGCTTTCATACAACGGGTGTAAGATAGTTTTACACACGCAAATACTAAGGTTCTTACTTGACGAGCCTAGCATGTACAGACATGGCCTCGGAACACGGACCGAAAGGTTAAGCATGAGTCATATAGTTGATATGATGCCCATATAGATGCTCGCCTTTGAAACTACACTGACTCACGTGATGATCGAACTTGGTGTAGTGGATTTGGTTCATGTAATCACCAAAAGGACACGAGGGATGTCGTTTTTGAGTGGGAGTTCATTAGTAATTTGGATTAGTTGAACTCAATCTATCATAAACTTAGTCTAAATATACTCTACAAATTCTGTTGTAGATGGTACCACCTGCTTTTCATTTCAATGTGTTCATGGAGAAAGAGAAACTTGTTGCGAATGGTAGCAACTTTACCAACTGGGCTATGAATTTGAGGATTCTCCTCACTGCTACACAAAAGCAATATGTGCTAGATGCGCCGCTAGGCCCCCCACCAGCTCCTGATGCCCCTGGCGAGGAAAAGAACGTCTATATAACTCGTTAGGAGGACCACAACTTAGTTCATTGCGGCATACTGTATGGGCTAGAGCCAGAACTTCGAAAGCATTTCAAAAATGGCAATGCCTTTGATACCATGGGAGAATTGAAAATGATTTTCGATACCCATGCTGCCGTAGAGAGTTATAATGCTACAGAAAAGTTCTTTAGCTGCATGATGGAGGAAAACAGCTCCGTTAGTGAGCACGTACTCAAAATGTCTGGGTACGCCGATAAGCTTGTGTCCTTGGGAATAACGATTCCCATTGACTTAGGCATACATCGTGTTCTCCAATCTCTGCCACCTAGCTACAAGAGCTTTGTGATGAACTATAATATGTAGGGCATGAAGAAGTCTCTTCCCGAGCTTCTGTCAATGCTTAAGACTGCAGAAGTGGAGATTAGGAAAGAACATCAAGTGTTGATGATCAATAGGACCACCGGTTTCAAGAAGGACAAGAAAGGCAAGCACAAGGGAAAGAAGGGTGGCAAGTCTATTGCCACGCCTGAAAAGAAACCCCGAGCTGGCCCTAAGTCTAACACCGAAAGTGCTACTATTGCAAGGATCGCCATTGAAGCCTAATCGCCCAAGTATTTGGCGGACAAGAAGTCCGGCAAGGAAAACAAAGGTATATATGATATACATGTTATTGTTGTGTACTTGACTAGTACTCGCAGTAGCACCTGGGTATTTGATACGGGATCGGTTGCTAATATATGTAACTCGGTTCAGGGGCTACGGAACAAGCGACAACTAGCAAGGGATGAGGTCACGATGCGGGTCGGCAATGGATCAAGAGTTGATGTGATCGCCGTCGGAACGCTGCCTCTCCATATGCCATCAGGATTAGTTATAAACCTAAATAATTGTTATTTGGTGCCTGCACTGAGCACGAACATTGTATCCAGATCGTGTTTGATGCAAAGTGGTTATTCATTTAAGTCTGAAAACAATGGTTGTTCGATTTATATGAATAATATCTTTTATGGTCATGCACCTATGTTGAATGGTTTATTTCTGTTGGATCTCGATAGCAGTATTGCGCATATTCATAATGTTGATGCTAAAAGGATTAAACTTGATAATGATATATCTACATATATGTGGCACTGTCGTCTAGGTCATATTGGCGTTAAACGCATGAAGAAGCTCCATTCTGATGGACTTTTGGAATCACTTGATTTTGAATCATTTGATACATGTGAGCCATGCCTTATGGGCAAGATGACTAGAACGCTGTTTTCTGGTTCAATGGAACGGGCGACAGATCTATTGGAAATCATACATACTGATGTGTGTGGACCAATGAGTGTGTCGGCGCGAGGTGGATATCATTATTTTGTTACTTTCACGGATGATTTGAGTAGATACGGGTATATCTATTTGATGAAACACAAGTCTGAAACTTTTGAAAAGTTCAAAGAATTTCAGAATGAAGTGGAAAATCATCGTAACAGAAAGATCAATTTTCTGCGGTCCGACCGTGGAGGAGAGTATCTTAGTTACGAGTTTAGCACACATATGAAAGACTGTGGAATAGTTTCACAACTCACGTCTGCCGGAACACCACAACGTAATGGTGTGTCAGAACGTCGTAATCGTACTTTATTGGATATGGTTCAATCTATGATGTCTCTGGCTGACTTGCCACTGTCATTTTGGGGTTATGCACTGGAAACAGCTTCATTCACTTTAAATCGGGCACCATCTAAATCCGTTGAAAAGACACCGTATGAATTATGGTTTGGAAACAAACCTAAGCTGTAATTTCTTAAGGTTTGGGATGCGATGTTTACGTGAAGAAACTTCAACCGGATAAACTCGAACCCAAAGCGGAAAAATGTGTCTTCATAGGATACCCTAAGGAAACGATTGGGTATACCTTCTATCACAGATCCGAGGGCAAGGTCTTTGTTGCCAAGAATGGATCCTTTCTTGAGAAGGAGTTTCTCGCGAAAGGTGTGAGTAGTCGGAAGGTAGAACTCGAAGAGGTCATTGATGCTTCTCTTCATGGAATGGCGACTGGTGCAGCACCGGAAGTTGTTTCGGAGTTGACTTCACCTAATGAAGAGAGAGCTAATGATATTGATCATGAAACTCCGAAAGAGGACACTACCGAACCTCGCAGGTCAAGCAGAACACGTGCAGCTCCTGAACTGTACGGCAATCCTGTTGTGAATTTCATGGTTGATGAAATGGATGACCCTGCGAAGTATGAAGAAGCGATGATGAGCCCGGATTCCAACAAATGGCTAGAAGCCATGAAATCCGAGATGGAATCCATGTACGAGAACCAAGTTTGGAACCTGGTGGACTTACCTCACGACCGAAAGGCCGTTGAGAATAAATGGATTTTCAAAAGGAAAATTGATGCTGATGGTAATGTGACCATCTATAAGGCTCGACTTGTCGCAAAGGGGTTTCGACAAATTCAAGGAGTTGACTATGATGAGACATTCTCTCCCGTAGCGATGCTTAAGTCGGTTAGGATTATGTTAGCAATTGCTGTATATTTCGATTATGAAATATGACAGATGGATGTCAAAACTGCGTTCCTCAATGGTAAGATTGAAGAAGAGTTGTATATGATACAACCTAAGGGTTTTGTCGATCCTAAGGATGCTAATAAGGTGTGCAAACTTCAGCGATCCATCTATGGACTGAAGCAAGCATCACAAAGTTGGAATCTCCGCTTTGATGAGGTGATCAAAGAGTTTGGATTTGTCCAAACTTATGGAGAGGCTTGTATTTACAAGAAAGTGAGTGGGAGCAATGTGGCATTTCTGATATTATATGTGAATGACATATTATTGATTGGAAATGATTTAGATCTTTTAAACAGTGTTAAAAGTTATCTAAACAGCAAATTTTCGATGAAGGACCTTGGTGAAGCTTCATATATATTAGGCATTAAAATCTATAGAGATAGATCAAGACGCCTAATTGGGGTATCGCAGAGTACATACCTTGATAAGATATTAAAGAAGTTTAATATGGATGGAAGTAAGAAGGGGTTCTTACCTATGTTGCAAGGCAAGACATTGAGTAAGACTCAAAGTCCGCCACGGAAGAAAGAGAGATAATGGATAAGATCCCCTATGCCTCAGCCATAGGCTCTATAATGTATGCCATGCTATGTACAAGACCGGATGTGGCACATGCTATTAGTTTGACTAGTAGGTACCAATCTGATCCAGGTTCGGAACACTGGATGGCGGTCAAGAATATCCTTAAGTACTTGAGAAGAACTAAGGATATGTTTCTTATATACGGAGGTGAAGAAGAGCTAGTCGCTAAGTGTTATGTCGATGCTAGCTTTGACACTGATCCGGATGACTCTAAGTCTCAATCCAGATACGTATTTCTCTTGAATGGAGCAGCAGTTAGTTGGAGGAGCTCCAAACAACCTGTGGTGGCTAGATCAACAACGGAGGCGGAATATGTTGCTGCTTCAGAAGCGGCGCAGGAAGCGGTTTGGATGAAGGAGTTCATTACGGAACTGGGTGTGGTTCCCAGTGCGTTGGACCCGATGGTGATCTATTGTGACAACAATGGAGCCATAGCCAACACAAAGGAACCAAGGTCTCACAAGAATTCCAAGCATATTAAGCGCGGTTTCACTCCATCCATGAACATGTCAAGGATGGAGATATAAAGATTTGTAAAGTGCACACGGACCTGAATGTAGCAGATCCGCTGACTAAAGTACTCCTAGGGCAAAACCTGATCAACACCAGAACTCCATGGGTGTTAGATTTATCACTATGTGAACTAGATTATTGTCTCTAGTGCAAGTGGGAGACTGAAGGAAATATGCCCTGAGAGGCAATAATAAAGTTGTTATTATGTATTCCTTGTATATGATAGATGTTTATTTTGCATGCTATAATTGTATTGATAGGAAACATCAATACATGTGTGTTTAATAAATAAAAAGGGTTCCTAGTCATGCCTCTCTTATAGACTAGCTTGTTGATTAACAGGATGATCAAGGTTTCCTGATCATGGACATTGGATGTTGTTAATAACAAGGTCACACCATTGGTGGAATGATGTGATGAACATTCATCCGAAGTATAGCATTACGATCAAGTCATTATGTTTATATTGCTATAACATCATACGAAGTAATCTTTATCCTTAGACCATGAGATCATGTTAATTGCTAACACCGGAAGAGTATCTTGATAACATCAAACGTCACACCGTAATAGGGTGACTATAAAGATGGGTTCAGTACTACGAAGGTGTTATGTTGAGGCTCATGGATCAAGAGTGGAATTTGTCAATCCAGATGACAGATAGATATACTCTGGGCCCTCTCGGTGATATCACATTAGGATAGCTTGCAAGCAAGTGCTGTGATCACTAGAATGTTATATCACGGGAACGAGAAAAGAGTGCATGTCGGTAACGAGATCAAACTAGGTATGGAGATACCGATGATCGAATCTCGGACATGTAATATATCGAGAGACAAAGGGATTTAGTTACAAGCGTTAAAGGTTCTCACGATCACAGGAGTCATCGTTGAATGTGTAGGAGTCAGTACGGATCTCCAGGTCCCGCTGCTGATTATTGATCGGAGAAGAGTCTCGATCATGTCTGCATTATTCACGAACCGTAGGGTGGCACACTTAAGAGTTACCAGACACCATTTTGGAGCACATATGTTTCAGACGAAAGAATTGCAAAGCGCAGGAATTGTTTCAATAGAAACCGAAAATTGTTTCGGGTGAAATTGCAGAAGGTGGTTCTGCATGTGATATTGAAATATTGCAAGGGGCTATATGTGAATGTTTGTTAATTAAAGTAATTAGCAAAATTCTGAATAAATTTAATAAAAGGGTTTTATTAAATGAGAGAGCATTAAATTTGGAGAAACTTAATGCATTTAAAGTGGAGACTTTAAAAGGGAATGTGAAGAGGCATTTTAATGTGGAGGAGTTACCACCACATGAATGGGGAGGTGAGGTCACCCCCATGCTGTAGCCATGGAGAGAGGGCCCCCCTCCTCCTATAAAAGGCCACCCATTCCCTCCTTCATCCACACACCTCCTTGTGAAGGATCTCTCTCCCCCTCTAGAATTATTCCCCCATGGTCTCGGATTAGCGAGATACATGTTCCCGGTGGCATTTTGTCTGGAAGGAGTTGCTGCTTCCGCTAGATCGCTGGAGCGAGGAGGTGGAGGTTGTCCGGTGGCTTGAATGTGTGTGCGAGTGCGGATGCGCTGCTGAGTTGCGGCGCTCGGACTTCCTCACGATCTTGAGATCGGCAAGTGTACGACTACATCAACCACGAGTTCCTACTCGTTAACAAAGCTCGTTGTCTTCGAGGGTAAGTTCTCTATGGATGTATGTCCACCCGTTTGCTTTGTACCTAGTAGATAGATCTTGGCGTGTAGTTCACACCGTAGGAAATTTTTTGTTTTCTATGCTGCAGACCCAACAGATATCATATGAGAAGTACTCCAAAGTTGGAACAAAACATAAGAAAGTAGATAAAACCAAGGATGGAACATAAAAAATTATTGATACGTTTGCAATGTATCAGCCGCGCACCCGAAAGATTTTTTATGCAGGTATACGAACATTCAAGATAAACCCTTCACTCGAATCATCGATTCGACTATGAACAGTGGGTTACTCCCATAGGGAGCACTGAAAGCATATTCGACTGAAACAAGCAACAAAAGATGATAGCAGTCGCAAATGTTTTTAGTCCCCACTCGATTCTACGACTCGAGTAGGCACTCAGGGGCTACTCCCATAGGGAGCGCTGGTCACGCACCCTATGACTATTTTTCTAGTACGTCGTACTGTGTGTTGATAACATCCACACTCGAATATTATGGCGATTCTGCCTCATATTTTCCCTACAAAGAGACTATGTCCCCCCGGGCCACCCGAATCATATCCGCGATGAAAAACAAATTTGGATGCCGCGCTTACAGCATGAAGATAAGACCTGAGTAAGGCCTAGCAACGCATCAGCTGCGCACTACCAGAAATATATCCATACCTACAGGTGCGATGAACATGCCTTGACGGACGCATCGAGTGCTCACACTTATACACTGGAATTCGACTCCTGTAAGACCTCTGCGGCCTGAGTCAAATTATGCCAGCACTTTTCCGAATTCGAGTCCGGGGACTCGAGTTTGAGTAGATTGCGTTGTTTTTCCCTAAGGCAGTTAATTGATACTGATACATCGGTTAAATCAGGCACATATATCACCAATTCCTATGACACAAACAGGACACTCGAAAATGTTCAGTCACACATTCAAAAAACTTCATAAAGTCTCCAGTCGAATATGCGATTCCACTAAACACTCGGGGGCTACTAACATGGGTATACCCTAAAGGTACTCGAGTTTGGTATATACGGTCTAGATACGGCAGAAGCCCACGGTGTTGCCAAGGCCCAATGGAGAATTCGAGTGTTCCACAAACTCTTGATTGCTTGCGAGACAAGAAGAAGCTTAAGATAGAAAGTTCAAAGGGAAACCCTAATCTATAACCGACTCGACCTGCTACCTAAGACCTAGCCTATCTATATAAAGGCTACGAGGGGGCGGCGAGGAAGACGATCACCACCCTAGTTTCCACAACTCTCACCAGATTGCATCTATGCGCCCCTGTAATCTTCGATTCCTTCGTTAATTCCAAGAGCAGACAAGCAGGAGTAGGGACCTCTACGAGGCCTGAACCTGGGTAAAACTTGCGTCCCTGTGTGCTTGTTTGCTAGCCGATTGATGCCTCTAGTGCTCCCTCCTTCTCCAAAACCCAAGTCCATAACAATGGACATTGACGAGTTAAACCTTTTGTGTATATTGGCTGGGGAACTCGATGAAAAATAATAAACTTTAGTTTTGACAACTTCTGAGAAAACAACTTCACAAAATTGTCCAGCCATGTATGAATAGGTTTCAAGCCAGACTACCAAGGTAAATGCCATTTCCACATCATAGTTTATGATAATTTTCCCATATTAGGTAGATTGGCGCATCTTGCCATGTTAAACAATATGTTTACAAAGTGAGTTTCCAACAAGTATTAGGAAAAAAGATAATCTCAATTTTCCAAGTGGCAGTTTTTTTTGCGAAACAGGAACGTTTTTCTTCTTCTACAAAGCAAGTAGTACCGTACTACTCCCTCTGTTCTACAAATATCGAGTTTGACTTAGGACAATCCTAGAAGTACACTTATTTGTGGACCGGGGGAGTAGGAAAAATATGGCTCAAAATGGAGTGGAAAAAATGCAGAGCTACTAGTACTGTGGAAGAGATTATGAGCTCAGAGAAAAAAGGGAGGTAGCGCGAGAGGGAAGCGTGGAAGAGCCGAAGAGGATTTTAAGGTTGGTGTTATCATAGCAAAGTTATGATGGGTTCCTGCGCGAGGTACTCCTGCAGCCTTTTACAGTGTACTCAATGCAGTTGTGCCCTGCAAAAGACCACCGAAGGAGGGAAGGAGCATGCAATAAAGTCATCCCATCCTCCCTATCTTTGTTTATCCCTAGTGCACGCTTCACTCATTTTTCTTCCACGCCATAAGGTATTTCCCCCTAATAGATGGTAGCAGAACTCCATACAAAATATGTACTTGGTAACCCCATGTCCCATCATATACACACATGCATCAGAGAGAAGAGAGAGGTCAGAAACAGCACAAGAGTTGCTTGCCAACATAGCGCCAGCATCACAACATGTCCAAGAGTTGGCCGGGTACCGCTTGCTTTTGCCTGACACACTTCTCTTATTCCACCATCGGTTGTGGGCCCTCAGTCTTAGTAGCGTTGCTATCATCATATATATATATATATATGGGAAATGTGGTGTCACAACCAGGGAATATTTCCATCCACCCTCTACAAAACAAACTTGTGACCAACATAAACTAATTAATTAGGACATCATTACATATATTGACATTAGGATATCACTAGAAGATTAAGATGTGTTTTCTCACTCGTGAAACATCTCGACGTGATAATACTAATCCATGGGGAAGTGCGACGAAAGGTTGAGGAGCTTCCAAGTAAAACTGATGTCGGATAATGTGTCATGTGAAGGAACAAGGGGTCCAACAAGCCCTGAGTTCGTGACGGGGTTGGACACGCGCTCTATGCTTCTCAACAATGGCAGCAACGATAGAGTACCAGCATGACAGAGCGTTACATAGGTTTTTTTACCTAGGTTCGGGACCCTCGTGAGGAGGTAAAGCCCCTACTCCTACTTTGTTGTATTGCTCATGGTGTCTTGCGAGGGTACAATGGTGGATGAGTATCTAGGGTTTGAGATCGCGTGGATCGACCCCTTCCAAGGTAGGAGAAGGGATCCTTTTATAGGGGCTCTAGGCCTCTTCCCCCAAATCTTGGGCGGGAAGGGTCACCACATTGCCGTATACCGAAGTCCCGGTCTACCAAGCTACTTTGCATGGACTAGGCCTATGCTGCTGAGGAGATGCCTATCCTCTTTGGGTCTTCAGTCATGGATGATGTCCCACATAGAGGCGCGCCAGCCTCTAGCTTCTTGCACCAAATGGAGGGACATTGCTTTTGCTATCAGGGCTTTCACCAGTTGCACCTTTGACCAAACATGCCCTTCAGAGCCGCACTATAGCGGCATTCGATGCCGCCACCAAGGTTGTCGTCTTCTCATGGTGGTGCGTGCGCGCATCCGGCTTACATCGTGGGACCATTATCCATCTGTCCACTCTTAAGAGGGGAATCCTAGGCGGATTCTACCCTCCAAAGGGTCCTTAGCGTAGCCTCTCACAGTGACCCTCGGGAAAGTCTTTCCATGCCCTCACAAGGCGCGTTGTCGGTCTGTCTCGCAGCCCAGCCGTCCACGGACTCGGGGTACCCCTGCTGCCCTTGGTTCGATAGTATCCCCCATGCGCTTGGCCTACATGCCTTGCTAGTTGAGGCGAAGGGATAATGGGCCAAACGATCGGCTGGAGCCAAGGAGGACGCATGTCACCCCGGGCTCCTGGTGAACTTCCTTCGAGAAGTAGTGTGAGCAACCGCTCGGGGACACGGCATAGCGTTGGGAGGCTTCCCTTAAAGGGCCGTGCACCTTCCCATCGAACATCCTCCTCCACACCTTCGTTCCCCAAGCCGTTGCTTCTCCCCTTCCCTCTTTTGCCAACCCCCTGTCCTACTGTACGAGATACCTCACCCGAGGGCTCTCACCATGTCGAAGAAGATACCAGTCCCCATCGAGCCCCCTATGGTGGAGGATGAAGAGGAGGAGACCGGGGAGGTGTTGATGCCTTCCACCATCCTCCTAGACTCGGGGATCGACAAGTTCCGCTCACAACTTGCCTCGAGTTGGAACAAGTGGGGGGTAACTCAAGTGTGGCCTAGATCTGCATATCCGGCGAGCCTCGTCACCCCTTCTGTAGATCGTGGAGCTAGTTCCCCCGTTCTCCCCTTTCTTTATGGCGTTCCTGGAGCACTACTAGATCTCCGCCCTACACCTTCAGCCCGACTCTGTCACCACCCTATCTATCTTCGCCGTGTGGTGCGAGATGTTCATCAGGGTGAAACCCTCTGTGGAGCTGCTACGCCAGATGTATGCCCATGTCTTACTTCCACCTCCCATAGTGCTGGTTGTGTCTCTTTTGTAAAGGACGGTGCATTCAGGCTTCCCATGGGCTGGACGAAGCGGGTGGAGGACTTCTGGAAGTGCTGGTTCTTCCTGGACGTCCTAGAGGACAGTCCGCGCCTCTAGCCCCCTATCGCGCTGGCTGCAAAGATCAGCAGCCGATGGTCCTCAGCAAACCTGGAGGGGGACAAGGGTGAGGCCATAAATGCACGCATCGAGTTGCTCAATGCCTCCGGCCTGACCGAACCCCTAGTGGCCATGGACTTCCTCCACTGCCGCATCGCCCCGCTATAGAGGCACCACAAGGATCTATGGGACTCGGTCGAGGAGGATCACGCTTCCCTGGGGGACAAAATTATTGAAGACTATCATGGAGAGGTTCCTCCACGAGCTCCTCCATACCTCCGCCACACCGGAGCTCCCTGTAGGGCTCCTACCTCTCTGCCTCGATCCGCGGAAGGTCGAGGTCCGCACGGGGAGATGAGAGAATCCGCTTGGCGCGGTTTGGCTTCCCCTCACTTCTGAGGAGGGGCTCGGGAGGCTGCTTCTGGGGAAGCCACGGAGGCAAAGAGCAGAGCTAGCGAGACCGGCCCTCGGGAGGTGTCCTGCAAGAAACATCGGGTCCTCCAATAGGAGTCGACAAAAGGCTAGTTGCATCTACAAACGCATCGACCGAGTCGAGCATCTCCTCAGATGCCATGAAAAGGCTAGCCTTTGATTAACAACAACTGATGTACTTTTGGGTTAGTACCTTCACCTTACAAGATTGTCGACTTTGACTGAGCAATGCATGACTAACAACTTGGAGTCTCTACCTGAATCTTCGATTCGGCTAGACACTTAGGGGCTACTCCCATAGGGAGCGCTGGTCGCACACCCGATATTACTGTATGCATCGACTGCATCTATAGAGTCGATTTACAATCATTTGAAACTACAAGTAAACATCGACCTGATACACTTCTGAGTCAAGGCCTTCTTACAAGATTGTCTTCTAACAACTACATGACTTTGAGTCTCTGCCCGAGCCTACGACTCGTCCAGACACTGGGGGCTACTCCCATGGGAGCGCTAGTCGTGCACCCTATAAAAAATAATTTGTCCATTGTGTCAACTGTGTCCATGTCATCGACTTGTTGATGTTGAAAGTCAAAATTTGGCGGTTTTGCCCATTATGCACCTCATATCAATGTCGAGTCCAGAGATAACATATCCTCGACTACCCAGATCGCATATGCTGCGAGAACTTATCCGGATGCTATGTTTGCGATGCGAAGATAAGACCTACGGATCTAATATTCTGTCCTGACAACCACGTCCACTTTGCTCTACTAGATAAATACCATGCCTATGGCATGAAGAAAATCCTGACGAACGCATTAGGTATACACTTATCGACTGTAGTTCGAATCAGTAAGTCCTCCGCGACATGAGTCGAATTACCCCTGCCTCTTCTAGATTCGAGTCCAGGGATTTGAATTTGAGTAAGTAGCATTCTTTTTTTCCAAGAGCAATTAGTTGGTCCCAATCCATCGGGAGCACCAAACACGTTTACTAGCATCCCTATGTATACTAAGCATCTACAATATACAATCTGCTGACCTGGTGTACTTTCGAGTCAGTACTTTCACCTTATAAAACTACCAACTCCAACCACGTAATACAAGACTCGCAACTTCTAAGTCTCGACCCGAGTCTACGATTCGACGGTACACTCTGGGGCTACTAACATAGGTGTGCCCAGGGGACACCTGCCTTTAGCCTACCTGTCTCGGCCCAACGGACGCCCACATGATGATCTGCTGAGGTCCATGAAGCCTAGAGCTATTCGGCTAATACGAAGCCCATGAATTTACTAACTCCAGGTGCGCAATATAAGTAAAGTCCAAGATTAAACTCTACATGAACACAAATTTGTAACCGACTCAGATGGTACCCAAAACCTAGCCTCTCCATACATAAAGGCTATGAGGGGCCACCGAGGGGGACACCTTACAAACAATCCATAGCATACGCCAGATCTAATCTATGCATCCATAGACATCTCAACGACTTATAGTTTTCATCATCAATCAAGAAAAGACAAGCATGAGTAGGGTTTTCCCTCCCAAGGCTTGAACTTGGGTAAATCATGCCTCCTTGTTTGTCTGTCAACCGACAAAGTCACCAACACATATCACCTTCTCAAAAACCCAAGTCCATCAAATATGGGCATTGCCATGTAGACCCCACATTAATCCTATCTGATCATCACAACCAGATTCCACATATTCATCCGACTCAATGCTCGGGGGCTATAGGTCAGGAAAAATGTGAAGACATGGGAAAAGTAACTTACTAGTTCTCCATCCTGAAGCTTATTGAAGCTAGTTACAATCTAGTTCCAAACCTTCTCTCACTACAAGAAATGTTCCTTACACAACGACTTGGCCTGACGGTCGTCCTACAAGGCATGTCTTCCACGACGAAAATATCGGCTCGACCGTGGCTGATGGAAATTTGTTTTCCGGTTTCATGGCCCTCTACTACGACAGAACCGTTAAGAACGTGGAGGAAGCTCGGTTGGCATGTGGCAGAAGCAAGATTTTCGGTTCCTCAAACGATGTTGACTCGCCATAGTCTTTTGATGTGTGTGGGTCCTGGACGTTAGTGTCTCTAGCGGACCATACTTTTCGGTCGCGCCTCCCTGATTTGAACTCGATGACATTGCTCGATGCATCTTATGTTTAGTCAGGCTGCTGAGTCCCACATGTCAGCCTCTCATTAGTATGATGCAATTTTTTTCCTTCGCTCGCGCTACCTTGTTCCGAACTTGATAGCGTTGCTCGATGCATCTGTCGTTTAATTAGGCTGTTGGTTCCCACATGTCATCGTATCATTAGAAGAGACATGTGCATGATGGATTTTTTTACCTTGGCTATTGTCTCCCTGAGTTCAACTCGATAACGTTGTTCGATCTATTCTCGTTTAGTCACATTGCTGGGTCCCCCATGTCAGCCTCACATTACAAAAATCGTGTGTATGATGGAATTTTTTCTTTGCTCGTGCTACCCTGCTCGATGCATCTACCGTTTAATCAAACTTGTGGACCCCACATGTTATCCTCTCATTAGAAGAAATGTGTGTATGATAGAATTTTTTCCCTCGGCCGCGTCTCCGTGTTCCGAACTTGATAGTGTTGGTCACTGCATCTACCATTTAATCACACGGCTGGGCCCCACATGTCATCCACTCATTAGAAGAAGCGTGTGTATGATGGAATTTTTGCCCTCGGACGTGCCTTCGTGTTTCGAACTTGATAGTGTTGCTCGATGCATCAGCCATTTTTTCAGGCTGCTGGGTCCCCCATGTGATCCTCTCATTAGAAGAAATGTGTGCATGCTAGAAATTTTTCTTGCTCGCGCGTCCCTCTTTCGAACTTGGCAACGTTGCTCGAGGCAGCACCTCTATAAGGCTGTGCTACTGGGTCCCACATGTCGGTCTCTCTGTAAAGGAAACATGTGTATGATGGACTTATTTTTTGGCAACATCCATTGTTTTGACCTTGGCAACAATGCTCAATGCAGTAGTCGTGTATGGTCTTGCTGCTGAGGCCCCCATATCAGCCTCTCTTGTATGTTCTGGCTTGTGGGTCCCTGATGCAGCCTTGTATGTTCTGGTGGGTGGGTCCTGATGCCAGCCTCTCTGTACAAGTATTTAACTTTTTTTCAAACCCGACCATTAAACTCGAGGGATGTTGCAAGATGGTGGGTCTGTGATGTCAGCCTCTCCGTAATGCGATATTAAAAGTAAACCCTTTCTCAAAAAAATGTAAACCCAAGATATATATATATGTACACACAGGGGATTCGAACTAAAGACCTTCAAATCAAATCAAATAGACATAAACTGAGTGCTTTGCCACTACACCAAAGATGTTTTTGGATATTAAATCATTAAACATGTATTAGTACTACATCTTATGTGTCAGTCTTCTAAAAAAATATTTTCTGTGTCTACCTTTATCTCTTTTAAAATATAAAATGGCAGCGCTCACGCATCTCAATTTATAAAATGCCACATAATGGAGTAGTTTAAAACATGGGTAGGCCGAGTTTTTTATCTTAAGAGGTGGGGGAAATGCCCAAAAGGGCGAATTAAAAAGAGTTTTCCTATCTATATGGGTTCCTTTCTCAAATTTCACTAGGTTGTGCTCAGCAGTACCCTAACCCCTAAAAGGCTGAACTAAAATATGTTCAGGGCTATGCTCCATGGGCTGATTTCTCAAATTTCTCGCCCCTCCCTGTTTCGAACTTCTTAGAAGCTTAGGAAATTGCGACTCAATAGGGGAAAGCCTTAGCAGCGCTTCATTGGCTCGCATCAAGTCTTCCGCTCATTTGGTAAACATTGCTAGATGCATCACCTCTATAAGGACTACCTACTGGGTCCCCCATGTTAGTATATCTATAAATGAAACATATGTATAATGGACTTTTCTTTCGGCTATGTCTGCTGTTTTGACCTTGACAATGTTGCTTGATGTGGCAGCCATGTATGGTCTTGCTTATGGGGCCCACATGTCAGCCTCCCTGGTATGTTCTGTCATGTGGGTCCCCGACGCCAGACTCTTTATACAACTACTTAACTTTTTTTAAACCTGCCCATCAAACTCGAGGGATGCTGCAGGCTGGCGGATCCACGAGCCTCTCCATAAAGCAATATTGCTAGAAGAAAAAATGAAAACCCAAGATAATTTTATGTCAAGCACAGAGAATCGAACTAAATACTTCAAAACACGTATAAACCATGTGTGTTGCCACTACGACAAACAAATAAGATGAACATTATCATTAAAAGCTTTATAGTACCTATAACTTATATATTATTATTCTTAAAAAGATTTTATGTGACCATGTTATCTCTTTTAAAATAAAAGGGAAGCGGTCATGGCATCTCAATTTATTAAATGCCACATAGTGGAGTAGTTTCTTAAAAACATGGGTAGGCAGATTTTTTTAAAGGGAAATTACAAAAATGCCGAATTAAAGATTTTTGGCTATTATACATCTACTATACTCAATGGGCTATACTCCATTAGCTATTAACCATGGGCTCCTTGATAAAAAATTAAATGGGTTGTGGTCAGCAAGTCCCCTGACCCCTAAAAGGCCAGACTAAATTGTTCTGGGCTAAAGAGGGGTTGAATGGGCTAGTTTTTATCTCCTCGTTAGTAAAATTTTCATTGTGTTAGGGCTCGGCCGAATTCGGAACATAGACCTCAATACTGGAGGAAAAAAGCGATAATTCTTTTAATAGATATTCATGTAAAAATATCTAAAGAACAAGGGACATAGACCACATGCGCCAAAACTGGACTAGTATCCAATGACTTCACTTGGTACCCTCTCATCTTTGTCCAAAACACATCTAGCGGTTCCGATGACACACATGCAAAAGCTCTAGTGCAAGTAGCCTAGCAGCAGTGACAAAACTTCAGTAGTATTTGAAAGATCAAGTAGTACAGAATATCGACAGATTCCTAGTTCATATTTAGCAGCACTTGACCGATTCTATAGCATTCCAAAGTGACTGTTTCAGCAATACAGACACTGAAACTCAATAGCAGTACAGAGGGAACCTGTTCATGTTTCAGCTCTAAAAACCCTGTCGCACGATCAGTTTGCCCTTTTCTCCAAACACAGTCGATCATTGGAGCAAGCAAACCTGACGATCAAGTATGCTTTTGTGTGCATACCTTCTCTTCACATCAATACTAGTGTGACCCCCATATATGCACCCCAAAATGCCCAACCCTCATCTAGATTGTGACAAGGACAAGTTTAAAAGAAAAGCAGGACCATCTACTGCACTTGATCTAAACAAGTACCAGTACATCAGTATTAGTTCTAGAAAATACCTTAGTAATAGTAACGACATAACACTTGAAAAATTGAGTAGCATTTGAAGATTGAGCAACAGAATAAGATAGAAAAAATATCAACAGATTCCTAGTTCATATTCAACACCACTTGACAGATTCAGTAGCATTTCAAAGTGACCGATTCAGCAGGACAGACAATGGCCAAAAGAAATGACAGATTTAGCAATGCAGACATTGAAATTCAATAGTTGTAGCAAGGCCATGACTCAAAAGGAAAGAGAGTCCATATTCAGCACTCGATCGGTCGATCTGAACAAGTACCAGTACATATGTATTACAACAAAATAGATTAGCACTAGCAAACCTCCATACAAAATACTCAGCATAACGCAATAGCGCGTCCAAGTGCTGGCCGGGTGGCGCTTTCTTTCCTGCCTGTTATGCTTTCCTTGTCACACCGTCTCCTGTGGGACCACTATGTCAGCAGCGTACATTGAAAATAGGTATACATTTCCGCAATCTTGTTCCACCTCTCCCCATACAAATTGAATCTATCACCAACATAAAGTAGTAATTAATTAGTGGGGTGGCACGGCCAGCAAGATCTGATGCAGCGGGTAATATGGTGAGAAAAATGTGCGAAGCGCGCACTGGAGATGATCCCAAATGCGGCCAGGCGGCATTGGCGAGTGGAGATAAAAATAGCCGAGATAGGAAAGATGGGATGGCTCTTTGAACGAGGTTTTTTTGCAATGCGTCTAGAGATGCATCTAGGATACCGAATATAGCTTGGTTGACACACTTCAGTGCACTAAATTAACCATCTGAAATCCTGGCACATTTTATAGCTAGGCTGGCATGTTGCCGTGCACTAAATTAACCATGTCACATCTTGGGACATTATAACTAGACCGGCACGCTGCCGTGTATGCCGACTAGAGTTACTACTACTGTCATGTTCGACCAGATGATGTTTATTTACAACTTCTACAGTATTTACCTAAAAATAGTACGCCTACCTAGTAGTAAGACCATGTACTACGTGGAATCGGTTCAAAGGAAAATGTGTCATAGGTTAGAATTGTTGAGGTTTGGCTGCTACGTGCAACATCGCTTTCACTGCCAATGATGGGCCCAACAACACAATAAAATTTTGTTTTTGCCAAAAAAAAAATACCTCGCATGCATTCCATCCAATGCTTGTGCTACGACTTGTGCCAAGCTTTTACTCACCGGTGGTATAATTATGTCAGCGAGGAATCGAACCAACATCTTGGTTCACTTTTCTTATTAGAACTCTTGAATCGATTCCCTATTATGTATCGAACCGAATGATGCAGCCCATTGAACCGCTTTAAGCATACATAGTACATGGTCTAATACACTTGTACTAGTACAATACTAGTACTACTAGCAGTAGAGTACAACGAACAATCATCTCGTTAGTTCTGCTGCATACAGTTGTTGTACTACAACTACCCACTTGATTGTTAGGTGCACCAACACAATACAACTCTTGTATGTAGCAGAACTGACAAGATGATTGTTTAGTTTTCTTAAAAGGATTATACTGTGGAATAGAGGTAGTACAATACTAGCAGTAGTACACTAGATGTTTGTTTTGTAGTTTTGCTGCAAACATAGTACAGTAAATACCTTCCCATTGGAGCCTAGCGCGATCAAATACCACAGTGTTCAACACAATGCATGACTAGAGGGGTATAGTTATAGACCACCTCTTTACAGAGTAGTTATAATTAGAAGAGAACAATCATTGCATTAATACACCTACAATATAGTAAATTGTTCATCAAATGATGGGTGATAACCTGCACATCTGATCACTTTCTCGTAGTTATCATGATCAAATACTATCACCTTAAAGGAAGTGGTGGCAAGCTTCTTGAATACCATAAAGTATCCTACCTTCAAGTCATGTGCTTTGACAAAATCTAGCCATACTTCGTCAAGGATTACTTTGCCATCTTTCTTCTTCAGGTCGATGTCCCAGCTGCAGCCTTTGCATATCTTCAGCTTCATGGCCTCTGGATACTCATCGCCAAATGTTGGCAAAAAGGAGTTGGGTATGCTCCACATGTCTAACCATCTCGGTATTAACAACATCTTGTAGAACTTGTCACAGGTATTCTCCATGTGGGTGTTCCTAGCTTTCCCCTCCATCCAGACTGCAGAGGGCTCTCTTGTCTTCTTCGATGATGAGTCTCTCCAAGCTTGATCTTCTTGCCCGAACACTTCAAAAAAATCTCGTGGACAGATAATGTCTCTACTGGCTATCAATAATTGTGAAATACTAGTACATTATTAGCTGATAAAGTACAATACAAGATCAGCTAAGAAAGTAAAGTGGAGCAATTTTCTTATCGAAGTACACAAAGTCTTAACTCTAGCTAGCATGAATGTCGGTTATATTAGTACTGCCAAGGTCTAGGCATCACATTAGTGCAGTTCATTATCGAGAAATACAGATACCGAACACCTAGGAACAGACGAACATGATGAGCTCTACCTGCTGCCGATGCATACATATACATGAAATTTTGGCAAAAATCAGGGTAGGGCAGCAGCTTCCCTAACTTGCCCAAATTAAAGGGACCTCCGCCCCTGAGACCGACCAAGCAAAACATGATGAGTGGCCTCCCAAATCATCATCAACCGTGGATCGATCAATACAAAATTTGAACTTATTATTACAATTTAACATAGATCTAGCCCCAGAACTAGCTTGCATGTGTAAAACTGTACTGTAGTATACAAACGGGTTACACTATGTGAGAACTACTCAACACCAACCCAATGTTAACCAAGCGCTAATAAAATCTTGACCGCATCTCATCATCAAGATCAAGGGTTTGGGGGATTATGTACATACCGCACTGCCACCATGATGTCTAAGGGATGCGACGGCTCTATAGATGAGGTTGCAGGGCCCGCCTCCCATAGTTGTCCCGCCTAAGACGAGTAAGTTGTGGCGGTGGTGGTCGTCAATGGAGGGAAGTGCAATGGCGATTAAGGAGTGTTGTGTGAGAGAGAGCTAGGCCAGGGGTTGGTGAGGGAATAAATGTGGCGATGTTAGACGTATGATGTGGACAAAGCAAACCTTGCCTTTATTTCAGGTAGTTTCGCTGCAATATGCACCGTATCACAAATCCAATGGCCACCAATATAGTACTACTAATTGTCATGCCAAAATTAATGGCCTAGAAAATTGGGCATGGCAACTTGAGTGCTTGAATAGGGAAACATCAAACACATACTATGAAAGTATATTATTATTTACATGGTGCCTAGTACAAGCAATAGTGGAAATGATGTTGCAAGTGCTGATACTACAATATAGTATGAAAGTACTATGTACGTGGTATTGTACATTAGATGGTGACAAGTACTAGCTATAGAAATGATGTTGCGAGTGCTAATAATAAGATTTTCTGCATTTTGGTCAAACTTCACATAGTTCTAATAATGCATGGTTGGCACGAACCACATTGGTGCCTCGAACATTTGATCCCTATGTTCCGCTCAAGTGTAGTTAACTGGTGAACCTATGGCAACCCGCCCCCCATTGACGTGTATGCGGCTCCAATCTAGAACTAGGTGTGGGCGATGTTTGAAGTGCACGTGTGTAGCAAACACACAGTCTGCTCTGAACACTAGAAGAGCTTCGTCAACATCGGCAGCACCAGGTTTGGGGTTTGTAGGGGGCTCGAGGATGAATAGATGGTTGGTTCCTACAAACAATAACCTCCCTTCAAGATTATCCCTTCTGATCTAGTCTGGTGCTATAGGGTCATCCAGATTAAGGGCCCTCTGGAAAACGTGGCAGCGGAGCGAGGGATAAGAGAGCAGCTCTAACGAAGGTTGACCTCGGCAATGTCCATAGAGAAGGACTTAGGGTTTTGTGGAAAAGAGAACGCTGGAGATTTCGTCAGATGTCAGGAGAATAATGAAGTTAAAGTCGCCTAAATATTTGGTGAATTGCACTATTACAGATCGCTTGGGGATTTTGCGGTGTCCTTGCATAGGCTTCTACTGTACTATATATAATAGGCCAGGTCTCAAAGCTGTATGCGGATAGGTTACATATGCGTAGTTACAACACCAACATGATATCAGTCCTTCATTCCCTTTCCTAATACAACGAAAGCCTTTGTCGGTTGCTCCTTTTGGCCATCATTTTGACTCTTCACGGGATGTAAGCCTTTTATACATCCAGGGTAGCAAATCATAGGCACCCAAGTAACTATACCTATGTTAGTAGCCCTCGAGACTCTTCCCGAACCGTAGATTCGGGTTGAGTCTCAAAGATACACTCAATTCTTTTCCCTTGTTTTTACTATTTTTAACTTTATAGGGATTTAGTACAATGAGCCTGATGCATCCGACGGATCGGGAATCAGTTAATTGCTCCTGGGCAAAGGCAAGGTTGTCCTACATCAAATTCAAGTCCCTAGGCCTAAACTCGAAATTTATTACTGGCGTAATTCAGTTCGAGCCGCTGAGGTCTTATTGAATACTGATCCCAGTTCTATTTTATTGGGTCCCAACGTGTCCGTCAGGTTTTTCATCATATCGTAGATATGAATATTTTACTAGCGGAGCACATTCTTGTGCGATTACCAGGCCACACAGGATGATTCCCGGGGTCTTACCTTCATGTTTTTGAACATGGCATTCGGAGTTTTATCGCGTTTGGATGCGATCCGAGATTTTTATATTTGATTTTTTCTCGGCTACCCTATTGGGCTGCCAGTATTTCTGAATTTTATCAGACATTTTGATACTTTATGAAAGCTCCTGATGGGAGTAACTTTCTAAGGATACATTAATGTAAAACTCATAGGTTTTTAGGTGATGATTGTCTTTACTTGATATGCATAATTTTTCTATCGGGTGTGCGCTAGTGCTCCTGATGGGAGCAGCCCCCGAGGCTACATTCGGATGTTTGTATCTGGACATAGGCTCATAATTGTTGTTAATTTGATTAGAAATATAAAATCCCCTGAGTTGATATGAACAAAAACTAAAGGTACAAAGAACTTATCTTTATATATAAATGGCACAACCGATGTTACATTATTTTGGCGGATTGCTGCCTGGTCGTTGGCCTAGATATTCTGGCTTAAAAGTCAGGCCATATGCCTTATTGAATTGTAAGTAAACATAAAATCTTAAGCATAAAAGTGTCGTAGTTGTGCAACGTTCCATGGATTGGAATATTTGACTCATGTCTTCTTGTCTTGTAGACGATATGCTCCTCCAGGAATAACTTCTGTAACAATGTAGGGTCCTTCCCAAGGTGATTCCAGCTTTCGGTGGCCATCTTGTTTGAGGCGGAGGACTAGGTCCCCTACTGCGAAGGACCTTGGACGTAATCGTCGACCGTGATAGTTGCGCAAGTTTTGCTGATATATAGTAGCTCTTTGTAGGGCTTCATCTCAAGCTTCATCGAGTGCATCAATGTCATCCTCGGGCACTTCTCTTGATTCCTCTTCATCATATGCAGCTACTCTGGGAGATTCATGTGATACTTCGAATGGAAGGATGGCTTCAGCACCGTGGACCAGAAAGAAGGGTGTTTCTTGTGTTGAAGTATTAGGGGTGGTTCGCAAACTCCACAAAACAGATGGTAACTCATCAACCCACGCTCCTTTCACTCTATCGAGTGGTGCGAGCAACCTTTTCTTGATGCCAACAGTTACTAAGCCATTGGCTTTTTCCAATTGTCCATTGGTTTGCGGATGAGCTACTGAGGCGTAGCATACCTTGATTCCCATATCTTCATAGTATTCCTTAAACTCATTGGAAGTAAAATTAGTTCCATTGTCTGTAATAATGCTGTTTGGCATGCCGAACCGAAATACTATGGACTTTATAAAATTCACAGCCAAAGCTCCATCTTGAGTGGTGACAGGCATTGCTTTGATCCATTTAGTAAATTTGTCGACTACTACTAGCAAAAAGACATGTCCACCTGAAGATGATTTGTGAAGTTTACCTACCATATCAAGTCCCCATTGAGCAAAGGACCAAGCCATAGGTATAGGGTTTAATTCAGCGGCGGGTGCTCTAGGTTTTGTTGCGAATCATTGATATGATTCACAAGTTCTAACTATGTCTTTTGCATCTTGAACTGTTGTGAACCAATAAAATCCTTCCCTGAATGCTTTGTCAGCAATTTCTCAGCTGCTAGCATGATGGCCACAAATTCCTTCATGTATTTTCTTGAGTATAGTTTTCCCTTCTTCGGGTGTGTCGCATCACTACAACACACCCAAAATACTTCTTTTATATAACTGTCCTTTAATTATACGGAAGTCTTTTGATCTTCGAGTGATTCGTCGGGCTTCTAGCACATCTTCGGGTAGTTCTCCCTGAGTCATATAGGCTATGTATGGCTGCATCCATGTAGGTTCTATTATCATGACCTACTCAGTTTCTGGTTCTTCTTCAATGGCCTCTTCTATGCTTGTATTGGTTGATGGAGCCCCCGAGTCTTTTCGCGGCTCTTTTTCCCTATTTTGGGTGCTACGACCTCAGAAACTCTTTTTGCTTTGATAGAACACTCCGATATTTCTTCCCAAAAACCCCGGGTGGCACTGGTAAGCACAAGGACCCGATGTTTTCCAAATTGTTGGCTTCTTCATTAGTTGCTCTTCCTATGTGCGTTACTTTGCATCCATCAAATTGAGCTTCCATGATGCTGTATAGGTCAAGGTAAGCAATCATGTTGTTGTTGACAGCATGGCACTTGTTCATTTCTTGTTATTCTACAAGATTGTAATCACCGAAAAAATTTAGACGAGTTGCACCGCAAGCTTTAGCCATCTGCATGTCGTGCAACAAGGCCTCGTACGCAGCTTCATTATTGGATGCATTCGCAAAGCTCATCTGAAGTATATATTGCATCTTATCGCCTTGCAGTGATATTAATATGACTCCTGCTCCTACTCCTTCCATTCTTTTTGATCCATCGAAGTACATTGTCTAGGCGCTAGAAATATTAGGTGGACCCACACATTGTAACTCGGTCCATGTCGTGATGAAATCAGGCAGAACTTGTGACTTAATTGCTTTATGCTTCTCATACGTGATGTCCCGAGGGGATAATTCGATGCCCCATAGGGAGACACGCCCAGTTGCTTCTAGATTATTAAGGATGTTTGATAGAGGTGCTTCATTGACCACTATGATCGGATGTTCCAAAAATAATGGCGTAGCTTTCGTGCTATCATAAATACTCCGTATGCCAATTTTTGGTAATGTGGGTACCTTTGTTTGTATGGAGAGAGGACCTCGCTCAAGAAATACACTGGCCTCTGGACACCATGGGTTTTTCCTTCCTCGGGTCGCTCCACAACCAAAACCGTGTTGACCACCTGATTTGTGGCAGCGATGTAAATAAGTAGTGGCTCTTTCTCTCATGCAGACACAACGACAGGAGCCGTCGAAATCATATTTTTGAGGTCTTATAAGGTGCGCTGAGCTTCTTCGGTGCATGATGTCTACGCACTTCTATTCTTGTAGATAGTTGTTGGGTCTCCAAGTGCAAAGCTTTGTAGAACAGTAGCAAGTTTTCCCTTAAGTGGATCACCCCAGGTTTATCGAACTCAGGGAGGAAGTGGTCAAAGGTATCCCCTCTCAAGCAACCCTGCAATCAAGATACAAGAAGTCTCTTGTGTCCCCAACACACCCAATACACTTGTCAGGTGTATAGGTGCACTAGTTCAGCGAAGAGATAGTGAAATACAAGTGGTATGAATAAAAGACAACGGTGCTAGAAAATAGCTTGATGGCGTGGAAGAGACTAAAGGCAAACTTAAATAAAGAAGGAAGCAAGCAAACATGTAATATATCTAATTGCAAATGGTGTATCAATGCTTAGAAACAAGGCCTAGGGATCACACTTTCACTAGTGAACACTCTCATATAAATATCTTATCTTTATGATACTACTCTTAACTACTCTCCGGTTGGACACTCTAATCATTGGTAGGGCTATAACAGCACACCTCAAAGTTCATCTTTCCCATCTAGAAAACCCCACACTATCACCTTGAGCACTAGATGGTTCAAACAAACACCACAATTTCATAAAGACATCCAACTCCAAATATAACTCATAACAAGTATTTGAAATCTCTAGCCTAAGTGCCACCATGGTGTGCACACTGTCAACTTCACACACATGGGGAGAGCAGAGATCTATTAAAGCACTTGAGTAGCAAGGTAGATCTAAAGATTACAAGCTCATGATCTCAATAAGATCATGCATAGAGAGAGAGAGATGAACACATAGCTACCGGTAGAACCCTGAGCCTCGAGAGAGAACTACTCCCTCCTCATCATGGGAATCAGCAATGGTGATGGAGATGGTGGTGGAGATCGATGGAGATGGATCCGGGGGCACTTCCCTGTCCCGGCAGGGTGCCGGAACAGAGATTTCCTGTCCCCCGAATCTCCCCTTCGGTGGCGGCGGTGCTGCGGAACTTTTCGTGGCTGGAGGCTTGATGATTTAGGGTTTTTGCATCGGGAGGCATCTTATAGGCAAAGAGGCAAGGTCGATGGGCAGCCAGGGGGCCCACACCACAGTGGGCGCGCCAGGCTAGCCGCACCACCACATGGTGTGGCCACCTGTGGCCCCTCAAATCTCGTCTCTTCGGCTCCGTGAGTCTTCTGGGAAAATAACGACTTTGGCTTTTGTCCGGTCCAATTCCGAGAATATTCATTTTCTGACTATCTGGAACCAAAAACAGCAGAAAACAAGCAACTGGCACTGTGGCTCTTGCTAATAGGTTAGTCCAAGAAATCATATGAAAAGTACTCCAAAGTGTGGACAAAACATAAGAAAGTAGATAAAACCAAGCATGGAACATCGAAAATTATGGATACGTTAGCAACGTATCAACATCCCCAAGCTTAACTCCTGCTCGTCCTCGAGTAGGTAAGTGATAAAAAGAAAGAATAATTTTTGAGGTGACATGCACCATCATAAACTTGATCAAAGTATTTTAAAACATTCAAAGCTGGGATCATAGTACTTCAATCATAACATGAAAGACAAAGTTCTAGCAATAAGACAAAGAAACTATGTTGCAACATGAAAAGGCACAAACAAAAGATTAATGAATATCAATGTTTGGAAGACGTTTGTTTGTTTCACATAAAGAAAACATAGCATAGTGGCATTCAGCTTGTCCCTCATAGAGTAGCAAACATAAATGCATAGGACACCTTCAAAGTTCATAAGAGTGACTAGATACAAATAGTTTAGAACAAGCAATATCAAAGCTATGCATCAATCAACAAGTCTTGGGACAATGCACATAGAACTAAGAATGGCCACTATGCTCTCAAAGTAGGTGCATAAAGATAGAAGGTGGAGACTCAATATAATGGTGGAAGAAAGGCATTCATAGAAGGAAGTAGGGATTCAAGTCTCATAAAGAGCTTCCAAAAATTATGGTACTTATAGCTTTTAGCTCTCATTTCCCCTATCATAAGCATCTTGAAGTGATTAAGGTTAAAGTGAACAAACTATGGTGTATATGCTTGACAAAGTATAAGTTGGAAATCTCATGTCCCTTGAATACGAGGGTCGCTCCTCATGATACTCAAGTTTAGTCACCGGTAAGTTCTTGTCATCGTAAGTACATGTGTATCATAGAGAACCGCCAACAGGGTACCCCTTACCCGATGATATGGAAGAATCCCCATATCAAAATGATAAGGCAAGCAGACAACGAGCATCTTAGCAATCTTCTTATTTACCATGGGAATATGGTGCTTTTTCCTCTCTTTCCTCTTTTCATAATCTCTTTTTTTCTTTTTCTCTTTTTTCTCAATATCTGACTCTTTTTTTATAAGAAGAATGCCTCATAGATAGCTCATTATGGTTACACTGCAGGTTTCCACCATGTCAGCATGGATTAGACCAGCGGCCCAGGCGTTTCTCTAACACACATACATAACTCCATGGACTTACAAGCTCCCCTTTCATTTCACACCGACGACATCCATAGACAAAAGAGCATGATATCAACTAGTTACAAAGTACAAGTGCAATGTTCAAAGCGTTCCCGATGATAGCATGGTTCTGCTAATTCCCAACATATAAGTGCAAGCATATACAACATAGACGACACAATGGTTCAAGTTTATTAAGGGCAAGAAAAGTAAAGTGTGCCATCAAGTTCGTGAGAGCTTTAATCACTAGTTTTCTCATAACAAGTTTAATTCGGAAGGTAGATAAAACATGAATATACGTGGAATAGCATAAGCTAGTAGGTAGGTATGGTGGACTCTTTGTAATAACTTGGTTTAAGGAATTGGATGCATGAGTGGAACTCATACTTTGTTGTGGAGGCTAGCAAAAGACTGGGAGCGACCATCTAAGAGAGCAATAATGGCCATAATCATGCAGAGCGACAAAACATCATTGATCAAAGCATAAAGTGATACTACAATTTGAAAACTAAAGGATCATAAAGGCTATGGTGACTTGGGATAGTCATAACATGGCGTGAGCATGTGCCAAGTCAACCCAAATAAAGCATCAAAGTAGAATACCACAATACTATGCTTTAATATGCTAAAACAACACATGATCCTTCCAAGGCATATTAAACAATCTCAATTGTTTATAACAAGTCATGCTACAGCAAAAAATACTAAGCATAAAGCCAAAACAATATCGAGCATGGCATGAAAAAGTGTAGGCCACAGTCAAAAACAAGCTCTCTTTACACTTAAGCATGAACTTTTCTACTCTTTTCCAAACCAAACCAAACTATTTGAAAACCAATGCATGAATGAGGGGGTCCAACCAATTTATTCAGCAAACTAAGAAAAACAAGTAAACGAAAAAGAAGACGCTCCAAGAACAACACAACTGTGCATGAAACAATAAAAATGAAGTGTTTGGAAGAAACTTGGGATTTTTATTGATGAAGAAGGGGATGCCTTGGGCATCCCCAAGCTTTGACGCTTGTACTTCTTGGATATTTCTTGGGGTGACACAGGTGGTATCCCCAAGCTTGAGCTTTAGTCAATTCTTCATCTCATTACTCATTCCTTCCATACACCTGAAATTTTTCCTTCATAAAAAACTTCACACAATCTTTATTAGCAACATTAGTGCACTCAAGATAATAAGTCTTTGGTTTCATTTTCAACACCAATAAAACTTCCATTTAAAACACTAGCTACTGTAGCACTTCCCTCAAAAAGCTCAATTCCCGAAAAGACCTCAAAAAGGAACCAACAAGAAGCAAATACAGAAAATGGAAGAAATCTGTCAAAACAGACCAGCAGGTAAAGACGAATTTTTTCGAAGACCTTCTGTTACTCAAATAGAAAAGTGTTGAACTAACGAAAGTTAGATAACAACCTGGGGCAGAAGCACAAAAATGCACGCCTCAAAAGGACATACAGAGAGTTTACACGAATTTTTACGGTGAAGCACAGAAATCTGTTTCGGGACAGCAACTTTCCCAATCATTACTTCTCTCTCATTAGAGGTTACTCTTGGCACAAAAAGCAAATAAAAAATATACGGAGCGGTTATTACTGAAGTAATAACTTCCAATAGTCATCTAAAACTTTTGGGTTATCTCCCAATAAGTACTTTTCTTTAACACCTTTAAGTTAGGCATGATAGTTTGAAAAGATGCTCACATAAGAAATATGAATTGAAGTACAAGAGAGCATCAAGAAGCAAAAATCAAAGCACATCTAAGTCTAACCCACTTCCTATGCATAAGAATATTTTAAATAAACAAGTCATGAAATCACAAAGCAACAAGCATAGTAAAGCAAAACAAGTGCAACTTTAAGACTTTCAACATAAAGAGGGGAAACTTAATATTATTGAGATGCATAAAACCATGTTTCCCTCTCTCATAATAACTTTAAGTAGCATCATGAATAAAATTAACAATATAAATACCACATAAAACATTCTTATCATGAGCCACATGCATAAAATGGTTATTACTCTCCACATAAGCATAGTCATTCTTATTAATTATGGTGGGAGCAAATTCAACGAAATAGCTATCATTATTATTCTCATCACCATAATCATCAAATATAGGAGGCATATTGTAATCATTAATTTTCTCATCAATAGTAGGTGGACTGAAAATATCATATTCATCATTGTAATCATCATATATTGGAGGTATAGTATCATCAAAGTAAATTTTCTCCTCCGTGCTTGGGGGACTAAAAAGATCATTTTCATAAAGACTAGCTTCCCCAAGCTTAGACTTTTCCATAGCATTAGCAATATTGTTGTCCAAAGAATTCATACTAACAACATTGCTATTAGCATGCAAATAAAGTTCCATAGGTTTTTTAATTTTCTCTTCAAACACTTCATGTCCTAACTCAAGATAAATACTATAAAGCTCTCTAATTTTTTTGTTGTTTTCCATTAAGCCTAACTAGTGAAAACAAGAAACAAAAAGACAAAATTGCAGAATCTAAAGGAAATAACTTCGAGCACTCACACCGGAGGATGTGAGTACCTTTTACCTTACCTCCCCGACAACGACGCCAGAAAATAACTTGATGTCTACTCACTTCTATTCTTGTAGACAGTTGTTGGGCCTCCAAGTGTAGAGGTTTGTAGAATAGTAGCAAGTTTTCCCTTAAGTGGATCACCCAAGGTTTATCAAACTCAGAGAGGAAGTGGTCAAAGGTATCCCCTCTCAAGCAACCCTGCAATCAAGATACAAGAAGTCCCTTGTGTCCCGAACACACCCAATACACTTGTCAGGTGTATAGGTGCACTAGTTCGGCGAAGAGATAGTGAAATACAAGTGGTATGAATAAAATACAATGGTGCCAGAAAATAGCTTGATGGCGTGGAAGAGACTAAAGGCAAACTTAAATAAAGAAGGAAGCAAGCAAACATGTAACATATCTAATTGCAAACGGTGTATCAATGCTTAGAAACAAGGCCTTGGGATCATACTTTCACTAGTGAACACTCTCATATAAATATATTCTCTTTATGATACTACTCTCCGGTTGGACACTCTAATCATTGGTAGGGCTATAACAGCACACCTCAAAGTTCATCTTTCCCATCTAGAAAACCCCACACTGTCACCTTGAGCACTAGATGGTTCAAACAAACACCACAATTTCATAAAGACATCCAACTCCAAATATAACTCATAACAAGTATTTGTAATCTCTAGCCTAAGTGCCACCATGGTGTGCACGCTGTCACTTTCACACACATGGGGAGAGCAAAGATCTATTAAAGCACTTGAGTAGCAAGGTAGATCTAAAGATTACAAGGTCATGATCTCAATAAGATCATGCATAGAGAGAGATGAACACATAGCTATCGGTAGAACCCTTAGCCTCGAGAGAGAACTACTCCCTCCTCATCATGAGAATCAGCAATGGTGATGGAGATGGTCGTGGAGATCGATGGAGATGGATCCGAGGGCACTTCCCCGTCCCGGCATGGTGCCGGAACAGAGACTTTCTGTCCCCTGAATCTCCCCTTCGGTGGCAGCGGTGTTGCGTAACTTTTCGTGGCTGGAGGCTTGATGATTTAGGGTTTTTGCATCGGGAGGCATCTTATAGGCGAAGAGGCAAGGTCGGTGGGCAGCCAGGGGGCCCACACCACCTGGTGGCGCGGCCAGGGCTAGCCCGCGCCACCACATGGTGTGGCCACCCTGTGGCCCCTCTCCGTCTCGTCTTCTAGCTCCGTGAGTCTTCCGGGAAAATAACGACTTTGGCTTTTGTCTGGTCCAATTCCGAGAATATTCATTTTCTGACTTTCTGGAACCAAAAATAGAAGAAAACAGGCAACTAGCATTGTGACTCTTGTTAATAGGTTAGTCCAATAAATCATATGAAAAGTACTCCAAAGTGTGGACAAAACATTAGAAAGTAGTTAAAACCAAGCATGGAACATCGAAAATTATGGATACTTTAGCAATGTATCAGTGCATTCAAACTTATCTGACTTCCACATTAGAGCATAAAATGGTAGTGATTTTTCTCCTAGTCGCTACCACTCGCCCAGCCAATTTCTGTACACCTCGTAGATTTGTTGGAGTTTTCATTGTCAAAATTGCCTGTATTTTCTTGGGATTGGCTTCGATACCTTTTGCTGATACTAGATATCCAAGGAGTTTCCCTACTAGGACTCTAAAGGAACACTTCATCCGGTTTCATTTGATGCAAAACTTGTCAAGATTTTGAATGTTTCCTCGAGATCCTTGATAAGTGATGATCCTTGCTTTTTTGTAACTATGAAATCATCAATATATACTTGTACGTTTGTGCCAATTTGGCTTCCCAGGCAATTCTGCATCATCCACTAATATGTTGCTCCGGTGTTCTTAAGGCCGAAGGGCATTGTTGTGTAACAGAATACACCATAAGGTGTAATAAACAATGTTTTCTCCTGATCTTCCTCCATCCGAATCTGGTGGTATCCTGAATATTCATCCAAAACGGAAAGACGTTCACATCCTGTAGTTGCATCGATTATTTGATCAATTCTCAGCAGTGGGAAGTGATCCTTTGGACAATGTTTATTTAGTGCAGTGAAGTCGATGCACATTCCTAGCTCTTTGGTGTTTTTCTTTGGAATGCATACTGGGTTTGCGACCCACTCTACTTTCTTCAGTTCCTTTATAAAGTTAGCATCAGTAAGGTGATGTAGCTCTTTTCCAATAGCTTTGCACTTTGGTTCTGCGAAATGAATGAAGTGGTTGTTTTACCGGTTTTGCTTTTGGATCCAAGTTTAATGCGTGCTTAGCGAGTTCCATGGGAATTCCCGGCATGTCAGAAGGTAGCCATGCAATGATTTCCCAGTGCTCATGGAGGAACTCGATGAGCGCGCTTTCCTATGCAGGACCAAGGTTGGAAGCCACAAATGTTGTCTTCTTTGGGTCGGTGGGATGGATTTGTACTTGTTTTGTGTCTTTCGAAGTGTCGAAGGCCTGGACGGGATTGACACGCGCTATTGCCAGAGGTTATGCGGTTGCTGTCATTTTGAGCTGCTCAAAGTCGGTTGCCATCCCGAAAGATTCAGAAATTTTATTGAACTCCCGATCACAATTGTCGAAACGTGTGAAACTTACTTTCACTGTTATGATTCCCTTTGGTGTTGGCATCTTCATGACTAAGTATGCATAGTGCGGGACTGCCATGAATCGTGCAAAAGTTGGGCTTCCCAGGATCGCGTGATAGTGTGATGGCCAGTCCATGACTTCAAACTCGAGCTTTCCCTGCCCAAAATTTTCTATGTATCCAAAAATTACGTCAAGGAAAAGTTTACCTAAAGGAATTTCAGCTTTACCTGGTACTATGCTGTGGAAGGATGTTTCTGTTGGTGCCAAATTTGCCAAGGGGTAGTTCATTGCCCTTATTGTTTTGGCGTAGATCAAGTTTATGCTGCTTCCTGCGTCCATGAAGACCTTGCTCATGTCGAACCCGCCAATTTGTGCTTTAACTATCAAGGCCTAATGGCCCAGTCATGGTACTCGAAGTGGGTGATCAGCTCTGCTGAATGTGATTTCATGTTCTGACCAATGGAGATACTCAGGTGTGGCTAGTGGAGTCGTCTCTACCATGTTGACTTGTCTTGTGATTAGCTTCTGAATTCTGTTGGATGGACGCCCTTTTTTTGTTGTGTTCTGCAGTTGCCCTGCTGGCAGAGGTGGTGCACCGATGGCTAACATGCCAGGCATGGATGTGTATCCTTGTTTTGCTGCTTCGGTGGCTTTTGCATTGCATATCTCTAGCATCTTTAAGAACATTCGGCAGTCTTTCATAAGGTGGTTGGATTTTCTTTTTCCTGCTAAGTCGATGTAAAAGTGCATATTACAGGGTCCTTCCAGTATTTGCATTGCGAACATGGGTGGGTCCCGAGCTCTTGGTTGATATCGCTACATTGATTGGCTTCCTTCGCCTTCATCCCTGTTGTGGCGGTAGCCGCTGTTGTAGTCGTCGTTCCTGTTGTTGCCTTCACCCAAAAAACTGGCTGCGACGTAACTTGGTCCCATGTTTCCATCATTGTTTCTTCATCTCCTGTCATTGCCGCGTTTATCCCTATCTTCTTCGAGTGAACGTGTTCGTTTGTTATGTAGCGCGTCCTCTCCATCATCCCAGCGTTTGTTATGTCCATTAATTGTGGAATTGTCTTGGATTTGACTCGCCCTAGTTCTTCTATGAATTCTCGGTGACGGAGGCCGTCATTGAAGGCATCAATGGCTCTTTCATTGGATATGGATTCGGCTGTATGTTTGATGATGTTCCATCGCTGGATGAATACTCTTATTGACTCTCCGGGCTTATATTTGCACGCCCACAGCTATTCTAAAGATGCAAGTCATTTGAATGTGGACTAAAAGTATTAGATAAACTTATCTTCGAGATCTTTCTAGCTACCAATAAAATCTTCAGGTAGTTGTCTGAGCCATGATCTTGCAGCGCCATTAAGGTGCAATTGTAAACTTTGCATTACGGTGGCTATGGAGCCGCCCTATAACTTGACACTGGCCAAATAATCTGCTAGCCAAGCTTCGGGCTCTTGGAGTCCATCGTACTTTTGGCGGTCATGTGGAAGTTTAAAGTCCTTGGGTACTGAGGTTTTGTGAATCCACTGAGTGAAACAGTTGGCTCCGCATAACTCGTAGTCATCTTCATTGTCGCTGCCATGATCTCTTCGGTTGTGGTTTTTGTCTCTTGCCTCGTCGTCCCTGTATTGCGTATTGTTTCCTCTTGTGTTTCTTCGCGGCTCCGGTCCTAAGAGATGTGCCCGATGTGGCGACTGAGATCGTCGTGTTGGAGATATGCCCAAGAGGCAATAATAAAAGAGGTTATTATTATATCTTTGTGTTTATGATGAATGTTTACATCCCATGCTATAATTGTATTATTAGGAAACACTAATACTTGTGTGTTTTGTAAACATAAAAGAGTCCCTAGTAAGCCTCTTGTTGAACTAGCTTGTTGATTAATTGATGATCATGGTTTCCTGATCATAGACATTGGATGTGATTAATAACAAGGTTATATCATTAGGAGAATGATGTGGTGGACACACACCCATAGTAAGCGTAGCATAAGATCAAGTCATAAAGTTCGTATTACTGTAAGCTTTGAAATACATAGTAACCTAATCCTTCGACCATGAGGTTATGTTAATCACCATCACCGGATGGGTACTTTGATGACATCAAACGCCGCTTCGTAACTGGGCGGTTATAAAGGTGTCATTGGGTATTCTGAAAGTATGTGTTGAAGCGCATAGACCAAGATTGGGATTTGTCCATCCATATGACGGATAGATATACTCTGGGCCCTCTCGGTGGAATGTCATCTAGATAGCTTGCAAGCATGTGACTGGGTCACAAGGGATGACATAACATGGAACGAGTAAAGAGTACTTATCAGTAACGAGGAAGAACTAGGTATGAAGATACTGATGATCAAACCTCGGATAAGTAGAATATCGCGAGACAAAGGGAATTGGTTTCGTATGTTAATTGGTTCAATCGATCACGAAGTAATCGTTGAGTATGTGGGAGCTGTTATGGATCTCCAGATCCCGCTGATGGTTATTGATGGGAGAGGTGTCTTCATCATGTCTGCATATTCACGAACTGTAGGGTGACACACTTAAGGTTCGAAGTTGTTTGAAGTAGATATGGAATTTGCGTTGGAGACCGAATGTTGTTCGGAGTCTCGGAATGGATCCGGGACATCACGAGGAGATCCTGAATGGTCTGGAGAATGAGATTCATATATTGGGGATCATTTTCTAAGTTAGGAAATGTTCCGGAGTGTTTGTATGGAGATTCTAGAAGGTTTCGGAATGTTCTGGAAGGTTCTAGAGGATTTCTTGGATTTTGCTTGAAAACCAAGAAAGGGATCAAAGAAACCAAGTGGGGCAAGACACGGATTCGTGGGGAGGGATTCCTCCCCCAACCCTGACCCAAGGAGGAGGAGTCCTACTAGGACTCCCCTCCCAGCGCCTCCTTCCTTTAAATAGAAGGGAGGCGCCCCTCTGCACCTTGTCTCATAACTCCCAATCTCAGCCGCCTCTCTCCTCCACGTTTCTTACCTGCAGGCATAGGCGAAGCCCTCAGAATTCTCATCTCCACCACCACGCCGTCGCTGCTGGGATTCAGGAGAAGATCTACTACCTCCGCTGCTCATGGAACGGGAGAGGAAGGTCTGCCGACTCAAGCGTGTGACCGTCTGCGGAAGCGCTGCCGGAACGCGGCACCGGAAGGATCGTCCACACGATCTTGAGATCAGCAAGTGATCGACTACATCATCCACAAGATCTAATCTCGTTAACGCTTTTGGTTCTACGAGGGTTAGTACCGATCTATCTCGTTGCTCATGTCTAGTAGATTAGATCTTGGCTTTTATCTAGATTAGATCTGGGTTTTGTTCGTTCTTGCGGTAGAAATTTTTTGTTTTCCATGCTACGAACCCATCAGTGGTATCAGAGCCTTGTCTATGCGTAGATCTGATGCACGAGTAGAACACAATGAGGTTGTGGGCGTTGGTGCTCGTGCCGTCTTTTGCTATGTGTGTACTTTGCATCTTGCGGTATGGTGGGATGAAGCGGCCTGGGCTAACATTACATGTCATCGTACATGAGACTTGCTCCACGCTTGACGTGCAACTCGTATTGCACAAGTGGCTTTGCGGGTGTCTGTCTCTCCCATCATAGTATAGATCAAATCTACACTTTGCACTTGATAGCACTTGTATCAACGCTGTGGTTCAGTTTCGTAGGTAAGATGCGTTCTTAGTCGAAAGCCCCAAGCCACGTAAAACTTGCAAAGAAAATTAGAGGCGTCTAACTTGTTTTTGCAGGGGTTTTGTGATGTGATATGGCCTACATGTGATTGTGATTGTATTTGATGTATGCAATGATCCTTGTTGTATTATGGCAACCAGCAGGAGCCTAATGGTTGTCTTTAATTCTGTTAAGACCTGCGTGTCTATTCATCTTGTAATAGCTTTGTTCCAAGTAGTTGTGATAGTTTCTAGTGAAGATGAACAACCATGAAGCGGCGCCACGGACCTTGACGCAATGCTGGTGATGATGGAGATCATGTCCGTGCTTTGGAGATGGAGATCAAAGGCATAAGAAGAAAGGGCCATATCATATCACACAAATTATGAATTGCATGTGATGTTAGTCCTTTATGCATCTTGTATTGCTTAGATCGCGACGGTAGCATTATAAGATGATCCCTCTCACTAAATATCAAGTAATAAAGTGTTCGTCCTTAGTTGGCACCGTTGCTAAGACTCGTCGTTTCGAAGCATCTCGTGATGATCGGGTGTGATAGACTCTACGTGTGCATACAACGGGTGCAAGCCAGATTTGCACATGCGGAAACTAAGGTTAATCTTGACGAGCCTAGCATGTACAGACATGGTCTCGGAACACGGAATACCGAAAGGTAGAGCATGAGTCATATGATTGATATGATGAACATGAAGATTGTTCGCCGATGAAGCTAGATCATCTCACGTGATGATCGGACTTGGTGTAGTGGATTTGGTTCGTGTAATCACTAAAACAACTGCAAGGGATGTTGTTTTGAGTGGGAGTTCACCTTGTTAATTTAAGAATTAAATTAGAACACTATTTATCATAAACTTAGTCTTAACTACTTGCAAATATGTTGTAGATTATGGCGAACGTTTCCATCAATTTCAATGTGTTCCTAGAGAAAGAAAAACTTAAGAACAATGGAAGCAATTTCACGGACTGGTTCCGTGGAGTGAAGATCGTCCTCAGGGCTGGTCAGTTGACCTATGTGCTCGAAGCACCTCTAGGTGACCCACCTGCAGAAGATACCACCGATGACGTAAAGAATGTTTATGCCACTCGGAAACATCACTACTCCACAGTTCAGTGTGCCATCCTGTACGGTTTAGAATCGGAGCTTCAAAAGCGTTTTGAGCACCATGACCCATTTGAAATCATTAAGGAGCTCAAACTCATATTTGAGACTCGCGCGGCCATGGAAAGCTATGAAGCTTCCGAGAAGTTCTTTACCTGCAAGATGAAAGAGGGTAGCTCTGTTAGCGAGCACGTGCTCACCATGTCTGGGCACGCAAACAAACTCCGAGAGTTGGGGATACCAATTCCTAATGAACTGGGGATTCACTGTGTCCTCCAATCACTACCACCAAGTTACAAGAACTTTGTGATGAACTACAATATGCATTGCATGAACAAGACGTTGCCTGAACTATCGTCCATGCTGAAAACTGCTGAAGTGGAGATCGTGAAAGAACACCAAGTGTTGATGGTCAATAAGACCACCAATTTCAAGAAATGGGGCAAGCCTAAGAACAAGGGCAACTTCAAGAAGGACGGCAAGAAAGCTGCCGCACCTGCTAAGAAGCCCAAGGCTGGTCCTAAACCTGAAACTGAGTGCTTCTACTGCAAGGGTGCTAGTCACTAGAAGCGTAACTGCCCCAAATACCTGGCGGATCTGAAGAACGGCAACATCAAGAATAAAGGTATATTCGATATACATGTTATAGATGTGTATCTTACTAGTAATCATAGTAGTGCAGGTATTTGATCTTGGTTCGTTGCTCATATTTGTAACTCGAAACAGGAGCTGCGGAATAAACGAAGACTGGCAAGAGACGAGGTGATGATGCGCGTTGGAAATGGCTCCAAGGTTGATGTGATCGCCGTCGGCACGCTCCCTCTATCTACCATCGGGATTAGTTTTAAATTTAAATAATTGTTATTTGGTGCCTGCGTTAAGCATGAACATTATATCTGGATCTTGTTTATTGCGAGACGGTTACTCTTTTAAGTCTAAGAATAAAGGTTGTTCGATTTATATGAGTAATATCTTTTATGGTTATGCACCTGAGATGAATGGTTTATTCTTATTGAATCTCGATAGTAGTGATACACATGTTCACAACATAAATGCTAAACGAATAAAATTGAATGATAATTCTACATACATGTGGCACTGTCGTCTTGGTCACATTTGAGTGAAGCATATGAAGAAACTCCATTCTGATGGACTTCTTGAATCACTTGATTTTGAATCACTTGAAAGATGTGAGGCATGTCTAATGGGAAAAATGACTAAGACTCCATTCTCTGGAATAATGGAGCGAGCTACAGACTTACTGGAAATAATACATACCGATGTGTGTGGTCCAATGAGTGTAGCATCACGTGGTGGATATCGTTATGTTCTCACTTTCACGGATGACTTGAGTAGATATGGGTATGTCTACTTTATGAAACATAAATCCGAAACTTTCGAGAAGTTTAAGGAATTTCAAAGTGAAGTGGAAAATCATCGTAACAAGAAGATTAAGTTTCTGCGTTCTGACCGCGGAGGTGATTATCTGAGTTATGAGTTTGGCATGCATTTAAAGGAATGTGGAATACTTTCACAGTTGACATCACCGGGAACACCACAGCGTAATGGTGTGTCTGAACGTCGTAATCAAACTCTCTTAGATATGGTTCGGTCTATGATGTCTCTTACAGATTTACCGTTATCATTTTGGGGCTATGCATTAGAGACAGCCGCATTCACTTTAAATAGGGCACCATCTAAATCCGTTGAAACGACACCGTATGAATTATGGTTTGGTAAGAAACCTAAGTTGTCGTTCCTTAAAGTTTGGGGCTGCGAAGCGTATGTAAAGAAGTTACAACCTGATAAGCTTGAACCCAAAGCGAAGAAATGCGTCTTCATAGGATACCCTAAAGAAACAATTGGGTATACCTTCTATCATAGATCCAAAGGCAAAGTTTTCGTTGCTAAGAATGGATCCTTTCTGGAGAAGGAATTTCCCTCGAAAGAAGTGACTAGAAGGAAAGTAGAACTCGACAAGGTTATTGAACCTTCTTTCGGAGTTGAGAGTAGCGCAAAGACCGAAGATGTTTACGCGCACCGCACCAACCGGAGAGGAAGCTAATGATGTTGATCATGAAACTTGAACGGTTACTCGAACCTCGCAGGTCAACAAGGGTTCGTACCACTCCTGAGTGGTATGACTCTTCCTTGAACGTCATGTTGGTGGACAACACTGATGACCCTCCGACGTATGAAGAAGCTATGGTGAGCCCAGATTCCGACAAATGGCTAGAAGCCATGAAATCCGAAATGGGATCCATGTACGAAAACCAAGTATGGACTTTGGTGGACTTACCGGATGGCCGAAAGGCTGTCGAGTACAAATGGATTTTCAAAAGAAAAACAGATGCTGATGGTAATGTTACAGTCTATAAAGCTCGACTTGTCGCAAAAGGGTTCCGAAAAATTCAAGGAGTTGACTACGATGAGACTTTCACCAAGATGCGAAGCTAAAGTCTGTGAGGATTATGTTAGCAATCGCTGCATATTTCGATTATGAAATTTGGCAGATGGATGTCAAAATGGCGTTCCTTAATGGTGACATTGAGGAAGAGTTGTATATGGTACAACCCAAGGGTTTTGTCGATCCTAAAGATGCTGACAAGGTATGCAAACTTCAGCGCTCCATTTATGGACTGAAGCAAGCATCTCGGAGTTGGAATCAACGTTTTGATAAAGTAATCAAAAACTTTGGATTTATACAAACTTATGGAGAAGCTTGTATTTACAAGAAAGTGAGTGGGAGCTCTGTAGTATTCCTAGTACTATATGTAGATGACATATTGTTGATTGGGAATGATATAGAACTTCTTAATAGCGTCAAAACCTATTTGAATAATAGTTTTTCGATGAAGGATCTTGGCGAAGCGGCATATATTCTAGGCATCAAGAGTTATAGAGATAGATCAAGTCGCCTAATAGCGCTTTCACAAAGTACATACTTAGACAAAGTTCTAAACAAGTTTAGAATGGAAGAGAGCAAGAAAGGGTTCGTGCCCATGTTGTCAGGTAAGACCTTGAGTAAAACTCAAAGTCCAGCTACGACAGAAGATAGAGAAAAGATGAATAAAATTCCCTATGCCTCGGCCATAGGTTCTATCATGTATGCCATGCTGTGTACGAGAACGGATATAGCACAGGTGGTTAGTTTGACTAGCGATATCAAAGTGATCCCGAATGGAACACTAGGATGATCAAGAATATCCTAAAGTACCTGAATAGGACTAAGGATATGGTTCTTTCTTATGGAGGTGATGAACAGCTTGTTGTAAACGGTTACACTGATGCTAGTTGGAACACCGATCCAGATGACTCAAAGTCACAGTCTAGATACGTATTTATTTTGAATGGTGCTGCAATAACCTAGAGGAGTGCCAAGCAGAGCGTTGTGGCGAAATCTTCAACTGAATCAGAATACATAGCTGCTTCGGAGGCTGCATAAGAAGGCATATGGATGAAGGAGTTCATTACTGAACTTGGCATGGTTCTCAGTGCGTTAGACCCGATGGCCATCTACTGTGACAACACAGGTGCCATAGCTAATGCACAGGAGCCAAGGTCACATAGCAAGCTGAAGCACATCAAGCTACGTTTTCATGCTATTCGCGAGTATGTCCAAGATGGTGACATAAAGATTTGCAAAGTACACACTGATCTGAATGTAGCAGATCCGTTGACTAAACCTCTCCCTAGAGCAAAGCATGACCAACACCAGAACGCCATGGGTGTTCGGTATATTACCATGTAATCTAGATTATTGACTCTAGTGCAAGTGGGAGACTGTTGGAGATATGCCCAAGAGGCAATAATAAAAGAGGTTATTATTATATCTTTGTGTTTATGATGAATGTTTACATCCCATGCTATAATTGTATTATTAGTAAACACTAATACTTGTGTGTTTTGTAAACATAAAAGAGTCCCTAGTAAGCCTCTTGTTGAACTAGCTTGTTGATTAATTGATGATCATGGTTTCCTGATCATAGACATTGGATGTGATTAATAACAAGGTTATATCATTAGGAGAATGATGTGATGGACACACACCCATAGTAAGCGTAGCATAAGATCAAGTCATAAAGTTCAGACATCAGTAAGCTTTGAAATACATAGTAACCTAATCCTTCGACCATGAGGTTATGTTAATCACCATCACCGGATGGGTACTTTGATGACATCAAACGCCGCTTCGTAACTGGGCGGTTATAAAGGTGTCATTGGGTATTCTAAAAGTATGTGTTGAAGCGCATAGACCAAGATTGGGATTTGTCCATCCATATGACGGATAGATATACTCTGGGCCCTCTCGGTGGAATGTCATCTAGATAGCTTGCAAGCATGTGACTGGGTCACAAGGGATGACATAACATGGAACAAGTAAAGAGTACTTATCAGTAACGAGGAAGAACTAGGTATGAAGATACTGACGATCAAGCCTCGGATAAGTAGAATATCGCGAGACAAAGGGAATTGGTTTCGTATGTTAATTGGTTCAATCGATCATGAAGTAATCGTTGAGTATGTGGGAGCCGTTATGGATCTCCATATCCCGCTGATGGTTATTGATGGGAGAGGTGTCTTCATCATGTCTGCATATTCACGAACCGTAGGGTGACACACTTAAGGTTCGAAGTTGTTTGAAGTAGATATGGAATTTGCGTTGGAGACCGAATGTTGTTCGGAGTCTCAGAATGGATCCGGGACATCACGAGGAGATCCGGAATGGTCCGGAGAATGAGATTCATATATTGGGGATCATTTTCTAAGTTAGGAAATGTTACGGAGTGTTTGTATGGAGATTCTAGAAGGTTTCGGAATGTTCTGGAAGGTTCTAGAGGATTTCTTGGAGTTTGCTTGAAAACCAAGAAAGGGATCAAAGAAACCAAGTGGGGCAAGACACGGATTCGTGGGGGAGGAGGATTCCTCCCCCCAACCCACCGGCCCAAGGAGGAGGGAGTCCTACTAGGACTCCCCCTCCCCAGGCGCGCCTCCTTCCTTTAAATAGAAGGGAGGGGGCGCCCCCTCTTGCACCTTGTCTCATAACTCCCAATCTCAGCTGCCTCTCTCCTCCATGTTTCTTCTGCACCGGCGTAGGCGAAGCCCTGCAGAATTCTCATCTCCACCACCACCACCACGCCGTCGTGCTACTGGGATTCCGTGGAGAAGATCTACTACCTCCGCTGCTCGCTGGAACGGGGAGAGGAAGGTCTGCTTCGACTCCGCACGTGTGACCGTCTGCGGAAGCGCTGCCGGAACGCGGCGCCGGAAGGATCGTCCACACGATCTTGAGATCGGCAAGTGATCGACTACATCATCCTCGAGATCTAATCTCTTTAACGCTTTCGGTTCTACGAGGGTTAGTACCGATCTATCTCGTTGATCATGTCTAGTAGATTAGATCTTGGCTTTTATCTAGATTAGATCTGGGTTTTGTTCGTTCTTGCGGTAGAATTTTTTTGTTTTCCATGCTACGAACCCATCACGTCGGGTATGACCCGCTTAACGAGGGTTGCTGCGACAGCATGGGTGTATGTCGGGTTGATGCGTGATTCCCTGTTTTGTTTGTGCGAGAGATGCTCCTACCACTCTGAGGTTCATCAGGGCAGAACGGTGAAGAGCTGCACGAGCTTCGTCGGGTGCGGGTTGAGTTGTCATCAGATATGTTTGTGCGGCCACAATTGCTGCTTGAGCCATTTTTGCCTTGATGTTTCCTGCTTGATCTATTGACATGAACGATAGATCAAGGTCTTGGATCAGTTCTCTTCTTTCTCCTTCGGGGATGTTCTATAATCGAGATGTTCCCCTTCTTGGCGCTGCTCCTCCTATTACGCTCTGATGGCTCAGATATGTAGAGCTTGTTGGGAACCCCAAGAGGAAGGTATGATGAGCACAGCAGCAAGTTTCCCTCAGTTATGAAACCAAGGTTATCGAACAAGTAGGTGTAAGGAAACAACTCCAACGTGTTGCTAGCTACTTGGAATCCTGCACAACATAACCACAGAAGTTTTCCCCAACTTATAGTGAGGTTGTCAATCTCACTGGTTTTGCTGAAAACAAAGGATTAAACGTATAGTGTGGAAGATAGTAATTGCTTGCAGAAAGTAAACAGTAAACAGTAGATGGTATATCAATGGTAAAGTAATGGATTGGGGTCCACAGTTCAGTAGAGGTGTTTCTCCTTAAGATAAATAGCATGTTGGGTGAACAAATTATAGCGGGGCAATTTACAGATTGAGGAATCATAACAATGCATATACTAGACATCTTGACTCCTACGAGATTTGATTGGGCATTACAACATAATACATAGACCGTAATCCAAAGGCATACATGAACTAATAATGATCACTCCCGAGGTCGGGCATGGTGATGAAGAAGGCCTCAGGATGATCTCCTCCAGCAGGTGCCGGATGATCTCCTCCCGGGTCAAGAAGCTCTTCCCCGCCGGAGGGGAGAGATCACCCTGGAGGCCTTCTTCATCACCATGACTGCCTCCGGTGTGATGCGTAAGTAGTTCATCCCTGGACTACGGGTCCATGTAGTAGCTAGATGGTTGGTTCTCCTCCTTTGTGCTACCATGTTTAGATCTTGTGAGCTCCATTCATGATCAAGATCATCTATTTGTAATCTTACATGTTGTGTTTGTAGGGATCCGATGGATATTTATATGCTATTTCAGATTGATTATTGATTCTATCATGTCTATGTTATTTGTGATCTTGCATTCTTTCCGTTGTTAGTAGCTATCTTGGCCAAGTTGATGCTAGCAACTCCAAGAGGGAGTATTTATACTCGATAGTGGGTTCATGCCTCTAGTAATCTGGGGAAGTGACATAAATCTCTAAGGTACTAGACGTGTTGTTGCTACTAGGGAGAAAATAGCAATCCTTTTTCCATGGGGCAATCGTATTGTTTACTTTACACACTTTGCTTAATGCAATTATCTGTTGCTTGCAACTTAATACTGGAGGGGGTTCGGATGATAACCTGAAGGTGGATTATTAGTCATAGATGTAGTTGGATTACGGTCTATGTATAATGTTTTAATGCCCAATCAAATATCGTAGGAGTCAAGATGATTAGTATATGCATGTATGCTTTCTCGGTGTCTGTCAATTGCCCCGCTGTAATTTGTTCACCCAACGTGTCATCTATCTTAAGGAGAATCACCTCTAGTGAACTATGGACACTGGTCCATTCTTTTACCATCAATCTACAATCTATTTATTGTCTACTGTTTACTTTCTACAGGCAATTACTATCTTCCACACAATATGTGTAATCCTTTGTTTTCAGCAAAACCGTTGAGATTGATAACCTCACTGTAAGTTGGGGGCAAAGTTCTGTGGTTGTGTTATGTAGGATTCCAAGTTGGAAACAAAACCTTGGAGGTGTTTCCTTGCTCCTACTGGTTCGAGAACCTTGGTTTCATAACTGGGGGAAAACTTGATGATGTGCTCATCATACCTTCCTCTTGGGGTTCCCCAACGAGCTCGATATATTTTGAGCCATCACATGTATGACACGTGGGCCTGCAAGTATACTTGTATGTGCATTTTAGTTAGAAAATGTATCACGAACAATGCAGTTGTAAGTAATTTATAAATTTTACTTTTAAATATCGGGACTCACTCCACTTGTTTGCTTCCCAGACAAGAACATCTCCTCGCGGTTCTGTCACCGCGTATATGTGATCAATATAACCACTGATTAGACTCGTGGCAATGGCATCAAGATACATTGCTGGTGCAAGATAGTCGTTTCGAAGGATAATCCAGTCCATGTGACTAGGAAAATCTATGGTAGCAATGAATTGGTCAAACACAGCCATCGCACTGTAGTGCCATTGGTTGGCAAATCTATATGGTTTATTTGTTATTTGTATCTTCAGCAGCTCGATACTCACGTGCTTGTAGCTGTAAGTGCATGTGGGCTGGGGAAACACTGGTTACTCGATGGATAAATATCAACACGTTGCACGTGTGGAAGCTCGATACGTGCCATACTGTAGATGTTTTGGAGGTACCAGCGTCTCGGGTGCTTTGTAGTCATAACCCATTCTCCGTTTGCACCAACCCAGCGACCCTTGTTTTCAAATCTTTCATCATCCCAAGTTCCGGGTATGTCATCATCAACTGGTACAAATACTTCTACGGTTGGATTGTCTAGTGGCATCAACAATGTGACAATGCCCTGCAATAGATTTTCTTCATATCTAGGGGCATGCAAGGTGTTTGACAAAGGGGGAGTGCTAGCTAGCTTTGCGGAAAAACTACTATCTGAAAGATGCAGAAACGTGATGAATAAATCATGAATTCTTGTAGACAAACACACCAAGGAATAAGGTCTTGTTTGCATTAAAGAAAAAGTGTAGGAATTGGAAAGTTTCCTATGCTGGCACTGTTCAGCCATTTGGTTCAGAGGAATGGATCAGATGAAAAAACGCTGACAGTTTTCCTTTGATTGATTAACAATATTAGGGGCCTCTTTCGACCAATGGTTTAAAAAAACGTAGGAATAGAAAAGACACAGGATTGACATGGCAGGTATAGTAAATTCATATTAGGAATTAAAAACGTAGGAATTTTGTAACATGTGTCTTTGGATGGTGAATAGGAAATAAACACAGGAGTTTTGCAAGAATATAGTGTGAGCGCATTGGATGTCTCAAAGGAGAAATAGAATGAGGTTGGAGCTCAGGTTTAGATTCTTATAGAATGGAGGGCATAGTAACTAAGAAGGGACTCCATAGGAATTTGATATCTTTCAAAATCCAATGGGTTAGAATCCCCCAAAACTCATATGCAATTCTTCATATCCAACTTGGACCTCATTTTCAAATTCCTACATGCGCAAAGAACAAGAATGAGGTCCCAAGAGACACAATAACATCATAAGTATACTCTCTCGTGAGGTTTGATTTTGATTTACCATGTTTTAAAGTAATCCTATATTTTTGCATTCGTGTAAACCAAACAACCAACTTTTTACAGAAATCTTGTGTTTGTAAAACACATGAAACTTAAAATATAACGAAAGCCTTGATTGGCCAATACACCTTCCGTTACAGGTATCAACAGTCTTGGGCCTCTTTAGATCGCAGGATTGAAAACACGGGAATGTCACAGGTTTTTCGGTGAAAAATAGGCGATTGTAAAACATAGGAAAACTACCTACGTGAATGGCATGTTTCAATCCTACGCACGTGATGAGAGTTGAGGCTCAAGTAGATGTTCAAATTCCTACGGCATTTAAGCATGGGCGGGGGTGCAGTTCAAAACAATTTGGGTACCACGATTCCTTTGATCCAAATGCAATCCATAGGAAAGAATCTATGGATTTGAATCCTACAAAAATCATGCAAAACTGATTTTTACCTGCTCGTCACGGTCTAGTGGCCATGTCTGTGGGTCACAGTGAAGTAGGGAAGGCAAACCAAATGGGAGACCAGGATCTTCTGCAATCCCTCGACGCATGCCAACCATGCCGCGAGCCAGGCGAGCGATGCTCAGAAGATCAGCGCAATTGGTGATGTTTCTCAGCGGTCCGTAGTGGAGGTTTCCCAGTCCCATTGCCTGGTTGTAACGCTCATATATCTTACGCTTCATCGCTCCAGATGTCGTTCTAGGGAAGAGTACTACGGAAGATTAGTCGGGATGGTTTGGAGGTTTCTACCTTTCTGCAAGGGTGGAGAGGGGCTATGATGGTAGACAAGCGGCCGGAGTGGCAGAGGAAGACGTTGAGGGGCGCGCAGTTTCTCGGCAAAAAAAAGATGGGGGTGGGCGGTTCTCCTGTGGTTGTCGGATCGACTCCTCTGACCCGGTATATTAGGGCAAAACTAACATGGGACGTTAACATAGACGCTTATGCAAAAAGGAATAATAACAGAAAATTAGTATATCTTCTATCTCTAAATAGGAGTCCTCCACTAGCCTATTTTGCTGACTTCTCCTGCAGCCACGTCATCCTTTTTATCGTCGCACGGAGAATCATCGTGACCTCGGCTGTGCCCACTTCAACACATGTAATGGACTGGAAATCCTTTCCTCGGCTCGACCATTCACTAGAAGACTCGCTCAACGAATCCTGACAGTAACTCCTCCGCCGTTGCAACCTTCCGTCCTCTTCGCCAAGATTGTTCCCTCCGTCACCTAATGGCTCCTCACAAATGCTCCTCATCAATCGTAGCATTCAATGACTGGAAACTGCTCGATGGAGATCATCCGTTGCCGCCGCCTCCTCAAGGTTAAAAACCATCCATCGCACCATCCGATTCAACCACGGTGGCCTCCTTGTGCCATAACCTCCACCAGCGACCTCCAAGCTGGTACCTGGCCGTTCTCCATTCTAATTCCCCCCGGTTTTGATTGGATTATTCCTACTCCTTCCTCAACGTATTGTCCTAATTAGGTAGGTTGAGCTCCGGCCGGATTTGATTTAATTCTGCTCTGTACCCGATTCGATTCGATTGGATTGGATTCCGATTCAGGTTGAGATGTGGATGGAGTTGATTTCTTTGGATCTCGGTTCTGTCCCTACGCCTAATTTTATTTGGATTGATTTAACTGATTCTACCTACAGGTTGAACTCTGGATGGATTCCCCATGATAGAATCAAGGATGACTGATAATTTTAATTTCTCTTTTAAGCACCGGATATGCTACTTTTCTTGGACTAGCCTGCTCCATGCAATGAATTTGAAGCCCCTGCCCTCGATGGCCATCGTCTGCTGCTGCATCCCCATGGCCCACAAGGCTCTACCGTCATGAATACGGCTGCATCTGCTTCCCATCAACCAAGCCTCCCTCTCATGCTCATCGAGTAACTCAGGTCTAGCCAATGAGCTCCACTCCCGCAGGTAGCAAACCTCCACTCCTTAGGATCACATCTCATGCTGACCTCATGATTTGCTTGCCTCCCTTTCTCTCTTTCAGGTATCGCTTCCCTTGAAGGAATCTATACAGAGCTAGAAGACGAATAAGTGGTGTGTGCCTCTATTTTTGTTTTGTTCCCATTGAATTTCAGCACAAGATTTACAAGGATTTGATTTTTTTACAACCCTGATCTGTACCTCCATCATTTTTTTACCGGCTAATGTGAGTGACTGAGTTCAGTCCGATTGGTTTCCAAAGTCCGATACATATATCCACGAAGCACGTAAATGTCATGCCCATAGTTTTATTCCGTGTTCTATTCTACTTTCGTTCTGGTTACTAAGCCCATCACTCTTTATGTCAGCTATCCTTTAGAGTAATATACATGCGATGTTCAAACTGTTGCTAAAGAAAATATTGAAGCGCTCATACAAACCTATAAAACGCAGTGTATTTGTTGATATGCACAACAATCTTTCGAGCTGTATAATTATTCAGATGCTTCAAGATGTATGTTGTAGAAATAGTTATTATATACTAAGATATGGAACAGTACTGCTATGTGCATTCTCAAAAAAACAATACCTTTCAGTGTGTAATTTTTTGCATAGTTAAACCATTTGTATTTATAAAACTTTGTCATACCATTTTAGTTTGTTAAATATTGCCATCATCTTTTGCTGAATAGATGTTTATTACTAGAATATATTTCGTATCGTTGAAAAAGATGTAAAATTTCTTTTGGATATGCATCTATCTTTGAAAAAAAACTATTTAGCATTATGTGTTTTAAATTGCCAAAAATTCTTATTTATTTTGTGTGCTTCATGTAGTTGAACTACAGGTGTGTCGATAATGCCAAGAAGACCAACACGGACCCACGAAAAAATAAGTATAAAGAGTACCCTTGCAAATTTAATCCTCATCTTTCACCAGCACCATATAAAGGCCGCTTAAAATAGGTTATTTTATTATGTGATAACGTGCTTCTACAACTATCCAGCTGAACCAATACTCCCATATTATATTCTGCAACGGAAGAATCTAATGCCCTGGCACAAGTCGTCCCGTCTCAGGTGCATAACCTCTCTTGGAGAGATTGGCGGCGCATCATCCTCGAGTCTCGACCAGCATATTGTTTGTGGAAATGAAATGCGTGCTTATCTTTACAAGAACATCTACAATAAATATTATAGTGATCATATATGTTGTCTCCTTTGCAGATTAAAGAGGGAATATGTGAAAACAAAGAAATATTCTGACAAAATGTTGTAGAATTAAGTGTATTGGAAGTGAAATGAATGTCTTTGAGCATCAACCTCATACCAGTTTCCCTAACAATTTATCTGTTTGGAAATGCTTCGTGGACTCGCTATTTCACTATATCATTCTTGAAAGCTTTGAAAAAACATAAGAAAAAGAATGATATTTCATGGTGTGGACGCCTTCTAAAACCACATGAATACTTCAGGTGTAGTAAGCAATGATTGACTTATTGATATTCAAGAAAATCAAAATGTTCTTAACTTGATTTATGCTATGCCTCCCATGTCCTAAACTTATCATATCAAATGTGTTGCAGCTAATTCCCGCCGCAACGCGCGGGGAATCATCTAGTTTCTTAAACGCTCTGGCCCACAACGCTAGCCGCTAGTTTGAGGCGTTACTATTTTTTCCTGTCGGTAGCTAAGGCATAGAAAATCACACTGTGCCGAAGATTTTTTTGAAATGTCCCCAAATTTGTTTTACGTGTGGGGATGGTGATGAGGCACTGAAGGAGAGAGAAAACACAATTTGTTTTGAGTGCCTATATACTACTCCCTCTGATCCATATAATGTTCTCAGATTTATCTAGATTCGAATGTATATAGTTATGTTTTAGTGCTATATACATCCAAATCTAGACAAATTTGAGAACGTTAATTTGGATCGGAGGGAGTACTACTATAGTAAAGGTCGTGAAATTTACTACTACTCCGTACTATAAGTACTACTAGGTTTTTTTGTGAATACAAGTACTACTAGGTGACTGTACCCTGTACCTCGTGTCAGGAAGTCATCACAACTTTGCTCTGATATTGCATCGCCTTAAACTCCTCCTATTCGCTGCTCTCTTGAGCTACCTCCTTTATGCCCATAGTTTCACTTCTTGCTCTCTTTTTTCTACACAAAATACATATTCTTCCTACTTGCTATACATAAAATACACTTCAGCCACTTCGAATTTTTTTATTTTCCTAATGGTTAGAAACACCAGCGGCAACATTGTTTACCATGCCAAGATTCTCCCATCTACTCCCAAATATGGGAACATCATAGACAGTGGTACTACATTTTACATCAAGGACCAAAAAGGTAAAATCACATCGAGGTCCATACATTTATCACGAAGCACCCTAAAATTAAGCAAAGAAAACAGTCGGGTCAGCCCCTTCTCGAGAGAGTAGCTGATTGAACCATACTCTTCATACTACTTCCTCTTCGATCATTTTCAAAATATGGCCAAATTTGGTGGCATGCAAATTCTTGGATCTCGGGTCATCATCAACATAAAGTATGATGTAGATATGGTCACGACCTTGGTCATTCGGCTTGAAATCCAAGAATGTTCATACTCATTGAAAACTAAGCTTAAATTCATTTAAATTTTACAACTTACTTTTAGATTTGAATTTTACATGGACGGTGGGAGTACATTTTACATCAAGGACCTAAAAAGGTAAAATTACATCGAGGTCCATACATTTAGCACGAAGCACCCTAAAATTAAGCAAGCAAAATAGTCGGGTCAGATCCTTCATGAGAGAGAAGCTGATCAAACCATACTCTTCATACTACTTCCTCTTTGGTCGTTTTCAAAATATGACCAAATTTGGTGACATGCAAATTCTTGGATCTCGTATCATCATCAGCATAAAGTATGATGTAGATATGGCCATGACCTTGGCCGTTCGGCCTGATATCCAAGAATGTTCATACTCATTGACAACTAAGCTTAAATTCGGTTAAATTTTATAACTAACTTTTAGGTTCGAATTTTACATGAACAATGGGAGTACAGTTTACATCAAGGACCTAAAAAGGTAAAATTACATCGAGGTCCATACATTTAGCACGAAGCACCCTAAAATTAAGCAAGGAAAACATTCACTTCGTCTCCTTCTCGAGAGATTAGCTGATCGAACCAAACTCTTCATAGGACTTCCTCTTTGATCGTTTTCAAAATAAGACCAAATTTGGCGGCATGCAAATTCTTGGATATGGGATCATCATCAGCAGCATAAAGTATGATGTAGATATGGCCATGACCTTGGTCGCTCGGCCTAAAATCCAAGAATGTTCATACTCATTGACAACTAGCTTAAATTCATTGAAATTTTTCCACTTACTTTTAGGTACAAATTTTACATGGATGGTAGGACTACATTTTACATCAAGGACCTAAAAAAGGTAAAATTACATCGAGGACCATACATTTAGCACGAAGCACCCTAAATTAAGAAAGGAAAATAGTCGGGTCGTCTCCTTCTCAAGAGAACAGCTGATCGAACCATAGTCTTCATACTATTTCCTCTTCGCTCGTTCTCAAAATATAGCCAAAGTTGGTAGCATGCAAAAATCTTGGATATGGGATCATCATCAGCATAAAATATGAATTAGATATGGACATCACCTTGGTCTTTTGGCTTGAAATCCAAGATTGTTCATACTCATTGAAAACTAAGCTTAATTTCATTTAATTTTACCACTTTCTTTTTGTTTCGAATTTTACACAATAGTGGGAGTAGATTTTACATCAAGGACCTGAAAAAGGTAAAATTACATTGAAGTCCATACATTTAGCATGAATCACCCTAAAATTAAGCAAGGAAAACAGTCAAGTCGGCCTCTGCTCCAGTGAGAATCTGATCAAGCCATACTCTTCATACTACTTCCTCTTCGTTTGTTTCCAAAATATGGCCAAATTTGACGGCATGCAAATTCTTGGATATGGGATCATGAAACAACAACATAAAGGATGATGTAGATATGGCCATGACCTTGGTCGTTCGGCTTGAAGTCCAAGAATGTTCATACTCATTGAAAATCTAAGATTAACTATGTTTAAATTTTATCACTTACTTTTAGGTTTGGATTTTACACGGATGATGGGGGTATATTTTACATAAAGGACCTAAAAAGGTAAAATTATATTGAGGTCCATACATTTAGCACGAAGCACCCTAAAATTAAGTAAGGAAAATATTCGGGTCGACTCCTTCAATTCTCGAGAGAGCAGCTAATCGAACCGTACTCTTCATACTAGCTAGCTACTTCCTCTTTGATCGTTTTCAAAATATGACCAAATTGTAACATGCAAATTCTTGGATATGGGATCATCATCAGCTTAAAGTATGATGTAGATAAGGCCACAAGACCTTCGTCATTCGGATTGAAATCGAAGAATCTTCATACTCATTGACAACTAAGCTTAAATTGGTTTAAATTTTACCACTTACTTGGACGGTGGTAATATATTTTACATCAAGGACCTAAAAACGGAAAATTACATAGAGGTTCATACATTTAGCACGAAGCACTATAAAATTTAGTGAGGAAAATACTCGGGTTTGTCTCTCATTCTCGAGAGAGCAGCTGATCGAGTCATACTCTTCATAGTACTTCTTCTTCATTTGTTTTCAAAATATGGCAAAATTAATTAGATGACATGCAAATTCTTGGATATGGGATCATCATAAGCATAAAGTATGATGTAGATATGGCTTGACCTTGGCTGTTCGGCGTGAAATCCAAGAATGTTCATACTCATTGACAACTAAGCTTAAAATTGTTTAAATTTTACCACTTACTTTTAGGTTCGAATTTTACACGGACGGTGTGAGTATATTTTACATCAAGGACCTCAAAAGAGGGAAAATTACATCGAGGTCCATACATTTAGCATGAAGTACCCTAAAATTAAGCAGGGAAAAAAGTCAGGTTCAACTTCTTCTCTAGAAAGCGGTTGATCAAGCCATACTCTTGGATAGAGGTTCCTGCTAGCTCCAAATAGTTTTTGGAAAATTTTAAGATCAATCTATCATGCTTAATTTTAGTTAAAATCTGACACGGTCGATGGGAGTATAGTTTACATCGAAGACCGCAAAAAATAGAAACTTACATAGAGGTCCATACATTTAGCACAAAGGGCCCTAAAATGAAGCAATATAATGAAAAGCAGTCGGGTCCTTCTCAAGCGAGTGGTTCAGCCATACCCTTAGTACTACTACTCCTACTATACTTTCAATCAAGTGTGTTGTTGGTGAGCTTGGTGGCTTCCTCTTCGTAGGGTGTGAAATGGAACGAGAATGGAGTAATACGGAGTACAATAGGAAAGTTGGCAAAATCATAAAGAAGTGCATCAAATGTGATGGTACGTACTGCATACAGTATAAATAGTCCCATGTGCACCACTGTCTTTGAAATAACCTTCCATTCGGATGTTTGCGAAGAAAGTGAAATTTTCAAAACCTAGAAAATTTGAACTCCGACTCTAATACTAACTTCTGCTGGTAGCCCCAAAATGGTGCTACATATAGAGTAGAGACTATTACATTCAACAGCTCATTTAAAAAATATAAATATTGGATGAATTATTAACCTTTTATGAATCTGTAAGTTTTTACAAATTTGTTAATTAATGGGAGTACTGACAAGGCAGACCCAACTGTCTATTATGTTGTCAGTAGAGCTAAATAGGTTAGATGACCAAGTGGTGAAAATTGCAACGGATCAGACCAACAGTGGTGGTTTGTGCAACACATGGAGCACGACATGATGAAATCTGTGATGTCCTCTTCCTATATATGCATACCAAGGCAGCTAACCAACACGCTAGAGACTCTTCTTAAAAAACATACTAGAGACACACACATAGCGCGGCCGTAGCAGGGCACATGTGCGCGGTGTCCAGAGGCGGATCTATCAGGTAGGCTTCGATAGGCTGAAGCCTGTCCTCCAATTTTACAAAATCTTATTGAGTATATAAGCTCTAGTCTATGGCTGATCAAGAAAGAAGAAGAAAGCCGTCGTTCAATCGTGAATCATCATTGTATTATGGTGCAAGCAGCATTTTGGGCCTGATCCTAACTAGCTGGCCAGGGTTCTTTAGGTATATGGGCCTTGGAATGGAATCAGGATAAGCCCAATAGACCCATCTAATTGATCAATCAGTTGCCTCGCCGTTTTCTGCCTGTTTCGCGTCACAGCCTGCACCCTGGCTGCGGTCCGTAGGCAGCCATGGAGCCGATTCAGAAGTGAAAAGTAATTGACGATGATGAAAAATAATCATGAAATACTTCCAAATTCTAACTTCCAAGCTTATTGCAACGAACATTTGCTAAAGATAGAGTTGTATTGTCTTAACTTCACTACTGCGTACCATATGCTTGGAGTGATTATGTCAGTGTGTTTAGCATACACCTCATATTTTTCTCCGTTTAGCTTACTGACTTCGGGATTGAGCCTACCCTTTATTTTTGTCCTAGATTCGCCACTGGCGGCGCCACTCTGTGGGACGAGGGAGAGATCTGCCGGTAGGTGCACACGAGGCTCTGCACAAGGAGGGGAGAGGAAGGATGGATGGTGATATATAGTGAAGGAGAGAAAAAATATATACTAGTAGGTACCTGCACCTCGTGTCAGAAACCTGTCAAACTAGTTTTACTCTGACATCGCACCACCTTCAACTCCTCTTTTGTTGCTCTCGCGCTGTCTCCTGTTTAGTATATTCTCATATAATCTCTTCTTTCTCTTCGTTTTTATCTTTGGCAGCTTTGGGGTTAATTTTTTGGTGCCCCTGGTTCAGTAGAAGTACGGACTACTCGAGTTTTGCACAATAGTCCTCTTTGTCTGAAAATTGAATATGTGGCATTCAGATCCAAAATATTCGTGCTTGCTTTACAGCAAAATAATTCTGGTCACTGGGAACTTTTTATTTTTCTTTCTAATATGAGAATCTGGGAGTACCCAAGAAGGTGCCGTTTAAAATCTTTCTAATGAGAAATCGCCCCAAGTACCAAGAGAAGGTGCACAAATCCTTTCTAATGAGAATCTGCCCGGAACCAAGAAGAAGGTGGTTAAATCCAAGGATGGGCATAAAATTTACATAGCGGTCCAGAAAGGAAACCAAAATAAATTTCGGATCTACACTTTTACAACACGGGCCCTAAAGATACACTCAGAAATTTGAACATTTTTTCTTAATACTAGTTCGAAACTATCACACCAGCATTGTTTACCATGGCAAGACGTACCCATCTACCAAATATGGGAACATTATCATGAACTATGATGTAGAGATGGCCATGACCTAATTAGTCGTTCCGCTCGAAATCCAAGAATATTCATACTCATTGACAACTAAGCTTATCAAAACCAAAGATTAATTAATAATGTGAATTATACTTTTTATAACGCGTGTTTCTCGATACACATAATAGGATGCCACACAAAAAATATTATACTTTCTATTCTTTATTTGAATGTTTTCCAAACCATGTCAACTTTGTCGAGATGCGGATGCATAGCAAGAACATGAATTTTTCAGAACTTTCAGTGGCTTTCGATGTACTGAATTCCTGGTTAGCTTCAAAAAAATTGGAAAATTTTAAGAGAAAACTATCGCGCTTACTTTTAGGTTCGAATTTTACACGGATGGTGGTGGGAGTCCATTTTACACCAAGGACCTAAAAAGGTAAAATTACATTGAGGTCCACACATTTTGCACGAAGCACCCAAAAATTAAGCAAGGAAAACAGTCGGGTTCGACTCCTTCTCGAGAGAGTAGCTAATTGAGCCATACTCTTCATATTACTTCCTTTTTGTTTGTTTTCTAAATATGTCCACATTTGGCAGCATGCAAATTCTTGGATATGGGATCATCATCAAGATAAAGTATGATGTATATATGGCCATGACCTTGGTCTTTCATCTTTAAATCCAAGATTTTAATACTCATTGATAACTAAGCATAAATACGTTCAAATTTTGCACGGACGATGGGAGTATATTTTACATCAAGAACCTAAAAAGGGGAAAATTACATCGAGGTCCACACATTTATCATGAAGCACCCTAAAATTAAGAAAGGAAAAAATTCGGGTTCGGCTCCTTCTCATGAGAGAAGCTAATTGAGCCATACTCTTCATACTACTTCCTCTTTGTTTGTTTTCAAAATATGGCCTAATTTTGACGGCATGCTAATTCTTGGATATGGTATCATGAATCATCAACGTAAAGTATGATGTAGATATGGCCACGACCTTGGTCTTTCGGCTTGAAATCCAAGAATATTCATACTCATTGACAACTAAGCTTAAATACGTTTAAATTTTACCACTTACTTTTAGGTCCGAATTTTACACGGACGATGGGAGTACAATTTATATCAAGGACCTAAAAAGGGGGAAATTACATTGAGGTCCATACATTTAGCATGACGCATCGTAAAATTAAGCAAGGAAAATAGTCGGGTTCGGCACCTTCTCGAGAGAGAAGTTGATCGAGGCATACACTTCATATTACTTCTCTATGTTTGTTTTCAAAATATATGGCCAAATTTCATGCCATGCAAATTCTTGGATGTGGGATCATCATCAGCATAAAGTATGATGTAGATATGGCCATGACCCTGGTCGTTCGGCTTGAAATCCAAGAATGTTCATACTCATTCACAACTAACCTTAAATTTGTTTAAATTTTACCACTAACTTTTAGGTTGGAATTATACACAGGCGATGGGAGTACATTTTACATCAAGGGCCTAAAAAGGGGGAAAATTACATCGAGGTCCATACATTTAGCACGAAGTACCCTAAAATTAAGCAAATAAAATAGTCGGGTCCGGCTCCTTATCAAGAGAGTAGTTGATCGAGCCATACTCTTCATAGTACTTCCTCTTTGTTTGTTTTCAAATTATGGCCAATTTTGGCGGTATGAAATTCTTGTATATGTGATCATCATCAGCATAAAGTATGATGTATATATGGCCATGTCCTTGGTCGTTCGGCTTAAAATGCAAGAATGTTCATACTCATTGATAACTAATAATCTTAAATTCCTTTAAATTTTACCACTTGCTTTTAGGTTCGAATTTAACACCGATGGTGGGAGTACATTTTACACCAAGGACCTAAAAATGTAAAAATTACATCGACATCCATACATTTAGCATGAAGCATCCTAAAATTAAGCAAGGAAAACAATCAGGTTTGGATCCTTCTCGAGAGAGAAGCTGATCGAGCCATACTCTTCATACTACTTCATGTTCGTTTGTTTCCAAAATATGACCAAATTTGGTGGCATGCAAATTCTTGGATAAGGGATCATGAATCATCAGCATAAAGTATGATATAGATATGGCAATGACCTTTGTCATTCTTCTTGAAATCCAAGAATGTCCATAGTCATTCACAACTAACCTGAAGTTTGTTTAAAATTTACCACTTAATTTTAGGTTCGAATTTACATGGATGGTGGGAGTACATTTTACATCAAGTACCTAAAAAGGAGGGAAATTACATCGAGGTCCATACATTTAGCACGAAGCACCCTAAAATTAATCAAGCAAAACAGTCGGGTTTGGCTCCTTCTTGAGAGAGAAGCTGATTGAGCCATACTCTTCATACTACTTCCTTTTTGTTTATTTTCAAAATATGGCCAAATTTGGTGGAATGCAAATTTTTGATATGTGATCATCGTCAGCATAAAGTATGATGTAGGTATGGCCATGCCCTTGGTCGTTTGACTCGAAATGCAAGAGTGTTCATACTCATTGACAACTAATAATCTTAAATACGTTTAAATTTTACCACTTGCTTTTAGGTTCGACTTTTCCATGGACGGTGGGAGTACATTTTGCATCAATGACCTAAAAAGGTGGAAACTTACATCGATGTCCTCCATACATTTAGCACAAAGCACCTTAAAATTAAGAAGGAAAAATAGTCAGGTTTGGCTCCTTCTCGAGACATAAGCTGATCGAGCCATACTCTTCATACTACTTCCTCTTTGTTTGTTTTCAAAATAAGGCCATATTTGGTGGCATGCAAATTCTTGGATATGGATCATGAATCATCAGCATAAAGTATGATGTATATATGGCAATAACCTTGGTCGTTCGGCTTGAAATCCAAGATTGTTCATACTCATTCACAACTAACCTTAATAAATTTATTTAAATTTTACCACTAACTTTTAGGTTCAAATTTTACACGGACGGTGGGAGTACATTTTACATCAAGCACCTAAAAAGGGCAAAATTACATCGAGGTCCATACATTTAGCATGATGTATCCTAAAATTAAGCATATAAAACAGTCAGGTTCGGCTCCTACTCGAGAGAGCAACTGATCGAGTAGTAATCTTCATATTACTTCCTCTTTGTTCATTTTCAAAATATGGCCAATTTTGGTGGTATGAAATATGTGATCATCATCAGCATAAAGTATGATGTAGATATGGCCATGACCTTGGTCGTTCGTCTTCAAATGCAAGAATGTGTATACTCATCGACTACTAATAATCTTAAATATGTTTAAATGTTACCACTTGCTTTTAGGTTCAAATTTAACACGGACGGTGGGAATACATTTTACATCAAATACCTAAAAAAGGTAAAATTACATCAATGTCCATACATTTAGCACGAAGCACCCTAAAATGAAGCAAGTAAAACAGGCAGGTTTCGCTCCTTCTCGAGAGAGAAGCTAATCGAGCCATACTCTTCATACTACTTACTCTTCGTTTGTTTTCAAAATATGGCCAAATTTGGCGGCATGAAAATTCTTGGATATGGGATCATGAATCATTAGCATAAAGTATGATGTAGATATGGACATGACCTTGGTCGTACGACTTGAAATGCAAGAATGTTTATAGGCTTGAAATGCAAAAATGTTTATACTCATTGACAACTAATAATCTTAAGTATGTTTAAGTTTTACCACTTGCTTTTAGGTTCAACTTTTACGCAAACGGTGGGAGTATATTTTACATCAAGGACCTAAAAAAGGTAAAATTACATCGACATCCATACATTTAGCATGAAGCACCTTAAACTCAGGTTTGGCTCCTTCTCGAGAGAGAAGCTGATCGAGCCATACACTTCATACTACTTCCTCTTTGTTTATTTTCAAAATATGGTCAAATTTGGCGGCATGCAAATTCTTGGATATGGGATCATCAACATAAACTATTATGGAAACCAAAGAAGAAATAATAATGCTTGTATTATACTTTTTATAACGTGTTTTTATGGATAAACGTAACATGATGCCACAAAAAAATTTATAGTTTTTATTCCTTATTTGAAATGTTATCAAAACCATGTCAACTTTATCGGGATGCGAATGCATAGCAAGAACATGACTTTTTCGAAACTTTCGATGGTTTTTGATGCACCGAATTCCTACTTAGCTTCAAAAGATTTTTGGAAAATTTTAAGATCAATCTCGCGCGCTTACTTTTAGTTAAAATTTGAGAAGGTCGGTGGGAGTACAGTTTACATCGAAGACCTCAAAAATATAAAATTACATAAAGTTCCATACATTTAGCACCAAGGGCCCTAAAATGAAGTAATGAAAAGCAGTCAGGTCCGGGTCCTTCTTGAGCAAGCGGCTGAGCCATACCCTTTGTACTACTCCTACTGTACTACTTTCGAACCAGCGTGTTGTGGTTGTGCTTGGTGGCTTCCTCTTAGCAGGGTGTGAAATGGAATGAGCATGGAGTACTATGGAGTACTAGTGGTAAATCTAGCCAAATCATAATGGAGTGCATCGAATGCGATGGGACGTACTGCATACAGTATGAACAATCCCTTGTCCACCATTATCTTTTGAATAACCTTCCCTCCGGATGTTTAGGAAGAAAGTGAAAATTTCGAAACCAGGAAAACTTGAACTCTGACTCTAATAGTAATAGTATGAGTACTGTACCTTTTGCCGCCAAGCCCGAAAATGGTTCCTTCTTATGCACACCAACGCATCACGCCTGATACTGACATGGAGCCGCTGACAAGGCAGGTTGACACACGAGCGTAGCGCCATGTTTTGGACGAGGGAGAGATCAGCTAGCCGGGGCTGATGAGGCAGTGAGGGAGAGAGAAAACAAAATTTGTTTTGTGTGCATATATAGTAAAGGTCCTGCAATTTACTACTAGTTATGTACTACTAGTACTAGTAGGTGACTGTACCATGTACCTCGTGTCAGGAAGCCATCACAGCTTTGCTTCTGATATTGCACTGCCTTCAACTCCTCCTCTTCACTGCTCTCTCGAGGTGCCTCCTCTGCGCTCATAGTTTCTCTTCTTTCACTTTGTTTTTTCTACAGAAAATACATATTCTTCCTACTTGGTTTATAGAAAATACACTCCTGTCACTTGGAAAATTGATTTTTTTTCTTTTCCTAATGGTTGGAAACTTTGAGTGGCAACATTGTTACCATGCCATGATTTACCCATTTAATCCCAAATAAGGGAACATCACGGATGGTGGGAGTAAAATTTACATCAAGAAGCTAAAAATGGAGAAACTTACATTGAGGTCCTTACATTTAGCACTAAGCACCCTAAAATTAAGCAAGGGAAATAGTCGGGTCTGGCTACTTCTTGAGAGAGCATCTGATTGATCCATACTCTTCATACTGCCTTCTCTTCATTTGTTTTCAAAATATATGGCCAAATTTGGCGGCATGCAAACTCTTGGACATGGGATCATCATTAGTATAAAGTATGATGTAGATATGTCCATGACCTTGGTCGTTGGGCTTGAAATGAAAGAATGTTCATAATCATCGACAACTAATAAGCTTGAATGCGTTTAAATTTTACCCCTTGCTTTTATGTTTGAATTTTACACGGACGGTGGGAGTACATTTCACATCAAGGACCTAAAAAGGGGGACTCACATCGAGGTACATAAATTTAGCACGAAGCATCTTAAAATTAAGCAAATGAAAATAGTCGGGTTCGGCTCCTTCTTGAAAGAGAACCTGACCGAGCCATACTCTCCATACTACTTCCTCTCATTTGTTTTCAAAATATGACCAAATTTGGCGGCATGCAAATTCTTGGCTATGGGATCATGAATCATCAGCATAAAGTATGATCTAGATATGGCCATAACCTTGGTCGTTCGTCTTGAAATCCAAGAATGTTCATACTCATCGACAACCAACAATCTTAAATATGTTTAAATTTTACCACTTGCTTTTAGGTTCGAATTTTATATGGATGGTGGGAGTACATTTTACATCAAGGACCTAAAAAGGGGGGAAGTTACATCGAGGTCCTCCATACATTTAGCACGAAGCACCCTAAAATGAAGAAAGTAAAACAATCAGGTTTGGCTCCTTCTCGAGAGAGAAGCTGATCGAGCCATACTCTTCATACTACTTCCTCTTTGTTTGTTTTCAAAGTATGGCAAGATTTGGCGGCATGCAAATTTGTGGATATGGGATCATGAATCATCAGCATAAAGTATGATGTAGGTATGGCCATGACCTTGGTAGTTCAGCTTGAAATCCAAGAATGCTCATACTCATTCACAACTAAGCTTAAATACATTTAAATTTACTAGTTGCTTTTAGGTTCGAATTTTACATGAATGGTGGGAGTACAGTTTACATCAAGGACCTAAAAAGGGGGAAATTACATTGAGGTCCTTACATTTAGCACAAAGTACCCTAAAATTAAGCAAGTAAAATAGTTGGTTTCGGCTCCTACTCGAGAAACTAGCTGATCGAGCAATACTCTTCATACTGCTTCCTCTTCATATGTTTTTAAAATATATGGCCAAATTTTGCGGCATGCAAATTTTTGGATATGGGATCATCATCAGCATAAAGTATGATGTAGATATGGCCATGACCTTGGTCGTTCGGCTTGAAACTCCAACAATGTTCATACTCATTTACAACTAATAATCTTAAATACGTTCAAATTTTACCACTTGCTTTTAGGTTCAAATTTTACATGGATGGTGGGAGTATATTTTACATCAAGCACCTAAAAAAGGTAAAATTACATCGTCGTCAATACATTTAACACGAAGCACCCTAAAATTAAGCAAGGAAAACAGTTGGCTAGGAAGCTTGAGAACTCATAAAACTTGGTAATCAATTGTAAGTGTATCAAGGTCCACACTTTCTCTGAAAACAAGGGATGTTGATGTGGTACTCTGAGCCATTTTTCTTCATACTTGCTCATAGAAAAAATCTTGTAGCTTCGAAAATTGAAAAAGTTTTATTGTTTCTGTAAGTTGGAAACTGTAGTTGCGACCATTTTTCACCTTACCAAGATGCACACATCTACCAAATATGGGAACATTACAATACAATACGGTGTGCATATGGTTCTTACCTTTGTCGTTCGGCTTGAAACCCAATAATGTTCATACACTATGGGCCATATATTGTGTAACTAATTTTTCGTCATTTCTGATGACTCACGGTTATTAATTACTTTCCTTGCAAATAGCAGTATGCGCAAGAGGACGCCATGAACTAGGATTCATTTTTAGGGTTTTCATTATTTTTGTTCATAGCTAGTGAGGATCAAACTGTCAACATGCAGATTCATAGCAAGAACTTTAATCCTACAAAACTCTCATTGGTTTTTGAAGCATTGACCGCCTCGGTACCATAAAGACTCAAAGGATGTTTGTAACTTTTTATGTTTACTTGTAGTTCAAATTTGAAAATGACTTTTTGTTCCTAAATTTTGGAAACTCCCACCACTAATAGCATTATTGTTCACCATGCCAAGATGCACACATCTACCAAATATGGGAACATTACCATAAAGTATGTTGTACATATATAAGGCCATTTAGCTTGTCTTTTTGGCCTGAAGCCTAAGGATGTTCATACATGGCAGGCCATATTTTCAATAGTTTGTTTTTAAAATGATGTGAACTCTCTTGGTAATAATCATTTTTCACGGCAAGTAGTACAAGTCAGAGGATATCATGCAATGTTTTTTATTGTTTTCAAACAAAAGTCAAATTTTCTACACGCAAATTCTTAGCAAGAAGTTGAATTCAACAAATTCATTGGTTTCCGATATATTGACAACCTAGGTGGGTACCTTCAAAAGATACTTGTATAACTTTAAGAGCAATCTACTACTTACTCATAGTTCAAATTTTATCTAACATTAATAAATTAGCTTAATTTAGTTTAAGAGTGTGAAGTTTGCTAGGAAACCTTGAGAACTCAAAAAACTTCATAATCATAGGTGAAACATGTATAAACTTTGTCTAGAAACTAGGCTTGTGGCATTCCGAGCCATATTCACCGTGCTTGCTCTCAAGAAAATAAATCACAGGAAAATTATTATCTTCTTAAAGTTTATGATAAATCGGGGTGCTTTTTGTGTGAGGTGTAATAAACAGACATATATCGCTCGTCCGTCACTTTAAAAGAAACTCTTCGATGGACATTTGGTTATGTGAATGAAACGTCAAATCTTATGTACAAACAAGTTATGTTCAAAAACAAGTTTATTATGACCTAATAAAGCCTTCACAAATTCAATGTGTGATAAAAAATATTTTGGTACCTTTGTGTAAACATTGACATTTCATATGAAATAAGTCTCTTACATCCTAGCTACATGCACCCAAAAAGTATTGTGGGTGATAAATATCGTTAGTATCTAGTTTTTAGCATCATTCAATCTTTGTGTGTGAATGGGAGCAATGACATTCAAGGACCACTTGCCAGTATTGCTACCAATGAGGTTAAATCGGTCATTACAGAACTAACTGGCCAAATTTGTACATATTAGGCCAAAAACTGTTAAAATGTGCAAAAATGAAATCCACCAAGTGTTTTGTGCAAAAGTGCGATGAAAAGATGGTGGATCGTGCAATTTCCTCTATCTAAAAAATGTTTTATACTACCACGGACGGTATACAAAGTATTGTACTGTACTTACTACTAGCAAAATAGGTACCAAATGGAAGTTTGAAACCTAAAGGGTACCCACTATTTTACTCGGTTCAAAGAAATGAACTAGTTTGTCAAAAAGTGATGATATGTGAAATGTAGTTTTTGTTGTAGTACGGTACTACTAAAGGGGATAGAGGGTTATCCACTCCCATCCTCTAACTCCTCCCCCACCATTCCCTCTCTCGCTATCACATTCCCACACTCACCTCTCAACTCTCAGTCGTTAACCCAGTCGTTGCTTCGATGAAACCAATGCCAAAACCTTTGTCTATGGTTGAGCTGGGGTCCTCATCAAGCTCTGCTTTGGAGCTGCGGGTGGCTTGTTCGATTCGCCGGCCGCAACGCCTTTTCTGAAGCGCCCTTTGCTTTTCACGTGTGTGCGGGTCATGCCTAAGGTGAGGTGTCTGTCGCCCTTAGGGTTTCGGCCGGCCGCGTCGAAACCCTCAATGCCCGCCGAGTGTTCATCCAAGCCTCTAGCATCGCATATGTTGGGACCGAATGCTTGTGCGGTGGCAGACGTGTCCTTTTTGTCTGCAGGTTGGACTCTCATTCCTAATGTGCCAAATTTCAGAGTGTATGTGGTGAAACCCCTATCGGTGGCTCCCCCTTCATCCACGATTGTCTGTGCTTCTTCGGTGTATGTGGTTGGTTCTTCGTCAGTGGCGTCCTGTTCATCTGCTCAACCCACCGACCCCTGTGCAAGTTCACGCCCCCAACTACAATGAGGTTAGATCTGGAGGATTGGGGCTTTCACCCAAATACAACGTGCACCTAGTCAGATTTTTGCAACGTGTACTGTAGGTCCTTTGTTGAACTACTTAGTTATATGTCATATTCTTGATAATTTTCTTTTGTACTGTTCTTTATATGTCATATTCTTGATAATTGTCTTTTGTGCTGTTTTGCTTAGTTATGGAATATTCTTGATGACGATGATGCATGGTTCTGTTTTGGTACTTAGATGATGCATTGTGCTGTTTAGGAATTTTCCATGACGTGTTGTGCTATTTTGGTATTTTTTATGATGCATTGTGTCCTGTCTCCTTACTGTGTTGTTTCGTCCATTTTGATCCGCGTTCTGCTATTTATGATTAAATGATATACCTTCTAGCTATTCAGATTATTTCAATGATCGATCAGTTTATGTAATTTTGATTATGCAAATACTGTTTATTAAATTTAATTACATGATACCTTGTGTTGTTTTGGTATTTTTAATGATGCACTGCATATATGTTGTTTTGTCTATCCAGATAATGCATTGTGTTGTTTTATCCATTCAGATTATGCATTGTGTTGTTTAATCAATCTAATTAAGTGGTATGCCTTCTAGTAGCTATTCAGATAATTTTGAGGACCCATCAGGTTAGGTGATTCGGATGATGCATTGTGCTCTATAGGCAATTTAATTTACCTAATACCTTTGTTGTTTAGGTAATTTTGATGGTGCAATGATGCATTGTGATCTTTAGTTAATTAATACAATGCGTTGTGGTATTTTGGTAATTCCAAAGGACTGACCCAATGGTAATTTTCATGTAGGACGGCCTAGTTGTAATGCCGAAATTATACTACATTCTTGACTGTACTGCTCCAGCTCTAGGTGGCTATGAAGATGATCTCCCCATCATACCAAGCGAGTTGAAGTTGTCGGGCAGGAGAGTGGATGCCTTGGCAAGGGAAAGTGCTGCCAGGTCGGTCGCTAGTTCTACCAAACCACGAAGACGCCCTAGGTCGGTCAGACACCATGCCACCACGCATCGTCCTAGGCTCTTCTATATCCGGTTAGTCCAGCATGACTTGTATATGCTTATCATCCTAACTTACTTCAAGCCTTACCTGAAGGGACGTCCCTACCCACAACTAGTGGTGGTCCAAGCATGCGAGGAATGCGAGTGGGTTGTCCATGCCAACCGCAATAAAGACCAGATCGTCCTACACAAAGAGTGGGCTACCTTTGCTTCTTTCTATGAGTTGAAGGAGGGTGACTACCTTCTGTTCAAGGTCACCGCAGATGGGTTCAAGATGAAAATCTACGACCGCATCACCTCCTGTCAAAAGGTGTTCGCTTGTCGTGAGTATGCACATCTTGATTAAGGGCCTCTTTGGATCAAAGGATTTTCAAAGGAATTTTGGAGGAATTCGACCCATAGGATTTTTTTCTTCATAAGGAAGCCCTTTGGATGAAAGGAATCATACCTCCAAAATTCATATTGATTGCATTCCTACACCCCAATCCCATAGGAATTTCAACATCCACTTTTTTACACTCATTCACGTAGGATTGAGGCAATTTTTCTGCGTGTTTTTGTGTTTCATCGAAATGACTTTAAGCCTGCAGATTTCCTCTATTTTGTACCTGCGACCCAGTTATCCTATGTTTTGAAATCCTGTGATCCAAAGAAAGCTATTTTCTCTGTTTTGCAACATTGTTTTGTACGTGTGACCTAGTCAAATTTCTGTGTTTTTAAATCCTGTTATCCAAAGAAGGCCCAAGTTATCTTTAAGTTTGATGTTCGATCTTTTGGTGACCATTTGTGATGATTATGCGTCAAGCCCTAAGTATATTCAATGTGACTACTACTACTATGAGCAAGCACAGCGTGAGACGTTACTAGACGTGGCTAAGAAATGTACGTACTAGACTTTTTCCCAATCTACTAGTAAAATTGTACTAGATTGGCTGACAAAAACCAATCCTTAAGATGAGACCCACTTAGTATAGCATAAGCCAATTGATTGCACCACTATGTATCTAGCCAAATTTGTCCATAAGCTAAGACCCAGCTGCCATCTCACACATTGTTGTCATTGAAATTTGTTTCTATTGCTATTTGTACCTAATAAAAATATTTTAATACTTATAGACTACCCTCAAGGGTCACCTTTAAGGTTTTGAGCTTATGGATAGGCTCCACTACATATGTTAAATACCTTATCTATTTTTTCCTTATAGATAGCTTGTGACCAACATAGTGGATGCACTAAGAAAAGAAAATATGCTCTAGCGTTTAGACCAGGTAGGGGACCCACTTATCTGAGTAGAAAGAAACAATAAAAAATTTATGAGTTACTCCGTCGCGCGTACTGGCTGAACAAGCAAGTAAAAACACGTCTCTCAGATGGAATCATGTCCACTGCTTTGACAAGATATTATTACTAGTACAGAATATTAGGTGGGTCGTAAATATTTACAGCTAGTATCTCGATCGCTAGTATGATGGCCTACCTATAGTCTACTTCAGAGAATATATATAGTGATACCATCCTCTATATTATACCATGATATCAGTCCTAAAAAAAATTAGCTTCTAAAAATTCGAAAATAATTGTTAGTGCTCACATAATGTGTGTTAACAGACTCTAAAATTTTCAGAACTAAATAAGAAACACAAGTAGAGAAACAAAAATGACAAATCAATATGAATAGTATCACAAAAAGACAATACCACAAATGACACTATTAACCTGTCAGTTTGTCTTATTCGTTTATGTTTATGTCTTTCGAATTTGGTTCCAAAAAATTTAGGGACTGTGAACATACAAATTGTATTATCATTTTTTTTAAACTTGAAAATTTGATTTCTTAGAACTAGTATCATGGTATCATATAGAGGATGGTATCACTAGATATTTTCTCGTAACCTCCGGTACACCTATAGGTTTTCCTTGCTACTGCGGCAGAGCCTTGATCCTGAGCGCTGGATCTTGGATGCATGGACCAACAAGATTGCTCAAAGGCCCGCGGCGAGACCCAGATTTTGACATTTTGCTTCTACTATTCACTCTCCTCTCTCCTTCTAGTACTTCCTTGCTCCGCCTTTGTAGAAACCATTTTCTTCCACTGCCCCTCCCTTTCTTATTTACTTCTTCATCCAGCAATGTCACAAAATAACATGTCTCATCGGAAGAACAGCAAGATGGCGGTGGTTAGAGCCGTGGAGAAATCCCGCCAGCAGGGTGACCTACAGGCTTGGACCGAGAAAGGAGACCAGCCATGGGACGAGGGCTCGTCTTTGCGCATGTATCCGAAGAGAGGCTATCATGGGGACCAAGAGTCCGGGTAGGTTTGTACTTTTGTTGATTTCTGGTTTGTCTGCTCGTACTATTGAACTGTCTCTCTACATCTTCTAGGGCAGGCGGCTCGAGCGTCGAATTTTCCACTCCATGGGTCGATAGCACGACGGATATCTCTGATGCGTACGATGTCATCATGCCCGCTCTCGGTCAAAGAAGAGATGTACTGTAGTCACTATACATATATTGGCATTTTATGTTCTTCTCTACATGTACTCCATGCTCTCTTACTAATGATGCATTTTCCATGTAGGATGTCAAGGCGAGAATCTCGGCCAAAGTAGATGAAATCAACAACCATAACATCAACATTCTACAGAAAAACTTTGAGCTCAACCTAGAGTGTGATTGCCTCCGAGCCAATTTGGCTTTTCAAATGAAGCTCGCACGATCTTACGAGTGTGAATCCTCGACGCTTCATGCTGAGTGTGAAAATTTGAAGAAGGAAGTCATGGAGCTCTGCAACCAGCATCTACCATTGCGGAGATCGTCCAGGTCACGCCCCGCTAAGTAGGAAGAGAGAAGCCATCTCATATTGGTCATCGAGGTCACGACCATTGCGAAGGTCGTCGAGGCCGTGCCTCCGCAGCGCGGCCACAGTGTTGTAATCGCCCAATCTGAGACAGTGAAAGTTTTTGCATTGGAGTAGGAAATAGGAAGGGAGAAGACTTGCCGTGGCCCTCTTTTTTTTTCTTTTTTGGGTGCATGGATAATTTTTTCCTCATCCGTCTTCGTATAATTATATTGCACTCTTAGCAACCGATCGCGCTCTATGGAGCTTTTGTAACGATATACTTGATGTATAGTAGTCACTATCTAGTGTACATATACATCCAAATTTAGTCAAATATGTGACATTGTTTTTAATTAGGTTGGAGGGCATTTTCAGAAAAAATAGGATGGAGGGAGAGTATGTGTGATAAATCAAAATAATTAAATGGTCAATGAGTGATCTTTAAATTTGGTCATACTTTCTACTTTGTTAGATGTGTAGGGATCCAGTGTCTAGTAATACTATCAACTATTCTGCCCCCCTATATGTGGCCCCTACATCGATGAGTGAGTTATTGGATGATTTTTTTTGCTCTTTCCTATTAAAATATTGTGGTTATGATATAGGAGACATAATATAGGGTTGCTACTAGAGATAATCAAAATTTAGGGGAAGAATCTTTTTAGGCTAGTCATAGTGCAAGTAACTTCATGAGGAACTAAGGGTCCAACTCAGTAAAATTGCTTATGTGGTAGTGAGTTAATCACACATACCAAGAGGAAATGAGTCTATTACCTAATAAATGAACTACTCTTCTATTAACATAGACTAATAACATGCATGCTATAGTCTATGTTACTCTCCACTATGACCAGCCTTTAGGGGAGCCCCCTACATATACACACATAGGGGAGAAAATGTAGGCGTGCTGTTGGACTTTCTCTTAAGTTACAAGTTTTGTTCAACCTTGTTCTCTTCTCTGGTTTCTTTTTCATTTCTTTATTGCACTAGACATTGTGTATAGTAGTACTAGACTCACCTCAGGGAATCTTTTTCTTACTCAACTGCTCCACTATTTATACATATGGTAGTATCAGGAGGCGATGTCTATCTACTAGTACTGTAGTAGAAAAGAAAATGCACCGTCAGCGTCAGGGACACCCAGCTATTGTCGAGTACTTTGGGTCACAAGCACAGCTACCCCTACCCAGGGACACCCAATAATTCCTTGCATAGGCATTCACGCCAGAGCCTTCGCAGGGAAGGTATCCGCTTTGACCTGTTGATTTTGGATTGTACGGACAAGATTGCTAAACGCTGAACTCTGTCTTCCTGGATGATGTTCCTACTACTACTACTACTACGTCGTAAAATACACTTCTAAAACAATAATGTAACTAAGGTTATGAGTTACTAGTCTGATTTCATTAGAATTTTGGTTATGACTGCAAACTATAGTATGTGTGAGATGTGTTGATTAGCCAGAGTCATCAGCGGACGGGGCCTCGACCGCACAAAAAAAAGTTTTGTCACTCAATAAAACAGATGGAGCTTGTGCGCACATGCATGCAACTTAGTAACTAGACTGTGATCAACGCATATACGGAGAGAGAATACGAGTAATATGATCAACTCAATAGAATCCACTTATTACTACACAATGCATGTAACTCAGTATCCCAATAATATAATGCACGTAATCACGTAAGTAGGAGTACTTTTTTAGATGCATGCATTCACTCTTGAACACCATAAGTAAAAGTTTGAACTCGTGGAGCGCCAAAATCAAATGTGCCCCAGCTAGCCTGATTAATGGTCTGCTACTACAGTAACCTACACATCTACCCCTATTGTCTACACTAGGACACCCAGTGATTGCTTGCATAGGCGGCCGCGCTAGAGCCTTCGAAGGGAAGGTATCCCCTCTGGCTCATTGATTTGGGAAGTACGGACAAGATTGCTAGAGGGCCAAAATCACGTGGTCCCCACTCCCTCACACCCCTCCATTTCAAACACTGCAAAATTCTCGCGCCCCTCTGTTTCGAACAATACCATAATCACGTGGTCCCCACTCCCTCGGGCCCCTCCATTTCAAACAACGCAAAATTTCTTGTGCCCAGAACCTTTCGCAGCACTTCTTCGGCTGGCTTTGCCCGCTGGAACTCGACACCATGCACTCCTCACCCAACAATATACCCGAGCTACATTAGCTGCGGTCTCATCCAAAGCACCATTGCCGCTTCACCGACGTCTAGCGCACCTGCTCCAGGTCACCGAGTCTATCGTCCTCCACCGCACCTGATTTCCTTTTCCCACTTTCTCGTCCACGGTGCCAAATCCGTCAACGACTGCCCAAGATCTGCTTCAACGCCTCCAGCATCCTCCCCACCCGTACCGTACCGGAGCCGTCGTGTAGTGCACCGATTCTCCCTCGTCCACCGCTCTCAACCTGGCATTGAGCACCCAAGATCTGCTTCCCCGATACAAACAGCCAGCGCAACCAGAGCACCCTCGGTGACAAGGATGTCAACCGCGCCGGTATGGATGATGCTTAGAAGGCTATCCGACCATGGTAATTGCTATGTTGCTAACGTATCTATAATTTTTGATGTTTCATGCTTGTTTTATATCTACTTTCTTATGTTTTGTCCACACTTTGGAGTATTTTTATACACTTTCTTGGACTAACCGATTAACAAGATGCCACAGTGCCAGATGCCTATTTTTTGTTGTTTTTGGTTCCAGGAAAGTATGAAAATGAATATTCTCGGAATTGGATGGGACAAAAGCCAAAGTCGATATTTAACCGGAAGACTCACGAAGCCCAAAGCAGAGACGGAGGAGGGCCAGGGCCTGGCCACACCATATGGTGGCACGGGCTAGGCCTGGCCGCGCCACCAGGTGGTGTGGGCCCCTTGGCCGGCCACCGACCTTGCCCCTTCGCCTATAAGAAGCTCCCGATGAGAAACCCTAAATCGAATAGCCTACAGCCACAAAAAGTTCTACAGCGCCGCTGCCACCAAAGAGGAGATTCAGGGGATAGAAGTCTCTGTTCCGGCACCCCGTCGGGATGGGGAAGTGCCCCTGGAGCCATCTCCATCGATCTCCCCCACCATCTCCATCGCCATTGTTGATTCCCATGATGAGGAGGGAGTAGTACTCTCTCGAGGCTAAGGGTTCTACCGGTAGCTATGTGTTCATCTCTCTCTCTCTATGCATGATCATATTGTGATCATTAGCTTTGTAATCAAGTAGATCTACTTTGCTACTCAAGTGCTTTAATAGGTCTCTGCTCTCCCCATGTGTGTGAAAGTGACAGCGTGCACACCATGGTGGCACTTAGGCTAGAGATTACAAATACTTGTTATGAGTTATATTTGGAGTTGGATGTCTCTATGAAATTGTGGTGTTTGTTGGAACCATCTAGCGCTCAAGGTGACAGTGTGGGGTTATCTAGATGAGGAAAGCGAACTTTGAGGTGTGCTGTTATAGCCCTACCATGGATTAGAGTGTCCAACTCGAGAGTAGTTTAGAGTAGTATCATAAAGAGAAGATATTTATATGAGAGTGTTCACTAGTGAAAGTATGATCCCTAGGCCTTGTTTCTAAGCATTGAAACACTGTTTGCAATTAGATCTGTTACATGTTTGCTTGCTTCCATCTTTATTTTAGTTTGACTTTAGTCTCTTCCACGCCATCAAGCTATTTTCGGGCACCGTTGTCTTTTATCCATACCACTTGTATTTCACTATCTCTTTGCCGAACTAGTGCACATATACACCTGACAAGTGTATTGGGTGTGTTGGGGACACAAGAGACTTCTTGTATCTTGATTGCAAGGTTGCTTGAGAGGGATACCTTTGACCACTTCCTCCCTGAGTTCGATAAACCTTGGGTAATCCACTTAAGGGAAACTTGATGTTGTTCTACAAACCTCTGCACTTGGAGGCCCAACAATTGTCTACAAGAATAGAAGTGTGTAGACATCAAGCTATTTTCTAGCGCCGTTGCCGGGGAGGTAAGGTAAAAGGTACTCACATCCTCCGGTGTGAGTGCTCGAAGTTATTTCCTTTAGATTCTGCAATTTTGTCTTTTTGTTTCTTGTTTTCACTAGTTGAAGCAATGGAAAACAACAACAAAATTAGAGAGCTTTATAGTATTTATCTTGAGTTACGACATGAGGTGTTTGAAGAGAAAATTAAAAAACCTATGGAACTTTATTTGCATGCTAATAGCAATGTTGTTAGTATGAATTGTTTGGACACCATTATTTCTAATGCTATGGAAAAGTCTAAGCTTGTGGAAGCTAGTTTTTATGAAAATGATCTTCTTAGTTCCCCAGATTTGGAAGATAGCTATTCTATTGCTTATGATGATACCAAACCTCCAATATATGATGATTGCAATGATGAATATGATATTTTAAGTCCACCTACTATTTAGGGGAAAATTAATTATGACTACAATATGCCTCCTATATTTGATGATTATGGTGATGATAATAATAATGATAGCTATTTTGTTGAATTTGCTCCCACTGCAATTAATAAAAATGACTATTCTTATGTGGAGAGTGATAATTATTTTATGCATGTGGCTCATGATAAGAATGTTTCATGTGATAGTTATATTGTTAATTTTATTCATGATGCTACTGAAAGTTATTATGAGAGAGGGAAACATTGTTTTATGCATCTCAATAATATTAAGTTTCCCCTCTTTATGTTGAAAATTTTGAAGTTGCACTTGTTTTGCTTTCCTATGCTTGTTGCTTTGTGCTTTCGTGACTTGTTTCTTTACAATATTCCTATGCATAGGAAGTGGGTTAGACTTAAATGTGTTTTGAATTTTCTTCTTGATGCTCTCTTTTACTTCAATTCATATTTCTTATGTGAGCATCTTCTCAAACTATCAAGCCTAACTTAAAGGCGTTAAAGAAAAGTACTTATTGGGAGATAACCCAAAAGTTTTAGATGAGTCTTGGAAATTATTACCTCTGTAATAACCGCACCTTATCCCTTTTATTTGCTTTTCATGCTAAGAGTAACCTCTAATGAGAGAGAAGTAATGCTTGGAAAAGTTGTTGTCCCGAAACATATTTTTGTGCTTCACCGTAAAAATTTGTGTAAAATCTCTGTACATCATCGTGAGGCGTAAATTTTTGGGCTTCTTCCCCAGGTTGTTATCTAACTTTCGTTAGTTCAACACTTTTCGATTTGAGCAACAGAAGATCTTCTAAAAAATTGGTTTTTACATGTTGGTCTGTTTTGACAGATTTCTACCATTATTTGCATTTGTTTCTTGTTGGTTCCTTTTTGGGTTCTCTTTGGGGAATTGAGCTTGTTGAGGGAAGTGCTACAATAGCTTGTGTTTTAATGGAAGTTTTATTGGTGTTGAAACTGAATCCAAAGACTTATTATCTTGAGTGCACTAATGTTGCTAATGAAGATTGTGTGAAGTTTTGTATGAAAGAAAAATTTCTGGTGTATGGAGAGAATGATGTAATGAGATGAAGAATGGACTAAAGCTCAAGCTTGGGTATGCCACCCCGTGTCACCCCAAGAATTACCCAAGAAGTACAAGCGTCAAAGCTTGGGGATGCCCAGGGCATCCCCTTCTTCATCAATAAAAATCTCAGGTTTCTTCCAAACACTTCATTTTTATTGTTTCATGCACAGTTGTGTTGTTCTTGGAGCATCTTCGTTTTTGTTTTTGGTTTTCATTTGCTTGGTTTTCTTAGTTTGCTTGAATAAATTGGTTGGACTCCCTCTTTCATACATTGGTTTTCAAATAGTTTGGTTTGGATTGGAAAAGAGTAGGAAAGTTCGTGATTAAGTGGTAAAGGGAGCTTGTTTTTGACTGTGACTTAGGCTTTATCATGTCATGCTTGATATTGTTTTGGCTTTATGCTTAGTGATTTTTGTTGTAGCATGACATGTTATAAACAATTGAGATTGCTTAATGTGCCTTGAAAGAATCATGCGTTGTTTTAGCATATTAAAAGCATAATATTGTGGTATTCTCCTTTGATGCTTTATTTGGGTTGACTTGGCGCATGCTCACACCATGTTATGACTATACCAAGTCACCATAGCCTCTATGATCCTTTAGTTTTCAACTTGTAATATCACTTTATGCTTTAATTAATGATGTTTTGTCGCTTTGCATGATTATGGCCATTATTGCTCTCTTAGTTGGTCGCTCCCAGTCTTTTGCTAGCCTCCATAACCAAGTATGAGTTCCACTCATGCATCCAACTCCCTAAACCAAGTTATTCCAAAGAGTCCACCATACCTACCTACTAGCTTATGCTATTCCAAGTATATTCATGCTTTTGTTTACCTTCCAAATTAAACTTGTTATGAGAAAACTAGTGATTAAAGCTCTCACGAACTTGATGGCACACTTTACTTTTCTTGCCCTTAATAAACTTGAACCATTGTGTTGTCTATGTTGTATATGCTTGCACTTATTTGTTGGGGATTAGCAGAACCATGCTGTCATGGGGAACGCTTTCAACATTGCACTTGTACTTTGTACCTAGTTGATATCATGCTCTTTTGTCTATGGATGTCATCGGTGTGAAATGAAAGGGGAGCTTGTAAGTCCATGGAGTTATGTATGTGTGTTAGAGAAACGCCTGGGCCGCTGGTCTAATCCATGTTGTGATGGTGGAAACCTGTAGTGTAACCATAATGAGCTGTCTATGAAGCATTCTTCTTATAAAAATAGAGTCAGATATTGAGAAAGAAGAGAAAAAGAAAAAAAACAGATATGATAAAATAGGAAAGAGAGAAAAAAGCACCACTTTCCCATGGTAAATAAGAAGATTGTTGAGATGCTCGTTGTCTGCTTTCCTTGTCATTTTGATATGGGGATTCTTCCATATCATCGGGCAAGGGGTACCCCATTGGCGGTTCTCTATGATACACATGTACTTACTATGACAAGAACTTACTGGTAACTAAACTTGAGTAGCATGAGGAGTGGCCCTCGTATTCAAGGGACATGAGAATTCCAACTTATACTTTGTCAAGCATATACTCCATAGTTTGTTCACTTTAACCTTAATCACTTCAAGATGCTTATGATAGGGGCAATGAGAGCTAAAAGCTAATAAGTACCATAATTTTTGGAAGCTCTTTATGAAACTTGAATCCCTGCTTCCTTCTATGAAGGACTTTCTTCCACTTTTATATTGAGTCTCCACCTTCTATTTTTATGCACCTATTGAGAGAACATAGTGGCCATTCTTAGTTTAATATGCATTGTCCCAAGTGGTGTTGATTGATGCATAAATTTGATATTTCTTGTTTTTATACTACTTGTATCTAGTCACCCTTATGAACTTTGAAGGTGTCCTATGCATTTATGTTTTGCTACACTATGAGGGACAAGCTGAATACCATTCTCATTATGTTTTCTTTATGTGAAACAAACAAACGTCTTTCAAAGCATTGTTATTCATGAATCTTTTGTTTGTACCTTTTCATGTTATGACATAGTTGCTATGTCTTATTGTTAGAACTATATCTTTCATGCTCATGTTTAGAGTACTTTGATCCCAGATTTCAATGCTTGCAAATGGTTTGATCTTGATTGTGATGGTGCATGTCACCTCAAAAATTATTCTTTCTTTTTATCACTTACCTACTCGACGACGAGAAGGAGTTAAGCTTGGGGATGTTGATACATTGCTAATGTATCTATAATTTTTGATGTTTCATGCTTGTTTTATATCTACTTTCTTATGTTTTGTCCACACTTTGGAGTATTTTTATACACTTTCTTGGACTAACCTATTAACAAGATGCCATAGTGCCAGCTGCCTATTTTCTGTTGTTTTTGGTTCTAGGAAAGTCTGAAAATGAATATTCTCGGAATTGGACGGGACAAAATCCAAAGTCGATATTTTACCGGAAGACTCACGGAGCCCAAAACAGAGATGGAGGAGGGCCAGGGCCTGGCCACACCATATGGTGGCGCGGGCTAGCCCTGGCCGTGCCACCAGGTGGTGTGGGCCCCTGGCCGGCCACCGACATTGCCCCTTCGCCTATAAGAAGCTCCCGATGAGAAAACCCTAAATCGAACAGCCTACAGCCACGAAAAGTTCCACAGCGCTGCCGCCACTGAAGAGGAGATTCAGGGGACAGAAGTCTCTGTTCTGGCACCCTGCCAGGACGGGGAAGTGCCCCTGGAGCCATCTCCATCGATCTCCACCACCATCTCCATCGCCATTGCTGATTCCCATGATGAGGAGGGAGTAGTTCTCTCTCGAGGCTAAGGGTTCTACCGGTAGTTATGTGTTCATCTCTCTCTCTCTATGCATGATCATATTGTGATCATTAGCTTTGTAATCAAGTAGATCTACTTTGCTACTCAAGTGCTTTAATAGATCTCTGATCTCCCCATGTGTGTGAAAGGGACAGCGTGCACACCATGGTGACACTTAGGCTAGAGATTACAAATACTTGTTATGAGTTATATTTGGAGTTGGATGTCTCTATGAAATTGTGGTGTTTGTTGGAACCATCTAGCGCTCAAGGTGATAGTGTGGGGTTATCTAGATGGGGAAAGCGAACATTGAGGTGTGTTGTTATAGCCCTACCATGGATTAGAGTGTCCAACCAGAGAGTAGTTTAGAGTAGTATCATAAAGAGAAGATATTTATATGATAGTGTTCACTAGTGAAAGTATGATCCCTAGGCCTTGTTTCTAAGCATTGAAACACCGTTTGCGATTAGATCGGTTACATGTTTGCTTGCTTCCATCTTTATTTCAGTTTGCCTTTAGTCTCTTCCACGCCATCAAGCTATTTTCTGGCACCGTTGTCTTTTATCCATACCACTTGTATTTCACTATCTCTTTGCCAAACTAGTGCACCTATACACCTGACAAGTGTACTGGGTGTGTTGGGGACACAAGAGACTTCTTGTATCTTGATTGCAGGGTTGCTTGAGAGGGATACCATTGACCACTTCCTCCCTGAGTTCGATAAACCTTGGGTAATCCACTTAAGGGAAACTTGCTGCTGTTCTACGAACCTCTGCACTTGGAGGCCAAACAACCGTCTACAAGAATAGAAGTGCGTAGACATCAGTAACCAAACCTCCAACTCTTTTTTGTTTTCTTAGGAGTACAGCAAGTTCAAGCCTGTTGTAGTGAACAGCATTTTTGTAATCGTGTTGTACACCAAGTCAAAGTGCACGCCTATTCTTCGTGCTACATACTACGGAGTAGGTCACTAGACATGTTGGTTTGCATTTGCTGCTCTACAAATTTTAAAGTCATGCACATGTTCTTAGCTACTCCAAAAAACAGTAATTGCCTACTATCGTGTAGTTCTTGCAAAATGTAAAATCAGTGGAAAATATTAGTGTGGATTCCCTACTCCATAGTTACTGAATATATCTGGTTTGTCCTGAGATAATTTCCTGTTATTATTTCCTCCTTGGCATCATTCTTCTATCATGTAGTACCCATTTAGACTCTTCATACTAATTCGATTATAATTTTTTTGTTTCCATCTGTTTCTTGAAAAGCTGCAACACTAACTATTTTCTTTTTCTTGCATAGAGCCCAGAATGGAACAATGAACATGTTCGTTTGCATAGCCTCTTTTACAGGTTCAAAAGCGACGCCATTATTTCCTTATCTAGTGCTAGTTCGTCCTAAGCAGTGGCATAATTGTCCTCTACTATGTAATTCACTCGTGGTTTGCATTCCTGCTCTAGAAGTTCTCTTATGATGCCATTGTATTTCTATCTGGTTGATTCTTAGCTATGACAGTAACTGCATGCCATTGTTTATCTCACCGCAAATTCTGAGTCACCCAATGTCTCTTGCATTCCACAAAATACCACTTCTTCCATATATATATTTTCTGAAATGACCTGGCTAGTTTATATTTGCTAAAATTATAAGAAACACCTTGTTTGATTGCTCATTTCATTGTAGGCACACTTGTCTAATGATTGTTTGTCCTATTCTACAGGTTCACGAGCGACGCTATTATATCTCGCATCTGCTTCTGGTTCGTCCTAAGCAACGACATAACTATCCTCCACTATACATAGTTCATTCGTGGTTTGCATTCCTACTCTACAAGTTCTCATATGATTGATAGTTGTGAGATTCGACACATTTTTTATGGTTTTTATTGATGGTTTTCTCCCGGATTTGATCGTTTTCTAGCTTTACCTAACGCTAATACTTTGGTAGCGAAGAAAACTTGGTTTTTAATGTGTGTTTCAGGTTCTGAATGTCAACATAAGGTTTTAACTAGAGAAACACAATATTCAGGCGAAAACAAGCAAGTCTCTCTTTGAAAGCAATCAAGGGAAGCATACAGATGCTTTAACGAGCAACTATACGACGGGAACATTTTTTGACCGTATAGTTCCCGTTGTATAGCTGTCTCCGCCTCCGTCTTGTCAAAAGGGGTAACTTCCATGAAGAGGCCAGACACCAAATCACAACACAATAGCCGCCATCGCATCCAGAAAGGAGAAAGAGGAGATCCGGAGAAGAAGGGGAAGACGTTCTTCATCTCGCTCCACGGTCTTCGACCTCCTAGCCAATACACCCCCATAGCCATTACTTGTACTTGAGAGAGAGAGGGAGAGATCTTCACCTTGCAAGACTGGGGTTTGAGATCATTTCTCCCTATCTTGAATTGTGTTGGATTAGTTTTCTATTCTTATTGTGGATCTCTATGGTAATATCAAGAAAACTCCCTTTGTTTAATTATATCGATGATGCTTTCTTCTCTCATGTGAGTAAGTTCCTTGGGCATGGGAGATGTAAGGGATTGGTGACATATGATGTGCCTCCATATATTTTCCATTAGTTTGTGATTGGTTCTAATTACTATATTATGTGTGCTTGACTATCTATGGGATGCCTAATGCTTATTGTCCAATTAAGGTCCGAGACAACATGATGCTTTGTTCTACATAGATAGGATCTTGTTCGCTAGCAGACCAGCGACCCCCCGAGTGACACGGGGATATCAATGGAAAACTAGACTTGAGGATACTGAGTAACCACCGTGCTTATTGCATTAGTCCGATCCAAGAAGCTTAATTGCTAAGCAACCTGAAGGGTCTTAATCATATAGTGTCTGACCATGGTTTTGGTAACAGACTAGTAGGATTGTTGAAGTTCGGACAAAATCTACCAAGAGGAGTTCCGGATAATTATGGGTTGCTCGCCTACACATATACTTATAAGATTATAATTGTTACACTTATCATTCGTCCACCTGGCATAGTCACTATGACCATGAACTGTATCTCCCTGTGCCTTCTTTGTCATCTGCAGAAAACAACAAACAACCAAAGTGTTCTTTACTTTTATGCTTTTATTTCTAAAGTTTACATTTTATTTTTATTTAAATACAACTAGTTTAATCCAAATTCCATTCTCATTTCAACACTTGCAGTCAATTCACTCGAAGACCTGTGACAACTTTTGGTGTGATAGAGACTTCACTCATAAACACTTACCTTTGGGCTCCCTGTGGGATCGATATATATACTTCGAAACTAGCTACAAATGATATGTGCACTTGCAGACATTAAGCTATTTTCTGGCGATGTTGCCGGGGAGCTAAGCGCTAAGTGTTTGTCTCTTGACATTTCAGGTGTTACTACTACAAAATGTTCTCTCTAGGAGACAAAGGGTTTACACGCTTTGGTAGGACCAATTTACCAGATTATATTTAGCGCATGCCTGCTCAAAGGCGGGAGGAAATTATTGAAAACCTTTTAAGATCAAATAAAGTTGAAGTTGAAAACCTGAGTGATATTATGGAAATCATGTCTATTTACAGGACAACTCCCAAGAAACCTGAGAAAACTCTCAGAGAATAAAGTGCTCCAAGTTCTGAATTTCTTAAACAACCAATAGAATTCCCTAATCCTAGAGTTAGAGATATCGATTTGATGGTGGAATTATTAAAAATTTGCAGGAAAAAGCTTTTAGTGGAAGGGAAGATGAAGACCCGGGAAGACATCTTAGAGAGTTCGACGATGTGATAACATCACTTGGACCAAAAGGTTTGCCAAGAGACTTCTCTCGTCTAAAATTATTTCGTTGGTCTCTTAAAGGTAAGGCTCTAGACTGGTTATATTCTCTCCCCCGCCACTACATTAAATGTTGGGAAAACTACATTGTTAAATTCATAAATAGGTTTAATCCTTTTAAAAAGGTAACTGAAATAAGAAAGAATATATGCAACTTTAGTCAGAACATGGGAGAAAACTACCCATAAGCCTAGGATAGATTCTTTAGAATGGTCAATAGCATTCCAAATTATGGCTATTCTGAATCAACTATTTGCCATTTATTTTACCACGGTCTTAATGCTCAATGTAGAGAGTTGCTTGACTTCTCAGCAGGAGGATCGATAAATACTTTAACTATTAAAGAATGTTTGGAATTGATGTCTACTAGGGCTAATAATGATTCTTTATATAATCCTGATTTTGGCACTAAGCTAGAAAAAGGGATACTTCGGATAATTCCTGATCTTATGCCTGAAGTACGCAAAACAATGAAATAAAAAGGTATACCCTCTAAACTTGTTAAGGAAAACAAAGTAGACTTGTTACAAGTTTTAACTTAAGAAGATGAAACTAGAATTTTTTTTCAAGAATTAAAACACCGACAAGCAAAATCTCATAATAACCTGCATAAGCACTTTCAGAAACATAAAAAGATTTTGGCAGAACTCATGGAAAATTATGATGAGATTGGCAAGAAATAAAATTATTTCACAAGTATCTTAGTATGATTGAAACCCAGTGTGAACAAATAGCATCTGGTTATCAAATTTTTCTTCGAGATGATATAAATATTCATGTTTCTACTAATGTTGTTACAAGAAGAGGTGTTGTTGTTACAGGACCATTAGGACCACTAGAATATGAAGCTGAAAAAGAGTGAAAGGAACAAAGCCATACTCAAAGCAAGCCAAGAAGATGATACACTGATGGATCCTCAAGATGAAACTGCTCAAGAAACACAAGATCAAACCAAGGAGGACTAAAATGATGCACGGGATGACCATTATGACTCTGATGTAGAGAAGGTTGATCCAAGAGAAGAAAACGAGATAAGCAATGAAGATGAAGTTGTTGTAGTAGAAAAGAATAAAAGCGATAAGCAAAAACAAAAGAAAGCAACAAAAGAGCCAGACCTTGGCCCCCACAAAAGGTAAAAGGGAAGAATAAGAAAGGTGAGAAAAAGCTTCCTTATCCAGATCGAAAAAAGAAAGCACCAGATTGGGTAATATATGATTCTTTTACAAAGGTACTTGGTGACCTTCATCTGGAAATTCCATTTGCGGATGCAATCAAAATTCCTACCTATTCTAAATTCCTCCGTGATATTCTTAGTAGAAAGAAAGAGATAATTGAAACTGTTGCCATGGTGACTAGTTATCCTGTTAATGGGAAGTTGTTGGCTAAATCGGGAGATCCCAGAATACCAACTATTGCATGATCAATAGGCAAAACTGATATTCACAATGCCTTGTGTGATCTAGGTGCAGGAGTTAGTGTAATGACATACTCCCTCTATAAAAGGTTAGGATTAGGGGAGTATTATCCTACTACTGTCACTTTACAGATGGCTGACAAGTCCACTAAACAACCCATTGGTATGATTGAGGATGTTCTACTTAGAATAGATGAGCATGTTATTCCCAATTATTTTATTATTCTTGAGATGCCAGAAGATGAAAAATTATCCATAATACTTGGAAGACCTTTCCTTAGTACTATAGGGGCATCAGTTGATAGTGCTGAGGGAAAAATAATCTTCAATGTTTATGATGCTGAAATCATCTGGTATTTTCCAAAGAATCTAGAAGCAGGAGAAAGATATATTCCACCGGCAAAACGAGTTCATGTGGTAAGTGCCTTTGATAAGGGGCAACCCAAGGTAAGAATTTGAGAACAGAGAAGGGGTTGAGTTACTTAACCATTCTTAATAAAATGCTTAATGGGAGTCAACCCATCGCATCAATAAAATAAACTAAAGAATAAAAAGTTCATCGCATTCCACCTTTCCTTAGTACTGCAGGGGCATCAGTTGATAGTGCTGAGGGAAAAATAATCTTCAATGTTTATGATGCTGAAATCATCTGGTATTTTCTAAAGAATCTAGAAGCAGGAGAAAGATATATTCCACCGGCAAAACGAGTTCATGTGGTAAGTGCCTTTGATAAGGGGCAACCCAAGGTAAGAATTTGAGAACAGAGAAGGGGTTGAGTTATTCAACCATTCTTAATAAAATGCTTAATGGGAGTCAACCCATCACATCAATAAAATAAAATAAATAATAAAAAGTTCATCGCATTTCTACAACTTTTTCACAGACATTCTTGTGGAAGCGCGCCCGTGAAGATGCAGCTGTCAAAAAGTAGTAGAAACATCGATTGAACAAGTGTAGAATAAGTATACACATAAAAGTTTGAGTTTTATCTACAAAGACTAGCTCCATCATTTAGTTTAGACTAAGAAGTAAATCTCCAGTTAAGGAGAAGAAATTAGGTTGTACTAAAATTCTACTCTTCATATGGTAATGTTGGTCGACAGTTTCTACTGTCATTTTTCTATCAAAAACAAGGTATTTCGGTAAGTTTCGGGATAAGAAAGTATTCTTGAAGAAATAGAATTTTTTTGATGACTACTAATGGTTTAACGACCAACTATACGGCGGGAATAAAAATTTCGGCCGTATATTTTGGCCGTATAGATATCCTTGCCATCAACAAAAAAAATCCAAAGGAACAGAGAATTTAACGACCAACTATATGGTGGGAATAAAAATCCCAGCCGTATAGCTCCGGTCGTATAGATATCGATGCCTCCGTATAATTTCTTCTCAAAGATACTGACTGTTTAACGACCAACTATACGGTGGGAATAAAAATTTCGGTCGTATAGTTCTGGCCATATAGATACGGATGCCTATTTTAGAAAATTTATCTCGAGGGTACTGACGGTTTAACGACCAACTATACGGTGGGAATAAAAATTCCGACCGTATAGTTCTGGCAGTATAGATATCGATGCATGTTTAGAAAATTTATCTCGAGGGTACAGACGGTTTAACGACCAACTATATGGCGGGATCATTATGATCCGGCTATATAGTTGCGTTTGTATAGCTGTGTTCTGCATAAAGAAACCCTAGTTGGTGGCGCCGCCGCAACTATACGGCAGGAACAACATATCTCGCTCATATAGTTTCGGCCGTATAGTTCGGCACGACCTCATAATCGCGTCGGGGCGGCTAGGTTTCTTCTCCTTCCTCACTTTTTATCTCATAATCTCTCTCCAAACATCTCAAAGCCCACCTAGAACTCTTGATTCTTTGCGGATTCCGTTCGTTTGAGTGGGGGAATCAACATATCGGTATGTTTCTCTCCCTATCCATGCTTTATTTTCAGAATTTCATGGTTGAAACTCTCACATTGATCTAGTGGATGAACTCAAGCTTGTTTTGTTTTTCCTATTGATTTCTCATGTTAGGATTGAATTTTTCCACGTAGAACCATTCGTATACCATGTAGAAACTATATGCCTAAGGTTTTATGGTAAAAAAATTCAGTGCATCAAGATGAAAAAATTAGTAACATCTTTCGCAAGAGCAAGCACCAACGTGGTGAGGGCTCGGGGTCCCGAGCCGAGCTCAACGCCAAGTTGGCCATAGTTTCATCGAGGAGGGTGCTTCCCACATGTTGGGCCGACCATAGCTTTCTCACCGCGGCGGGGTTGAAGGCGGACTTCGACCTCATGTGTAACAAGGCTGGGCTAACAGTACTCGGCTACGAAAGCCACAACACCTACGTCGAGCTTACCTATGAGTTCCTTGCCTCCTTCTATGACAACCACAGGGAGAAAGGTAATGCGTGCGTGGTAAGCTTCACCATGAACCGGCAGCACTATGAAATAACTTTTGAACAATTTTGTGATGCTTCCGGCTTCCCTCATATTTGGGAGTCAACTGTTACTAACCTCTATAGCGTGACAATTGGATAAACTTGGGAGGTTATTTCTGTTAATGGTGGCAGCAAATTCTACCAAAAGAAGATGTCCACCATTCAGAACCCAACGAATCGCTACTACGCCTTGTTCCTCGCCAATACACTGCTGGGAAGAGGAGATACCAGTTCCATGGCCAATGCGGACATGGCAATGATCACCAAGGCTCTCTTCCCCGATACACCACAAAGCCCCAATCCTGCAGCTTTACTCATCCAGCACTTTCCTCACCAAAGCAATAAGACGAAAGGTGATATCCGCACTGGTGGATTGGTAACCCACCTTTCCCATGCATTAAATATTACATTACCTGTTATGCAACCTGTTGACGGCTCCAAACTTATGGGCGTCAAGTATCTAACTTCTTGTGGCTTCCTTGGTGTTTACCAAGCTAACAGGAGGCTTCGAGCATATCAGTTTAGTTATCTTAGTGATGCACAGGGTGAGCAGGTTCCATTGCCCTGTCCAAAAGCCTTATCGATTGTGGAGAAGGACACTTGGATCCTCACCAAGGATCAAGTGATGGAAATCATGGCTGAACTCCAGCCTGATCAAGAGGAAGATGAAGAAAGAGAGCAGCAGGATGAGGATGAGCAGGAGCATGAGGATGAGCATGGATACAACCCTGCTTGGGAGGGACGTCAGCAGCAGTAGGGGATCCTAGGACCCATGGCCCAACTAGCCGCAACAGGGGTACAACTACGTCCCCTATCAAGAATTTCAGCAGCTCAACCAGCGCGTTGGGCAATTTTGACCACACTCTACAAGCAGTGAATGAAGATGTAAGTGCCTTAACTCAAAACTTCAGTCACTTCATGACAAACTTCCCCAACTATTACCAGCAGTATCCGCACTAGCTGCCGAATGACGGCAACAACTGAGCCTGGCAATAGCCTAAGCTTGGGGGAGGTTTGAAAATCTCCAAACCTTGCGTTCATATTTTTATTTCTTATTTTGATTTATTTTATTTCTTAAAAATGGCATGTTTACTTTCAGTTTACATTCCTAAAATAAAAATACAAAAAAATTAGTCGTAACTTTTATTGCAAGTTTGTTTCTTTGTTTCTCTCAGAGATTGCTCAATTTCAGGTGACTTGGCAATATGGAAATACAGAGGGGGTTCGACTAAAATACAAGAACGAAGCAAGCAAGAGGAGGTATCATATTACTTTCATCACCCTTTCTGCAACCTTAAATTGATCCTACAATTATTTACTCGCTTGCACTGGAATCACTACCCACTTAGCTTGTTATCCTATAAATTTTATACCTTTGCTAGTGTCTCATTTTTAGCTTTGAAACAATGAGCAATGAACTTGGTTAAAAATATTTCCTACATTTTTACAACAAGAAAAGGCATCCAAAAGATGACTTGAGTCCATGTTTAGCCCAAAGAATTTGATTTTAGAACTACTCCATCCCATTTGAGCTTAATATAAATAGACTCGATAGTACCCTTGAATGAAATTGTTTGATAAAATGGATGCTTCGAAGTAGTAGAGATTATGCCATTGCTTTTTCTAGTAATTACCGTAAGATATTGCTTTACGCGTGTCATTATAACATTGGTGTGCTCCATGGGGAACTATTAACTCTGCTGGCCAACGAACGATCTAAATGTGGTAAACCACTTGATTTCGGTTATTGAGTTATGTAAATGTCTATAGCAGCAATGCTATGACGGGTAAAATTTTAGTCTCCTCATGGTTTCATGTTCCAAGTGAAGTTATAGTACTCCTCTGACCCATTATTCCTCAACAATTATTTATTGGCATGGTCACGAGTGCACAACATAGTCCCAATTAACATGTTAAAAACAATGGCATGATTTCTCTATGAAAGAGCTAAAGTTTTTGAAAGGCAAAGAAAGGAAAAAGGTGCTTTGAGAGTCTTGAAATTTTGACATGGGAATAGATGAGTTGTTCTTAAATTGAATGTTTTGGTGCCAACTTGAGTACTATTAATTGATTAAAGAAACAAGAGAATTTTTTTCATCCCTCAACAAAGAGAGACACCAAAATAATTTGTATCACTTTGCTAGCTAAACTTTTGACACTTGCACGGGCATATGGTTTATTTGCTAACAAGATATACGTGGTTAGGAAGTGGACTCAGTGCAATCTTGTGAATACTTGTTTGATCATGTTTCAGATTGCAGGGATTATGAAGAAAAGAATTTGACACCAATTCAAACTTGTAAGTTCTTTTATTTCAGTCTCGAATCTCCTTTATTCTTCCTTATTTCCTTGTCACTCATGGGCGAGCAACATCTAAGCTTGGGGGAGTTGATAGCTGTGAGATTCGACACATTTTTTTATAGTTTTTATTGATGGTTTTCTCCCAGATTTGATTGTTTTCTAGCTTTACCTAATGCTAATACTTCGGTAGCGAAGAAAACTTAGTTTTTAATGTGTGTCTCAGGTTTTGAACATCAACAGAAGGTTTTAACTAGAGAAACACAATATTCAGGCGAAAACAAGAAAGTCTCTCTTTAGAAGCAATCGAGGGAAGCATACAAAGGCTTTAACGAGCAACTATATGGTGGGAACATTTTTCGGCTATATAGTTCCTGCTATATAGTTGTCGCCTCCTCCGTATTGTCAAAAGGGATAACTTCCGTGAAGAGGCCAGAAGCGAAATCACAACACAGCAGCCGCCATCCCATCCAGAAAGGAGAAAGAGGAGATCCGGAGAAGAAGGGGAAGACGTTCTTCATCTCGCTCCACGATCTTCAACCTCCTAGCCAATACACCCCCATAGCCATTACTTGTACTTGAGAGAGAGGGAGAGATCTTCACCTTGCAAGACTAGGGTTTGAGATTGTTTCTCCCTATCTTGAATTGTGTTGAATTACTTTTCTATTTTTATTGTGGATCTCCACGGTAATATCAAGAAGAACTCCCTTTGTTTAATTATATTGATGATGCTTTATTCTCTCATGTGTGAGTAAGTTCCTTGGGCGTGGGAGATGTAAGGGATTGGTGAGATGTGATGTGCCTCCATATATTTTCCATTAGTTTGTGATTGATTCTAATTACTATATTATGTGTGCTTGACTATCTCTGGGATGCCTAATGCTTGTTGTCCAATTAAGGGCCCAGACAACATGATGCTTTGTTCTACATAGATAGGATCTTGTTCACTAGCAGACCGGCGACCCCCGAGTAACACGGGGATATCAATGGAAAACTAGTAGACTCGAGGATAACGAGTAACCACCGTGCTTATTGCATTAGTCCGATCCAAGGAGCTTAATTGCTAAGCAACCTGAAGGGTCTTAATCTCCTAGTGTTTGACCATAGTTTTGGTAACATACTAGTAGGATTATTGAAGTTGGGACGATATCTACCAAGAGGAGTTCCAGCTAATTATGGGTTGCTCACCTACACATATACTTATAAGATTATAATTGTTACACTTATCATTCGTCCACCTGGCACAATCACTATCACCATGAACTATATCTCCCCGCGCCTTCTTTGTCATCTACGGAAAACAACAAACAACCAAAGCATTATTTACTTTTATGCCTTTTATTTCTGAAGTTTACATTTTAGTTTTATTTAAATACACCTAGTTTAATACAAATTCTATTCTCATTTCAACACTTGCAGTCAATTCACTCGAAGACCTGTGAGAAATTTGGGTGTGACAGAGACTTCACTCATAAACACTTACCTTTCGGCTCCCTGTGGGATCGATATCTATACTTCAAAACTACCTACAAACGATCTGTGCACTTGCAGACATTAATGATGTGGTTATAATTTCTATCTGGTTCATTCTTAGCTACGACACTAACTACATGCCATTGTGTAGCTCAGCGCAAATTCTGAGTTGCCCAATGTCTCTTGTATTTTAGGGTATACAACTACTTCCATATATATTTGTTGAAATGATCTGGCTAGTTTATATTTGCTGAAATTGTAAGCCACACACACACATTATTTGATTGCTCGTTTTTCACAATGGGCACACTTGTTTAATATGTGCTTGCTTTTCCTGTTTGTTTGACGTGTTGTCAAAAATTGAACCATTGACCAGTTGTAAACTCCAGTTCATAGCTCCTGTCATATCAGTCAAATGAGTAGTTTGTCTGGTTTGATGTACTAACTTGTTATTACTTAGTTTCAGACTGCAATTATTGCTATCGCCACCAACGATGGGGCTGGAAGACCATGTCTCCTCCAATGTAGAAAATTGAGGACTCTGTTATCAACTCGATTCTCAACTGAAATGCCAAATTTTCTTTCCCTTGAGTTGATAATATGTAATAATTTTAGGAAGTTTGTAGCTGATATAATATCTAGATAACTCGCATAGGCCATTTAGGCATTTAGTTAACGCTGTCCACACATGGTGGTAGGCGGTACCATAACTACGCCAGCCAGGTCGATTGGGGAATAGTATCAGGCTTTGTTTTTGGCCCGTCTTGTAGTCGGCCATCGATGAACAATAAAAGATGCTCGCTAATTATACACCTTTTATGATATTGGCATGGGCTTCAGAAAGGCCTAAACTGTAAAAGATAGTAAACATAATGGGCCTACCCACATGTGGAAACTTGTAACAGTAATAGGCCGCAACAGTAACATGCCAGAATAGTAACAGGCAAGGCAGCAGCGTGTCAGAACAAAAAGAGGCCAAAAAAGTAACAGGCCACAACAATAAAAGGAAAGAAACTGTAAAAGGCTAGAGGGTTAACGGTCCAGAACAGTAGTAGGCCACAACAGTAAAGGGCCGCAACTCTAAAAGGCTAGAACAGTAACAGACCATGGAAATACCAGACAAACATAGTAACATGCCGACAAAATTACCAGTCTAGAACAGTAATAGGCCGCTTGTGGCCTGAATCGTTAACAACCGGAACAGTAAAAGTCTAAAACAGTAACAGACCATCTTAAAGAAGGGCCATTAGTAGGCGGCCCATGACGGGCTGCGAGAACAGTGATGGGCCAACCGCATGCCTTAACAGTACCGAATGACTAGGCGCAGGCTGTTAATGGGTCGCGCGGTTTTGGACCAACTTGGGCCTTCTGTAGGCTGAAACAGTACCCGGCCTGAAAGTTCACGGGCCTCTGCTGGCTTCATTATTGGGCCCATTTCAAGCAGTGCAGGACAAAACTGTAACGGGCCGTCTTCTTATTAGGCTCTCCTCATGGGTCGGCCCACTTAGTAATTAGCAGGCGTTGGCTGCACCTGGCTTCTGCCACGGTTTTTGTGTCCGTTAACGGGCCGTTAATGGCGGAAGCCACGTGGCAGTTTACATGACGTCAGCAGTCGACGCGGCTGGCAAACAGATCCACGACAGAACATGTTTTCGTGGATGAAGGGTGCGATCTGCCATGGTAAAAAAACCGTGGTAGATTCTTTTGAGACGAGGCTTTTACCACGAAGGCTATCCGTCGTAGAAGACTTTTTAACCACGAAAAAAGGGCTTCAACCACGAAAATCGTGTGTTGTAAAAGTCAACTTTTCTTGTAGTGTCTAGTGTTTTAGGAGGATGTTGCTTGACAATCTACCTTATGGAAGGTCTTTCGGTTGAGCCACCAGCTTTGGCCTTCTCGGCAATAAGTCTCTCATCCTTCTTTTGCACATCATCCATGAGATCCTTCAACTTGATATCTTCATCATCGTTGAAGATGTCGCCCATGATGTTGTCTTCTAATCCAGCCAATGAAGTGGCTTTCCCTTTGGTTATGTCGGGACCTGCGCATTCGGGAATTGGAACTAGATCCTAAGACTTATGATCACTTACTGGGGCATCATTAGCCAGAGCTTCATCCACAATACACTTCGGTCCAACACTTTCATTGCACATGGATTTTCTTGTGAAGCCGGATCATTAGTAATCTCTTCCTTAGAGGAAGAAGGACCAGATCTTTCCTCTACTACCTGAATATTTCCAAAGAAGAGAAAGAAAGGGTAGAAGGAACCGAAGGAGCTAGAGCAGGTGACATCAGGTTTAGTTTGTGCTAAACTAAGCTCTTGGCTAGCTTCATCCCAGGATTCTTCAATGTCTTGGCCCTACATCCAAAAATTACTAAGGACCAAAAGGCAGAATCTGAGTCAAAAGCATGCAATTTGATTCAAAGATAGAAATGTATACCTCTTGGCAGTAGGAAGATTTAATGGCAGAGAGTCTGGAATCCCTCTGGCTGCAGGAATGAAAACCTAGGCTTTGTGCTTTTTAGGGCTCTGGGCTTAGGCTTCGCTTCTTCATCAACGTCAACCGATGCTTCTTTCGGCGAATACCCTTTGAAGAGCCAACTCGTTCTCTCGGATATCTTCCAGTTATAAGTAGGAAAACAAGTTAGCTTGGATAAATGAACAAATAGGTGATGGAAAATACCTTAGGCATGGGCCGAGAGGCCATGTACATCGACATGGAGACAGACAGAATGTCCTTGTTCACTTTCCTTCACCAAGAGCTCCATCCTCTTGGAATATTCTTTCTAAGGAATGGTGATGGAGCAAGTCTTGAGGTTGTCATTTTTATCAGCCATCACCTTGCAAAGGAGAGGGCTATGATGTTGTAGTGGTTGGATTCGGCGATCTAGCTAGCAATGCACCAAATTGGTGCCCTGTAGGCCATGCTTCATCAGATACTCTATTTGCCTCTTCGCACAGATAAGAAAAATCAGAAGTTTAGTAGGATCTTAGTCCCTTGAATCTTTTGGTATGGCCAGGCCGTCGACGAAGGGCACAATTCCTACTGAGCTCTCTAGAGCTAGAATATCATTGCATTAAAAGAAATACATGGTCCAATTGTTGACTGAGTCGCTAGCAAAAATCCTAGGATACACTCGTTTTTTCATAAGACTAAGCTAAGACTGCCATAGTTAGCAATAGGGCCATGGACATGCACGAAATTTCTCTGACTCCCATACTAATATGTGAATAGAGGAATACTCGTCCTAGTTCCCCAAAAACCTTCACTAAGGGCCACATGCCCACAGATTTCTAAAATGGAGTTTTGGGGAAGATTGTGGAGCTAAAGACCGTAATGGCCAAGTACCTCGGTGAAGAAGTGGGAGGGCAAAAGGCTCAGTCCACACTCGATGTGCATGCCCAAAAGACGTCGTCAGCCGATGCTGGTATAGCTTGCCCAAAGGCACAACTCCATTTGCACTATTCCTTTGGAGGATTGGGGCCCTCCTTCTCGTAGATTTCTAGATTTTCCTTGGTGATCAAGGCAGGATTCCAAACCCCTTTCTCATCCTTCTTATCCACCGCTGTGGTGCCTGCTAGAGTCAAGGATGTGGAGCCCTCCATGGGATCTCTAAGGGTGAGTGGTGGTGGTGAGGGCGAGAAGGGAAAGAACTAGAGCGTGAGCGGGAGGAATAATATGAAGTGAGCACTAGAATGGGGATGACTTTGGTGGAGAGTGACGCGATCCTTTATATACCTTCTGCACGGTGATTCATGTAAACACAGTGTGCAACCGCACGATTTCCACCATGCGCGAGGAAGGTAGGCAAAGATTTTGGCCCATGCATCTACGGATCATCCGGCTCCTCGATTCTCGCGCGTATTAACCACGTCTCATTGTTTCCTCTATGAAAATGGGTCTCACTATCGACACTATCTAAGCATGAAGGGATGTTTGTCAGCTTGATGTTGCAACACTGCGCGAAAAAGATGCCACGAGAGACTTTGAAAGCCTCCACTGTTTGGTCACAAAAATATTTCAGCCTCAGAATTATCAAGTGCGAGATAATATAAACACTGCCATGTTTCTGACTCGTCTTGACTCGGATGAAAGTTTATTATTTAGTTTCAGGGAACCCTTTAAGATTTTTCATTCGAAGACCACTGACACCTGCAGATAAAATATGACTCAACCTACCCTTCATCCCACTTAAGATCTTGGAGAGTTCTGGGGGCTACTGTTGGGGATATACTTTCCGAGTATAACCATGATAGGCATCAACACTCGGATATATCTAGTAGACAAGATGAGAGGGCTGCATGAAGGCCCAGGAGCCTTGGTGACTCTGGCCCAGATAATAGAAGACTTAGACTATAATACATAGTGTTAGCCATCCATCTTGTAACCTGTAGCGTAGCCAGATGTGATCATCCATGTAAACCCTAGTTCGAATGACTATATAACCGGGGCTATGTGTTGTTGGATTGAAGACAGGTACACCATGAGGGGGTCCTTGAGGCATGGGAACAGGTGGGACGTGAGACATACGGTTCTCCGGAACGGCGAGCACACAAGTTTACCCAGGTTTGAATCCGCCTGCAATGGACGGATCCTACTCCTTCTAGCAATCCAGTATATCGGCAGAGCTGGAAGTACAGATTACAAGAAAGGTTTTGCATGTGCGAGTTGTGGTTGTAGTGCGTTGTGCTCTAAAAGTTGGTCCCTAGGTCGGCTTATATAGTCGCCTGACCTAGGGTTACAGGAGAGTCCTATCCGGCTATGATACAGAGTAGGTTACATAGTATATCTTGGACTACAAGTATTCCTATATGCCTAAGTTGGCAAGTCTTCTGGACCTTCCCGTAGTCAGACGGGCCTCACTCTCTCTCTGACTGGGCCACCCGAAGCATAGCTCTAACCCGAAGTAGGCCACCCTGGTCAACAAGTCATAGTGGGTATACCCGGAAAGTATATCCCAAACACTATGGGCACCTCTTAGGGTAGACTCATTCTCATTCTCCAGCAACACTATAAACTCTCGGCCTATTGCCTTATAGTGATTGATAGCAGGACGTAGGTTCTGACCACCACAATCAGAATCGAACCTAGTTAAACCAAGTTTCACCGTCCCGAAACTCCACTATATCATGCCCCATTTCTTTCCTCGCTGTGAGGACCCCCTCCCGGTGTACTTGTCATCAACATTACAACACACGGCAAAATCCGGGCGCCTACAGCTCCTGTGCAGCCAAATCGAAGCTCTGTGCGGCCGCCATGGCGATGACGACTTTGCGCAGTCTCGCCAACACGCGGACATATGAGCTGCACAGTCGAAACAACGTGGAATGGAGATGGGGAGGGAGGTCCTTCCGGTGGTAGGAAGTAGAAGTTGGTGGCCAAAATCGTGGGAGGGAGGGGGTGGGGAGCAGCGACTAAAGTGGAGAGGGCGCGAGCTGAAACTTCAGCCTGCTAAGGGTTCTGTGCGGAACAAGGGCATGCACGGTTCGCTCGAGAAAACTGAGCAAATACCGCACCGCGGGCCGAATCTTTGGTGGACCTCAATTTTTTTACGGTTTTCCGAAATCTACAAGATATGCTAGGGACAGTTTCCTTACCAAGGGTTTTTGCTTTTTAGGGATCTATTAGAGTCGTTGTAAGATGGATAGATGAGGGACAAGATGTACAGACGACCAGTGATAAAGACAAATGTCAGGAGTCGACGATGCTGATGAAGGGCAGACGTGGTCACTAACCGATATAGATGGTCGACGACATGACAACGGTCATCGAGCGGATGGTATGATGAAGGGCCTTAGATACACGTGTTTCAGAAAAAGGGTAAAAGATATTATATTTTGAAAGGGAGTGTCTATTAGACAGCTAGCTGTTTCTTAATTCAGAAACAAACACTTTTTCAATCTAATGAATAGTTGACAACTGTCAATTGAAACTCAATAAGAAAAAAGAGGTGGCTAAAAAGTGTCTGTTTCATTTACTCCTGAACAAACACATTTATGCCCTATCATTTTCTACCTCATTTCTTGAGTTCCGTTGAATATTGTCAATTTTTTAGTCTATTTCTCTCCGGTGAATGGACAACAGCCCAACAGAAATCACACTTAGGAAAAACTCACCCCAGCCTCTCCTAGTAAAACACAGTGTAGAAGCGTATCTTCTTCTTCAGCAAGCACACCATCGACCACCAGATCAACTAGACGGCTGCCTCCCGTCTGGCTTGGCGATCTCTAGATTGACAAATCACCAGCAGAAGAACAAAAAATAGCATAGAGGGGGATAATACCACAGTCTCCAATATATCAAGATACTAAAGAGAATAGCCTATAAAATAGCAGAGAGCGCCATCTGTGAGTGATGTCTGCCTTATAAGAATAATGAATTCAAAATATTCATATATTACTCACTACCTAGGACATACCAACACAACTATCTAATACACAATCATCTCAGCATATGAAGTGCATGGTACTTGATTGCTTGTAAGTAACACTACAGTCACTATACTTGACTGCTTGTAAGTAAACATTATTAAATTTGAAAAAATGTCTTTAAAAAAGCATAGAAGAACTGCAGAACTTATATGTGGGTGTGTGTTGTTGTCATTGTCTCCCACTATAGAAAATGCATATACACGAACTATGTAGGTTTGCAGATTGTTGTAGCACGTGCATATACCAGAATTATGTTGGTCTATAGAATGTTTGAAACATTGCCTAAGAATGAATGAAAGAACCGAAGGACGTGAATTAACAGTACTAGAAAACTGAGAAACTGGAACAAGACTCAAGAAAAAGAACTTAGAACGCTGAGAATATAGTAGTACCAGTGATGGGTACGATAACTTCTGGCTACCTTTGCCTATAATCCTTATCTTGACGCTTGGTCAAGGTCTATGCTACTATCATAGTAACGCTGAGAAGATAGTTGTAACAAGTAGATTATTGAAGGTATGGAAAAATTTACATTAGGTGACATGCTAATGTGCTGAAATTTTTATCATGAATATAAAAAAATATTTCAATAAGAACACTTCCATTCTATTTTTGCAGGTCTTTGTGCTGGCAGCACAGTGCCTAGGTACACCCCTGGTACAAATGAGAGTTTATTTTCCCAGGTACTAGTTCAATGTAGGAAAAGAGACGAGTAAAAAATGACCACTTCCTTGCTACAAAAAATGAGTCAAACGTGTGAAGGAAATTTTTTCATACATGGCGCTGCTACAGGGTGATCTGGACATAAATTGCTCATATGAGAATGCACATTTTCAGTATAGCAAAAGATAATGCAAAGACTGAATGTTAGAACTATCTATTTTGGTTCACAGAAAGATTTGATAATCATGGAAAAAATGCAGAAAAGGGACCAAAAGCTTCTCATCATCAACAAACTATATGACAATGCTTTTATTTTCTTTGCTTGCAGGTAAGAACTCTTTAGCCTAAAAATCAACGGAGAATGGAAGCAGATCAGGATATTCAAGCTTAAAAATCACAAAACCTAGGCAGCACAGCAAGATCTACATAATACTGAAGGACTGAGTGAATGATGAAATGTAATTTTGTATCCGGTATAGACACTTTATCATTGTAATAATGGAAGTATGTGCTAGATAGCTACATAATTTTCATTGTTTTTTCAACCATACAACATTATGTGAAAAGAATACTTTTGTTTCCGAGTGCAATAGTTACATCGTAAAATAAATATATACTGAAGATGTATTACGATGATAAGTCCTAGAGAGCTAGGATGTAAATAATTCACTCACCGTAAAAAGGAAAAACTAGAGCTTCCTACTTCTCCCGCTTCACTCAACACCTTTTGTGCTATGGAGATAATAGAAGAAACAAAGTGAAATGCACTTCAAAGATACATGGATGGGAACAAGAGGAGAAATCTAGATTGGAAGTACAGAGGAAAAGAAAGAACTCACCGACAATGGATGGACTCACACTCCACCGCTCTTCTTCCTCCTCTACAACTTTGTCTCTCCACGAACTCACGGACATAAAGAGAAAGTCAACCAGAGTGAAGAAATAAGTAGTGAAGACTGAAGAAAACACAAGGTTTGAAAAAAGAACATAACCTAGAGTAACCGAAACTAAAGGAAAGTGATCAATGAACTGCACCATCGTGATAACTTACATGACTCCAAATTCAGAAAATTCAGATAAGCCTATAAAATTCAGAAGAGAAAGATGCTTTAAAACTGAAAGTGAGGGAGCAACACATGACGATGCGACATGGAGATAATAAACAATGAATGGGAATGAGAAAATCAAAAGACTGGGAAAAATCCTAAAGAATTAAGATGACTAAACGACAAAATGAAAGACTGAATAAAATTAACTGACAAGAAATTAAAAAACTTAAGACTGAAGTAGTTGGAAGTATTAAGATAACTGAACTGAAAAACTAAGAGCTTGACGAAAATAAACTGAAAAGGTTGAGCAAATAAACCTGAGAAAGACCGAAATAGTTGAAGAGCAAGATTTAGAAAAATGAGAAGGACTCACATAAATGAATATTGAAAGATTAAAAATTAACAATGTTTATTCTCTTCCATCAGTCAATCTCTTTATCTTCCTTTAGTTCATTGAATGAGTGAGGCAATAAGAAGATGAGAAACTGAAGAAAGAATACTGAAACATTGAATAAGAATGATAAATTAACTGAAAAAAATCTTGAGAATGCAAACTCAAAGAGCTGATACAATGAGCTAAGATGGTAACTGATAAATTGATACACTGATCAACTAAACATTGAAAGTAATGAGAAATGAATACCGAAGGAAAAAAATGAATAAAGAATAATCAAAACTAAGGAAATGAAAAACAAGAATAAGAATACTGAAGAAATATTTACACAAATAGACTGAAATGCATACTGAATGTCGTTGTTCTTCCCCACAACTATGAAAATATACACAGTGTCACGCCCACGACGCACAACTTCTACTACCTAGCGTACAAGACTGAGCTGACATACTGTTGCCACCACACCAGAGCGTACATCAGGGGATGAGCGTGCACCAACGCCATGACTGGAGACAAGCAGACCACAACGCCTTTGCCAACCAAGCACGCAGTTGGACCCCATAGTTTGGGTCCTTAAGTAGCTCCTACTCCGAGAGCAACAACGATAAAGATGAACTCCCTGAATTGTCTTATCTTCTCTCAAACTATACTCTATCATGTCCTTTCCCAACTACTCATCCCTCTATGTATATCTAAAACTCTTGTATCCACATCAGAGCTCTAAAAATTGAGCAGAGAGAGTTGGGCATCAAAGACGGCATCAATTTTGTGCAGATCAGCTTGAACTGAAATCTATACATGAAAAGAGGCTGATATAATCAACAGAAAACTTAGTACATCAGCCTAAACCAAAACTAATGAAAGATCACACACCTGCATCCTAAAACCTAAATCAAATAATAAGAAATCCGGCTGGATCATTAACGTGCTGCAACCGAAAACTAAAGACGTACCACCACCATAGATCAATCAATCCGTAGATCTCAAGCGCGGCAACACAGTACAGAGACTCCATGCCCCCAACAATAACCAGCACCACGCGCTACAAGCAACAACAACTAGAAATTGGAGCAAAATTGAACAACAACATTGAAATCGATATGGCATGAGGCTTACCTATCTCTCTGGTGACACACATGCCTTCCGCGCTCACGAATCGACGATTTCATCTCCCTTTGCACGAAAGGGGGCGCGAGCCACTGATCTCTCCTTCCCCGCTACCGGTGGCTTCAGCGTCTCACCTCTCTCCATCGGCTGAATCACCGCCTCGTGAAGCGCCATCCCTCAGTCAGCGGCCGAGATAGCTACGGCGTAGCCGCTGCCCTCTCCAGTCTCCACCATGCCTCTCGGTCTCTTCCTCTCGAGGAACACGAACGGAGTGATGGTAGTGAGAAGAAGCAAATTCAAAAAAGAAAAAGACTGAGCGGAACAACTCAAGTAAGAGAGAGACGCGCTGAGATTCGGAGGCAAATCCAACGGCTCATAAAGTAGTTGTTTTCCAATTACAAAACAGCTAGCTGTTTATTAGGAAAAGTGTTTTGAAATGGAAGGATTACTTTTTTTTTTACTTTCAAGGGTACTTTACCAATGTAGACTCAACTTTGGGTATGTACCCACTGAATTTTTGGAAATAACCAATCTTTCTCAAAGAAAAAAAAAAGGTTCGCTCTTCATCAATGGACGACACGCACCATCTCCTACGGTGTACCCGCCACTCCTCTGCCCACTGTTACCAGGACCGGCCGGAGGGGAGCAATGAAGGCCATCACCGGCCACCACTACCACGGCTGCCACCCACCCTCGCCGACGCCGGCGACCAAGATCTCCATTCCTGTCTCCCCCGGCGGGGGCACGGAGGCGGCGCTGCTCGGGAAGGGGCGATACAAGGCGTGGGCCCTCGCCGCCATCGCCCTACTTGCACTCTGGTCCATGTTCGCCGCCTCCGTCACCCTCCGCTGGTCCTCCGGCGACCTTGCCGCCGCCTCACAGGACGTGAGCGATCCCCTCTTCGACGACCTCGACCCGCTCGTACGATTCCCTACCCACATCCCCTGTTAGATCTTGCCGTGACCTGGTGCTTGTCACTGTTCCTGAATCCTGACCTCAACATGTTAGCTCCTTAGAAATATGTTGAAATGTGTGACATTTTAATTTTTTGAAGGAGATCCATCGTTTACCTCTAAGTTTAAGAGTCAGCATAAATATTACATGTTTTAAACTGTAGCCGTGAAAGCAGATCAAGCAATGCGCAACAAATCAGTTTTCTGGGCACATTGGGAGTTGAGTTCACCCATACATTTGCAATTTCTCAGTTTCTGAATGTGCAGCGGAAGTGATATGCCTTATCATTCGCAAAAAAAAAAAGGTGATATGCCTTATGCTGAAACCAGGTTTCAGAAACCTGAAGCCATAATGTTATTCTGATACCACGTGATCTCCTTTTCTGGGTCGAGAAATAGTATATTACCTGGATGAAGAACCATCTTCCGTTGTTCCTGCTTTGGGTTATGAATTCTGGTAATTATCTTGACAGTTGTCTACCAGCAGCAGAAAGTACAAACAGATGAAAGTAGAAATATTTTTTGGGTTTGTGATTTTGTAATAAGGTGAACTGAAGCATGCCTACTTATGGAATGAGTAGGAGATGGAGGAAAGGGAGAAACTTGTGCGCCGGATGTGGGATCTGTACACACGCACTGGTGATCACGTATGGCTTCCGAGGTTCTGGCAAGAAGCATTCGAGGCTGCGTATGAGGAGCTTGCTGGTGATGATACGCCTGCAAATGATGCAGCTGTATCTGAGATTGCCCGAATGTCAGTTCACAGGCTTGAGCTTGAGCAGTCACGGAAGAATAATCAGGTATGAATGAGTTCATCCTTTTGCTAATATTTTGCCCCATGTGAATATTGTTTCCTTTTGTGAGATATGTGCAGTTGGATGTTTACTTTTGCTTTCCCTAGTAAGCATTCTGTGGTCATAAGTGTGATTATCAGCCCTGAAGTGGCCATCGGATATCGTAAGGTTTATCAGTATATGTTTGTTAGTTGATTAAGAAAATAAATTAAACTTTGCTGGATTCTGCAGCATTGTCTTTACTTTTCTTTAGTTCACTGCTACAAGCAAAACCAAAACTGTGATCAACTATTGCCACACATTGAGGGTTGTGATTTCGAATAATGTCCCATCTGAATAAGGATTTGAATTATGTGCTCACTACCTCACTGTAAGATTCTTGATTGCAGCTTGCAACTTCTCGACTCTAACAATGATTCAATGGTGGATGAAGTGTATGAAGATCCAGTGACAAAGATGTACCAATAATTATGCATGGTATGTGGAATATTTGGAAGGAAAGGGGCCACCGTGTCTTCAACGAAACAAGGCAAACCTATTGCGAGGTGGCTGATGGAGTTTGGGCTCATATTCGTCTCCGCTACACCTGTAGTGCTTTCTTTGGCGACTAATTTGCTTGCCAACTAGTGGGGGTCGGCGGCTTGACCCTTGTACCAAGCTGCATTGAAAATCATACTCTATTCTTCGAACTGAATGGCAGCAGTCCTGCCAGTTTCTGGAAAAAAGGAGATCTCATTAAATAAATCGAAGCACCATGCAATGTATCTTCTAGTTATCAGCAGTTCTGACGAGTGAATGTTTTGCTCGAAGATAACTTCCCTTTTTGTATTGTTCATACTTCCTAGGTACATCTGATTTGGAATGATGTTAGAGCATAACTAGGACTGGTTCCACTCTTTACTGCCGGATTGCATTTTTTTCCCTTCATCCAGAGGACTTCGGAATAAGCAGGCCAACTGAGATAAACTATACTGGTAGATAGCTTTAACTTCCTATGGAGATTTGTAGTGGGTTCCAGAAACTTGATTGTATGGTCTATCGAGCTGTTCTGTAAGGAGATATTGAGGAGATGTGGCATTGTCTTGCATCAGTTTTCTTGCTTGACTTTAGCACATATATATGTATAAGATGAGTGGAGGATAAAACATGTGGCCGCCATTTCGCCTTCAGCTATATTATCACGGTGTACTGGTGTAACGTCGCTCCATTTCAGTTCCCATGTTATTTTACTTGCTTTTGTGCATCACTTGCTAGAATGATCACTTAAATTAACCTTATTTGCTACACGCAATTATTCGTCACGAACTTGTAAGCTGGCACTCTTGTTTAACTGACTGGATACTATGAATGTCTAACACTCTAAGCAGGAGAATATATGCTGACTGCTGAGTTTCTTTTTTTCTTGCAGAAACAGTACACTGTAAACGTTTGGAGAAGTGGAAGTCCAAGCCTCAAAGGTTCGTATAAATCTGCACGTCCCATTTCAAGAGAGGATCGCTTGCTAACTGTGAACATTGCAGCAATTCAACTTAGCTCTGTTTCCTTTCTCCTGGCTTGTTAGCCCATGCAGAAGTTACAAAGTTTCATGCTGTATGCGAATTTGAAAACTTCATTAAGCAGATTGAGCCCTCATCTCCTTTGTAAGTACTTAGAAATTCATAGCAACCAGCTGGAATAGCTCTAATTCTGTATTTTCTGCACATTCGAGAGTTAACACTGGTTTACAAGACATCTGAACATTGAAAACATTTGTGTGCTGGTGTTTCTTGCTCAAAAATAAGAATCATCCTTGTGCATTCGCATTCCCTTTGTGCATGTGGTTATATGGCGATGTTGGAATTTCATCATTTTCTGTGTAACAGTACATATACAAACTCAGTCTTCGCAGTATTGCATCGCCAAGATAAGGCTGATAAGCAGTACTAGGTGAAAATTTAATGGCTCAACATGGACCATATGGCTACCCAATTAGTGGAGTCATGGAGAATCGACTAAGGGTCGGATTGTGGATTTCTGGTGTGATGGCATGGTATCTACTCCCTCCGTTTCAAAATATAAGATGTTTTAGCTTTGTGAAGGGAGTGTATCTAGACCGCTTCTAGTGTCTAGGTTCATTAAGATTTGAAGTGAACCTAGACACTAAGGCCTTGTTTGGTACTAGAGTTTTTTTGTGGGGATTAGTAGGGATAATCCCCTAGAGTATTGGGTGAAACCTCTACCCTCACCCAATCTCCATAAAACCCCACCCACAATCTACTAGGTAGGGGTAGAGTATTGGGGATTGAAAAAAATACACTAAAATTTGGAGAAAAGTGGGGATAAGCAGGGATTAAACTCGCCCAATACTCTAGTACCAAATGTATTTTTAGAAGTAAGTGGGCATTTGGGGTTTGGTGGGATTATCCCCACTAATCCCCACAAAAACTCTAGTACCAAACAAGGCCTAAAAGGGTCTAGATATACTCCCTTCACAAAGCTAAAACATCTTATATTTTGGAATGGAGGGAGTACAATGTTATAAGTTTGTTGCCTACCTTTTGCAGGTCACACAAACAAATGCAGATAGTCTTTCTGTATATGAAAACCTACACAAGTCAAATGTGCTGACACTCATGAATCAATCATCCAAGATTGTAGATGCAACTGGATCTTCGACACTGGAAGGGGCTATTCACTTAGTAACCGTTGGAGTCTGGTTCAATATTTTTGGATCAACTTGGAACTAAAAATACTGAAGAGTAAAAAGAAGTTGGCAGAGAGAGTGAAAAAAAAGATAGGAAGTTGCACTGAATCTGGAATTCGAAATCAAAATAGCGAAACAAGAAAATATAATTACAGTAGTAGTTATATTACAGCAGACTAACATCGTCTCCATTTTCCCATAGAACATAGTAGAAACCTACTCCCTCCGTTTTAAAATGAGTAAATTCCATTTTTACCCATTAGTTATACTTTTGTGACACAAATTGCCCCATTTAGTGAAATTTTCTTTGTCTTACCCCATTTAGTGAAATTTGTGTCAGATTTTACCTTTTTAAATATTTAGCTCATCTTAGCAAGTTGGATCTGCTCATCAGCTTGATGTGGCGCAGTGACTAGATGTACAACTCGGAGGCATAATTAGCCATGTCCTGGTCTACCTAGCGTTGTTGCTGAAACATCAATAGGCTGCTTACCTACTACAAACACAACGATAGCGCTGAGCTCCCCTGGAACATGTTAGATTGTTCTTAGGGTCTTTGCGGTCGTCCTCGTCGTTACTTGCACTCTGGTCCTTACACCCGTTCTTTGACCAAGCAAGCTATGTACGACATCCGCCTTCCGGGCTTGGAGGAACATATCAGGCACCAAGTGTTCTTGGTGAACCTCTTGGACGGACCCAGCAAATTCTTTGTGATGCAGTTTTGATTTTTTTTTATTGTATACACGGCTCAAGGCCACGGGGCTTCTTCCTCGTTTTGTTCAGTTCAAGTTGCTAGCTAGCTTCTGTTAGCACTTAGCACATTCGGTGAGGTCGTGTGCGGCGAGTTCAAACTAAATTCTATCACTATCACTTCCTCACGGTCACGGAGCATCAGCAATACTGCATTCGTACGGCCGTGTTCAGCGTGATGGACAAACCTCAGCTAAGGAAAGTTGACTTAGTGAGTGTGTTGAACCTGCTAGACAAGGCTATTTATTTAAAAGGGGTAAAATGTGAGACAAATTTTACTAAATGGGGTAATCCTGAGGAATTTTTACTCGATGGGGTAATTGTTGTCACAAACATATAATTAGAGGGTAAAAAGCGGAATTTATTTTTTTTAAATATAAGATGTTTTACTTTTGTGAAAAGCCCTATCTAGACTCACCGGAAAGACCGCATTCTGCCATGCCCCCCGTTAGATTCTTCATCAGCAGCATTTGTAAGATGCCTCTTCAGCGATGTCAGATGACTTCTGTGAGGCCCTGGTACCTTCCTGGAATAGCCTTCAGTAGGAGACCAGCTGATCTTCAATGTCCAGACACTGGCAGGGAGACTTCGAAATTCATACTAGTGAATGTCGTGTTAGAAGATTTTACTCCTTTCACTCTTGTATATTTTGCTTTTTTATTTAGAGACTGGCTATTCTAGAGTCTTGATTGTACGATCTACTGTGGGGGGCTGAACTGCATCTATGCCCACAGAATCAAAATTGGAATGTGTTGCAGAAACTTGTGAACATTTTCGTGTAATAGAATGAAGTTGTTCCTGGGACTCTTGGAGGGCAACAAAAACTCAACTGGAGTGTATGTGCAAGTCCCTGTCATGCCAACGAGGATGACATGTTCTGGGCATTTTAGGATTGCTTAATGATCGTCAAAGGAGACCTACCGAGTTGACCACTTTGCAAAATTTGACAATGTTTTTAAACAATTTCAACGATGTTAGGTTCGTGGAATTTGGCAGATAAATGCTTTCTGGCCTAATCCATTAGCAGCTTTTCTGTTCCTTTTTGCTTGCTTGTTAGAAGAAAGCATTAGCAGGGTAACGCTAATTTGATTTTAGGGTTAGCCTCGACATGTCTCCTTTGTATATTGATCAGCAGATTATACGTATAAGAATACATGGCAAACGTACAGCTTTACAAGCTACACTAGAGCTATGTTAACACTCCCCCTCAATCTGAACTACTACACACGGGTTTTGGTCTTAAATCGGTCTAGCATCTGTCGAGTGACTGGTTTAGTAAACACATCAGCCAGTTGATCGTTAGTGGAGATGAACGTGACTTGTAAAGCACCGGAAGCAACTCGTTTATGCACAAAATAGAAGTCAATCTCAATGTGCTTGGTCCGAGCATGAAAGACTGGATTTGTTGTCATGTATGTAGCCCCTAAATTATCACACCACAAGATGGGGTTACGCTGCTGAGAAACTCCCAACTCTAGGAGTAAGGATTCGACTCATATAGCTTCAACAACTTCATTTTCAAATGCCTTGTACTCTGCCTCGGTACTCGACCTTGAGACGGTAAGCTGTTTCTTCAAACTCCATGAGATGAGATTCGTTCCAACAAAGATGGCAAAACCACCGGTAGAGCGACGATCATCAACACATCCCGCCCAATCAGCATCAGTATATATACTAATGCAAAAGAAGAAGATTTGCATAGTCTCAGTCCTATGTCCAAAGTCCCCTTTATGTATCTCAAAATACGCTTGATCGCTTTCCAACGAAGATCAGTGGGCTATGAAAGAAACTAACACACTTTGTTCACTGCAAAGGATATATCAGGACGAGTGAGCGTCAAGTACTGCAAACCACCAGCCACACTATGATACCGAAAAGAATCATTAGTACCCAAAGTTGTGCCGGACTCACAAGCAAGGCGCTCCGTCGTGGCTAGAGGTGTATAAGTAGACCTAAAATTCTCCATACTTACTCGATGAAGAAGATCAAGTGCATATTTCCATTGACTCAATATCATGCCCTCGGAATTATATGATGCTTCTAATCCCAGAAAATACTCCAAAGCACCAAGATCCTTGATAGGAAAACTTGCCGAGATAGAGCGAACAAGGCCATCAACAACTTCTAGAGTCGAGCCATCAATGATAATACCATCAACAAAAACAAGCATATGTACATGAACACCATTCTAGGATAAAATGAACATGAATGTGTCAGCCTTGGAGGAGAAAAAACCAAGTTGCGCGAGTGACAAAGGATAGTTTTCACGATCCCTCCACGGTCTCCCTTCCAAGGAACGAAAGAGAGTTTATTTCTTTGGCAATCGGCTCAGATCAGCAGGTTTGGATCTCCAAAGACAAAGATCAAGGTATATGTGTAATGGGGAGGATTCCCCCAGACTTTATTCGTAAGGTGATTGAGAGATTGTACAAAGTGTCTACAAGATGATCTCGGTGGGTTTATAATGTTACCCGACGAGAGAGATGAATCTAGAGCTTATGACTAAGGCTAATGACAAAGACTTGGGCCATTATGGCATGTCCTTGAGTACTTATAGGCGTCGATGGTGGAAGAGTCTCCCTTAGTCGCGTCTGATACGTCCATTTTGCATCACTATTCTATGTCTTAATTCACTATTATTCATTGATATATTTCGTATTGAGAGGTGATACTTATGTTATTTCATCTATTTTTGCATGGTTGATGACTTTTGGAGCATGGACCGCTGCGAGGATTCGATGGAAAAGGTGTTGTTTGGAGGCAAAATTCAAGATCGAGAAAATCCGGGAAAATATATGGAAAATCCTATTTTCTAGAAGACTACGGATGCGGAAGATGGAGTGGAGGTGGGCCGAGGCCCACACCACCCCATGGCGGCAGGCCTAGGCCGCTGGAGGTGGTGTGGCCACCTGCCCACTCCACCTCTCCTCAGCGATATCATCCTCCCGAAACCCTAAGACTCAGGCGACCACAGAAGATTCCGCCGCCTGTAGCGGAAAACACCGAGAGAAAGATCTCTCGGCAGATAGATTCTCAGGGAATTAGAAAGATCTCTCGGCAGATGATTTCTGGGGAATTCCTTCCCGGAGAGGGAGATCGTCGCCATAAACACCACCATCAAGCTGGACTTCATCGGGATCATCATCATCATCACCATCAGCACCCTCATCACCATCTCCATATTGCTGTAACAATTGGTTGAATCTTGCTATAGTTCATAGGGGAAACTTTCCCGGTGTTGATTACTCTTTATAGTTGATGCTATTGAGTGAACCATTGAATTATTGTTTATGTTCAGATTGTTATACATCATTATTCCATCTCTGATCATGATCCATATAATGTCTTCTGAGTAGTTCGTTTTGTTCTTGAGGACATGGGAGAAGTCTTGTTGTTAGTAGTGGAGTTGCGTTGAGAAAGATTCAATAGATTGTTATTTAAGTTGTGGTGTACTTCTTCTAGTGGTGCCATGTGAACGTCGACTACATGACACTTCACCTATATGGGCCTAGGGGAATGCATTGCGTATTTGGCTACTAATCGTAGGGATTGCCGAGAGGATAAACCTGAACCCCCGTTAGGAAACCATTGCACAAGGGACGTAAGGGTCTTAGAGTTTAAAGCTGTGGTTAGGTTTCTACCTTAAATACTTTCTTGTACTTACGGATGTTTTCAAGGGGTTTAATCACAAGTATGTATTAGTCTTGGATGGGGCGGTACATTAGCACAGGTTCACCCACACAACACTTAGCAAGCTAGAGAAGATTAATCAGCTATATGAAGCGAAAGCACTTGACAGTCTTTCCATGTGTCCTCGAGAACGTTTGGTCATCTTAAGTAATACAACCGGCTTGTCCTTTGCTACATAAAGGATTGGGCCACTTGCTGCATTTATTCTTACTGTATTTTATTTACTCGTACTTTGTTTGCTTGCTTTATCAAAAAAACCCTAAAAATCTGTTTGCTAAGTATTTGCAGAGAATTCCTGATCCATACCACTAGCCAGCACCTTCTGCTCCTCGTTGGGTTCGACACTCTTACTTATCGAAAATACTGCGATACACCCCCTATACTTGTGGGTCATCAGCGTCACATCTTCATCTTGTCTTGCACGTAATCTTGATCCTCGATCTCCTTTATACGCATGTCTAGTCTTCCGGATCTCCAGAGAGCCGTCTTCCAGCCCCACAAGTCAGGTCGGTTGAGAACTTCTACATGCAGGCCTTCAGGTCCTTGATCACAAAGGCAGGCATGGGAAATCGTGGATTAAGGCCCATGTGAGGTACATGCCTAAATCCACCCATCACCAATAGAGAGAAGATCACAACCAGGCATACCAATCACGTGGGGACTATTTGAGACCATATAATGCTCGCTGCAGCTTGCACACATGAGAGGGTTACTGATCATCCTCAAAACATGGCGGTTGCTATATGTACACATCCTCAGACAATAAACAATGGAGAAATGCATTACTAACATCGATCCGTCGAAGAGTCCATCCTATCGATAGCACAAGAGACAAAACAAGATGACTAGTGGCCGACTTAACAACCACACTAAACATGTCTCTCTAGTTAATACCATGCTACTGAGTGAAACCACGAGTGACAAGGCATGCGTTTTACTTGTAAACTGAACCATCAGGATGTTGCTTGCCTTAAAGATCCATTTACTTCTCAAAATATTCACTCCATGTGGTCGAGGAACCAAGACCCATGTGTCGGTTTGCGAAGGGCGGAGAACTCATCGGACATGGACGCTTGCCAGGCTGGTTCATGGAGAGCATCTCGATGAGATATGGGCATCTAAAAGAATGCACACTAATGGGGATCTTAACGCACCGTACCATCGCCAAACTGTTTGTCACGCCGCGTAAGATCACGAGTCTATGTCACCATCACATGTCCTAGCGCTAGCATTGAGGAGGACGGCACCACAAATCCTCAACCTAGAGTGTCATGGTCAGGGAGAGAGAGGACGTTGATGTCTGCAAGTGCACAGATCATTTGTAGCTAGTTTTGAAGTATAGATATCGATCCCACAGGGAGCCCAAAGGTAAGTGTTTATGAGTGAAGTCTCTATCACACCCAAAGTTGTCACAGGTCTTCGAGTGAATTGACTACAAGCGTTAAAATGAGAATGGAGTTTGGATTAAACTGGGTGTATTTAAATAAAACTAAAATGTAAACTTCAGAAATATAAAGTATGAAAGTAAAGAATGACTTGGTTGTTTGTTGTTCTCTAAAGATGGCAAAAGAAGGCGCAGGGAGATTCAGTTCATGGTGATAGTGACTGTGCCAGGTGGATGAATGATAAATGTAACAATTATAATCTTATAAGTATATGTGTAGGTGAGCAACCCATAATTAGCCGGAACTCCTCTTGGTAGATTTCATCCCAACTTCAACAATCCTACTAGTCTGTTACCAAAACCATGGTCAGCCACTAGACAATTAAAACCCTTCAGGTCGCTTAGCGATTAAGCTCCTTGGATCGGACTAATGCAATAAGCACAGTGGTTCCTCGTTATCCTCGAGTCTACTAGTTTTCCATTGATATGCCCATGTCACTCAAGGGTCGTCGGTCTGCTAGCGAACAAGATCCTATCTATGTAGAACAAAGCATCATGTTGTCTGGGCCCTTAATTGGACAACAAGAATTATGCATCCCACATATATTTAAGCACACATAATATAGTAATTGGAATCAATCACAAGCTAATGGAAAATATGTTAAGGCACATCACATCTCACTAATCCCCTACATCCCCCACGCCCAAGGAACTTACTCACACATGAGAGAAGAACGGATCATCGATATAATCAAACAAAGTGAATTCTTCTTGATATTACCGTGGAGATCCACAATAAGAATAGAAAAATCCAACACAATTCAAGATAGGAAGAAACAATCTCAAACCCTAGTCTTGCAAGGTGAAGATCCCTCTCTCTCTCAAGTACAAGTAATGGTTATGGGGGTGTATTGGCTAGGAGGTCAAAGATCATGAAGCGACATGAAGAACGTCTTCCCCTTCTTCTCCGGATCTCTTCTTTCTCCCTCCTGGATGGGATGGCAGCTGCTGTGTTATGCTTTCGCGCATGGCCTCTTCACGGAAGTTGTCCCTTTTGACAAGACAAAGGCGATGGCAGCTATACGGCGGGAACTATACGGTTGGGAAAATGTTCCCGTCGTATAGTTGCTCGTTAAAGCCTCTATATGCTCCCCTCGAGTGCTTCCAAAGAGAGACTTGTTTGTTTTCGCCTAAATATTGTGTTTCTCTAGTTAAAACCTTCTGATGACGTTCATAACCTAAAAAACACATTAAAAACCAAGTTTGCTTTGCTACCGAAGTATTAGCGTTAGGTAAAGCTAGAAAACGATCAAATTCGCGAGAAACCATCAATAAAAACCATAAAAAATGTGTTGAATCTCGCAGCTGCCCTCCTTCTTCATCTTCCTCTTGATCAGGCTGAAGTTCGGCCATGATCTCCATCACTTGGTCCTTGGTGAGGATCCAAGTGTCCTTCTCCACAATCGAGAAGGCTTGGGGACAGGGCAACGAAACCTGTTCACCCTGTGCATCACCAGGATAACCAAACTGATATGCTCAGAGCCTCCGGTTAGCTTGGTAAACACCAAGGAAGCCACAACAGATAAATATTTGACGTCCATAAGCTTGGAACCATCAACAGATTGCATAACAGGTAATGTAATATTTAATGCATGGGCAAGGTGGGTTACCAATCCACCAATGCGAATATCACCTTTCGTCTTGTTTCGTTGGTGGCGAAAGTGCTGGATGAGTAGAGCTGCAGGATTGGGGCTTTGCGGTGCAGTGGGAGAGAGAGAGCCTTGGTGATCATTGCCATGTATGCATTGGCCATGGAACCGGTATCACCTCTTCCCAATAGTGTGTTGGCGAGGAACAAGGCATAGTAGTGAATCATTGGGTTCTGAATGGTGGACATCTTCTTCTGGTAGAAGTTGGTGCCACCATTAACAGAAATATCCTCCCAAGTTTCTCCGCTTGTGACACTATAGAGGTTAGTAACAGTTGGCTCCCCAACATGAGGGAAACTGAAAGCATCACAAAATTGTTCAGAAGTTATTTCATAGTGTTGTCGGTTCATGGTGAAGCTTACTGTGCATGCATTACCTTTCTCCATGTGGTCATCGTAGAAGGAGGTAAGGAACTCATAGGTAAGCTCAGGGTAGGTGTCGTGGCTTGCATAGCCAAGTACCGTTAGCGCGGCCTTGTTACACATGAGGTCGAAGTCCGCCTTCAACCCCGCCATGGTGAGAAAGATATGGTCGGCCCAACATGTGGGCAGCACCCTCCTTGATAAAACCATGGCCAACTTGGGGTTGCGCTTGGTTCGGGACCCCAAGCCCTCACCACGTTGGCGCTTGCTCTTGTGAAAGATGTTATCGATTTCGTTCATCTTGATGCACTGGAAATTTTCACCATAAAACCTTAGGCATATAGTTTCTACATGATATATGAACGATCCTACATGGAAAAATTCAATCCTAACGTGAGAAATCAATAGAAAAAACAAAATAAGCTTGAGTTCATCCACTAGATCAATGCGAGAGTTTCAACCATGGAAATATGAAAATAAAGCATGGATAGGGAGAGAAACATACTGATATATTGATTCCCCCACTCAAACGAACGAAATCCGTGAAGAATCAAGAGTTCTAGGTGGGTTTTTAGAGGTTTGGAGAGAGAATATGAGAGAAATAATGAGGAGGGGAAGAAACCTAGCCGCCCGGTGTGTTTTTGTGGTTGCACCAAACTATACAGCCGAAACTATACAGGCGGGATATATTGTTCCGCCCATATAGTTGCGGCGGTGCTGCCAACTAGGGTTTCTTTATGCGGAATACAGCTATATGGACGCAACTATACGGCTGGATCGCAATGATCCCGCCATATAGTTGGTCGTTAAACCGTTTGTACCCTCGAGACAAAATTCTAAAACAGGCATCGATATCTATACGACCGGAATTTTTATTCCCGTCATATAGTTGGTCATTAAACTATCAGTACCTTTGAGAAGATATAGTACGAAGACATCGATATCTATACGACCGGAGCTATACGGCTGGAATTTTTATTCCAGCCATATAGTTGGTCGTTAAATTCTTTGTGTCTTTGAAAAAAAAATTGATGGCAAAGATATCTATACGACCGGAGCTATACGACCGGAATTTTTATTCCTGTCGTATAGTTGGTCGTTAAACCATCAGTAGTCATCAAAAATTTCTATTTCTTCGAGAATACCTTCTTATCCTGAAACTTAGCGAAATACCTTATTTTTGACAGAAAATTGACAGTAGAAACTATCGACCAACATTAGCGTATGAAGAGCAGAGTTTTAGCCTTTGTGGATAAAACTCAAACTTTTATTTTTATTCTTATTCTATACTCGTTTAATCGATGTTTCTACTACTTTTTGACAGCTGCATCTTCACGGGCGCGCTTCCGCAAGAATGTTTGTGAAAAAGTTGTAGGAAATGTGATGAACTTTTTATTCTCTAGTTTATTTTATTGATGAGATGGGTTGACTCCAATTAATCATTTTATTAAGAGTGGTTGAATAACTCAACCCCTTCTCTGTTCTCGAATTCTTACCTTGGGTTGCCCCTTATCAAAGGCACTTACCACATGAACTTGTTTTGTCAGTGGAATATATTTTTCTCCTGCTTCTAGCTTCCTTGGAAAATACTGGATGATTTCAGCATCATAAACATTGAAGATTATCTTTCCCTTAGCACAATGAACTGATGCCCCTGCAGTACTAAGGAAAGGTCTTCCAAGTATTATGGATAATTTTTCATCTTCTGGCATCTCAAGAATAATAAAATTAGTAGGAATAACATGCTCATCTATTCTAAGTAGAAACATACTCAATCATACCAATGGGTTGTTTAGTGGTCTTGTCAGCCATCTATAAAGTGATAGTAGTAGGAGAATACTCCCCTAATCCTAACCTTTATAGAGGGAGTACGGCATTACACTAACTCATGCACCTAGATCACACAAAGCATTGTGAATATTAGATTGCCTATTGACCATGAAGTAGTTGGTATTCCGGGATCTCCAGATTGAGACAACAGCTTCCCATTAGCAGGATAACTAGTTACCATGGCAACAGTTTCAGTTATTTCTTTCTTTCTACTAAGAATATCACGGAGGAATTTTTAATAGGTAGGAACTTTGATTGCATCCGCAAATGGAATTTCTAGACAAAGGTCACTAAGTGCTTTTGTAAAAGAATCATAAATTGCCTGATCTGGTGCTTTCTTTTTTCGATCTGGATAAGGAAGCTTTTTCTCACCTTTCTTATTCTTGTCTTTTACCTTTTATGGGGGGCCAGGCTCTTTTGTTGCTTTCTTTTGTTGTTGCTTATCGTTTTTCTTCTTTTCTAGTACAACAACTTCATCTTCCTTTCTTATCTCTCTTTCTTCTCTTGGATCAACCGTCTCTGCATCAGAGTCATAACGGTCATCATGTGCATCATTTTGGTCCTCCTTGGTTTGATCTTGTGTTTCTTGAGCAGTTTCATCTTGAGGATCCACCAATGTATCATCTTTTTGGCTTGCTTCGAGCAAGGCTTTTTCCTTTCGCTCTTTTTCAGCTTCATATTCTGGTGGTCCTATTGGTCTTGTAACAACTGCACCTCTTCTTGTAACAACATTAGTAGAAACAGGAATATCTTTATCATCTCGAAGAAAAATTTGATAACTAGATGCTATTTGTTCACACTAGTTTTCAATCATACTAAGATACTTGTGAAATAATTTTATTTCTTGGCCAATCTCATCATAATTTTCCGTGAGTTTCCCCAAAATCTTTTTGTGTTTTTGAAAGTACCTATGCAGGTTATTATGAGATTTTGCTTGTCGATGTTTTAATTCTTGAAAAACTTTTCTAGTTTCATCTTCTTCAGTTAAAACTTGTAACAAGTCTACTTTGTTTTCCTTAACAAGTTCAGAAGGTATACCTTTTTCCTTCATTGTTTTACATACTTCAGGCATAAGATGAGGAGTTATTCGAAGTATCCATTTTTCCAGCTTAGTTCCAAAAATAGGGTTATATAAAGAATCATTCTTAGCCCTAGTAGACATCAATTCCAAACATTCTTTAATACTTAAAGTATTTATCGATCCTCGTGCTGAGAAATCAAGCAAATCTCTACATTGAGTATTAAGACTGTGGTAAAATAAATGGCAAATAGTTGATTCAAAATAGCCATGATTAGGAATGCTATTGATCATTCCAAAGAATCTATCCCAAACTTATGGGTAGTTTTCTCCCACGTTCTGACCAAAGTTGCCTATATTATTTCTTAATTCAGTTACCTTTTTAAAAGGATTAAACCTTTTTATGAATTTAACAATGCAGTTTTCCCAGCATTTAATGTAATGGCGAGGGAGAGAGTATAACGAGTCTAGAGATTTACCTTTAAGATACCAACGAAATAAATTTAGACGAGAGAAGTCTCTTGGCAAACCTTTTGGTCCAAGTGATGTTATCACATCGTCGAACTCTCTAAGATTCCTTCCTGAGTCTTCATATTCCCTTCCATTGAAAGCTTTTTCTTGCAAAATTTTAATAATTCCACCATCAAATCGATATTCTCTAACTCCAGTATTAGGGAATTCTATTGGTTGTTTAAGAAATTCAGAACTTGGAGCACTGTATTCTCTGAGATTTTTCTTAGGTTTCATGGGAGTTGTCCTGTAAATAGACATGATTTCCATAATATCACTCAGGTTTTCAACTTCAACTTTATTTGATCTTAAAAGTTTTTCAATAATTTCTTCATGCCTTTGAGCAGGCACGCGCTCAATATAATCCGGTAGATTGGTCCTAGCAGAGCGTGTGGACCCTTTGTCTCCAAGGGAGAACATTTTGTAGTAGCAACACCTAAAATGTCAAAAGACAAACACTTAGGGGTTAGCTCCCCGACAACGGCGCCAGAAAATAGCTTGATGTCTGCAAGTGCACAGATCGTTTGTAGCTAGTTTCGAAGTATAGATATCGATCCCACAGGGAGCCCAAAGGTAAGTGTTTATGAGTGAAATCTCTATCACACCCAAAGTTGTCACAGGTCTTCGAGTGAATTGACTGCAAGCATTGAAATGAGAATGGAGTTTGGATTAAACTGGGTGTATTTAAATAAAACTAAAATGTAAACTTCATAAATATAAAGCATGAAAGTAAAGAATGACTTGGTTGTTTGTTGTTTTCTACAGATGGCAAAAGAAGGCACGGGGGGAGATTCAGTTCATGGTGATAGTGACTGTGCCAGGTGGACGAATGATAAATGTAACAATTATAATCTTATAAGTATATGTGTAGGCGAGCAACCCAAAATTAGCCAGAACTCCTCTTGGTAGATTCCATCCCAACTTTAATAATCCTACTAGTTTGTTACCAAAACCATGGTCAGACACTAGACGATTAAGACCCTTCAGGTCGCTTAGCGATTAAGCTCCTTGGATCGGACTAATGCAATAAGCACAGTGGTTACTCATTATCCTCGAGTCTACTAGTTTTCCATTGATATCCCCGTGTCACTCGGGGGTCGCCGGTCTGCTAGCGAACAAGATCCTATCTGTGTAGAACAAAGCATCATGTTTTCTGGGGCCTTAATTGGACAACAAGCATTAGGAATCCCAAAGATAGTCAAGCACACATAATATAGTAATTAGAATCAATCACAAGCTAATGGAAAATATATGAAGGCACATCACATCTCACCAATCCGCTACATCTCCCACACCCAAGGAACTTACTCACACATGAGAGAAGAACAGATCATTGATATAATCAAATAAAGGGAATTCTTCTTGATATTACCGTGGAGATCCACAATAAGAATAGAAAAGTATCCAACACAATTCAAGATAGGAAGAAACAATCTCAAACCCTAGTATTGCAAGGTGAAGATCCCTCTCTCTCAAGTACAAATAATGGCTATAGGGGTGTATTGGCTAGGAGGTCAAAGAACGTGAAGCGAGATGAAGAACGTCTTCCCCTTCTTCTCCGGATCTCTTCTTTCTCCCTTCTGGATGGGATGGCGGCTGCTGTGTTGTGTTTTCGCGTATGGCCTCTTCACGGAAGTTGCCCCTTTTGGCAAGACAAAGGCGGCAAAAGCTATACGGCAGGAACTATACAGCCAGAAAAATGTTCCCACAGTATAGTTGCTCGTTAAAGCCTTTGTATGCTCCCCTCGAGTGCTTCCAAAGAGTGACTTGCTTGTTTTTGCCTGAATATTGTGTTTCTCTAGTTAAAACCTTCTGTTGACGTTCAGAACTCGAAACACACATTAAAAACCAAGTTTTCTTCCCTATCGAAGTATTAGCGTTAGGTAAAGCTAGAAAACGATCAAATCCGGGAGAAAACCATCAATAAAAACCATCAAAAATGTGTAGAATCTCTTAGCTATCAAGCGTCTCGGAAGGAAGCGACATGGGCTAGGTCAATGAGGGAGCTACTAACGACATGTGCCTGAAGGACTGTGCGACCTATGCTATGTGCACTAGGCCAAATGTGGCCCAAAAGGCGAACCCAGCATGGTGGGGTCCGTGCCACCATGCACGTTGATCACTCGCTCGTCGTGGATGTCGTCAACACCATGGAGACCTACACAAACGGAGCACTTCCTGGAATAGGTAAGTTAGTAGACAAATAGGACATGTGATGGCCCAAGATATCTGGAGCTCGTTGGGGAACCCCAAGTGGAAGGTATGATGAGCACAGCAGCAGGTTTTCCCTCAGTTATGAAACCAAGGTTTAATCGAACCAGTAGGAGCAAGGAAACACCCCAAAGGTGTTGCTAGCTGAACTTTGGCAGGGCGCACTACCGGTGCCAGTAGCAACGTGGATACCTGCACAACACAACCACAGAACTCTGTCCCCAACTTACAATGAGGTTGTCAATCTTACTGGTTTTGCTGAAAACAAGGGATTAAACGTATTGTCTGGAAGAAAGTAATTGCTTGCAGAAAGTAAACAGAAAGCAGTAAACAGTTGTAGATTAAAGGTAAAAGAAAGGACCGGGGTCCATAGTTCACTAGTGGTGGCTCTCCTTAAGATATATGACATGTTGGGTGAACAAATTACAGCGGGGCAATTGACAAACATCGAGAAAGCAATCATGCATATACTACTCATCTTGACTCCTTTGAGATTTGATTGGGCATTACAACATTATACATAGACCGTAATACAACTGCATCTATGACTAATAATCCACCTTCAGGTTATCATCCGAACCCCCTCTAGTATTAAGTTGCAAGCAACAGATAATTGCATTACGCATTGCGTGTAAAGTAAACAATACGATTGTTCTATGAACAAAGGATTGTTGTTTTCTCCCTAGTAGCAATAGCACATCTAGTACCTTAGAGATTTCTATCACTTCCCCAGATTACTAGAGGCATGAACCCACTATCGAGCATAAATACTAACTCTTGGAGTTGCTAGCATCTACTTGGCCAAGATAGCTACTAACAACGGAAAGCATGCAAGATCACAAATAACAAAGACATGCTAGAATCAATAATCAATCTGAAATAGCATCTCAATATCCATCGGATCCCCACAAACACAACATGTAGAATTACAAATAGATGATCTTGATCATGAACAGAGCTCACAAGATCTAAACATGATAGCACAAAGGAGGAGAACCAGCCATCTAGCTACTACATGGACCCGTAGTCCAAGGATGAACTACTCACGCATCACATCAGAGGCTTGCATGATGATGAAGAAGGCCTCCAGGGTGAATTCCCCTCTCCGGCAGGGTGCTGGGAAGAGCTTCAGATCCCTCCTGATCTAGGGATGGAGATGACAGCGGCTACATACTCTTTCATGGAACTTTGATCGGGTCCTTAGGGTTTATGTATCGGAGGCATCTTATAGGCGAAAAGGGAGGTCGAGGGGTGCCGGAGGTGGCCAGACCACCCCTTGGCGCGGGCTAGGCTAGGCCGCGCGGCCAGGTGGTGTGGCGGCCCCTTGGCCCCTCTCCGTCTCGTATTCTGGCTCCTTGTGTCCCTCGGTGAAAAACTGACTTTGGCTTTTGTCCCGTCCAATTCCAAGAATATTCATTTTCTGACTTTCCTAGAAAAACAGGCAGCTGGCACTGTGGCTCTTGTTAATAGGTTAGTCCAAGAAAGTGTATAGAAAGTACTCCAAAGTTAGAACAAAACGTAAGAAAGTAGATAAAAACCAAGCATGGAACATCAAAAATTATGGATACGTTAGCAACATATCAACATCCCCAAGCTTAACTCCTACTCGTCCTCGAGTAGGTAAGTGATAAAAAGAAAGAATAATTTTTTAGGTGACATGCACCATCACAAACTTGATCAAAGTATTTGTAAAACATTGATAGCTGGGATCATAGTACTTCAACATGGCATGAAAGACAAATTTCTAACGATAAGACATAGCACCTATGTTGCAACATGAAAAGGCATAAATAAAAGATTCATGAATAAAACTGCTTTGCAAGACATTTGTTTGTTTCACATAAAGAAAACATAGCATAGTGGCATTCAGCTTGTCCCTCATAGAGTAGCAAACATAAATGCATAGGACACCTTCAAAGTTCATAAGAGTGACTAGATACAAATAGTTTAAAACAAGCAATATCAAAGCTATGCATCAATTAGCAAGTCTTGGGACAATGCACATAGAACTAAAAATGGACACTATGCTCTCAAAATAGGTGCATAAAGATAAAAGGTGGAGACTCAACATAAAAAGTAAAAGAAAGGCCTTCATAGAAGGAAGTAGGGATTCAAGTTTCATAAAGGGCTTCCAAAAATTATGGTACTTATTAGCTTTCAGCTCTCATTGCTCCTATCATAAGCATCTTGAAGTGATTAATTTTAAAGTGAACAAACTATGGTGTATATGCTTGACGAAGTATAAGTTGGAAATCTCATGTCCCTTGAATACGAGGGCCGCTCCTCATGCTACTCAAGTTTAGTTACCGGTAAGTTCTTGTCATAGTAAGTACATGTGTATCATAGAGAACCGCCAACGGGGTACCCCTTGCCCGATGATATGGAAGAATCCCCATATCAAAATGACAAGGCAAGCAGACAACAAGCATCTCAACAATCTTCTTATTTACCATGGGAAAATGGTGCTTTTTCTCTCTTTCCTCTTTTCTCATATCTTTTTTTTTCTTGTTCTCTTTTTTTCTCAATATCTGACTCTTTTTTTATAAGAAGAATGCTTCATAGACAACTCATTATGGTTACGCTACAGGTTTCCACCATGACAGCATGGATTAGACCAGCGGCCCAAGCGTTTCTCTAACACACATACATAACTCCATGGACTTACAAGCTCCCCTTTCATTTCACACCGACGACATCCATAGACAAAAGAGCATGATATCAACTAGGTACAAAGTACAAGTGGAATGTTGAAAGCGTTCCCCATGACAGTATGGTTCTGCTAATCCCCAACATATAAGTGCAAGCATATACAACATAGACGACACAATGGTTCAAGTTTATTAAGGGCGAGAAAAGTAAAGTGTGCCGTCAAGTTCGTGAGAGCTTTAATCACTAGTTTTCTCATAACAAGTTTAATTCGGAAGGTAGATAAATACATGAATATACTTGGAATAGCATATGCTAATAGGTACGTATGGTGTACTCTTTGGAATAACTTGGTTTTAGGAGTTGGATGCATGAGTAGAACTCATACTTGGTTATGGAGGCTAGCAAAAGACTAGGAGCGACCAACTAAGAGAGCAACAATGGGCATAATCATGCAGAGTGATAAAACATCATTAATCAAAGCATAAAGTGATACTACAAGTTGAAAACTAAATGATCATAAAGGCTATGGTGACTTGGGATAGTCATAACATGGTGTGAGCATGTGCCAAGTCAACCCAAATAAAGCATCAAAGGAGAATACCATAATACTATGCTTTAATATGCTAAAACAACGCATGATTCTTCAAAGGCACATTAAGCAATCTCAATTGTTTATAACATGTCATGCTATATCAAAGAATACTAAGCATAAAGCCAAAACAATATCAAGCATGTCATGACAAAGCATAGGCCACAGTCAAAAACAAGCTCTCTTTACCACTTAAGCATGAACTTTCCTACTCTTTTCCAATCCAAACCAAACTATTTGAAAAGCAATGTATGAAAGAGGGGGTCCAACCAATTTATTCAGCAAACTAAGAAAACCAAGCAAACGAAAAACCAAAACAAAAACAAAAAAGAAAACGCTCCAAGAACAACACAACTGTGCATGAAACAATAAAAATGAAGTGTTTGGAAGAAACCTGGAATTTTTATTGATGAAGAAGGGGATGCGCCTTGGGCATCCCCAAGCTTTGACGCTTGTACTTCTTGGATATTTCTTGGGGTGACACGCTTGGCATCCACAAGCTTGAGCTTTAGTCCATCCTTCATCTCATTACATCATTCCTTCCATACACCTAAAATTTTTCTTCATACAAAACTTCACACAATCTTTACTACCAACATTAGTGCACTCAAGATAATAAGTCTTTAGGTTCAGTTTCAATCACCAATAAAACTTCCATTAAAACACAAGATACTGTAGCACTTCCCTCAAAAAGCTCAATTCCCCAAAAGAACTCAAAAAGGAACCAACAAGAAGCAAATGTAAATAATGGCAGAAATCTGTCAAAACAGACCAGAAGGTAAAGACGAATTTTTTCGAAGACCTTTTGTTGCTCAAATATAAAATTGTTAAACTAATGAAAGTTAGATAACAACCTGGGGCAGAAGCACAAAAATTCACGACTCAAAAGGACGTACAGAGATTTTACACGAATATTTACGGTGAAGCACATAAATCTGTTTCGGGACAGCAACTTTCCCAATCATTACTTCTCTCTCATTAGAGGTTACTCTTGGCACAAAAAGCAAATGAAAAGGATAAGGAGCGGTTATTAATGAAGCAATAACTTCTAAGAATCATCTAAAACTTTTGGGTTATCTCCCAATAAGTATTTTTCTTTAACGCCTTTAAGTTAGGCTTGATAGTTTGAGAAGATGCTCACATAAGAAATATGAATTGAAGTAAAAGAGAGCATCAAAAGTAAATTCAAAACACATTTAAGTGTAACCCACTTCTATGCATAGGAATCTCCTATGTAAATAAATTCACAAAGAACAAAGTGACATGCATAGGAAGATAAAACGAGAATAACTTCAAAACTTTCAGCACATAGAGAGGTGTTTCAATACCATGAAAACTTTTACAACCATATTTTCCTCTCTCATAATAATTTTCAGTAGCCTCATGAATAAACTCAACAATATAACTATCACATAAAGCATGGTTTTCATGATCGACAAACACTAGAGCTTTATTATAAAGATTTTCAAAAGAATCCTTAAGAATATGACATTCGTCCTCCTTTGGTAAGCATGGGGGATAATCAAATAATGTAAGGGGTAAAGAGTTACTCTCATTAGAAGGTAGGGATCGGTAGATCCACTCTTCCTCCTATTGATCATCACTATCCTCCTCTTTTTCATCCAATGAGCTTCCAGTTTCAACAATTTCTTCTTCCATAGGCTCCTGCAAGGCATTAATCTCTTCCATTGGTGGAGAGCATCTATTAAGATATTCAAGAATATAGTCATTTTCTTTCTTGTAATTATCAAAGCAAAATTGAAGTATATCATAAACCTCGTATTTATAAGGTGCATCATCAGTATTTGCAAGCAAACTAGCAAGTTCAAATGCACCTTCCAAGCAATAAATTCTTCAATTTGTTCCACATCATAAAAGTCATAATTCCCTTTAACATAAGAAGATATGGTAGCATTATTATTATACTCACATTGAAAAGGGAGGTGTTTATACCTCCTACAGCAACAAGATTTATCAAAGCAATAAGTAATATTATAAGTAGAGTACACGTTTATAGCAATGGTATACAATTTATCAATTTGTTCCCATAAGTGTTTCCCTTTTTGTGACAAGCGGTGTTCCTTATAATAATATTTTTGTTCTTCTGTGAACCCACCTTGCCAATAAGATTCAGTTTCAAAGAAACCAACCATTGATAGAAAGCATGATAAAGCAAGACAATAACAGACCAATGAAAATAACAACTATAATAGGAACTATTTTTTTGTATTTTTGATCAAGAAGCAAGCAAACAAAGCAAAAGTAAACTAAGCAAAACAAAAATAACAAAGTAAAGAGATTGGTTATGAGGGACTCCCCTTGTGAAGATGTCCTTGACTCCCCGGCAACGGCGTCAGAAAAAGCTTTGATGGCCCAAGATATCTCAAGCTCGTTCGGGAATCCCAAGAGGAAGGTCTGATGAGCACATCAGCAAGTTTTCCCTCAGTTATGAAACCAAGGTTTAATCGAACCAGTAGGAGCAAGGAAACACCCCAAAGCTGTTGCTAGCTAAACTTTGGCAGGGCGCACTACCGGTGCCAGCAGCAATGTGGAGACCTGCAAAACACAACCACATAACTCTGTCCCCAACTTACAGTGAGGTTGCCAATCTCACCGGTTTTGCTGAAAACAAAGGATTAAACGTATTGCGTGGAAGAAAGTAATTACTTGCAGAAAGTAAACAGAAAGTAGTAAACAGTTGTAGTAAAAGAAAGGACCGGGGTCCATAGTTCACTAGTGGTAGCTCTCCTTAAGATGGATGACATGTTGGGTGAACAAATTACAGCGGGGCAATTGACAAACATTGAGAAAGCAATCATGCATATACTACTCATCTTGACTCGTTTGAGATTTGATTGGGCACTACAACATTATACATAGACCGTAATCCAACTGCATCTATGACTAATAATCCACCTTCAGGTTATCATCCAAACCCCCTCCAGTATTAAGTTGCAAGCAACAGATAATTGCATTACGCATTGCATGTAAAGTAAACAATACGATTGTTCTATGAACAAAGAATTGTTGTTTTCTCCCTAGTAGCAATAGCACATCTAGTACCTTAGAGATTTCTGTCACTTCCCCAGATTACTAGAGGCATGAACCCACTATCGAGCATAAATACTAACTTTTGTAGTTGCTAGCATCTACTTGGCCAAGATAGCTACTAACAACGGAAAGCATGCAAGATCACAAATAACAAAGAATTGATATAATCAATAATCAATCTGAAATAGCATCTCAATATCCATCGGATCCCCGCAAACACAACATGTAGAATTACAAATAGATGATCTTGATCATGAACGGAGCTCACAAGATCTAAACATGAGAGCACAAAGGAGGAGAACCAGCCATCTATCTACTACATGGACCCGTAGTCCAAGGATGAACTACTCACGCATCACACTGGAGGCTTGCTTGATGATGAAGAAGGCCTCCAGGGTGAATTCCCCTCTACGGTAGGGTGTCGGGAAGAGCTTCAGATCCCTCCTGATCTAGGGATGGAGATGACAGCGGCTACAGACTCTTTCGTGGAATTTTGATCGGGTCCTTAGGGTTTCTGTATCGGAGGCATCTTATAGGCGAAAAGGGAGGCCGAGGGGGTGCCGGAGGCAGCCAGACCACCCCCTGGCGCGGGCAGTGGGCCGTCTTGACCCAGGTGGTGTGGCGGCCCCTGCCCCTCTCCGTGTCCTGCTCCTTGTGTCCCTCGGTGAAAAACTGACTTTGGCTTTTGTCCCGTCCAATTCCGAGAATATTCATTTTCTGACTTTCCTGGAACCAAAAACAGCAGAAAACAGGCAGCTGGCACTGTGGCTCTTCTTAATAGGTTTGTCCAAGAAAGTGTATAGAAAGTACTCCAAAGTTGGAACAAAACGTAAGAAAGTAGATAAAAACTAAGAATGGAACATCAAAAATTATGGATACGTTAGCAACGTATCAACATGTCATAATTTTTCATAGGTAGACTTGTATCCGGTTCATTGGACGGAGAAGATATATCCTTCTCAAGTGTGTACACGTCGACAACGACACCGAGAGTCGAATATGAAAAACAGATTCACCAAAAATGACATATGTGAAATATAAATACGTCTTGTGGAGCGGTCTAGACACTTGTACCCCATACGCATAGGACTATATCCTAGAAAGACACATATGATGGAGTGAAACCCTAATTGGCTTGCATCAAACTAGGCCAACAACCGCAACCAAAAGTGTGAATAAAGGAGTAGTTGTAACATCCCATAATTTAAGACACTCGGTAATGGGTAGAATATATTGTGTGCATTGCATCCATGCATATAAATCCGAGAGTAATTTCAAAATTTGCTTCTTAAGATGAAGGCCTTGAATTGAAACATCAGAGATGGAACATCCCTGCAAATCGATTTGATTCGAAAACGAACTTCAATACTTTTTAAGAAAATGGGAGGGGAAACCCAAAACCTTAAGGAAGTTACATTGTTGTACCAAAGACTACTATTGAGTTAGGTTGGGACCCGGGTGACTTTAAGCCACTTTGGTTTGAATTTAAAATTGAACTTTGACCAAGTCAAACATGAATTCAAACAAGCTAAGAAAAGACCTAAGCCTTTAAATTTAAAAACACACAAGTCAAATATAAAACCACAACCTTTTCATTCTATCCAACCATCCTATATAGCAGTTGAGCACAAAAAAATTAAAAACTAAAACATTAAATAAGAAATTCTAGCCACATTCCAATAGTTATAAAAATATATCATACAACTCAGAAAATTGAAACAAAGACCAAAAAATTGCAGAATATCATTCTATATCACAATAAAATACATTTACATACAATTACAAGATGGAAATCTAGAAAGGTACAAACAGAAAATAAACCTATTAAAAACTACTACCGAGAACATGAAAAATCTGCATGTCTGTAACTCTAGGCCAAGCACGCTTAACCTTGGAGTTTGTTTCAAATGAGCTGCTGGAAAAGAAGTTACAACTTGTTGGTATGGGTATCATATCAATCATATTAAGCCATGTGCCAGGATCTTACAAATCTCTCTATACTACAATCCTATCCACACTTCATCATCACTCTATCCACAACATACACTTGATCTTCCTGAACCTGCACACAAACACACCAAAACACTGGGTTCTGATTAGAAATGTTGGCTCCACAAATTGGTGAAGCCATTTTATATAGAATCCAAAGTAAGTGATCCCAGGAAGAACTCCTGGAAGCAGAAGAAAACATGACCTAGAGAGTTTTTGTTTCACAAACAAAGGCAACTAGGAACGAAAACTTTTTCCAGCCATCAAGGCAACAATATCCAGCCAATAGAATCATGATCAGCATACAATAGGCAACAAAGACCATCTTATCTTTAGGCAACAACAACTCAGCCAATAGATCCATCCAACTTAATTTGTTAAAGGAAGCAACTATGAAATCTCCCCAAGAACAACCTAAATGGATTCATAAATCCCGCAGAAATTCATAATGCACTAAATGAACATGGAATGCTCACCAGGAAATTTGAGTATGAGGAATCATTAAAAATGTAATAATTCCACTACTATATATCAGTAGCAAGATCAACTCTAGCCCACAAGTCAAGCCAACTATTTCTAATCCATTTGAAACAAAATCCACTTGATCATCATAAATATATATCATATAAAATCCACTTGGCAATTTCCAAGTTAAGAAACAATACACAACCATCCACTTGTCAATTCTAGAATTGCCATAGGACAAAAATTACAACCGACTTGCCATATTTGGCATATGGAGATGCATTGCATATGTGTATAAGACCATCACAGCATGTGCTTGACCATCGAAAAACTTTACACCTCCATATAAACCAAAATACTAAGAAGATTTCGCTGATTCCTAAGAAGCTCACACATCACTACATGGCGGTAAGGTGTCAGGACCACATACACTCAGCCACATTATAAACAGCTTGGATCTCTCACCCTAGACCCTCGCAACTCACATTCCAGTCTTAGACTCAAAACACACACTCACTCACTTAGAGAGAGACCTCTAGAGAGGGAAGGCAAGCAAGAACAACTTAGGAACCAGAAGAATAAGGAAGGAGGGAGAGATGCAGCATATGTAGATCTTCAACAAGTACATATATGAGTCTTCAAAGGTTTAGAGCTCAAAACCCTACAGTAGATGGGAGAGGTTGAAGTAGTAGCTAGGGATCAATTGGATCCATTAGTATAAATGAGAGAGGTTTGGTTGCACTACACTAACACTAGCTAGACTAGCAATCTGTGCATCCTCTTCACAGAGGAAAACAATAGTTGCACAACCCTAACTATGAGCACACCAAACAAAGGGGGCTAGAGGTTAGATATGAATAGTAAAATTCATCTACACCTAATGTAAAATAGACTTGTATCAGAACATAATACAAAGGAACAAAAATCAATGATCCATGATCACCATATCAATCCAAAGAAAAAATTACTGTATTACAATCTTAAAGATTCCTAAGCATCAAGTTTTAAACACAAACCTCCAGAAACTATCTATACATGTTATTATTGAAGAAAGCTTCAGTAAACAATTACCAGTAATTACAGTAACATGATGGAGAAAATTCCAACATGTATTATGTGCTTAAACAATTAACACTACAATAACATAATATCTTTATTAGTAATTAGACAATTACAACTACTAATAAACCTAAGAGCAACTATTAGATCTCCACTAAACAAGATCATACCATTTAAACAAAGTGTCACTATTAAAATTGATAGAAAAAATTAGTTAATAGCCTGAACTACATTCTAATCACACCATAAGTACCAAGATCACACCTTGATAACCAAGTTCATCCTAGAAACATCTAGCACCTTCTAGAAGACCTAGAACATTACCAAATTATGCTAGGCCTTAAACAGAAACCCTAGTTCTTCAGAGAATAGTACTAGGAAGAGAGAGTAAAATCTAGAGAGAGAGCACATTTACCTTCAGAGAGGGAGATCCCAGCTCATACCTATTTGTGTATTGGTTATAAGAAGACGACGGTGATGGCGGCACAGGGAGCACCCACGATGGGGTATCTCGACCTACAACTGGCCAAGCTAACAGTCGAGGAGCAGCGGAGAGCATCTCCAGGACCCAGGCCTAACGTCAGGAGGACACTGGAGTAGAGAAGTGTCATCACACTGAAACCCTATCTCGGGTTACGATTGAGGGTGAGCCCGAGAAGGAAGGATAGAGGCGAATCATCTCAGTAGGAAGGTGGAGAGGAGGCGTGCAAATAGTTCTGCAATGCGGCAGCAACAAAGGAGGCCAGAGCTGGCCAAGGCAGTCAGGTGATGCCAAAGAAATCCTTGAATGTCATCCAAACAACATTAAAATACTATACACTTGTGTGAAATAAAAATTTAATAATAAATAAAACATTTACATACACTTTATTAAATTTAAAATTAAAAGGAAATTCAAATTAACTAACCCAAATTTTAAATAGGAAACCGATAGAACTTTGTATTCATTAATGAACACAAATTACCAATGTATTTCTTGAGATGTATAAATTCCTATAAATTGTCATTCTACTTTATGTAACAAAAAACTAAAAAATAAAATCTTGAAGAAACCTTAAAAAATTGTGGAAATTGCTAAAAGCTTTAGATCTGGTATACTCCACTTAACCATAATAACATTGGGAAGTTATTCTTGCAATTCTCAAGAAGATGTGTTTAAAAGAAATCAAATAATAAAAGAACTGTAATTTCCAAACTCTCATCAAATAAAGTGAAATAACCATTCCCTTTAATATTTATGATATCAAAATAAAGTATGGAAATAAATCAACTAAAAGCAACCAAGATGTTTTAACTATAACCAATAATTGTCATAAGTAAAATAAAAATGATAATAAAATAACCTTAAGAGAACTATTCTTCAGAAGTTATTATTTGTTAAGAATAAATAAAGTTAAAATGAACCAATACCATCAAGTATTAAACCACTTAAAAGAATGCCTAAGAAATAATTATTTACTAGTTAGAGATAAGTATGGAAAACCTTGTTATGATATTGAACCTTGAATGATTTAATGATTGCTTAAACTCTATTTAGTGGGTGAAGTAAATTTAAACCAAATCCTTAAGAAATCACTGATGACCCACAAGTATAGGGGGTGTATCACAGTATTTTGAAGGGAAGTGAAACCCAATTTATTGATTCGACACAAGGGGAGCCAAAGAATATTTATAAGCCTTAACAACTGGTTGTCAATTCAGCTACACCTAGAAACAATCTTGCTCACAGCAGTTTATCAGTAGCAACAGTTGTGTAGTAGGAATAGCAAGTAGCAGCAATAGTAAAGTAAAGACAACAGTAACAATAGCAGTAAATAGTGTGATTCGAGTGCGGTAGGCATAGGGATGGATGGACGGGCGTTGCATGGACAAGACAATTCACATAGCAAACAGAACATAGGACAATTGCAGATAAATAAGATAAAGCATCCCAGTACTAGATAATCCTAGGCATGTGTTCCATATATAGTCATACGTGCTCGCAATGAGAACTTACACAACATCTTTTGTCCTGCCAGCCCGTTTGCAGCAGGGCCTCAAGGAAACTATAGGCAATTAAGGTGCTCCTTTTAATAGAGCACCGGAGCAAAGCATTAACACTCCATGAACACATGTGATCCTCACATCAAAGCCATTCCCTCCGGTTATCCCGATTTACATCGCCGGGGCCATTGGTTCCGGACAACAACGTGTGTATACAACTTGCAGATAAGACCAAAAACAATACTATCATAATGAATCAATAACATGTTCAGATCTGAAATCATGGCACTCGGGCCCTAGTGACAAGCATTAAGCATAACAAGTTGAAACAAAGTCATAAAACACTAATAGAAGATACTAGGCACCATGCCCTAACAATCTGATGCCATTACATGAACGATCTCATCCAATCCCTACCATCCCCATAGCCTACAGCAGGGGATTACTCACTCATAGATGGGGGAAACATGGATGGTCGATGGAGAAGCGATGGTGACGATGATGGCGATGATCTCCTCCAATTCCCCGTCCCGACAGGGTGCCAGAACGGAGTTCCTGGTGCTGTTTCGTAGAATCTGGTGGTGGTGGCGGAGCGGAACTCCTTCTAGAAAAATGCCGAACCTCCCCCCCCCCCCCCGATGAAGGGAATATGCCCGAGAGGCAATAATAAAGTGGTTATTATCTTATTCCTTGTTTATGATAAATGTTTATTTTGCATGCTATAATTGTATTAATTTGGAAACATTAATACATGTGTGTTTAATAAACAAAAGGAAAGTTCCTAGTTATGCCTCTCTTATAAACTAGCTCGTTGATTAACAAGATGATCAAGGTTTCCTGATCATGGACATTGGATGTCGTTAATAACGAGGTCACAACATTGGTGGAATGATGTGATGAACATTCATCCGAAGTATAGCATTACGATCAGAGTCATTCTGTTTATATTTCTATAACATCATACGAAGTAATCTTAGTCCTTAGACCATGAGATCATGTTAATTGCTAACACCAGAAGAGTATCTTGATAACATCAAACATCACACCGTAACAGGGTGACTATAAAGGTGGGTTCAGTGCTACGAAGATGTTATGTTGAGGCTCATGGATCAAGAGTGGGATTTGTCCATCCCGATGACGGATAGATATACTCTGGGCCCTCTCGGTGATATCACATTGAAATAGCTTGCAAGCAAGTGATGTGATCACTAGAATATTATATCAGGAGCGAGAAAAGAGTGCATGTCGATGCTTGAGATCAAACTAGGTATTTGGATACCGATGATCGAATCTCGAACATGTAATATATCGCGAGACAAAGGGATTTAATTCTGACGTTAAAGGTTCACACGATCACAAGAGTCATCGTTGAATATGTAGAGTCGGTCACGGATCTCTAGGTCCATTGCTGATTATTGATCGGAGGGTCTCGATCATGTCTACATTATTCACGAACCATAGGGTGACACACTTAAGGGATACCGACACCATTTGGAGAAAATATGTTTGGATAAAGATTTAAGAAAGCGCTGGAATCATTTCGATGGAAACCGAATTGTTTGGGTGAAATTGCGAAACTGGTTACGCATGTGATATTGAAATGTTGCGGGGTTTTATGTGAATGTTTGTTAATTAATGTAATTGACAAAATTCTGAATAAAATAAATAAAAGTGTTTTATTTAATGAGAACTTGCATTAAATTTGGTGGAAATTTAATGGAGGTGAGTGGAATTTTGAGTGGGTGGCTAATTATGTGAGTGGGAGCTCCACCCACATGAATGTGGAAGAGGTGGGGGCACCTCCCTTGGCTGCCGGCCATGGTGAGGGGCTTCCCCCCTCTCCCTATAAAAGGCCCCCCACTCCCTCCTCTCATCTTGCACCACCTCCTCGTGAAGGTTCTCTTCTCCCTCTAGTTATTCCCCATGGTCTCGGATTAGCGAGATACATGTTCCTGTGGCTTTATCTCGAAAGGAGTTCTTGCTTCACTGCATCGCTGGAGCGAGGAGGCGGAGGTTGTTCGGTGGACCGAACGTGTGTGCGATCACGGATGCACCGCTACTTTGCGGTGCTGGACTTGATGGTGCTGGACCTGATGGTGCTAGAGTTGCTGGACCTGAAGGACTTCATCACGATCTTGAGATCGGCAAGTCTACGACTACATCATCAATGAGTTCCAACTCGTTAACAAAGCTTTGTTGTCTTCGAGGGTAAGTTCTCCATGGATGTATATCCACCCATTGCTTGTATCTAGTAGATAGATCTTGGCGTATAGTTCCCATCGTAGGAAATTTTTTGTTTTCTATGCTGCGAACCCAACAATGGTATCAGAGCCTGATCTATGCGTAGGTGCTTAGCATGGGTAGTACACATATGTTTATATGTGGGTAATGATGATCATGTTATTGCATCTTCTATGTATTTTGGATATTGGTGGCATAGTGGAATGAAGCGGCCCGGACCAACCTTACATGTCATCGTACATGAGACCGGTTCCACGACTGACATGCAACTAGTTTTGCATAAGTGGCTGGCGGGTGTCTGTCTCTCCTACTATAGTCAATATTTGATTTACAACAAGTTGCTAATAACTTGGTTATCCTCGTTGTGGTTCATGTTCGTAGGTAAGACCGGTTCTATCTCCGAAAGCCCTAAGCCACGTAAAACTTGCAATTGATAAATTAGAGGCGTCTAGTTTAGATCGTTGTTGGGCTAGTGTATTGATATGGTATTGTTGTAAGTAGATGTATGGTAGATACTCTTACAACACAGTCAACGTGTAAGTTCCATAGACCTTGGCCTTACACACAAAGGAATGATAGAGATCATACCACGATGCAAATGATAGAGATCAAATGCATGGACCATATCATGTCACTTTACACATTAGATGTTTGCATCTTATATTGCTAGTTTGGCGCTTTTAGTAGCATTATAAGATGATCCCTCATTTAAATATCAAGATAAAATGTGTTCTTCCTTAAGTATGCACCGTTTTATGGATCGTGTTTCGAGACATCACGTGATGATCGGGTGTACTCAACTCTATGCTTTCATACAACAGGTGTAAGACAGTTTTACACACGCGAATACTAAGGTTCTTACTTGGCGAGCCTAGCATGTACATACATGGCCTCGGAACACGGAACGAAAGGTTAAGCATGAGTCATATAGTTGATGTGATGACCATATTGATGCTCGCCTTTGAAGCTACACAGACTCACATGATGATCGGACTTGGTGTAGTGGATTTGGTTCATGTAATCACCAAAAAGGCACGAGGGATGTCGTTTTTGAGTGGGAGTTCATTTCTAATTTGGATAAGTCGAACTCAATTGGTCATAAACTAAATCGGAGTGAATTTGCATAATTTATTGTAGTCATTGGCATCTGTTCACTACCTTATACTTAGTTTTAATTGAGATAATAGAACTATAGAATTCTGGATGTTTACTTTACGAACTGGTATCGTATTGTTTTGAATGTCAATTTAAAGTTTAGAAGTCCTATTGCAAACTTTCAACAAACTCTATTTACTCCATGAAGTTTAATAAGTAGTATTAAATAAAGAGTAAGAATTCCAATGTTAGTATCTAAAGTATCATGTTTGCCTTCATGATTATTGATATTCAAAAATTGTTTTAATATCAAGGTTATCTAGGAGCTGAAAGAATTGTTTCAGGAACCATCATGTGTGGAAGATATTGTGATATCTGAAACAATGTTTTTGGTTGCATTATCATAGAGTATAATTTAGCAAAATACATGTTCTCATATTGTATGAGAATTTGAAGGATGGAGATGCTAGGCATCTGGATCTCCCAAAAAGGTGTTGGGAACTAACATTATACTCACGATTCTTCCTTATAGGCTATAGTAGCTTGCTCATGAAATTTGTCATAATAAGGATGAATAGAAGATGTAAGTAAAATGTTTACTACACTAATAGATTACTAAAGAATGGATTTTTGAAAGAACACCAAACATTTGATGATGGTGATCCACTTCAAAGTGCAAGTCCAAAGGTATTAGTATTTGACTATATACGCTTTGTACTATGTGTCATGTGAATGACACCACTATTCATGTTGATAGATTCTTTTAAAAGAAAAGGAATTGTTGAAAGAGAATCTATAAAATATTTGGCAGAAAAGAAAAGCTTGGAGATGTCCAACTTAGGTATATAGAAGATATACATGTTATGGTTGTATTCCTTGCTTGTTAAACAATGTGGTTCTGAGGTATTGGATACCGGTATTGGATACCGAATTGATTGGTGTGAAGTGTCATACAGAACAACACAATTCATGAACTTCAATGGCCTAAGTAACTAGCAAAAGAATAAGTGATGATGTTCATCGAAAACAAATAAAGTGTTATTGTTTTTTTCGTTGTCGTCAAACCTAGCCTTCAAGATTTGTTTTAATAATTGTTATTTTGTTCCGGTATTATGAGAACAATGGTTGTTCAAATAATTACTGTATTCCATAAAGAATGGATGAACTTTTACAAGTCTAGTTGGAGAAATCACATCCATAAACATTATTGCTAAAATGTCGTAAGACAAATGATTGGAAGATCACTTATGAAGTGACATCGCTGTTTGAATTATAATGGAAAGTAAACATGAAGAAACTCCATCTTGATGGATTTTTGGAGTCTTTTGATTTTGATCAATTGATGCTTGTGAAACTTCCCTCGAGATAATTGAAACTCTGTCCATAGGCCAAAGAGGAACGGATGACTAACTTATTGGATATTATGCATGTTGATGTATATAGTCCATTATGTGTAGCCATATGCGATGGATCTTTTTGCTTCATATGCTTTCTCCGAAAATTTGAGTGAATATATTTATATATTTTCTTAATAAGGAAGAAGTATGAAACATTTGAAAATTGTTCAAAGACTTTCAAGATGAAGTGAAAAATCATTGTAACAAGAAAATAAAAGAGTTTATGATTTGATCATAAAGGAAGATATTTGAGTTACAGGTTTAGCAAAACACCTAAGATTTCAGGAATTGTTCCATGAATTTGCATTTCCCGATAAACCACAGGAGTATGGTATGTTCAAGAGATCAAATCAAACCTTGTTTGACATGGTAAGATCAAAGGTGTCATTTATAAAACTGCCATTATGTTTTAAAGATTAAAGCTTTAGAGATTGCCGCTTTTACACTGAAAAGAGAACCATCGTGATCCGTTGAAATGACACCATATGAGTTATGGTTTGGGATAAAACCCGAATTGTCTTTTCTTAAATTTTGGTATGCTATGCATAAGTAGAATGTTTACAACCAAAGTCGGATAAGCACGTCTTTGTAGGTTTTCCCAAAGAATTTGTTGGTAATTCCTCCATAACACCGAGGACAAAAGAGTTTGTCGCTTGGAACGTCAAGTTTCTTGAGAAGGATTTTTTCGTGAAAAGTTAAGTGGGAGGACAATAGAACTTTGATAAGGTTGTTGAACCTTAGCTATATGTGCTGAGTAGCGCAACGCCGGAAAGTGTCCCGGTGGCGGCCACAATTCTCATGGCTCCCGTGATTACAAAGGGTGTAATCTTGGAGATTAGAGTTCTTATTGAACCATGTGGGTCGGTAAGAATCAAATAGTAAGATTTGAAATAGAAGTCGTTATTGTTTTGACAATGATGAACCGACTGCATGCAAAGAAGGTATGATGGGCCCTGACTCCATAAAATGACTAGAAGTCATAGAATCCGTGATAGTATCCATACACGAGAAATCAAGTTTCTAAACTTGGAAGACCCTCCAGAAAGGCGTGAAGCCTATCGGTCGTGTTTGGATCTATAAAGAAATAGACATGGATGTTTAACATCTATAAAATAGTCAACATGTCGGAAAGAAGTTTACGGCAATGTTCAAGGAGTTGACTATGACAAGATTTGATCTTTCATAGCGATATTTAGTCTTGACGGATTAATGTAGTAACCACTACATATAATTTGGTATATGGTAGTTGAATAAACAAAACAAGGTTCTTCTAATAGAATGGTTACCTAGGACGTGTACATCACACGGTCCGAAGGGTTTTGTTAATTCAAAGGGTGCTAAAAGGGCATGCAAACTTCAATAGTTGAAGTGAGCATAGCGGAGTTGGAATCTTCACCATGATGAAAATGTTAAAGGAGTTTAAATTCATCGGAGATGATGAAGATGCTTGCATTTGCAAGAAATTAAGTGGGAGCACTGAGACATTTTTCTAATACATTATGTAGAGGACATGGTGTTGATTGGAAATGATGTATCTTGTATTGACATAAGTTAAGAATTTCATTAAAATAGGATTTCGATGAAAGACTTGGGCAAAATCGGAATATTTGGCATCAATGTCTATATGGATAGATTGAGGCGCTAATATGGTTATGCCAGACATACATATATGAGATATTGAAAGGGTTCAATATGGAAACAACAAGAAAGGTTCTTGCTGCATGGAAAGGATTGTATCAAGATTCAAGTGTTTCAACAATTGGTGAGTAAAATCACATGAATATTTTGATCGATTATACCGTGATATGTATATATCCAGATATGTCCTATGCTCTAAATGTTATGAGCACATACCAGAATGATTCATAAGATGATCATTGGACGATAGGAAAGATATTCTTATGAGCTTTGGAAGAACTAAGAATATATCATGTATAAGTGCCAAATAGTTAAAGGTAGTTCATTGTAAAGTGTTACATTGATACTAGTTTTGTCACAAGATACAAATTAAATTTATCTCAATTTAGAATATGGGTGGAACAATATAATGGAAAGGATGTTCCATGATGGATTTGGATGAGTTCCAAAGTTGAAACATTGTGACGGATACTACAACAAAAGGCTAAGTATATGGCTTCTATAGTAGCAGCAAAGGAGGGCATTTGTGTTAAGAAGTTTGTTATCAAACTAGGTGTGGTTCAAAGTGGTCTAATATTATGAAGATATATTGTATGACAATAATATCAACATATTTTAACCCGAACAAACTAAAGGTCTACCAAAGGACCAAATTTATACAATGCCATCTCATTTGAGAATGAGTGATGCGTAGAGACGCAAAGACATGCAAATACACACGGAACTCAAACTGTCAGAGCCGGAGATTATGTTAACCACTAGCAATCGCGTATATGCAACACCAGAAAGCCATAGGTGTTCAATACGCAAAGTTTTTCAAACTAGATTATTGACTCTAGTGCAAGTGGGAGGGAAGGGAATATGCAGAGGCAATAATAAAGTGGTTATTATCTTATTCCTTGTTTATGATAAATGTTTATTTTGCATGCTATAATTGTATTAATTTGGAAACGTTAATACATGTGTGTTTAATAAACAAAAGGAAAGTTCCTAGTTATGCCTCTCTTATAAACTAGCTCGTTGATTAACAAGATGATCAAGGTTTCCTGATCATGGACATTGGATGTCGTTAATAACGAGGTCACAACATTGGTGGAATGATGTGATGAACATTCATCCGAAGTATAGCATTACGATCAGAGTCATTATGTTTATATTGCTATAACATCATACGAAGTAATCTTAGTCCTTAGACCATGAGATCATGTTAATTGCTAACACCGGAAGAGTATCTTGATAACATCAAACATCACACCGTAACAGGGTGACTATAAAGGTGGGTTCAGTGCTACGAAGATGTTATGTTGAGGCTCATGTATCAAGAGTGGGATTTGTCCATCCCGATGACGGATAGATATACTCTAGGCCCTCTCGGTGATATCACATTGAAATAGCTTGCAAGCAAGTGATGTGATCACTAGAATGTTATATCACGGGAACAAGAAAGGAGTGCATGTCGGTAACGAGATCAAACTAGGTATTTGGATACCGATGATCGAATCTCGGACATGTAATATATCACGAGACAAAGGGATTTAGTTATGACATTAAAGGTTCACACGATCACAAGAGTCATCGTTGAATATGTGGGAGTCAGTACGGATCTCTAGGTCCCGCTGCTGATTATTGATCGGAGAGGGGTCTCGATCATGTCTACATTATTCACGAACCGTGGGGTGACACACTTAAGGGATATCGACACCATTTGGAGAAAATATGTTTCAAATAAAGATTTAAGAAAGCGCTGGAATCATTTCGATGGAAACCGGAATTGTTTCGGGTGAAATTGCAGAAACTGGTTCCGCATGTGATATTGAAATGTTGCAGGGGGTTTTATGTGAATGTTTGTTAATTAATGTAATTGACAAAATTCTGAATAAAATAAATAAAAGTGTTTTATTTAATGAGAACTTGCATTAAATTTGGTGGAAATTTAATGGAGGTGAGTGGAATTTTGAGTGGGTGGCTAATTATGTGAGTGGGAGCTCCACCCACATGAATGTGGAAGAGGTGGGGGCACCTCCCTTGGCCGCCGGCCATGGTGAGGGGCTTACCCCCTCTCCCTATAAAAGGCCCCCCACTCCCTCCTCTCATCTTGCACCACCTCCTCATGAAGGTTCTCTTCTCCCTCTAGTTATTCCCCATGGTCTCGGATTAGCGAGATACATGTTCCCGGTGGCTTTATCTGGAAAGGAGTTGCTGCTTCCACTGCATCGCTGGAGCGAGGAGGCGGAGGTTGTTCGGTGGACCGAACGTGTGTGCGATCACGGATGCACTTTGTGGTGCTGGACTTGATGGTGCTGGACCTGATGGTGCTGGAGTTGCTGGACCTGAAGGACTTCATCACGATCTTGAGATCGGCAAGTGTACGACTACATCATCCACGAGTTCCAACTCGTTAACAAAGCTTTGTTGTCTTTGAGGGTAAGTTCTCCATGGATGTATATCCACCCGTTGCTTGTATCTAGTAGATAGATCTTGGCGTATAGTTCCCATCGTAGGAAATTTTTTGTTTTCTATGCTGCGAACCCAACACCTGAGTTTTTACGTCAGAAGGCAACTTATAGGCGAACAGGGAGACCAAGGGGCAGCCTGGGGCGGCCAGGCCTAGCCCACGCGGGCAGGTGGTGTGGCTGGGCCCCAGCCCCACTCCTTCTCATATTCTGGCTCCGGGAGTATTTTGGTGAAATAGGATTTTTGGCTTTTGTCCCGTCCAATTCCGAGAATATTCATTTTCTGACTTTCCTGGAACCAAAAACAGCAGAAAATAGGCAGCTGGCATTGTGGCTCTTGTTAATAGGTTAGTCCAAGAAATCATATGAAAAGTACTCCAAAGTGTGGAGAAAACACAAGAAAGTAGATAAAACCAAGCATGGAACATCAAAAATTATAGATACATTTGCAATGTATTAACATCCCCAAGCTTAACTCCTGCTCGTCCTCGAGTAGGTAAGTGATAAAAAGAAAGAATAATTTTTGAGGTGACATGCACCATCAAAGACTTGATCAAAGTATTTGTAAAACATTCAAAGCTGGGATCATAGTACTTCAATCATAACATGAAATACAAAGTTCTAGGAATAAGACAAAGAAACTATGTTGTAACATGAAAAGGCACAAACAAAAGATTCATGAACAACAATGCTTTGCAAGACATTTGTTTGTTTCACATAAGGAAAAAATAGCATAATTGCATTCAGCTTGTCCCTATAGAGTAGCAAATATAAATGCATAGGACACCTTCAAAGTTCATAAGAGTGACTAGATACAAATAGTTTAAAACAAGCAATATCAAGTTATGCATCAATCAACTAGTCTTGGGACAATGCACATAGAACTAAGAATGGCCACTATGCTCTCAAAGTAAGTGCATAAAGGTAGAAGGTGGAGATTCAATATATATAGTGGAAGAAAGGCCTTCATAGAAGGAAGCAGAGATTCAAGTTTCATAAAGAGCTTCCAAAAATTATGGTACTTATTGCTTTCAGCTCTCATTGCCCCTATCATAAGCATCTTGAAGTGATTAAGGTTACAGTGAACAAACTATGGTGTACATGCTTGACGAAGTATAAGTTAGAAATCTCATGTCCCTTGTTACGAGGGCCGCTCCTCATGCTACTCAAGTTTAGTCTCCGGTAAGTTCTTGTCATCGTAAGTACATGTGTATAATAGAGAACCACCAACGGGGTACCCCTTGCCCGATGATACGGAAGAATCCCCATATCAAAATGACAAGGCAAGCAGACAATGAGCATCTCGACAATCTTCTTATTTACCATGGGAATATGGTGCTTTTTTCTCTCTTTCCTCTTTTCATAATCTCTCTTTTTTTCTCTTTTTTTCTCAATATGGGACTCTTTTTTTTATAAGAAGAATGCTTCATAGACAGCTCATTATGGTTACGCTGCAGGTTTCCACCATGTCAGCATGGATTAGACTAGCGGCCCAGGCATTTCTCTAACACATATACATAACTCCATGGACTTACAAGCTCCCCTTTCATTTCACACCGACGACATCCATATACAAAAGAGCATGATATCAACTAGGTACAAGTACCAAGTGCAATGTTGAAAGCGCTCCCCATGACAGCATGGTTCTGCTAATTCCCAACAAATAAGTGCAAGCATATACAACATAGACGACACAACGGTTCAAGTTTATTAAGGGCAAGAAAAGTAAAGTCTGCCATCAAGTTTGTGAGAGCTTTAATCACTAGTTTTCTCATAACAAGTTTAATTTGGAAGGTAAACAAAAGCATGAATATACTTGGAATAGCATAAGCTAGTAGGTAGGTATGGTGGACTCTTTGGAATAACTTGGTTTAAGGAGTTGGATGCCTGAGTGGAACTCATACTTGGTTGTGGAGGCTGATGGCTCTGAGTATGGTGCCAGAAAAATGTTGGAGCGTGGTTGATGTAGATCTCGTTGGGAACCCCAAGAGGAAGGTATGACGAGCACAACAGCAAGTTTCCCTCAGTATGAAACCAAGGTTTAATCGAACCAGTAGGAGCAAGGAAACACCCCAAAGGTGTTACTAGCTGAGCTTTGGCAGGGCGCACTACCGGTGCTAGTAGCAACGTGGAGACCTGCACAACACAACCACAGAACTTTGTCCCCAACTTGCGATGAGGTTATCAATCTCACCGTGTTTTGTAGAAAACAAAGGATTAAACGTATCGAATGGAAAGAAGTAAAAGTTTGCAGAAAGTAAACACAAAGCAGTAAACAGTTTGTAGATTGAATGTAAAAGACAAGGACCGGGATCCATAGTTCACTAGAGGTGGCTCTCCTTAGATAGATAACATGCTGGGTGAACAAATTACAGCGGTGCAATTGACAAACATCAAGAAAGCAATACATGCATATACTAATCATATTGACTCCTTTGAGACTTGATTGGGCATTACAACATTATACATAGACCGCCATCCAACTACATCTATGACTAATAATCCACCTTCAGGTTATCATCCGAACCCCCTCCAGTATTAAGTTGCAAGCAACAGATTATTGCTTCTGAACTGCGTGTAAAAGTAAACAATACGATTGTTCTATGAATAAAGGATTATTGTTTTCTCCTAGTAGCAACAACACATCTAGTACCTTAGAGATTTGTCACTTCCCAGATTACGGAGGCATGAACCCACTATCGAGCATAAATACTAACTCTTGGAGTTGCTAGCATCTACTTGGCCAAGATAGCTACTAACAACGGAAAGCGTGCAAGATCACAAATAACAAAGACATGATAGAATCAATAATCAATCTGAATTAGCATCTCAATATCCATCGGATCCCCGCAAACACAACATGCAGAATTACAAATAGATGATCTTTGATCATGAACGGAGCTCACAAGATCTAGACATGAAAGTACAAAGGAGGAGAACTAGCCATCTAGCTACTACATGGATCTGTAGTCCAAGGATGAACTACTCACGCATCACACCGGAGGCTTGCATGGTGATGAAGAAGGCCTCCAGGGTGAATTCCCCTCTCCAGCAGGGTGCCGGGAAGAGCTTCAGATCCCTCCCGATCTAGGGATGGAGATGACGGTGGCTATGGAATCTTTCGTGGATTTTTGATCGGGCCCTTAGGGTTTTCGTCCCGAGGGCATCTTATAGGCGGAAGGGGAGGCCGAGGGGGTTCCAGGGGCCACCACACCACCCCCTGGCGCGGGCCCAGCCTGGCCGCGCGGCCAGGTGGTGTGGCCGGCCTCTGGCCCCTCTCCGTCTCGCATTCTGGCATCCGATGACTTCCGGAAAAATAGGCACTTTGGCTTTTGTCCCGTCCAATTCCGAGAATATTCATTTTCTGACTTTCCTAGAACTAAAAACAGCAGAAAACAGGCAGCTGGCACTATGGATCTTGTTAATAGGTTAGTCCAAGAAATCATATGAAAAGTACTCCAAAGTTGGAACAAAACACAAGAAAGTGGATAAAACCAAGCGTGGAACATCAAAAATTATAGATACATTTGCAATGTATCAACATCCCCAAGCTTAACTCCCGCTCGTCCTCGAGTAGGTAAGTGATAAAAAGAAAGAATAATTTTTGAGGTGACATGCACCATCAAAGACTTGATCAAAGTATTTGCAAAACATTCAAAAGCTAGGATCATAGTACTTCAATCATAACATGAAAGATAAAGTTCTAGCAATAAGCAAAGAAACTATGATGCAACATGAAAAGGAACAAACAAAAGATGCATGAATAACAATGCTTTGCAAGGCGTTTGTTTGTTTCACATAAAGAAAACATAGCATAATAGTATTCAGCTTGTCCCTCAATAGAGTAGCAAATATAAATGAATAGGACACCTTCAAATTTCATAAGAGTGACTAGATACAATAGTTTAAAACAAGCAATATCAAGTTATGCATCAATCAACTAGTCTTGGGACAATGCACATAGAACTAAGAATGGCCACTATGCTCTCAAAGTAGGTGCATAAAGGTAGAAGGTGGAGACTCAATATAATGGTGGAAGAAAGGCCTTTTTATAAAAGGAAGTAGGGATTCAAGTCTCATAAAGAGCTTCCAAAAATTATGGTACTTATAGCTTTCAGCTCTCATTGCCCCTATCATAAGCATCTTGAAGTGATTAAGGTTAAAGTGAACAAACTATGGTGTACATGCTTGACGAAGTATAAGTTAGAAATCTCATGTCCCTTGTATACGAGGGCCGCTCCTCATGCTACTCAAGTTTAGTCACCGGTAAGTTCTTGTCATTGTAAGTATATGTGTATCACAGAGAACCGCCAACGGGGTACCCCTTGCCCGATGATACGGAAGAATCCCCATATCAAAATGACAAGGCAAGCAGACAACGAGCATCTCAGCAATCTTCTTATTTACCATGGAAATATGGTGCTTTTTTCTCTCTTTCCTCTTTTCATAATCTCATTTTTTTTCTATTTTCTCTTTTTTCTCAATATAGGACTCTTTTTTTATAAGAAGAATGCTTCATAGACAGCTCATTATGGTTACGCTGCAGGTTTCCACCATGTTAGCATGGATTAGACCAGCGGCCCAGGCGTTTCTCTAACACATATACATAACTCCATGGACTTACAAGCTTCCCTTTCATTTCACACCGACGACATCCATATACAAAAGAGCATGATATCAACTAGGTATAAGTACCAAGTGCAATGTTGAAAGCGTTCCCCATGAAAGCATGGTTCTGCTAATTCCCAACAAATAAGTGCAAGCATATACAACATAAACGACACAATGGTTCAAGTTTATTAAGGGCAAGAAAAGTAAAGTGTGCCATCAAGTTCATGAGAGCTTTAATCACTAGTTTTCTCATAACAAGTTTAATTCAGAAGGTAAACAAAAGCATGCATATAATTGGAATAGCATAAGCTAGTAGGTAGGTATGGTGGACTCTTTGGAAGAACTTGGTTTAGGGAATTGGATGCATGAGTGGAACTCATACTTGGTGGTGGAGGCTAGCAAAAGACTGGGAGCGACAAACTAAGAGAGCAATAATGGCCATAATCATGCAGAGCGACAAAACATCATTAATCAAAGCATAAAGTGATACTACAAGTTGAAAACTAAAGGATCATCAAGGCTATGGTGACTTGAGATAGTCATAACATGGTGTGAGCATGTGCCAAGTCATCCCAAATAAAGCATCAAAGGAGAATACCACTATACTATGCTTTAATATGCTAAAACAACGCATGATTCATCCAAGGCACATTAAGCAATCTCAATTGTTTATAACAAGTCATGCTACAACAAAGAATACTAAGCATAAAGCCAAAACAATATCAAGCATGGCATGACAGAGTATATGCCACAGTCAAAAACGAACTCCTTTTACCACATAAGAATGAACTTTCCTACTCTTTTCCAAACCAAACCAAACTATTTGCAAACCAATGTATGAAAGAGGGGGTCCAACCAATTTATTCAGCAAACCAAGCAAACGAAAAACCAAAACAAAAACGAAAAAGAAGACGCTCCAAGAACAACACAACTGTGCACGAAACAATAAAAATGAAGCGTTTGGAAGAAACCTGGGATTTTTATTGATGAAGAAGGGGGTGCCTTGGGCATCCCCAAGCTTTGACGCTTGTACTTCTTGGATATTTCTTGGGGTGACACGCGTGGCATCCCCAAGCTTGAGCTTTAGTCCATCCTTCATCTCATTACTCATTCCTTCCATACACCTGAAATTTTTTCTTCATACAAAACTTCACACAATCTTTATTAGCAACATTAGTGCACTCAAGATAAATAAGTCTTAAGGTTCAGTTATAACACCAAATAAACTTCCATTAAAACACTAGCTACTGTAGCACTTCCCTCAAAAAGCTCAATTCCCCAAAAGAACTCAAAAAGGAACCAACAAGAAGCAAATGCAGAAAATGGCAGAAATCTATCAAAACAGACCAGCAGGTAAAGACGAATTTTTTCAAAGACCTTCTGTTGCTCAAATAAAAAAGTGTTGAATTAATGGAAGTTAGATAACAACCTGGGGCAGAAGCACAAAAATTCACGCCCCAAAAGGACGTACAGAGATTTTACACGAATTTTTACGGTGAAGCACAGAAATCTGTTTCGGGACAGCAACTTTCCCAATCATTACTTCTCTCTCATTAGAGGTTACTCTTCCAATACTCTTCTAAAACTTTTGGGTTATCTCCCAATAAGTAATTTTCTTTAACGCCTTTAAGTTAGGCATAAAAATAAAAGTAAACAAAGTTAATCATGGTGAAAACATTGTTTTGTTCATTGAAATCCTTTTGTTAACAAGGTTGATCAGGTCTTGTTACCAAAACAATTCCATATAAGACAAAACTTTTTATTCCACTAATGATTATGTTACCTCAAATTTGATAGCAATGGTCCCAATCATAATAGTTTCAAATTTTTCTCTTGGTATGGGACAATATATTTCTCCAACTTGAATGTCCTCAACATGTTCAATTGAATTCAAACCATAAGTCCTATCAATCGTCTTGGAGAAATAGACAGTATGCTACTTGTCATTAACATTGAAGGTCACCTTTCCTTGATTACAATTAATAACAGCTCCTGCAGTATTAAGAAAAGGTCTTCCAAGAATAATAGACATATTATCATCTTCAGGCATTTCAAGCACAACAAAATCAGTTAATATCAAGCAATTATGAGCCACTTGAACAGGTACATCCTCACATATACCAATAGGAATAGTGGTAGATTTATCAGCCATTTGCAAAGATATATCAGTTGGTATTAATTTTTCTAGTTGAAGCCTCTTATAGAGAGAGAAAGGCATAACACTAACTCCAGCTCCCAAATCACACAAAGCAGTTCTAACATAACTATTCTTAATAGAGCAAGGGATAGTTGGAATCCCTGGGTCTCCAAGTTTCTTAGGAACCTTACCATTGAAGGAATAATTAGCAAGCAAAGTAGAAATTTCTTCATTAGGGATCTTCCTTTTATTCGAGACAATATCCTTCATATACTTTGAGTAAGGAGGAAATTTAATAGCACCAGTCAAGGGAATTTGCAAGAATAAAGGTTTCATCCACTCACAAAACTTATTATAGTGTTCATCTTCCTTTGACTTGTGTTTCTTATCAGGGAAAGGCATAGGTTTTTGGACCCAAGGTTCTCTTTCACTACCATGTTTCTTAGCAATAAAATCTTCTTTAGTGTATTTAGTATTCTTAGTGTGGTTTTCAGGTTCTTTTTCAACTTTTTCTTCATTAGGAACTTCATTTTCTTCATTACCACTTTCAGTTTTAGCATCAGAGATAGATATACTATTAGGATCTATAGCAGGTTCAGAGGGTTCTACAATAGTTTTATGTTTCTTTTTCCTTTTCTTACGAGTAGAGCCACTATTTTCAGCTTGTTGAGAATCCTGCTCAATTCTTTTGGGATGCCCCTCAGGATATAGAGGATCCTGGGTAGCAGCTCCACTTCTAGTTCTAATTTCATAAGCATGTTTTTCTTTAGCGGCATTAATAAGCAAGTCTTTTTGCACTTTAATGAGTTGATCTATTTGAGTTTGAACCATTTGGAAGTGTTTAACAATCATTTTAACATCATTAGAGGTTCTTTCCACAATATCTTTCAACTCAACAATAGCTCTAGTGTTTTCCATTAGATGATTTTGCACCCTTTTATTAAAATTATCTTGTTTAACAATAAAGATATCAAATTCTTCTAAGCATTGATCAGGAGGTTTAGAGTAAGGGATATCACCTTCATCAAAGTGTTGGAGAGAGTGTACCTCAATAGTGGGTGAGTAGGGAATAGGCTTACATAATTCTTCTATAGGAGGTAAGTTCTTGACATCTGCAGCTTTAATTCCCTTCTCCTTAAGACATTTCTTAGCTTCCTTCATCACTTCATCATTTAATTCAATAACTCCCCTCTTCTTTGATGTTGGAATAGGTACCGGAATAGTAGGTTCAGGTACAATTACTTTAGGTATAGCCTGTTTAGGAGGAGTCCAATCTTCATAGTTCTTGCTTATTTTAGCCATTAATTCCTCAGCTTCCTTAGGAGTCCTATTCCTGAAAACACAATCAGCACAACTATCTAGGTATGTCCTAGATTCTTCAGTTAGTCCATTATAAAATATATCAAGAAGCTCATTCTTAGGTAATGGACTTCCAGCTTGTGCATGAATCAAAGCACAAAACCTTGCCCAAGATTCAGGCAATACCTCTTTTTCTCCCTGTTTAAAATCAAAAAGTTCCTACAAAATAGCATGTCTAGCAGTAGGAGGAAAATATTTCTGTAGGAAAGTACTAATCAAGCACTCAGGGCTATCAATAGATCCAGGAGGTAAATTACTAAACCAAGTTTTAGCTTCTCCTTTCAGTGAAAAGGGGAAATCTTAGAAACAAAGTAAGTACGCATCTTAATATCATCAGAAAACAAGCCACTCATGGTAGAAAGTTCATTCATATGTGCTACCGCACTTTCATTCTTAGTCCCACAAAAGAGTTCTTTCTCGACAATAGCTGTGTAAGATAGATCGAGAGAGAAATCATAATCTTTATCTATAATGTTTATGGGAGAAGCAGCAAACTTAGAAATAGGAGACAATTTGGGTCTAATAGTACGCCTCTCAAGGAGACTCTTAGCAGCGCTCCTATCATGGGTGTTTTTACATTCTTTAATAAATTCATCGGTCATCTCAACATAACCATCTTCAATATCATAACTCTCACTAGACTCAGGAGAACTAATAGGTGTGGTAGTGTCTTCATTAGGAGTTTCAGTATTTCCAGCTATAGTTCTAGCAATCGTAGCATCTAGGAAAGGACCTAATGGACCACTCTTATCAAGCATAGTAGAAGCAACATCATAAGCATCAGAAGTTTCAGATTCAGCAGTAGTAGCAGTGTGTGTAGCATGTGTATGTGGTGGTGTAACGAGCTTACTTATAACAGATGGTGAATCAAGAGCAGCATAGGTGTTCAGAATCATACCTCTTCTTGTAGTGGATGGTAAAATAGGAAACTTGCCATCACGAGACTTACCCATGATGGATGGATAGCAGCGAACAATAGAGAATCCAAGTGAACTTGATAAATAAAGCTATGCTCCCTGGCAACAGCGCCAGAAAATAGTCTTGATGACCCACAAGTATAGGGGGTGTATCGCAGTATTTTCGAGGGAAGTGAAACCCAATTTATTGATTTGACACAAGGGGAGCCAAAGAATATTTATAAGCCTTAACAACTGAGTTGTCAATTCAACTGCACCTGGAAACAATCTTGCTCACAACAGTTTATCAGTAGCAACAGTTGTGTAGTAGGAATAGCAAGTAGCAGCAATAGTAAAGTAAAGACAACAGTAACAATAACAGTAAATAGTGTGATTCGAGTGCGGTAGGCATAGGGATGGATGGACGGGCGTTGCATGGACAAGACAATTCACATAGCAAACAGAACATAGGGCAATTGCAGATAAATAAGATAAAGCATCCCAGTACTAGATAATCCTAGGCATGTGTTCCATATATAGTCATACGTGCTCGCAATGAGAACTTGCATAACATCTTTTGTCCTGCCAGCCCGTTTGCAGCGGGGCCTCAAGGGAAATAATGGCAATTAAGGTGCTCCTTTTAATAGAGCACCGGAGCAAAGCATTAACACTCCATGAACACATGTGATCCTCGCATCAAAGCCATTCCCTCCGGTTATCCCAATTTATGTCACTTTGGGGCCATTGGTTCCGGACAACAACGTGTATATACAACTTGCAGATAAGACCAAAAACAATACTATCATAATGAATCAATAACATGTTCAGATCTGAAATCATGGCACTCGGGCCCTAGTGACAAGCATTAAGCATAACAAGTTGCAACAAAGTCATAAAGCACTAATAGAAGATACTAGGCACCATGCCCTAACAATCTGATGCCATTACATGAACGATCTCATCCAATCCCTACCATCCCCATAGCCTACAGCGGGGGATTACTCACTCATAGATGGGGGAAACATGGGGGAAACATGAACGGAGTTTCTGGTGCTGTTTCGTGGAATCTGGTGGTGGCGGTGGAGCGGAACTCCTTCTGGAAAAACGTCAAACCCCCCTGAGTTTTTAGGTCATAAGGCAACTTATAGGCAAAGAGGGAGACCGAGGGGCAACCTGGAGCAGCCAGACCACCCCCTGGCGCGGCCAGGCCTAGCCCGCTCGGCCAGGTGGTGTGGCTGGGCCCAGCCCCACTCCGTCTCATATTCTGGCTCCGGGAGTCTTTTGGTGAAATAGGATTTTTGGCTTCTGTCCTGTCCAATTCCGAGAATATTCATTTTCTGACTTTCCTAGAACCAAAAACAGCAGAAAACAGGCAGCTGGCACTATGGCTCTTGTTAATACGTTAGTCCAAGAAATCATATGAAAAGTACTCCAAAGTGTGGACAAAACACAACAAAGTAGATAAAACCAAGCATGGAACATCAAAAATTATAGATACATTTGCAATGTATCAATCACCAACCTAACACTAAGACAAATCCATAAATGAAATCAACAGGGATTTAGTACCGAGGGTTCATAATGCTTGCATTTCATATATTATGCATCCCAACATATTATCATCTTTAAACATTAATCCTTATTGAACCGACGATGCTATTCTTTCATTTGGATCTTATGACGACTAGAAGATGCTGATTGCATAACCTGCAGTCAAAAGGCAAGTTCATTCTTGCATAAACCTTATGAGACCATACTTTCATACCATTTGCAAGTTGAATCTTACTTGTACTTTACTTTACACAAACACTTTTCAAAAACTCTATTAACTACATTAATAGAAAAATATTGTTTTATGAATGAAATAAAATGTGAAATGGTGGGCAATGGTATCATGGTTGGAAATCCGTCTAGTGGAGATTCCACTGTACCGTAAAAGTTAGAACATAACAACATATGTAGTCAGTGATTGAAAGCGCCATATAAACCGTGCTAACCACAGATCCCAAAATGAGATGGAAAAGTCAGCTAGACCTTATTCCTATCTTTTGTGTTCATATCCGAAGTCAGGTTGTGATCCAAACTGGAGAAGCGAATGGGAGTTCGTAAGGTCCCTATCCTATGTTGCAGGGTAATGACTTAGAATATTAGAAGGGATGGCAACTGAGTGTAGGTCTTGGACCGAAGCTCATTGCAATGGTTACACAACAGGGTCATGGAGAGGCTATTAGTTGGCTAGTTTTTACACTGGGCCTGAAAGCATGGAATTTTGAACGATAAAGATCGTCCTGATGTGCAACAAGGCTAAAGATGTTTGTGGGTAAAGTAGCACATCTCTCGAGAGTGTATAAATATGACATGTTACTCCTTGTTCTGGGAAAGAATTACGAGCGCATCATGAAAGGGGATTCCATGAAGTCCTATACAACCTATGAAGACTGACAGAAGTCCTATACAACCTGTGAAGGCTGACAGACATAGAATTTTATAAACTAGAACTTACCTTTTCTAAAAACCTGATTTCAAAAATTTCACAAGCCTAGGATGTCCGATCCATGCATATTCATCAAACACCTATATATTTAAAACTTGCTAAGTACGCTGTACTCGACCTATATTCTTATCTCTTTCTATACTTTGGTAAGTTGTTAGCGTCATCCCAATCCAAGAAGATGACAAAGGAGGACCACTACGTGGAACCAAGGAGCAAAGTAGTCAATGGTGTCAGATACTTCAAAAGGTGCTGGTGAAGATCAAGTTAAAAATAGATGAGAATCAATTGCAAAATATAGGAACCATACCATTAGAGAATGTTGCTACAATAAATAGCTAGCCTTTATTTATCGAGATAGGCTTCGAGGTAGATCTAGTGCTAGACTAGTCTACAAGCTACTTCTTATGGATTTTGGTTTGAACATGAACTTCCTGACCAGCTCATTATGTCATGGAAGTTTCGAGGATCTTCTATGAATATCTGTGATATGAATAATATAGTTATACTTTGGACGTGTGATGTTTTTGTTGTACTAATTTGTTGGGTGTAATATTTGTGGAATGGTGTTTTGTGAGTATTATTCCAATGACTTGCGCACTACAGCATGCAGTGGCATGTTCGGTCACCATAGTAGTTGGGATGGACTTGGAGTAGGCGATGAAAGGGTGTGTCCTTGATCAAAACAGGTGTTGGGATAACATGCAGTAAGAAACGCATCATCCCAAAAACATAAAAGAAGAGAGGAATATGCCAAGAGAGCCAGCCCCGTTTATACCAAGTGGTGATGCTTACATTCAACGATACTATTCTGCTGAGACGTGTGAGGGTATGACATACGGTGGAAAATCCCCGTGCGTTGAAAGTAACGATGTAACTTGTGGTATTCACCACCCCAGTACGATTGTAAAGCCTTGATCTTGATGTTCAAAAGACACTCAATATGCACTAGAAGGCATGGAAAACTTGATCAACATCAGACTTGTGCTCGATAGGATAAATCCAACAAAAATGATAATAGTTGTGGACAAAGCTAATATTGTACCCGCTAGAAGAAGCAATAGTAGGATCCAAAACAATAGAATGGATTAACTCAAGAGAAACAATAGAAACACGATGAGAACCATTATAAGGCAATTGTCGACTTTTAGCATGCTGACAAGCATCATAAACTAAGATATGATTATTGGAAGAACACACAAGATCATTAATCTTAACAATGGACTAAAGTATATTATTCAAGGGATGACCGAGACGCTAATGCCACTGGGATGGGGTGATCTTGATGTTATATGACGCATGTCGAGGAGACGATGGCGATGCTCAACTAAATAGAATAGGATAATGCCTGCCATGACTTCTATCGTGAAGAAGAGTTCTCCTCATGGCCTTGTCCTTAACAAGGAAAAATGGTTTATGAAATTCAATAAAGACATCCTTGCCGAACACAAGATGATAAACATATAAAAGATTCTTGCTAATGTGCAAAACATGAAGGACAAATGCGCAAGCGTATAGTTGAAATGGATAAATTCGAATGACCAATATGTGAAATAGATAAACTTGTACCATTGGTCACTTGCACTTGATCCTTCTCGCCATAGCGCTCATGCATGTGGAGGCGTTTGAGATCACTCGCCAGGTGATCCGTAGCAATGGTATCCATTAACCAGTGTGAAGGGTTGTTGGAGGGTGTGGATGTCGAGTTGATGGAATGGTAGTCGTGGCTATAGTGGTTGCGATAGTCCAAGCCTCGTGGCCCTAGTTTTTGCAAATCCGGCACCTAGGATGTCAGCGGCTATTGCCGTCATTATTCCTTCCTCCGTTGCCGCCTTCATTGTGGTCGTTGCCGCCTCCGTCGTGGCCGTCCTTCCCATGCTGCGGATAGCCACCAAGGGACCACCCGAGGGGCGTCCGTCACTCGGACAAGCGATGTCCTACGTGCGTGGTCAACCGACGTAGCGGGTATGACCTGGCTGCGACGCACTGTTTGCTGACGAGGACCACTCCTTGGCCTAAGCTTGCTGTGGCAGTTGAAGGGCTTCATAGTTGAGAACCATGGAGTAGAAATTTGGAAGCATTACCACATTAGTCGCAACATTGAGGGATGTGGAGATAGGATTAAAAATTGGGCCCAACCTAGCGGTGACCATGGTTTCAGAGAGGGCCTTCACTTTGTGCATGCACTCGCCCGCCATCATATCCTGCTTCTTCAGCGCCTGGATTTGGCGCCGGATGTGCCGAACATCGGCATGATTCTCCGTGTTGAACATGGACCGAACATCAGTCCATACTATTGTGGTCATGGAGCATCCAAGCATCTGGCACTCGATCTCCTCCGTCATCGAGGAGAGAAGCAACCCAAGGACCTTCTGATATTGCATCCACCACCGCTGGCACTCAGGGTTGGCCATGACGTGGGAGATATCACCGCTTCCTTCGGTGAGGTTTTTGTTTGGTGCCGCTGTTGTGCCATCGAGGTGCCTATGGAGGGACGCGCCGACGAAGTTGGTGAGGGTGATGGATCGCCAAAGAATGAAGGTTCGGTCAAGGCAAGCCAGGGTGGTCGGGATGGGAGCGGTGATCGTAGTGGTTGCAGGGAGACCATGGGTCCAGCCGAGACTGAGACCTATAGATCGGAGGAGTTCGCCATGGTGGTGGTAAAGATCCGATGGGAGAGGCGGCGGCACGATTGGGGTCTGGATAGGTGGTGGCGGTGGGAGAGAAGATTTTGATACCAAGTTTGATTTTAGGGTTGCGTGAAAGCAAAACCTCCACATGTCTCCTTTATATAGTGATCAACAGATTACATACGGTTACATACGTCTAAGAATACATGACAGAGTACAACTATACAAGCTACACTAGGCCTATCTTAACAACACTAATACTAACTTGTATGTAGGCTACCTGTTGCGGAACTTTTTTGCTAAAAAATACTATGAGACCCGGTCTATTACCCTGTAGAAAAGACCCACATCCATGCACAACGGCTGCACTATCCAATTCTAAGTATCTAATTATCACATAAAAAAAGGCAGGAAAACTAAAAGAATAAACACATGTCAGGCAAAAAGGGAGGGCACAAAGAAGTTAACTGTTGGCCATAATAACTTAAACTAGGTCAAAGAAAAAGAGTAACGTGCATACTGGGACCCAACCGTTCTGCGCTAACTACTTACTAACTACCCCATTCAGGCTCGATCCTTCCATTATAACACAAAAATTTCCAAATTAGAAAATCTCCTTCCCCAACGCGCACAAGCCATGATCAACCTTTCCAAGTTCCACATCTTGGAATGACATAAACAAAACACAAACCATTACGCCGTGCACTACTAATTAATAGCAGCAATTAATCTGTAACAAGCAGTAGCCTCCACTCTTGTAAGTCCCATGTCACAAAACAAAAATGCAACTTCATCACAACTAGGATTATGCGTAAATGGAACCAACAATCACTAATAGTAGGAATTTAAATGGATGTGATAATTTTCGCACTGAATCCTGTCCTGGTCCATTTTAAAGAATTGATATATGTTTTTAAATAGATGGATAAAAGCATATCCGGATCCGAAGTGATATGAGTTATCCAAAAATTGGTTCGGATCACTCGTATGTTTCAAACCGGGTTATCCATTTTTTTACTCTAAAGCCAATGCAAAATCTGGTCTAGTCAGGAGCAATTGAGTTACTCTCTCCGGTCTATATTAATATTCTCAACTTTGTCTAGATACAAATGCATCTGGTCTAAACCCTTAACTAGGTACATCCGAATCTAGACAAAGTTGAGAACAATAATATGGATCGGAGGGAATACCAAATTCATTTGGCAAGTCTCTAAATTCTACCACCAGTAGAGTGATGGTTCAACTATTTATTTTATATTTATACCATCTCGTGAATGCATCAGCTTTTAGTATAAATCATTTATGTATTTTCTTAACTCGTTAATAATGTTGCAATTTCAAAAGGTTAAATCCTTTTGAAGTTTTGAGTGGAATATAATTCCGTACCACTCGACTATTTTTGTTTTTTGTCCAAGTCCAACACGTTCCGTTACTGAGTCTGGTATATTCTTGTGTGAATCTGCAACCGATCATTGTTAGCGCAATCCCAGGGAAAATATGGTGTAAAAGAATTAGGTTTTGCTAATTCTTAGTCGAATGAGAATTATGATAAAGTGCATCGTGATTCGTGCGTCCCCATAAGTTGCAAGTGAGATTTTCCGTTGAAATATTTTTTTGTTGCAAGTGATATTACAACTAAGATTCGATGACACCATCTGACTAAGAATTAAGCTAAAAAAAATGTGTACAACTAAGAATTAAGTTAATACCCAAAAAATTACGGTACAATAAAAATCGAAACTCCTAGCATTTACCCACAATTGTTAGCTAGTGCACGTAGTACAAGTGTACAACTGTGTGGTGCGAATGGGGTATCCGTGCAGTGTACGTTCTCCACGTACTCTACAGAGCGAAATCTCCGGTATACCTAACGCGCGCTTTAGTTGACAGTTTCTGAAGTTTCCCTAGAAGAAATTAATAGCCGCTGAGTTTCTGAACCGTGTACACAACAATGTCACATCTCCTGCTCTGATTTCCTCTCCATTCAGCCTCAGCGCACCAAACACAGAGATAGAGCCGGAGGAGACGAAGGGGATCGAAGCTGGCACCCGCCGCCCGGCAGGCCGGGCGCTCCCCATATTTAATGGCGTCACCACTTCCTCACGCCTCCAACGTCTTCTTGCATTCTGCCTCAACCCATTCCTTCTCCTTCTCTATATCATCATCACACATACCATCAGCCCGATCATGTTGTCACCTACTGCTGGTAACGTGTAAGTGCAACCGCTCCGGTCGATCGATCGATCATTCGAGCTCTATATATTCCGCGGTGAGCTGATCAGCTCCCGCCGCCCTCCCAAACCCAGAACACCGCTTGCTTGCGCGATCACCAGCCAGTTCATCGATATCGATCTGACCCAAGTCTAGGGAGCTAGCTAGGGGTGCGGCCATGGCGGGCGAGCAGCAGCGGCACCGCCACTGCACCGTCTTCCTCCTCCTGCTCGCGGCCGTCTCGGTGGCCGGCGGCGAGTTCATCACGTGGGAGGACCTGACCATGCCGGCCCTGGCGGCCGTGCCCCGCGGCATGCCGGTCCAAGAAGGCGGCGTCAAGTCGGCGGCGCCGCGCCGCGGGGGCGTGGCGGCTCTGAGCACGATCGTGGTGTCGCAGGACGGGACGGGCCACTCGCGGACCGTGCAGGGCGCCGTCGACATGGTGCCCGCCGGCAACACGCGGCGGGTCAAGATCCTCGTCAGGCCCGGCGTGTACAGGTGAGGGGGCGATCCGGCCATCCGCTACTACCTTTGCCCCTCGATCGATCTCTTGTAGTAGTAACTGCCTTCAAGACTTAATGGGGCCATTAAGTTGCAGTGTGTGTTCTGCCTTCCGATCCTCCCTAGATTCTGGACAGCCAGTCCTAGCACATAGCTATGTGCTTGCTGCTTGCTGCTTACTGCTGCTGGTAGCAGCTAGTCATTTTCCATTTCTATCTTTAGTGTCTGCAAACTGGAATATGCTGGCTGGCTGCTAGATTTGTATGCTGCTTCTAGTTAGGTAGAATATCACATTCTTTTTATCATGTACAGAGTAATTCAGAATGTGGATTCAAATTAGTAGTTGCTGAGCAATTTGTTTCGTTTCATAATGCTGCTGCACGTACGGTGCAAGTAGCGAGTGAAGAACTAACTCGCTAGATGCTGCAGGGAGAAGGTGACGGTGCCGATCACGAAGCCGTTCGTGTCGCTGATCGGCATGGGGACTGGTCGCACGGTGATCACGTGGCACGCGCGGGCGTCGGACATCGACCCGTCGGGGCACCAGGTCGGCACCTTCTTGTCCGCCTCGGTCGCCGTCGAGGCAGACTACTTCTGCGCAAGCCACATCACCTTCGAGGTACATACGTCTAGCTTATTAGCTCCTGCTGATAACCGCCGGCGACCATCTGTTTATTCTTTGCATCAGAATGTGATAACGTGGTCGGTGCAGAACTCGGCTCCGGCGGCGCCGCCCGGTGCGGTGGGGCAGCAGGCGGTGGCGCTACGGCTGTCCGGCGACAAGTCCATGCTGTACAGGTGCAGGATCCTGGGGACGCAGGACACGCTGTTCGACAACATCGGGAGGCACTACCTGTTCAACTGCGACATCCAGGGCTCCATCGATTTCATTTTCGGGAATGCAAGGTCCCTGTACCAGGTATTACTACTACCAGACTGTCCAGGACTTGATCTTGCAGGTCGAAACCAACCGTAACCAAAAATAAATTCTGTCTTTTAAAATTCGTGATAGGTAAGGATTAGTTTGCATACGCTACTAGTATTTTGATGCTGAGTTGGCCACCTTGCCATCTTCATGTCCTCCCTTCCATGGATCCGAATAATAATTCTTGGCATGCAGTTGCAGCTGCACTGTTGAGTTGCTATCACGAATTTTTTCACAGTTGAGGCATCCACCAACCCCTGCCATTATTCAATCCCGTTTCTTACAGCAAGCACGGCTTTGACACTTGGTTTCCTCACTTTCTAACATGTAGGCTCTCTAGTGTCTAGTGGCGCACACAACTCGATTAGCACTTAGATTAGCCAGCAACAGCTCAGTGGAATAATCCGGTACCTAGGCACTTGGCCCCGCACAATGCTCTTGCACAAATCCGTGCTAAATCCTTACGTGGCCACATTTCTTCCTACTCTCCGCACAACTGTCATCGCTGACCCAAAAAAAAAAGTTCTCAATGAACGCGACGTTACATGCCATTGCTACGGTTTTATCTTTTGATGATGTTTGTTTGATACTGAACTGGAAGTCTGAAACACGGACGCGCGCAGGGGTGCAGGCTTCACGCGGTGGCGACGAGCTACGGCGCGATCGCGGCGTCGCAGCGGAGCTCGGCGTCGGAGGACTCCGGGTTCTCGTTCGTGGGGTGCCGGCTCACCGGCTCCGGCATGCTCTACCTGGGCAGGGCGTGGGGGAAGTACGCCCGGGTAGTGTACTCCTTCTGCGACCTCAGCGGCATCGTCGTGCCCCAGGGCTGGAGCGACTGGGGCGACCACGCCAGGACCAAGTAAGCCACGGCCACTGCCACGCTCTCCCTTCTCCTTGAGAAATCGTGGAGTTGCACGTTCGTCGCACGTACGGGCAGTCCGGGTGCCCGATTGATTGGTGAAATCCGTGGGAAAGTGACGCGTCTGGTGTTGTGTGTGTTTTGGGCAGGACGGTGCTGTTCGGGGAGTACAACTGCAAGGGTCCCGGGGCGAGCTCGCGGGAGAGGGTGCCGTGGTCGCGGGCGCTCACCTACGACGAGGCGCGGCCCTTCCTCGGACGGGACTTCATCAACGGCGACCAGTGGCTCAGGTTGTAGAAGACAATGTAACAACTATCACATTCGTTCCTTCAGATTGCTCTCTCTTCACTCACAGCAGATAATGTACCTAGCCAGACTAGTATAGCAGCTACTAGCTGACATGTACTACTAGTACGACGACCGTGTAACGGACCTGACACGTCCATATATGTAGCAACATGATAATTGTTGCCCTTGTGGAAAAAAAAATCATTTTTAGTTGCCCAGAGCAGAGCGTGTCAATCATGGCGCCGAGAGTTTGCGTGGATGAAGCAACAGGGCATTCAGGCAAAGGCATCATGCGGCATGGTCATGCCGGAGACACCGGGCATATAACATAACGGAAAATGATGGGATGGCCTTGCATCGGCACCCACTACGATTTTACTTCAGGGTTCAGGACGCCATAAATACTAGGTTTGGCACGAACTTGGGAAGGATCCATTCTGAAACTACTTCTCAGCTCAACAACATGGGGCAGCTGCAGCTGACAGGACGGTCAGCAGAATGAAATCATGTCATGTCATTCAACTGCTATAAAATCATTGCACGGCTTAAATGCAGACCAACAACAGCCACTCTTCTAGTTCTAGTCTAGCACAAGGACAAGAATGTTCTCAAAACAGATTATGCGACCAAGGATTAACTTAACTTGAAGCAAAAGACCAATCAGATCACACCCACTATACAATACGACTGCCAAGGGTATTACTAGTTTGCAATCCACGTATCTGGTTCACCAGAACCGACACGAGAGAGCTAGGAGCAAAATACATAAACTAGGAACCATATTGTGTATGAGAGATGTGGTGAAGTCGACAAACTCTGCTATCAGCGACCTACTAGTAGTAAAACCCCGATCCGCTGGGGGTTACATATCTATAGCTATGTACATCAAGTCCAATGAGGTTGAGCTTCCCAAACTTCACGGCTTGCTGACATCTAAGTCTACGCCTACTTCCCCTTCACAGTCTTGTTCATCATCATCATCATCCCTAGGCCGCTTCCCTAATACTGTCTGCGTCTCATCCTCAGCAGAAGCAGAGGACTTATCAGTCAAACTGAATACTTCGTCGTTGCAGTGCTGTTCAGAGTCATCATCCCTTGGCCGCTTCCCTAGTAATTTTTTCTTCTCGTCCTCTACAGGAGCAGGTACCTTACTTGTCAAACTAAATACTTCATCCTTGCAGTGCTGCTGTTCAGCATCATCGTCATCCCTAGGCTGCTTTCCTAATATTTTTTGCTCCTCGTCTTCATCTATAGAAGCAGATCCCTTATCAGTGAACACTTGCCCATTGCAGTTCTGTTCCACAGCATCATCCCTAGGCCGCTTCCCTAATATCGTTTGCTTTTCAACCTCTACAGCTGCACAAGCCGTATCAAATAAACTAAACTCGGCTTGCGTATCAGCTACTGTTTCTTCCCCATTGCAGTCATGTTCAGCCTCATTGCACCTCGGCTGCTTCTGCATTATTGCTTGCTTCTCGTCATCATCTATAGAAGCAGTGGCCTTGTCAATCAAACTAACCTCAGTTTGCACATCACCTCCTGTCTGTTTATCTCCACTGGAATTTTCTTGCACAGCTGTGAGTTCTTGGTCAGACATTGCAGGATTAGAGTCCAAACCACCAGTGGATGTCAGGTTATCAGGTTGCTTAGTTTGGACAACAACCGAAGGTATTCTTGACAACACGTCTGGCTTCCTTTCTATATGTACCCAGCTGCTCTTGACCCAATCTTTTGAAATTCTAGTGTCATTCAGCTGGCATACACGAAAAAAGTTTTCACCTGGAACAACAATATAACTATGTCAGGTGGGCCCTTCCTTTTGTTGAAACTTGCAAAAGTAACCTGAAGAAATACACAAAACATAGGGGGCATATAGCGGAAAGTTTCTATCACATGGAGTACAAGAATAACATTTTTTTCTCCATCTACTGGATTGCTTCCACACATTTGCAAGCAATTCCACGATAAAATATAGATGATGGTGAATCATGATATGACTTTGGAAAGTCAATCTTTTTGGAATACCTTAACTGAAGTAAAATGTACTGTGGAGTGCCTCAAGTTTTATGGTTATCCAATGCGCTTTCTAATAAGCTATGTATTTAAGAACAGCGGTAGTATATATTACTTGCAACATATCCTTTCCAGGTTCCGACAGTAACAATTTTGCAAATCAGAAAATTTACAGTACTCCCACTGCCATACCAACACCATGGTGGAGAAAACACAATACACTACCCTTTGATATTAACATAAAGATATTTTCTCATTATTATATGCAGCACCCTATCTTGTGCTAATAGTAACACGGAGAATACTTTAGAAAAAGTGTGACACCAGTATGAGGGGTAATGAGAAAATTTCCCTTTTTTGGGATTATAGTACTCCCTCCCCGTCCAGAAATAAGTGACTTGGATTTGTCTAGATTCACATGTATCTAGACATGTTTTAGTGTATAGATACATGTGAATCTAGACAAATTCAAGTCACTTATTTTTGGACGGATGGAATAACATAATTATGCATACATCATACCATCTTTCAGAATAGATTAAAGATGAAGAGAATATATAGAGTATAAAAGTTGAAAATGGATTTTTGTGGGATATAGTATGACACAGTATATCCATATATCACAGCATGTTTCCAACAACTGGGGGATCTAGCCTAGCAGAAAACAGCACCTTTTACCTGAACCAACATCATTTCAGTAAGAAAAGGCACCTGGGAAATATATTTGCAGGCTATCAGATGAACCGGAATCTGTACTGACGACAATTCCTTCCCACCAGCCGCTAAATTGCCAGACATCAACAGCAGTTCCAGGTAAAAGAGCGGTGTCATCAACCAAAGTATTTTGTTGAGGACGTGGCCTAATTCTGAGCCTGCCTGGGCATCTTAGTCCAAGTTTATCAGGAAGAGCCAATGTAGAGGCAGGTACACGCTCCTACACGCAGAAGAGAAGTTCAACTGACACGGCAAGAAATAACCTCATCGGTGCTATCGAAATATACACTTATGCAGAAAAAACAGAATAAATTACGATATTAAGGAAAATAGAATGAGTAATAAGATGCCAAATATTGTGATATTATTCTCTTCAAATGCATAATCCAGCTTAATGGTCATACTAAGATATGTTAGTCATACCTCCAGTCTACCACAATCATCAGCATTTTGGAGATCATCATATTGAATCTTTAGTTTGTTATGATTAGTACATGGCTTCAGAACTGTACACCTGAACCAGCAGCCTACAATGCCACTGTCCTGAGACAAGACCTCTATCTTGTCGCCAACATTGTAGGTTGGCACAGGCTGATTCTGGGGGCCTATAAACTTAACTGAGATATGTTTTCCAGGAGATTGCTTATTGTTTAGCTCCTGATAAGATGGTATAGAGTCTTCTTGTGGGCCTCGGCAGATTTTGGTACCCAAACATTTTGAATAAAGCCTCTCAAACTGCTTTGAAAACTTGGTCTTCCCAGGTGAGCAATGTTTGACTACCCTTGTGATATCAGATCCATCTTTTTCTTGCTCAGGTGAAACTTTCAAGGACAAAACAGCAGCTTGACTAAAATATCCACGCAATGTTCTCAAGTCAAAGTGCTTAAATTTATTTTTGCTGTACTGACGAAAGCAGAAACGCATCCCCACCAAAGAACAATTTGGCAATGTGTCCAGACATTTTTCATAATGCTCGGGGGTTAAAACTGTTGCAATATCATCGACACACTCGACACTGATTACTTGAGAATAAGAAGTGATGAAAACTTCACAAGGATGAGGAGCAGGAGGAGGTATAGCACAAGCAAATTCCTGGTTCTGGTGAAACCAACGCACTTTAACCTTCTTAAGTCCCTTCTTATCTTCATACATATCCTCCAAGTATGCAAGATAGCGATTTTCCTCCTCAGACATGACAAGCGCAAAAGAGTGGGTCTGCCAAATGAGACATCATATACAATTAAAAAATTATCACAGTAACGAAGTTTATAGACAGTTAATAACAAAACTTACAGATATTGTGGTTCCATTACGACAAAAGGCTTGATAGTGCTGAAGCTGCTTGCTACAGGTCCAGAACGGACCAGACCACATAATATCTGAACTGCAAGTTGTTCCCTAACAACGTAATTGAAAAATTATCAACATGTTTAACAAAGATGTAGAGAAACCATATGCAAAGCTACAAATGATTGCATACCAGATTGTGGCACACAAAGCTACCAGTTTCACTGTATCCATCTAATCCGACATAATTGCTCATCTGTGGTCCAAATTTTGAAAAATCTGGAATGAACAAGCCATCAGATATTAATATCACTGAGGCACAATCCAACAAAAATAATACAGGTGTTGATCATACAAGTTATATACTTATATGTTGAACAGGAATGGCCAGACAAGCAGTCGAAACATTATGCTTAAGAAATGCAACCGGGAAAAGAATAGTTGCAAAAGAATGTGAAGAAGCTCAGAAGGTCAATCTCTTTCCAATGGGATTGCAAACCGAATGTAAATAAATAAAAGTGATTTCCTCAAACAGCATCTGGCATACTTATTAAACATATGAGAATATAGTGAGCAAGTAGTTTGCTTTGTTTTGCCAAAACTGAGGGAGCCCTATTACTAGAGTTGCTTACAGCTTGAAGCCTTGGACTTTGCTCAAGCATGACCAAGGATTATGAGTCCAACGATTAGTCTACAAGTCCTAAACTGACTGTCGACTCGGTTGGTCGATTCGACTATTTCCTCGATTCAATTGAGTCGAGACTAGTCCTGGACTAGTCTAAACTAGTCCTGCTGTTTGACTCGATCGACTCAATTTTAGCCGGATAAGTGAGGCGCTCAGGAAGAAAATTGGAAACCCTAGCTAATCTAGACTTGCTACGTGAAGTTCTACATTCTAGCATTATTATGTTATGTAACTTGTGTTGAACTTATGTCAGTTTCAGTTATTAAATCTCCTATCTGGTCGCCATACATGATAGTATTTTGTACTAGCTACTGCTGAAGTACATGTCGACTAGTCGAGCAATAGTCTAGACTAGTCTCGACTAGTCTATGAGTCGGTACCCCAACGACTCGGCTCAACTCGTCGACTCGTAATCCTTGCATGACTCAGATTTCACCTGTGGAACTCGCCTGCCACTAATTTTTTTTCTTCAAAACTGTCCAAACGAGTTGGCACTCACATGGACTTTTTTTCCATTCAGAACAATATGGCATTTTCATATTACGATGGGAAAAGACCACATAATTAATCTTATCCAACACATTGTCACTCCTACCAGGCTACCACCAACAAGTTGAATGGAAAGCATAGGTGGTTTACATCTTCAGCAGCAAATAAATCAAGATAACTAATACAGTATAACTGAATCTTAACTAGTATGAAGATGCTTGTGACCACGGGAGTCATCTCAAGTGCGGTGGTGCAGGCCGAGCTTTGGTGATCAAGGGACGATGAAGCCATCTTGGAGTGGGTTAAAGCTCTCAGCAGTTCCCGGTTGTCCTTGGTGAAGTTAGCACTTGTCAGTTGCTCGGTAGTGAACTCTGCTTTTTTTCCGATAAAGGAATCGTATTCTGCTAAGCAGCTAGGTTGCAGTGCGGCATACTTCCTGTTATCACTATAATACTTCTCTCGCAAACTGGAGTCCGTGTCATTCTGCAAGACCTCTTTGTCTGGCTTTCTAATCAAAGTTAGACCGCAATTATCTTTTCTCTGAATAAACATGGGTATGTTTTGTTTATGCCCAAAACCTACCCCACTGTATTCTCGGTCCTGACCAAAATGATGTACCTTGTTTGGATGGTTGCCAAATTTCCTGGCATGGTCTTGCCTCTAGGGGTGTGTAAAACAACAAACCGTGGAAACCGTCCAAACCGGCCAGTGGTCACCTAGTTCATTTCCTTTCACAGTTGGAATCCTTGCTCCCGAACTAGTACAAAAAAAAAAATTAATAGCCAAAACCAATTTTGCACACCCCTACTTGCCTCTTTTCCCAGTTCCCACTCTAGTTATTTTTCTTCCAACATTGGCCAAATCATGGACAAGCTTAACCTTGATCAAAAACCAAGCATACCCTAGTGAACTAACCCCAAAGGTGTATTTTTTTGTGCTGCACTTCTTCGTTCCTGAAGGCATGATTAGAACTAGATGAGTCTGCTACATTAAATTTCAGTGTTGTTTAAAATTTGTTCCTGATGACTGGTACTGCTATGATTATGCAGTACACACATACTACAAAATGTGTGTCAAATTTTCCCTGCTTCGACAATTTTGATTTGCACTACTCAGGGGCATTTATTGTCGGTTTCTAAGAAACAACAACCCCATGACTTAGTGTACAATCTTGCATTCATGTATGTATGGAGGTTTGTGCGTAGTCAAGAGGTCTCCGATTTTTCCAAACCGTAAAAGCAAGGAATGGGTATGCCTACTTCTCCCTGTTCCTAGTTGTAAAATCACGGTGGAAAGGACTCATGGGAATGTCTGTAGAGTGCGATAGAAACCATGTCATCACATGTTACCAATCATCCAACAGATAAATAATACTCCCTCCGTTTTGAAATATAAGATGTTTTAGCTTTGTGAAAGGAGTGTATCTAGACCCCTTTTAGTGTGTAGGTTCATCTAGGTTTGGAGCGAACCTACTCACTAAAAAGGTCTAGATACACTTCTTTCACAAAGCTAAAACATCTTATATTTTGAAACGGAGGGAGTATAAGCTAACACATCAAGTGGTCACCAAAGGTTGATGCTAATGAATGTTACCTATTTCAGTTTGAGATAAAATAGGAGCAGAGGACCTCAACTTTGCCATACTTTGCCGTTTAGGTATTTTAATTTGCATTACAGTCTGACATGCCCTTTGGAGGTTTGAACATGCCTGATTATGTCTAGGCTACATCAAAACAAGCTTCTGTACTGAGGACTGAGGTAGCAAAACTATGTAACTTGCAGTTTCTAGAAAAAAATATTAGTGCCAAGGTAAATATTTATGGCTAAGTTTCTAGGTTTCAGAAACACTACACAGCATAGCATTTTAACTTAAAAGTATAACAACAATAAGAGATGGTATGCCTAGTGTGAGCTGAAATCATGTACTCCCAATGTTTACAGAGACAGAGGAGATGGGAGTTACTTGAGGTGAGGGTCTTGGCCGGAAGGAAAGACTCGAGCCAATCCACCACCTCGCGGCGTGACCTCCACTTGCGGGCGAACATCCCCTGCCCATCAGCACCACCGGAACCCTCCGGCCCATGGAAGTCTTCTGACACGACGTAGAGCATGTGGCGCACGCTCCGCTCCTTGCCCACGACTGCGAGGTGAGGCACGCCCTCGGCGTCCTCCAGGTAGTAATGCACGACGCGGCTGCCCCTCTCCTGCGAGAGGAACTCCTCCCTCCACCTCACAAACTCCGGGCCGTCCTCTCTCGCCATCCTTGCAGCGGCACCAACAGGACGCGCCCGGAGCAGTAAGCAGAAGAAGGGGCAACTTTGGCAACAGGGGAAGCGGGGTGGCGTTCTCTCAGAGGCCTCGGAGAACGCAAGAATTGCACGGGGAGCTTCAGATTAACGAGGAAAAGTGGGGGTTGGGGGAACGGCGGCCGGGGATTCCTTTGCAATCCCCGGGGGAGGAGGAAGTCTGGGGCTTCAAAGGGACTTGGGGGCAGTTCTTGCTGGCCAAATCGGCTTGAATCGGAAGGGGTTCAGGCTGACCAAGAATCCTTCCATGGAACCAGGGGCAGCAGCGAGCGGGTTCTCGGGCTGGTTTGCCCCAGAGGAAAACCAGGAATTTCAGAAGAAAAAATACTCCAAGAAAGATGGCGGCGGCGCGGTGGCGGTGTTCTCGAAAACCAGCAGCAGGGAGGCAGTCTGCGTGCGAGGCCCCCTCTCCCGAGGAGGCGGGGGGCGGCGGAGGAGGAGGGGCGAGTAGGAAGGTGGGAGGGGGAGGCGGACAGGTGGGAAGGAGGCGAGGAGGAGGAGGGTGAGAAGGCCAGAGGGGATGGATGCTTGAAAGAGGAATCTACTGTGTCTGTGTTCTCTCTTTTTCTCTATCTCGCGTGGTTGTTTTCGTTGGGGCACCTGTGAGGTTCTACCTGCCATGTTTTATTCCCCGCATTCCTCGTCTTCACTTTCTTGAGCCCAACTGTCTCATGCATTCCATACTAACTCTAATTATGACATCTACATGGCCTTAAAAGCCCTTCTCTTTTCTGTTTGGCCCAACTTAAGTTCTTCGCTTATTTTTTGTCTTCTATGTGCGTGCAAAGAAAAAAAATCATTAGAATAACAGAAATTGCATCTAAAAATGGGGAATGAAGAAATTCATTCTCTTGGTTTTAATCTGGAAATGCTCCGATGGGTTGTCGCCCTCGAGTCGTTTCCTAAAGCAAAGCGGAACAAGAGTAATGTTCTCGAACATATCTAGTCATATTTTAGTGTTAGATACATCCGAACGTAGACAAATCTGAGAACATTAATTTGAATCGGAGGGACTAGCAAAATTGTGCTGATTTAGAGCTAGAGATTTTCTAGCTCACATGTTCTTCTAGGATTAAAAAACATGTAATTACTTGAGGCCACAGAATTTATTTTGTGTGTTCAGAAATTATATCGCACCAAATCGTGGGCTCTTGATGTTTTCAACGCAAACTTAGCAAGTGCACAGCCTCACTATCCAGAAGAAGAAACAAAAACTTGCTAAAACAAGAAACAGGAGCCCTCTCGCTGACGAGAGGTTGAGATCCACCACCCCTCCAAGGCCTGAAAGGCCATTGAGGGTGGGGCTGACTAGCGGCGACGTCAATGGAGGGCATGTGAACACTAGCTATCGCATGGGTAGCCTGCTCCTTTTCCGTCCCGGTAATTGTTCGATCTGAGGATAATATTGTAGAGTGGTTCTCTCTGCCCTATCCGCTCTCCAGCGATACGTCTATCATCGGTGGAGGACGCTTGGAGTTGTGTGCTCGACAATCTTTGGGGATCTCGTCGATTTTCGTCTTCGTTTGTGCGGTTTCAGGTCAGTCTCTTCCGATCTATTATTTTTATCATTGGCATGGTTGTTTCTCTGGTGTGTTGGTCCTTGGGGTCTTAGCACAACATCTTTATGTTTTTCTACTATAATAAGCTCTACTACGACAAGCTTTGTCCGTCTCCGGTGATGGAGGAGCTGTAGTGATCCAGCATACCACTGCATGTTGCGCTGATATAAGAGTCCGAAAATCACGTTCCGCAAATATTACATCCCTCAGAGTGGCACAACAGAAATATTGCAGGTCCACATAACATACAAGATTATTATTATAAACCAAAAGCGATGTTCACAACGAGGTCCTCCTCTCTCGAGGATACCTGAGCAACTTGACTTAGTGCGGTTACAACTTAAAAATGATAAGAAGCAAACTAATTTGCACACTAGGAGCACGATAGCTTATTTATTAATGTTTTACGTGTTGCTCGACTCAACCGGAATAATACTACTACTTCTACTAACAACTATTGTGACTCTTCCTCTCCAGCCCCATAGCAAATAATTTAGTATACGCCCTTCACTCCTCCAGAGAGACCTGGCTCCTCATGGAAGACATCATCTTGACCTTCAGTAGCATTCAGAGCAGTCTCTTGTTGATCTTCAGAGTCTAAGTAGGGGATCAAAGGAAAAGGTGAGTAACAGTATTACCTAGCAAGCTCATTTTATAGAAGATGGGAAGTTTGATGCACTAGCTATAGCCACAGACCATACATCATAGGCTATATGAAGTTTTCATAAACATTTGTTCAAAAGGTTTTTTTTATTAAGAAAACTATGTTTGCCAGCTTTCACATGTTTATTAGAGCTTCATGGAGCTCTTTTCCTGCCGCATTCATAGTTCATTTCCGAAATAAGGAGTAACATGTCACAATTCTATACACTCTGTAAAGGTGCGTTGATTTACCCATAAAAGATCAAATCCTTCTTGCACAACCCGATGTACCTTCTCATCCACAATTCCGTGATGTGGAGCCCAGTAGATTATACAACCCAATCACCGCCTTCTCCACGACCTCGCATGCCCACCCAACTCTATAAGCAAAGCATGCCCCTTGTAGCCCCATCAAAATGGCAGACTTACCTTCGACAACCCCGCATGGACCTTATTAGACACCAAGTATCATGGGGCACTAAGGGGGTCACACCCATGTGCTAGATCCTTAGCAAGAAATCTACAGTGTCACGATAAGATCGTATGTGACATGTAAAAGGAAGAAGATCCGGCTGACATCACCGTTCCATTCTAGATCTTTTGGTTAATGCGTAATCTAGACGCTAGAATCACTAATAACATTGGTTATTAAGTCTCATATGATATACTCCCCATCCAATTGGAACCTCCACCAACCACATACCATATCATGGTTTCATTGCCACCCATAATAGATCATCACCACTCGGGCTAATAACCAATAAGTCATATTATTTAAAAATAATATTTTCTGTATATTAACAACAGATTGTAAATACTTGGTAAAACACATTGAAGGATATGAGCAAGTGATGAACTTGCCTTTAGACTGAGAGGTAATGAACTCAGACAATTCGACTTGCCCCTGGACTTCTCTTTCCACAAAACACCATCATTGCCCGGTAAAGACAATGTTTAAAAAAGCAACTCATGATTTTATGGAAAATAATGTCATGCGATGTTTGGTTTATTACCCCTCTTTTTGCGTTTTACCCAATTTTTGGATATTTAAAGGTATTCCTTAATTTGTAAGTGAATAAAAGCATTGAAAAGCAATTAAGATAATTAGATGCGCCCCCCCCCCTCCACCCCGGACGCGGCGGTAAGAGAGGATGTTGATTTCTCTAGGAGCTAAGTAGGTCGTCTATGACAAAGTTGGAAGATGTGCTGCAGTGTTATAAGCAAAGTCGTTCAACGAACAACTCGATTCAATGAATAACGAAGGGCTAATAGCGCACAAATATGCTGGTGACCTGGTCGTGACGTTCGAAAGTCAAAAAAAGTAATGAGATGTTCCGTCCTTTATCGAGACGATTCCTCGATAAAATGCACAAAGAAATATGTACGATGTCACTTAGCGCCACCTAGTCTATAAGCTAGTCGACTCTTTTGTAAACTGGCGCGGTGGGACTAAACAACCCGTTCATTGTGTCCCTTTTTACGGAACGTCCCAGTTAGCACCAGAGGGCATAGTCGGTTCTAAATCCCAAGACAAAACAGGGTGGCGACGCTGCATGAAACGCTTGACATATGACATAATAAACATATTATATTATCTCGATGCTTTGTGATTCCTGTACATCATCATGTAGCTGTTAGATTAATGATGCAAAACATGCCAGAGTTTAAATAATGATAGTAAGCACGCCGATACACTCCTTGACACGGAAAAGCATAGACATGCACATCTAGTACTAACTCGAACATGTCAGTCGTCGCAAAATGCAAGGAAAGTTTTCTTCCAAGACAATAAGTCCAAAAGTATTTGTATGATTATATGGTACAACACCAGTGAAGATCAGTTGAGAATAAAAGGCGATGAACGACGCTAAAGATAACAGTCGTACACAAAATATGCGATAAAATCATGCACAAAAGAGTAAGTAATTAAACGACGGTCACACAAAGATGATGCGAAGATTGTACGCAAGAACATGTTGTTACTCATTGTTTCGGGAAGGAACTACGAACACAGCAGGAAAGGAGCTTCATGAATCTCTAATAAACCTGTGAAGGCTGACGGACATAGTTTTCTTAATAAAAGAAACCTTTTGATGAAATATTTACAAAAATTGCATAAAGCCTACGACGTGTGATTGTTGGGCCACGCAAAGATAAATAAAACGTTTTCTCCGCGTGGTACTCCCAAGGTCTAGCTTAGGTGATAGGTCACAAGATTTACCACTAGACGCGCATGTGTGAATTATTGATGAAGCCCGTCAGTTGATGCAGCGCAGAAAAATCCCACGAACAGCGCCTCTGGATCCCCACGAACTCCTTCAAATCCATCGTGAACTCATTCGCCTTCAGCGTCACACGCGCAACGCCTCTACCGGTATCCACACGTATGGAGAGGAGCTCTGAGCAAAGGACTGCTAGATCCCGTCTGACCCGAATGGGAGTAGAGAGAGTGACGGCTAGGTTAGGGAACTATCCCTTGTCACTCCACTTATATACACTCCTAGATGGTGTCAGCGCTTGAGGTCCATCTAGGCCGTATCCCAATCTTCACATGGATCTAATCTACATGGGCTCATTTTCCTTAAGTGTGTGACCATGTAGGTTCACGTACACCTGTACATGGCATGAGCTACACCTCCAAGTATCCCGACATGGCTTTGAATCTAACTCACTCTCGTGAACACTCGGTCTCAAGTCGATAGATAGCAGTGGCCTGTAGCAAGACGTGCCAACTTTCAAGCGTCGTAAAATCAGAAGACGAACCTTTCTCAATATGACTTCTGTTCAAGTCCCTTTGCCACATGATATACCTTGTCAAGCTATAGTAGAGTAGTTTCCATCCCTTTAATACTCGACTCTTTTCTCATTCCATGATATATGATTCACTGGACTAACACTTAGTCTGACTCCTTAGCTAAAAATTAACTGAGTAGTGCATGGTCATGCTTTTGAATCATATCACACGGGAGGGCCTAGAGAATATCTCTCCATTATGGAGGAGAAAATCTCATCTTGGTAATACATGTCACGTAGCTTGATTCACAACCAGGCCGAACTCTACCTTTGCAACTGCCCATTTATGGCACAACGTTTGATAGAATCTAGGCTGGTGATCCACAACTCAGATCATGCGATCACCTTAGGTTAAAGGATTCCATTGCTTGAGACTACAAATAACAACATGCTCGTTGCATCTCAACCGTGGGTCAGTCCGACTCGCTAAACTCTTTAGATGAATCCATGTAAATTGGAATAGCATCACCATGCCTATAACAAGTGGAACCTAGTCATTAACCGACTTTCACATTGGTCTAAGTTGTGTGTCCAGTACAACCTCAACGATCAAGGACATCTAGTATGAACAATATGAATATATAGTTCCACAACCGAATCACATATTCAATGATATACATCATACATTATTGCCTCTAGGGCATATTCCCAACAGTGATCTGTGGTTGTAGCTAGTGAATCAAACTTTCCATATTGCACAAATTGAGCTTGTTGGGTAACGTTGTTAATCACCCTTTCCTTTTGATCCCATGCTTAGTATCTGAAGACCAGGAGGAGACTGCTCTGAATGCTACTGATGATCAAGATGTTGTCTTCTACGAGGAGTCGGGTCTCTCCAGAGGAGTGGATGTCATATACTACATTGTTCGCTATGAAGCTGGAGAGGAAGATTCAGAGTAGTTGTCAGTATAAGTACTAGTATTATGGTTGAGTCGAGTAGCGTAAAACACTAATAAATAAGTTGTTGATATCCCATTATATGAATTAGTTTGCTTCTTATTGTTCTTAAGTTGTAACCGCGCTAATTCAAGTTTCTCGGGTATCCTCGAGAGAGGAGGACCTCATTGCGAACACCTTTTTGGTTTGTAATAATAATCTACGTTATGTGGACTTGCAATGTTACTCTGTACCACTCTAAGGAATGCAATATTTGTGGATCAGGGTTTCCGTAAGTCTCAACGGCTTTTGTACTACAACATGCAATGGTATGATGGGTCACCGCAGCTAGTATCAAACCAATTGCTTTGACCTTATGTTGGAAACTTATTAATGGGGTAGAACTTGTAGGAGTCTAGGAGCAACGATAAAGAGTTCTCTAGAAATATGATGAATATTCACTTGAGAATATCATTGTCATATCTTTAGTGCAAAAATTCTTTATTATGATACATCATTAATAATTTTGATTTTCTTATATACAGCTAGGATGGCACCTAATTCTTTGAAGTTTATAGTATGGGTACATAATGAGAGTTTAGATGACTATCAGGGGCTGGACAGAGCAGTTACATCAACTTTTGAGAGTGTTTGACTGTGATACCAATGTTCTAGTCAAGTTCTCAACTTATTTTGATGGTCACGTCGTGGCTAAGTACCGTATTGGGATTGTGCTACCCAAGAAGTTGGGGTTGAGTTTGATAATGCCAGTGGGAGAAGCCAGAAACAAGGCTACAACATATCATATTGCTATAGTGGAGGCAATTGCATCTATTCGAGAGAGGAAGCTATTTTAGCCAGCCACAGTGGATCCCGACTGAAGGCAATGCTGAATCACCTGGTAGGTACTAGTTTTACTTCCATTCCCCATGATTCCATAGACACAGAGTTACCTCTAGATCATCTTGTTTTAATCAAGAATAATCCAGCTCTAGCTACCAAGTGTATGGATTGTTATCGAGCCTTGGTAGGATCTTTATACAACACTCATCAGCTGTTATTTGAAGATCGGGGGAGTGCACTTGAGGACCTTACTGCTCCTCAAAATAGGAGATATATAGGATAGAGGTTAGCCTAGGAGGCGAGTGGTTCTCAAACTCCAATTACTATTAATACATATATGGAGACAACAGAGGCCGAGCTAGAGCCATATTCACCTACACCTACACCACCTAATCCATGTCCTACTGCACACATTAGGACTGATTACTAGTCATCACATGGTCTATGGGAGGTGACGGATTCTGAACTACCCATTGAGAACTCTGATGGATGGAGACATGAGTTATATGCTAGTACTTATTTAGATCCAATTCCTTGTGACTGTTCCAATGAGGATGAGGGTCAGACTATCCATAAGAGGCTAGATCCCTATGTTGTAGATGGCAGAAATGTTGAAGTCATCAATCTAGAGGATGAGGAGGACCTAAGAGAGACATCATAGTTCACGGGGGAGCAGGACACGCCTTTTGTTGGTACTCTTGAGCCACATAGTCTAATGGATCCGTATTCTATCTTTGAGAGTTATTTGTGAGTGAACGGACTGATGGGGTTTATTTCATATAAAACAAAAAGTTCCTACGGTTGTAACCACCAAAATCATATCTAGGAGATACATGTAACAATTTCAGATAGACTCACCCTCGAAGACCGTAACGCGGGATAACGCTCCCGCAAACAAAATTGGATGGTGTAGAATGTACTCGACTGTCCTCAAGGACGCACAGATGATCAGCACCACAAGAGGCAGCGCCTCCGTAATCGGTCACACGTACAGTGTGCCGACGACTCCTGATCCCTTGTTCCAGCCGGGCAGCAGAAGTGGCGGATCCTTGGGAACTCCAACAACGCTATGCCATGGTAGAGATGGTGGAGGGGAAGATCTCAAGCAGGGCTTCTCCTAAGCATCTTTTCTAGTGGCAATGTACAAGGCTAGCAAGAGGGACAAGATGCCAACCAAAGGGCATATGAGAGAATGGGCAAGTGAGACTGTGTGAGAGGAGGAGGTCCCCACCTCATTTTATAGGGGGAGGGGGGCAAGCCCCTCCCTTGGTCGGCGGCCAATAGGGTGCTCCCTAACCTCCTCTCATTCATGTGGGTGGACTCTCCACTCACATTATTTCAAATTCCACTTTCTCCTATTTATTCTCCACTCAAAAATCAAAGGTCTTTCCATTAAAGCACTTTAATTCTCTTGTTTTAATGCAACCAAATTTAATGAACACTTCATTTAATGATTAATTCATTTAATGAACACATTAATATTTTGATCCCTTACTTTGTTTCGATACCTCGAAACTATTTTGGTAGATTTGACAGAACAAATTCCTGTGATGTCCATTGTCTTCCCCTGTGTTCCCTATCCGCTCAAATGTGTCAACTAACCTTAAGTGTGTCTCCCTACAGGTTCGAGAACTATGTAGACATTATAGAGACTTTCTCTGATCAATAATCATTAGCAAGATCTGGAGATCCATAATGAGTCTCACTAGTTCCACGAAAATCCAATGATCGTCTAAACCTTTTTCACTGTAATCAAATTCCTTTTGTCTCGTGATATATTACTTGTATGAGATTCAATCACTCGGTATCATTTATACCTCGTTTACTCATTCTCGACAAGTACTCTTTTTCTTGTTCCTATGATATAACATTCTAGTGATCAAATCACTTCCTTGCAAGCTATGTCAATGTGATATCACCGAGAGGGCCCTGAGTATATCTCTCTGTCATCTGGATGGACAAATCCCATTATTCTTGATCCATGAGCCTCAACTAACACTTTACAAGTACCCTATGACACCTTTATAATCACCTAGTTACGAAGTGACGTTTTATGTAATCAAAGTACCTTTCCGGTGAAAGTGATTGACGTGATCTCATGGTCTAAGGACATTGATTTACTACGAATGTAATAATAATATAAACTTGAGGACGTGATCATATTGTTACATCTACTCCAGGTGACTGTTCATCATATCATTCTCCAATGATATGACCTTGTTATTAACAACATCTAATGTTCATGATCAGGAAACTTGTGATCATCAGTTAATCAACAAGCTAGTATCAAGAGAGGCTTTACTAGGAACTTTTTCTGTTTATAAATCACACATGTATTAATATTTCCTATTAACACAATTATAGCATGAAAAATGAACATCTATTATAAAGCTGAAATAGCATAATAACCACTATTATTGCCTCTCGGGCATATTCCTTTCAGTCTCCCACTTGCACTAGAGTCAATAATCTAGTTTACATAGTCATGAATCTAACACCCATAGAGTTCTGGTGCTGATCATGTTTTGCCCTTGGGACAACTTTAGTCAACGGGTCTGCCACATTCAGATCCATGTCTACTTTGCAAATCTCTACATCGCCATCCTGAACATGTTCCCGGATGGAGTTAAACCGGTGCTTTATATGCTTGGAATTCTTGTGAGACCTTGGTTCCCTAGCATTGGCTACGGCACCATTGTTGTCACAATAGATTACCATTGGATCCAAAGCACTTGGAACTACACTCAGTTCAGAACTGAACTCCTTCATCCAAATTGCTTCTGCCACTGCTTCTGAATCAGAGATATATTTCACCTCCATTGTAGATCTTGCTATTACTGGTTGCTTGGAACTCCTCCAACTCACTGCTACACCATTCATTAAAAATACATATCCGGATTGTGACTTAGAGTCATCCGGATTGGTGTCGAAGCTAGCATCGACGTAACACCTTGCGACGAGCTCGTCTTCATCGCCATATACGAGAAACATGTATTTAGTTCTTCTTAAGTACTTAAAGACATCTTTTACTACCTTCCAGTGTTCCGAACCTGGATCATATTGGTACCTGCTAGTCAAACTAACAACATGTGCCACATATGGTCTTGTACATAGCATAGCATACATAAGAGAACCTATGGCAGAGGCATAGGAGACACGGTCCATCAATTCTCTATCTGTTGCTGTAGCCGGTCTTTGACTCCTACTCAAAATAGTGCCTTGCAACATAGGTAAGAACCCTTTCTTACTTTCGTCCATTCTAAACTTCTTAAAAATCTTGTCAAGGTATGTACTTTGTGACAATCCTATTAAGCGTCTTGATCTATCTCTATAGATTTTTGATCCCTAATATGTATGCAACTTCACCAAGTTCTTTCATCAAAACTTACTACTGAAGTAATCCTTTACACTTTTCAAGAGTTCTATATCATTTCCAATCAATATGTCATCCACATATAATATTAGAAATTCTATAGAGCTCCCACTCCTTTCTTGTAAATACAAGCTTCTCCGATGGTTTGGACAAATTCAAAACCTTTGATTACTTCATCAAATCGGAGATTCCAACTTTGGGATGCTTGCTTCTATCCATAAATGGATCACTAAAGTTTGCATACCTTGTTAGCATCCTTAGGATCGACAAAACCTTTAGGTTGCATCATCTACAACTCTTCCTCAATGTTTCCATTAATGAATGTTATCTTGACATCCACCTGCTAGATTTCATAATCGAAAAATGCAGAAATTGCTAACATAATCCTAACAGACTTTAACATTGCTACCGGTGAGAAAGTCTCATCGTAGTCAATTCCTTGAATTTGTCGGAACCCCTTCACAAAAAGTCATACTTTATAGACGGTCACATTACCGTCAGTGTTCGTTTTCCTTTTGAAAATCCATTTATTCTCAACAGCCTTTCGGTCGTGAGGTAAGTCCACCAAAGTCCAAACTTGGTTTTGGTACATGGATTCCATCTCGGATTGCATGGCTTCAAGCCATTTGTTGGAATCCGGGCTCATCATCGCTTCATCATACGTCGCAGGGTCATCGCTTCCATCTGCCATGAAATTTAGTACTAGATTACCGCACAGTTCAGGAGATGCACGTATCTTGACTGACCTATGAGGTTTGGTAGCACTCTCTATCAGAGTTTCATGAGGAGGGGAGGTACCTCATCATCATTTCCTTCTTCCATTGGCGGAGTCAACACTAGAACAGATTCCGACGCTGCGCTACTCGCCACTTCAGGAAGAGAAGGTTCAATAACCTCATTGAGTTCTACCTTCCTACTACTCACACCTTTCGAGAGAAACTCTTTTTCTAGAAAGGATCCATTCTTGGCAACACAAACTTTGCATTTGGATCGGTGATAGAAGGTGTACCCAATTGTTTCTTTTTGGTATCCTATGAAGACACATTTTTCCGCTTTGTGTTCGAGCTTATAAGGCTGAAGTTTCTTCACATAAGCATCGCAGACCCAAACTTTTAGAAATGACAGCTTAGGTTTGTTTCTAAACCATAATTCATACGATGCCGTTTCAACGGATTTTGATGGTGCCCTATTTAAAGTGAATGCAACTGTCTCTAATACATGACCCCAAAATGACAGTGGCAAATCAGTAAGGGACATTATAGATCGTCCATATCTAATAAAGTTCGATTATGACGTTCGGATACACCATTACATTGTGGTGTTCCAGCGGGAGTGAGTTGTGAAACTATTCCACATTTCTCATGTGTGTGCCAAACTTGTAACTAAGATACTCTCCTCCACGATTGGATCAGAGAAACTTGATCTTTCTGTTACGATGATTTTCTACTTCACTGTGAAATTCTTTGAACTTTTCAAATGTTTTGTACTTGTGTTTTATTAAGTAAATATACTCGTATCTACTTAAATCATACGTGAAGGTTACAAAATAACGATATCCACCACGTGCGGACACACTCCTTGGACCACATACATTGATATGTATTATTTCCAATCAGTCGGTCGCTCGTTCCATTGTTCCAGAGAATGGAGTTCTAGTCATCTTGCCCATAAGGCATGGCTCACAAGTCTCAAATGATTCATAACCAAGTGATTCTAGTAGTCCATCAGAATGGAGCTTCTTCATGTGTTTAACACCAATATGACCTAAACGGCAATGCCACATATATGCAACAATTATCATCATTCAACTTGATTCTTTTGACATTCACGTTATGAATATGTGTATCACTAATATCAAGATTCAAAACAAATAAACCATTCAATATAGGTGTATGACCATAAAATATATTATTCATATGAAAGGAACAACCATTATTCTTGGATACAAATGAATAACCGTCTTGCATTAAACATGATCCAGACATGATGTTCATGCTCAACGTAGGCACATAATAACAATTATTTAGGTTTATTGTCAATCTCGATGGCAAATGAAGTGGAATCGTCCCGAGGGCGATCACATCAACCTTTGATCCATTGCCTACGTGCATCGTCACTTCATCCTTCGTTAGTGGTCGACTATTCCTTAGCCCCTGTTTAGAGTTACATATATTAGCAACCGAACCGGTATCAAATACATAGGTACTACATTGACTACTAGTTAGGTACACATCAATAATATGTATATCACATATACCTTTGTTCACTTTCCTGGCCTTCTTATCTGCCAAGTACTTCGGGCAATTCCGCTTCCAGTGACCAGCCCCTTGCAGTAATAGCACTCAGTATCGGGCTTAGGGCCTCCTTTAGTCTTCTTTTTAGGCACATCAATAGATTTGTTGTCCTTCTTGAAGTTACCTTTAGGCTTGCCTTTCTTGCCTCTTTTCTTGAAACTAGTGTTTTATTGACCATCAACACTTGATGTTCCTTTTTGATGTCTACCTTAGTAGTTTTAAGCATAGCTGCGAGTTCAGTGAGCGACTTGTCCGCACCATTCATCTTGTAATTAATTACAAACCCTTTGTAACTTGGTGGGAGTGATTGTAGAACCATGTCTGTCGTGAGATTAGCTGGAATCTCACATCCCAGTGTCTAAAAACATTGAGAGTAACCCGTCATCTTTAATGACGTGCTCGTTCATAGAGTTGTGCTCCTCCATCTTAGTGCTAAAAAACTTATCGGAGATCTCATATTTCTCAGCATGGATTTGGTCCCCAAAAATAGTTTTGAGTTCCTCCACCATGACATCAACATCGGTAAGTTTAAAGCGCTTTTGGAGTTCAGGCTCCAGCGACTGAAGGATCGCACACCGCACAAGAGTGTAGTCATCAAATTTCCTATCATACATGTCGTGCTCTTGTTGAGTCACGCTAGCTGCAGGGGCGTCACCTAACGAAACGTCCAGCACGTAGGACTTCTTCATGCCTGTGAGGATAATCCTCACGTTGTGGTGCCAGTTGGTGAAGTTAGACCCATTGTATAGAAGATTTTCTTTCTCAAGGAATGCATTAAAATTGAATACAGGGTGTGCCATGATCAACAATATATTTTCAAAGACTATTTAGACTAGGTTTAAAATAGATAGAGTTCAAGTAAATTCTAAAATTACTTATAATAACTCCCACTCAAAATGACATCCATCTAGTTATTTTAGTGATTACACGAACCAAATTCACTACGCCACGACCGATCATCATGAGTGGTGGCGTAGCTCCAATGGCAAGCATCGTATGGGCATCATATCTTCCATATGACTCGTGCTTTACCTTTCGGTTCATGTTCCGAGGCCATGTTTGTACATGCTCGGCTTGTCAAGTAAGAACCTTAGTACTCGTGTGTGGAAAACTGTCTTACACCTGTTGTATGTGAACATAGAATCTATCACACCCGATCATCACATGGTGCTTCGAGACGAATAACTTTCTTAACGATACATACTAAGGAAGAACATATTATTATCTTGATATTTAATGGGAGGGATCATCTTATCATGCTACTGAGGCAATCAAATACTACCGATGCAATCAAATCAACGCAAAATAAGATGCATCAAATGATAAACATCACATGCATATATAATGTGATATGATATGGTCCATCTCGCATTCCATCTCCATCTTGCGCGTCTTGGTATGATCTCCATCATTCTAGCCACTGATACGTCCATTTTGCATCACTATTCTATATCATAATTTACTGTTATTCATTGATATATTTCATATTAAGAGATGATACTTATGTTATTTCATCTGTTTTTGCATGGTTGATGACTTTTGGAGGATGGACCGCTGAAGTCGGGATTCTGATGGAAAAGGCACCGTTTGGAGGCGAAATTCACAAAGATCAGAAAATCCCGGAAAATATATGGAAAATCCTATTTTTCCAGAAGACGAAGGATGCCAGAAGGGGGAGCGGAGATGGGCCACATGGGGCCCACACCACCCCCAGGCGCGGGCTAGCCCTGGCTGTACCACCAGGTGGTGTGGCCACCCTGGCCCACCTCCAGCCCTCCCCTTTGGCGTATATTATCCCCACAAAACCCTAAGACTCGGGGGCGACCACAAAAAGATTCCGCCGCCTCTGTGGGGCGGAAAACTGCAGAGAGAGAAAGAGCTCTCCAATAGGCAGAAATCTATCGGGGAAATTCCTTCCCGGAGAGGGGAGATCGTCGCCATCAACATCATCATCAAGCTGGACTTCATCGGGATCATCATAATCATCTCCATCATCATCTCCACCAGCACCATCATCACCACTCCATACCGCTATAACAATTGGGTTGAATCTTACATAGTTCTTAGGGGAAACTTTCCGGGTGTTGATTACTTGTTGTAGTTGATCATTGAATTATTGAGTGCAGACCATTGAATTACTGTTATGTTCAGATTGTTGCCTATCATTATTCGATCTCTGATCTTGATCCATATGATGTCTCATGAGTAGTTCGTTTAGTTCTTGAGGACATGGGAGAAGTCATGTTGTTAGTAGTGGAATTGTGTTGAGAAAGATTCAATAGTTTGTTATTTAAGTTGTGGTGTTATTCTTCTAGTGGTGTCATGTGAATGTCGACTACATGACACTTCACCTTTATGGGCCTAGGGGAATGCATTGTGTATTTGGCTACTAATCGTAGGGGTTGCCGGAGTGACAGAAACCTGAACCCCCATTAGGAAACCTTTGCACAAGGGAATATAGGATCTCAGAGTTTAAAGCTGTGGTTAGGTTTTTATCTTAATTACTTTCTTGTACTTGCGGATTCTTGCAAGGGGTATAATCACAAGTATGTATTAGTCCTAGGAAGGTCAGTACATTAGCATAGGTTCACCCACACAACACTTATCAAACTAAAGAAGATTAATCAACTATAGGAAGCGAAAGCACTTGACGATATTCCCATGTGTCCTCGAGAATGTTTAGTCATCTTAAGTAATACAACCGGCTTGTCCTTTGCTAAAGAAAGGATTGGGCCACTTGCTGCATCTATTATTATTGTCTTTTATTTACTCATACTTTATTTATCTGCATTATCAAAAAACCCTAAAAATCCATTTGCTAAGTATTTATAGAGAATTCCTGCTCCAAGCCACTCGTTAACACCTTCTGCTCCTCGTTGGGTTCAACACTCTTACTTATCGAAAATACTACGATATACCCCCTATACTTGTGGGTCATCAAGACTATTTTTTGGTGCCGTTGCCGGGGAGTGAAGCGCTATTGGAGAGTGGAACTGGTAAAGGAAACTTCTACTGTGAGTATTGTTTATTTCTATTGGTTAATTTATTCTCAATATGGATAATTCACTTAGTTTCTTATTTCGTAATGCTACTACCACTGCTAAGGTAGTAGATGAACCTACACCTACTGAAAATGATACTTTTAAGATACCTACAAGAATTATTGATCGTGTTATGGATAACTACTATTTTGGAGATGGAACTGTCCATCCTGGTGATTATTTGCTCTTTATACATGAATTATGCGGGTTGTTCAAGTGTGCAGGTATTACAACAGATCAAGTCAAGAAGAAGTTATTCTCATTATCACTGAAAGTAAGAGCTAAGGAATGGTACAAGGTGAAGAATGGTCAAGCTCTTGAATGGGAGGAAGTAGTACCTGTCTTTTATTCGAAATTTTATCCTCCTAGTGAGATTCGTAAAGATTGGAATCAAATATACAACTTTTGGCCTCTTGATGGAGAGAGTACAACTCAAGCTTGGGGGAGACTGAAGTTACTAATGCTCAAATGTCCTATTCATGAGCTCCCCAATAATATTATTATCAATAACTTTTATGCAAGACTTTCTCTTCATGATAAGGATCTATTGGATTCTTCTTTTGCTGGATCATTTACACGCATGGAAGAAGAAGCTAAATGGGATCTTCTAGACCGTATTCAAGACAATGCTGAAGCATGGGAGAATGATAAAGGAAGAAAGTCAGGTATAAATTATGATTATGAATGCATTAAATCTTTTATGGGAACTGATGACTTTCGTAATATTAGTAATGCTTATGGTCTAGACTCTCAAGCTATTGCAACTTAGTTTAAGGCTTTTGCTTCCTATATTGGAATTCCTAAAAAGAAATGGAATAAGTATCATGAGCCTTATAAAGATATTGCTAATTGTGTTCCTGCAAGAGATACCGAAGTTTATACTGCTAATCATATTTTACCTGAACCTTACATTGAGAAAATGCTTTTCCCAGTTAAGATAAAGGAACATTCTATGATAGCTAGTATGGTTAATGAAAGTACAAATAAAGCTGTTGAACCTGATGAACAAATAGCTGCTGAACCTGTAGTAGCAAATGTGAAAGACTTTGTCACTAAATATGTATAAGATGGACACACTATCCTCTGTAAGGATACTTCTAATATTTTTTCACAAAGTAGTGTTATGAGAGCTAGTGTCCCTGTGTTTTATCTCAGAATAAGTGATTATTGCTACAATTGTTCATGTGATAGTTATATCGTTAAATTTATGCATGATACCGAAAGTTATTATGAGAGAGGGAAGATTGTTCTGATGCATCTCAATGATATTAAGTTTCCTCGCTTTATGCTGAAAGTCTTAATGTTGCACTTGTTTTGCCTTCCTATGCTAGCAGCCTCTGGTTTCAACAATTTATTTTCTTACAAAATTCCCTTGCATAGGAAGCGGGTTAGACTTAAACATGTGTATTTTTGCTTCTTCATGCTATCTTTTACTTCAATTCATATTTCTAAGTGAGCATCATTGAAATTATCATGCCCATCTTAATGGCTATAAAGAAAGAGCTTTTTGGGAGACAACCCAATATATTTTTGCTTTCAGTTTGTTTTTGGTTATTTGAGTCTTGGAAGTTATTTCTTCTGCAATAACCTCTCCTTATCCTTTTTGTTTAGTGTTTTTGTCAAGATCAACCTCTAATGAGAAAGAAGTGATATTTGGGGAAGTTGCTATCCCAAAACAGATTTTTGTGCTTCACTATAAAAAATCATGAAATATCCCAGAACATTGTACTGATCTGTAAATTTTTTGTGTGCATTCCCCAGGTTATTATTTAACTTCCGTTAGTTTTGCAATTTTTGATTTGAGCAACAGAAGATTTTCTAAAAAATTGATCTTTACCTGCTGGTCTGTTTTGACAGATTTTTGCCACTCTTGCATTTGCTTCTTATATTGATTTCCTTTTTGAATTCCTTTTTGGGCTTTCAGAAGGAGTTGTTACAGTAGCTTATGTTTTGATGGATTTCAGTTGAAATTAAACTTAAAAGGTTTATTATATTGCATGCACAAATGTTGCTAATGAGAATTGTGTGAAGTTTTGTGTGAAAGAAATTTCCAGGTTATAGGAGAAAATGGTGTAATAAGATGGTGAAGGGTTAAATGATTCAAACAATATGTTTAAAAATATGAAGACATTGATGCTATTCAAATGGTAAATCTAGAAAATTTTGTCAAAGACCAAGTTCAGAGACCTGTAGAGTCCGTTTTCGAATAGGTAACAGTTTTGGTAAGAAAAGGTTCACGAAAAATCTGTCAATTTATATTTTTGCAGTTTTTTATCTAACAAGGAAAGCAATGAGAAGAAAGAGGGACGGAAATGGAGCCCGGGTGGCTCACACCACCCCGTGGCGCGGGCCCACCTGGTCGCGCCACCAGGGGTGTGGCCACCCCGGAGCCCATCTTCGACCCGTTTTCTCCCAGTACCTTCCTTTTGTTGTTAAACTTCGTAATATATAATCCCTCAGATCCCCCGAGGTTCGTATATCGTGTTCTCGTCATGTTTTCGTTTCGATCTCTTTCTGCCAGGAACTATTCTTAAAGTTTAGAAGCACAATGGTCTCCGCCAACGATAAGGGCAAGGAACCTGTGGAGGAGGATCTCCAAGACTCTGAGCAGGAGGAGGAGATCGAGAGTGAAGCTGAAGAGGAGGCAAAGGAAGACCAGCATCCGCACACCAGCACCACCATTGCAAGCATTGGAGTGGTGGCAAATCCAACCAAGTTCAAGAGGACTGCACGGATGTCCACTAGAGGGAAGACTCCGCGTCATTGCTTGGCTTCATGGTCACCTCCTCCACGCACCAAGAATACTTTCCATACCCTCATACATGAGCATCAATTCCAAAATATGCCCAAGGAAAAAATTACCCTCCAATTGGGATATGCCTCGTTCTAACCGTGCAGGAAAAGAATACTTCAAGGAGGAAGAGTGGGGAAAGAATCGCAAGAGCTGGTATTCACAACCCGACATGATCATGAACCGCATTAAACACAATTCGGAGTTGATTCGTACTCTCATCTTCAAGATTGAGTACTTCAGGGAATTGATTGAAAAGCTCATCGAGAGAACACCACCACCACCCAAGGAGTAATTCGTCATCAGGTTTTGGCATCCCCTTGGTTTGTTCCAAGCTTGGGGGAGTGCCGCGGTATCATATCATTATCTTTTATCTTTTATCTTCTTACCTTTTTAGTAGAGTCATATAATGAATAGAGAAGTTATCATAGAGGATGGTTTGCATTATGGAAGTATCTCCCCTCTCGTTAGTTATCTATGTATCCCTTGGTGTGAGTTTCCGTTATAGAATATTAATGAGAAGTTCTATCATTCACTCTTCTGCATATCTTATTTTAGTTTTCAATTTACGTTATATGATTGATCTTGTTGTTAGTATTGGTATCACTTTGGGATCATTAAGTAAATTTAGTTGGTTTTGGCAAACCTGGATTGGTCAGTAGCAACACTATTATGAGAATTGAATGAAAAAGATAAAAGTACTCTTAAGAAATATAATTTCATCATCTTTCTTGATTTTCTCATAAGCTTAATATTCTCTAGTTAAGATCTTTTGTGCTTCCAAGTAAGACTGCATGTTTGGTTTTATCACTTGTATGTTTGTTTGTTTCCTTCAACTCTTATGCTTGCTACCCAGCCTTGCTAGCCAAAAACCTGTACTGAGAGGGAATGCTTCTCGTGCATCCAATCCTTAAACCAAACCTATGCCACTTGTGTCCACCATACCTACCTATTAGCATTATTGCTATTCCAAGTAAATTCATGTTTTTATGTACCTTTTGAATTAAACTTGTTATGTGAAAACTAGTGATTAAAGCTCTCACAAACTTGATGGCACACTTTACTTTTTTTTGCACTTAATAAGCTTCAACCATTGTGCCCATCTATGTTGCGTATTGAAGGAAATATGCCCTGAGAGGCAATAATAAAGTTGTTATTATGTATTCCTTGTATATGATAGATGTTTATTTTGCATGCTATAATTGTATTGATAGGAAACGTCAATACATGTGTGTTTAATAAAAAAAGGGTTCCTAGTTATGCCTCTCTTATAGACTAGCTCGTTGATTAACAAGATGATCAAAGTTTCCTGATCATGGACATTGGATGTTGTTAATAACAAGGCCACAACATTTGTGAAATGATGTGATGAACATTCATCCGAAGTATAGCATTACGATCAAAGTCATTATGTTTATATTGCTATAACATCAGACGAAGTAATCTTAGTCCTTAGACCATGAGATCATGTTAATTGCTAACACCGGAAGAGTATCTTGATAACATCAAACGTCACACTGTAACAGGGTGACTATAAAGGTGGGTTCAGTGCTACAAAGGTGTTATGTTGAGGCTCATGGATCAAGAGTGGAATTTTTCAATCTCGATGACGGATAGATATACTCTGGGCCCTCTCGGTGATATCACATTAAGATAGCTTGCAAGCAAGTGATGTGATCACTAGAATGTTATATCACGGGAACAAGAAAAGAGTGCATGTTGGTAACGAGATCAAACTAGTTATTTGGATACCGATGATCGAATCTCGGACATGTATTATATCATGAGATAAAGGGATTAAGTTACTAGCGTTAAAGGTTCTCACGATCACAGAAGTCATCGTTGAATATGCAGGAGTCAGTATGGATCTCTAGGTCCCGCTTCTGATTATTGATCTGAGAGGAGTCTCAATCATGTCTGCATTATTCGCGAACCGTAGGGTGACACACTTAAGGGTTGCCGGGCACCATTTTGGAGCACATATGTTTCAGACGAAAGAATTGCAAAGCGCAGGAATTGTTTCGGGTGAAATTGTAGAAAGTGGTTCTACATGTGATATTGAAATGTTGCAAGGGGTTTTATGTGAATGTTTGTTAATTAAAGTAATTAAAAAATTCTGAATAAAATAAATAAAAGAGTTTTATTAATTGAGAGTTGCATTAAATTTGGTGGAAATTTAATGCATGTGAGTGGAATTTTGGGTGGAGCTTGAATTGATGTGAGTGGAGCTTCCACCACATGAATGAGGAAGAGTTGGGGGCATCCCCCTTGGCTGCCGGCCATGGGAGGGGAGGAGCCCCCCTCTCCTGTAAAAGGCCCCCTCTCTTGAGAATATCATTTTGCGGCCCGAAAGTTGGGGTGTCCAGGCAACGCGGTACCCGAGTTCCCTGAAATCATCCGCGATGACTATAGTTGGTGTGCCAAATACTCAGAGGGTCTTTTTCGGCACGAATTCAACTTTACGTTTCAATACAAAAAATCAGGCTAACAGCCGTCAAGTTGGGCCCCTCCTGTCAGTTCTCGCTGTTATGTCGCTCCTGTCGCTCCCGTCGCTTAGGTGTCAATTAGGCTTACAGCGTTAGCGCCTGCATCCATTACGCGTCTTCTTCTTCCCCGGAGCAGCAATCTGTGGGGCGTCGCAGCCATGGTGCGGAGCTGGGACATGGACGAACCTGCTCGGCCCAGCTCTCCTCCCTGTAGGCTTGTAGCGTTGGCGCCTGCATCCATTACGCGTGTTCTTCCCTGGAGCGGCAATCTGTGGTCGCGGCCATGGCACAGAGCTGGGAAGTGACGAAGCTGCTCGGCCCCGCTCTCCTCCCCATCCCGAGTCGGAGCTCGCCCTCACCATGGACGCACCCATGGCACGGTCGGGGATGAGAATTGGTTCCCGGTGAGATCTATCACCTTCTCTACCATGCTCGGTTCTGTTTTCCTCCTCTAGAATCCGAGCTCGCCGTCACCGTGGTTGCACCCGCACCAATTCTGCCACCTCTGCCGAGGTCTCTGTGGTAACTCAAGTTCTGGGGCTCTCCAAGTTCTGCCATGTTGGGCATGTAAGTGTTATTGTATGTTAAACTAGCAAATCTCTTTTGTTCAAATCTCTTGGGTTGTACCAACTTCATTATATTTAATTATGAAAGACAAAATATAAATGACTTCTCTCAATTTCTCGCATAGAAAAATGCATAGCTAATTTCATATTCTCGCAGGAACTGGCCCCACTTGTTGAACCGGCAGCACTGCCACGATCTCCACGTAACCATGGTGAGTTCTCGAACTGAAAGTTGCAGTTACCACGTTTCTTCTGCAGTCATTCCTCTTCCTCAGTCATTCCTCTGCAGTTTTTCCTGAGCACTTCTTCTTCCTCTGTTTTGGAACCGTCGGTTCATCTTCTTCTTCCTCTCGCAGGTAGTTCCTTGCAGGCAGTTCCTTTCACCCATTTCCTTGCAGGCATGGACGATGGGAAATGCACAATAGAGACCCACTTGGTCCCTGCCCATGGCACCATGACTTTGACAGTGGTGTACACAAATGATGAAGCGACTGTGGAGACAACTCTCTCCAGGTTTGAACAATTGCTTGAGAAAGAGAAGCACAAGTTTGTGGGGCTAGACTTGGAGTACACCCGTGCAAATAAGCGAAAAAATCCTCCACAAGAGATCGCTGTCGTGCAAATCGCCATACATGAGGAGGTCCTCGCTACCACTTGCAGGTATGTGAAATTTAAATTTGAGATCACCACTGCATCCCTTGTTCCCTTACATCCCTAGAACCATCTAAGTGCAGGAGTAAACCAACCGAGATGCGTTGTCCGCTCGTCGAAGTTCTTGTGTAGGAAAGGGATAACTTTCACTAGCGTGGATATCACAAATGACACAATTATGCTTTCTCGTGCGTTGATAAAAATCCTAGAGGGGCACCACATCGACATCCAAAATCTGTACAAGAGCAAATCATATCCAGCGAAGGATGGCATGGGTGATCTGGCAGCGGAAATCATCGATAAATCCTATGAAAAACTGAAGAAATTGAAGCGACTCGATCACGACTACTGGGAGTGGAAGCCGATGAGCCAGGTGCATCTCGAGTATGCAGCCAGAGACGCCTACATGGCATACGAGTTGTACAGTAAGCTCATTACCATGAAAGATGGGATGGTTAAGGCGGGGTTTTTCATGAGAGAGCTATGCCCTGGTTGCAAGCTAGCCCAGGAGAAGAAGCGCGAGGAGGACAGAAAGCGGTTTCAGGATGAGCAGGGATCTTGGGATGGTGGCGACATCAAGCGGATGAAGGGGAAGCAAGTCAAGGACGACAACAAGTGGTGGTGATACATTATGTGTTTGAACTAGATTTTAGTTTCTAGTTTATTATGTGTGTGATACATTTAGTTACTTTAATACAAAATTTCGACCAATTTAACTTGTTGATGTATTTCTTGACAATTATAATATAATCGAGCACTAGAAATATTTTGTAGTGTGCATGAGCATGATCAGTAAATATAATTGAACACTAGAAACTTTAAGGCACCCCATATAAAGGAGTAGATTAATATATAAGGTTCACCAGAGACACCATGGATATATTGTCTTACATGCCACACACAGGTAATAATTAACTAGAACAAAATAAAAGCAGGGGCTGCAGCAGGAGGCTAGGACACGAAGACGCCTAGCAGGGCAGGGGTTTATCAGCAGGAGGCAGCGACAGCCTAGTCGATGGGATACAGGCCAGTCCTGACATACTCCTAGAGGAATTTGCCGTAGGATGCGTGTCGTGCCAAGGTAATCGGCCTATGGCTTCTGCCTCTGCCAACGCCCTCCGCGTGCTGGATCATGCGGTTGAGGTCCACGTTGATTGCTCTGCCACAGAATGGGCAAAACAGTCCCCCCCTACGGTGGAAACGGATTATCCCACACCGTAACCGCCTCATCACGTTGCGGCTCTTGTTGTCCCTGGATACCTTGCTATCGTCCACTTCATCATCATCCTCCTGTTGATTTTTAAGAACATAACTTAGAACTCATACATATGATTGAATTGTATTATAACTCAAGAATTGACAACATGTATATGTAGGACAATATATCCGTGGATATCAAAGATAAAGCATCTCAGCAATAGTTTGATCGGTTCATATATCATTTCATCTCAACACAATGACAAATAATTGCATCAGATTGCGACCTCATAAGTTTCTTTAGGGATGGAGTTAGCGAACCAAGTAACAAATTGCACAACCTGTAATGTTGTTCTACATTGCCCCAGGTTCACTAACTCATCCCTGAAAAAATCTGACACCAATGTGTCTGCCTCTCTTTTGGGACAAATTTGAATCATTGGCCACAATAAGAAATTGAAATGTAATCGTACAAAACATTATTCAGGGATATACATAGTCAGGTACAAAAACAAGCCTAAATATTGTAATTATAAATAAAAAACCAAACAATTAATCTTCAGGTGCATGTTAAAAATACTTATGATCAAAACCATTCATATACATATGCATCATACCAATCATTAAAAGATCAGAAACAATTGAAGGATCATATATGTAGTTCTGTATGATAATAAATCTAGGGCCTCATAATTTGTTTCAGAGATGGAGTTGGCGAACCAAAGTACCAACAACACAACCTATATTGTTTGTGTGCATTGCTGTCTCAGGTTCACCAACCCATCCCTAAAACACGACACCATCATACGTGTCTCCCCTTGAACTCTTTTGGGGCAAATTTCAATCATCGGCCTCTGTGGCAAACTAAAATGTAATTCTTATACACTATGAATGCATAGAATAGATAATTCGAATATCATAGTTCTATGAATGTAGAATAAAGATTGTGGCCTCATAAGTTTATTCAGGGATGGCGTGAGTGAACCAAGTAACAATTGCACAACCTATATTATTGTTGTACATCGCCCTAGGTTCACTAACTCGTCCCTGAAAAAATCTGACACCAATGTGTCTGCCTCTCTTTTGGGGCAAATTTGAATCATTGGCCACAATAAGAAATTGAAATGTAATCGTACAAAACATTATTCAGGGATATACATAGTCAGGTACAAAAACAAGCCTAAATATTGTAATTATAAATAAAAACCAAACAATTAATCTTCAGGTGCATGTTAAAAATACTTATGATCAAAACCATTCATATACATATGCATCATACCAATCATTAAAATATCAGAAACAATTCAAGGATCATATATGTAGTTCCGTATGAGAATAAATCTAGGGCCCCAAAATTTGTTTCAGAGATGGAGTTGGAGAACCAAAGTACCAACAACACAACCTATATTGTTTGTGTGCATTGCTGCCTCAGGTTCACCAACCCATCCCTAAAACACGACACCATCATACGTGTCTCCCCTTGAACTCTTTTGGGGCAAATTTCAATCATCGGCCTCGGTGACAAACTAAAATGTAATTCTTATACACGGAATGCATGGAATAGGTAATTCGAATATCATAGTTCTATGAATATAGAATAAAGATTAAGGCCTCATAAGTTTTTTAGGGACGGCGTAAGTGAACCAAGTAACAATTGCACAACCTATATTGTTCTTGTACATCGCCCCAGGTTCACTAACTCGTCCCTGAAAAAATCTGACACCAATGTGTCTGCCTCTCTTTTGGGGCAAATTTGAATCATTGGCCACAATAAGAAATTGAAATGTAATCGTACAAAACATTATTCAGGGATATACATAGTCAGGTACAAAAACAAGCCTAAATATTGTAATTATAAATAAAAAACCAAACAATTAATCTTCAGGTACATGTTAAAAATACTTAGGATCAAAACCATTCATATACATATGCATCATAGGTATCATTAAAAGATCAGAAACAATTCAAGTATCATATATGTAGTTCCGTATGAGAATAAATCTAGGGCCTCAAAATTTGTTTCAGAGATGGAGTTGGGGAACCAAAGTACCAACATCACAACCTACATTGGTTGTATGCATTGTTGCCTCAGGTTCACCAACCCATCCCTAAAACACGATACCATCATACGTGTCTCCACTTGAACTCTTTTGGGGAAAATTTCAATCATCGGCCTCGGTGACAAACTAAAATATAATTCTTATACACTATCAATGCATGGAATAGATAATTCAAATATCATAGTTCTATGAATGTAGAATAAAGATTACAGCCTCATAAGTTTCTACAGAGATGGCGTAAGCGAACCAAGTAATAATTGCACAGCTTATATTGATCTTGTACATGGCCCCAGGTTCGCTCACTGATCCCTGTAAAAATTTGGCACCAATGTGTCTGCTTCTCTATGGGGCAAATTTGAATCATTGGCCACAATAAGAAATTGAAATGTAATCGTACCAAACAATATTCAGGGATATATAAATGTATCATACAACGCATTCATAGATCAGAAACAATACAAATATTATATATTTAGGTTCCATGAGAGAAAAAATTAGGGCCTCATTTTTTTCAGCGATGGAGTCGGAGAACCAAAATACCAATAGCACAACCTATATTGTTTATGTGCATTGCTGCCTCAAGGCCACTAACCATCCCTAAGAAAACGAGACCATCAGATGCCCTTGCACTATTTTAGGGAAAAATTGAATCATTGGGCTCGGTAAGGAATAGAAATGTAATGTTATAGGCCTGATGTGTATCGAAATCAACACTCAACTAGCAAACTCAACTAGATGGCAGATGCATCAATCAACCGGTCGAATCATATATATACTACCCTACTTCAAGAGCAAAAGAATCTGTACACGATTGAGCAAATCCTATGTATGAACAGTGAAAACTGCGGCTGCGACTAGAGATGCTAGCAATGTAGTACCTCAGACTCCTCATCAGGGACCTCCTCCTCGAACTCATCATTCTCCGTGATTGCGTCAAAGATTTCTTGAAAGGTGATGGGGTCGTCGATGTAGATCACCAGATTGCCTCCGCCTGCCGCCTGCCCCCCATCTAGATCTGCCGCTGGCACCACGACGTTGTCGGCCACCTTCTGCTCGGCGGCGACGGCTACTACCTGCTGCTCGGCGGTGATGGCTACCACCTGCTGCTCGGCGGCGACGGCTACCAACTGCTGCTCGGCGGCGATGGCTACCACCTGCTGCTCGGCAGCGATGGCTACTGGCTGGACGGATGAGTTCGCACCCTCGACGGCGTGGCGACAAGCGGCGTTCGTGCCCAGAGAAGACGCCTCCGTCTGCTTGGCGACGACCGAGCCATCTGCTGTTGCCCTTCAACTGGCTTCACCTCCGGATCTTCTCCACGCGTACGCTTCATGGCGCACCAAGAGAAGGAGGTAGTGCAAATGAGGGAGCTTCGGCGCCCGCGACAGGTGTATATTGGGGTCTTGGGACTAGACAGACTGGGGGAAAATGACACGAGCTCATGGAAGAAGAAGGTCGAGGGGGGTTATAAACACCAGACCGTTCGTAGTCCTCGAGTCGACACGTGTGGTGAGCAGGGGGTGGGGGGGCTACCACGATCTCCACCCTTTTTTTGCGGTTCCCTTTTTTTTTGAAACAACCACGATCTCCACTTTAGAGCTGCATTGAAAACACGCTCCTAGAAGACCTCGATTCCACTGCATGCAAGTGGCGCGGAACTAATTTCTAGCAATGTTAGATCTACTTGAGGGGGGACCTTGACTCATGGAATTTACTAGCGGTAGGGCCCAGTCGGAAGTGAGATTGAGAGCGCTGCGTAAAAATGGGATATGTCTGATTAAAATCAAGTGGCAATAAATTGCAGCGTCCCGTCGACAACCGTGCACTCAATGACCCTGTTGCCCTGTGCATGAGTTGTAGTAGCAGTAGTAGGCATTTCAGACTTGATTAAACTTGACATGACCGCTCGACGACTTTTTCCATGGACGGCATCGTGTTCCTTCCTGTAGGAGTCTCGCGGAGGGAGACGTCCGTGCCGTCTCACGCTGTACTATGAAGGGCACGAGGTGTGCAACGATCATCGTTGGATCGCACAGAATCAACGGTTGGTGCGCACGATCCGCGTGACAACTATGATAACCAATCAGGGAGTAGCAGACAGGGTGAGCACAGTTTTGGGCTTCTACGAAAGATAGAGAGGGGGGGAGGGGGGGCAAAACTAAGTAGTACCACATAAAACCAAGGGCAAAACTGAGTAGTATAAAAATGGAAAGTGTCTTGTATAATGAAATACATCATGGAATACATCCAATTATGCCAAGATAGATCCACTAGAGTTCATTGGATGTGTGTTCTTCTCATAAACCGCACATGGATCCACCAGTGTCATTGCATGTGTGTTCTTCTAAACAAACCACATAAGGATCCACTAGTGTCATTGCATGTCTGTTCTTTTCATGAACCACACCCAGTGCCAGTGCATGTCTGTTCTTTTCATGAACCACACCTAGTGTCACTGCATGTCAGTTCTTTTCATGAACCACATAAGGATCTACCAGTGTCATTGGATGCGTGTTCTTCTCATGAACCACACGTGGATCCACCGGTGTCATTGCATGTCTGTTCCTCTAAACAAACCACATAAGGATCCACCAGTGTCATTGCGTGTATGTTCTTTTCATGAACCACACCCAGTGTGATTGCATGTTTGTTCCTCTAAACAAACCACATAAGGATCCACCAGTGTCATTATGTACATTCTTTTCATGAACCACACCCAGTGTCATTGCATGTGTGTTCTTCTAAACAAACCACATAAGGATCCACCAGTGTCATTGCATGTATGTTCTTTTCATGAACCACACATAAGGATCCACCAGTGCCGTTGCATGTCTGTTCTTTTCATGAACCACACCCAATGTCATTGCATGTGTGTTCTCCTGACAAACCACATATGGATCCTCTAGTGTCATTGCATGTCTATTCCTCTAAACAAACCACATAAGGATCCACCAGTGTCATTGCGTGTCTGTTCTTTTCATGAACCACACCCAGTGTCATTGCATGCGTGTTCTTTTCATTAACCATAGCTAGAGTCATTGCATGTACATTATTTCCATAAACCACACATGGATCCACCGATGTCATTGCATGTCTGTTCTTTTCATGAACCACACCCAGTGTCACTGCATGTCAGTTCTTTTCATGAACCACATAAGGATCCACCCAGTGTCATTGGATGTGTGTTCTTCTCATGAACCACACCTAGTGTCATTGCATGTGTGTTCTTATAATCAAACCACATAAGGATCCACCAGTGTCATTGCCTATATGTTCTTTTCATGAACCACACCCAATGTCATTGCATGTGTGTTCTTCTAAACAAACCACATAAGTCATTGCATGTCTGTTCTTTTCATGAACCACACCCGATGTCATTGCATGTCTTTTCTTTTCATGAACCACAGCTAAAGTCCACCAGTGTCATTGGATGTCTGTACTTCCCATGAACCACACATTGATCCACCAGTGTCATTTCCTGTCTGTTCTTTTCATGAACCACACCTAGTGTCAGTGCATGCTAGTTACTTCCATAAACCACATATGGATCCACCTAGTGTGATTGTATGTCTGTTCCTCTAAACAAACCACATAAGGATCCACCAGTGTTGTTGGATGTGTGTTCTTCTCATGAACCACACCCAGTGTCATTGCATGTGTGTTCTTCTAAACAAACCACATAAGGATCCACCAGTGTCATTGCCTGTCTGTTCTTTTCATGAACCACATAAGGATCCACCAGTGTCATTGCATGTCTGTTCTTTTCATGAATCATAGGTAGAGTCATTGCATGTCTTTTACTTCCATAAACCACAAATGGATCCACCTAGTGTGATTGCATGTCTGTTCCTCTAAACAAACCACATAAGAATCCACCAGTGACATTGCGTGTATGTTCTTTTCATCAACCATACCCAGTGTCATTGCATGTGTCTTCTTCTAAACAAACCACATAAGGATCCACCAGTGTCATTGCCTATATGTTCTTTTCATGAACCACACCCAGTGTCATTGCATGTGTGTTCTTCTAAACAAACCACATAAGTCATTGCATATCTGTTATTTTCATGAACCACACCCGGTGTCATTGCATGCGTGTTCTTTTCATGAACCATAGCTAGAGTCATTGCATGTCTGTTACTTCCATAAACCACACAAGGATCCACCGATGTCATTGCATGTCTGTTCTTTTCATGAACCACACCCAGTGTCACTGCATGTCAGTTCTTTTCATGAAGCACATAAGGATCCACCCAGTGTCATTGGATGTGTGTTCTTCTCATGAACCACATGTGGATCCATAGGTGTCATTGCATGTCTGTTCCTCTAAACAAACCACATAAGGATCCACCAGTGTCATTGCATGTCTGTTCTTTTCATGAACCACACCCAGTGTCATTGCATGTGTGTTCTTTTCATTAACCATAGCTAGAGTCATTGCATGTCTTTTACTTCCATAAACCACACGTGGATCCACCAGTGTCATTGCATCTGTTCTTTTCATGAACCACACCCAGTGTCATTGCATGTCTGTTCTTTTCATGAACCACAGCTAGAGTCCACCAGTGTGATTGGATGTGTGTTCTTCCCATGAACCACACATGGATACACCAGTGTCATTGCATGTGTGTTCTTCTAAACAAACCACATAAGGATCCACTAGTTTCATTGCATGTCTAATCTTTTCATGAACCACACATAAGGATCCACCAGTGTCATTGCATGTCTGTTCTTTTCATGAACCACACCCAATGTCATTGCATGTCTGTTCTTTTCATGAAGCACATAAGGATCTACCAGTGTCATTGCATGTCTGTTCTTTTCATGAACCACACCCAGTGTCATTGCATGTGTGTTACTTCCATAAACCACATATGGATCCACCTAGTGTGATTGCATGTTTGTTCCTTCCATAAACCACATAAGGATCAACCAGTGTCATTGCCTGTCTGTTCTTTTCATGAACCACACCTAGTGTCAGTGCATGTCTGTTCTTTTCATGAACCACACCCAGTGTCACTGCATGTCAGTTCTTTTCATGAACCACATAAGGATCTACCAGAGTCATTGGATGTGTGTTCTTCTCATGAACCACACGTGGATCCACCGGTGTCATTGCATGTCTGTTCCTCTAAACAAACCACATAAGGATCCACCAGTGTCATTGCGTGTGTGTTCTTTTCATGAACCACACCTAGTGTCATTGCATGTGTGTTCTTCTAAACAAACCACATAAGGATCCACCAGTGTCATTGCATGTCTATTCTTTTCATGAACCACATAAGGATGGGCCCACCAGTGTCATTGCATGTCTGTTATTTTCATGAACCACACCGGTGTCGCAGTATTGCATGTCATTCTATTCATGAACCACACCTAGTTTCACTACATGTCTGTTCTTTTCATGAACCACATAAGGATCTACCAGTGTCATTGGATGTGTGTTCTTCTCATGAACCACATATGGATCCACCTAGTGTGATTGCATGTCTGTTCCTCTAAACAAACCACATAAGGATCCACCAGTGTCATTGCGTGTCTGTTCCTCTAAACAAACCACATAAGGATCCACCAGTGTCATTGCGTGTGTGTTCTTTTCATGAACCACACCTAGTGTCATCAGTGTGTTCTTCTAAACAAACCACATAAGGATCCACCAGTGTCATTGCATGTCTATTCTTTTCATGAACCACATAAGGATGGGCCCATCAGTGTCATTGCATGTCTGTTATTTTCATGAACCACACCCAGTGTAAGTGCATGTCTGTTCTATTCATGAACCACACCTAGTTTCACTACATGTCTGTTCTTTTCATGAACCACATAAGGATCTACCAGTGTCATTGGATGTGTGTTCTTCTCATGAACCACATATGGATCCACCTAGTGTGATTGCATGTCTGTTCCTCTAAACAAACCACATAAGGATCCACCAGTGTCATTGCGTGTCTGTTCTTTTCATGAACCACACCAAGTGTCATTGCCTGTGTGTTCTTCTAAACAAACCACATAAGGATCCACCGGTGTCATTGCCTGTCTGTTCTTTTCATGAACCACACCCAGTGTCATTGCATGTGTGTTCTTCTAAACAAACCACATCAGTCAATGCATGTCTGTTCTTTTCATGAACCACACCGGGTGTCATTGCATGCGTGTTCTTTTCATGAACCATAGCTAGAGTCATTTCATGTCTGTTACTTCCATAAACCACACATGGATCCACCAATGTCATTGCATGTCTGTTCTTTTCATGAACCACATAAGGATCCACCCAGTGTCATTGGATGTGTGTTCTTCTCATGAACCACATGTGGATCCACTGGTGTCATTGCATGTCTGTTCCTCTAAACAAACCACATAAGGATCCATTAGTGTCATTGCATGTCTGTTCTATTCATGAACCACACCCAGTGTCATTACATGCGTGTTCTTTTCATTAACCATAGCTAGAGTAATTGCATGTCTGTTACTTCCATAAACCACACATGGATCCACCAATGTCATTGCATGTTTGTTCTTTTCATGAACCACACCTAGTGTCATTGCATGTCTATAATTTTCATGAACCACAGCTATAGTCCACCAGTGTCATTGGATGTGTGTTCTTCCCATAAACCACACATGGATCCACCAGTGTCATTGCATGTGTGTTCTTCTAAACAAACCACATAAGGATCCACCAGTGTCATTGCATGTCTGTTCTTTTCATGAACCACACATAAGGATCCACCAATGTCATTGCATGTTTGTTATTTTCATGAACCACACCCAATGTCATTGCATGCCTGTTCTTTTCATGAACCACATAAGGATCTACCAGTGTCATTGCATGTGTGTTCTTTTCATGAACCACACCCAGTGTCATTGCATGTGTGTTACTTCCATAAACCACATATGGATCCACCTAGTGTGATTCCATGTTTGTTCCTTCCATAAACCACATAAGGATCCACCAGTGTCATTGCCTGTCTGTTCTTTTCATGAACCACACCCAGTGTCACTGCATGTCAGTTCTTTTCATGAACCACATAAGGATCTACCAGAGTCATTGGATGTGTGTTCTTCTCATGAACCACACGTGGATCCACCGGTGTCATTGCATGTCTGTTCCTCTAAACAAACCACATAAGGATCCAACAGTGTCATTGCGTGTGTGTTCTTTTCATGAACCACACCTAGTGTCATTGCATGTGTGTTTTTCTAAACAAACCACATAAGGATCCACCAGTGTCATTGCATGTCTGTTCTTTTCATGAACCACATAAGGATGGGCCCACCAGTGTCATTGCATGTCTGTTCTTTTCATGAACCACACCCAATGTTAGTGCATGTCTATTCTATTAATGTACCACACCCAGATTGATGAAATAGATGACCCTGCGACGTATGAAGAAGCGATGATGAGCCCGGATTCCAACAAATGGCTAGAAGCCATGAAATCCGAGATGGAACCCATGTACGAGAACCAGGTTTGGACCTTGGTGGACTTACCTCACGATCGAAAGGCCGTTGAGAATAAATGGATTTTCAAAAAAAAAAGGATGCTGATGGTAATGTGACCATCTATAAAGCTCGACTTGTCACAAAGGGGTTTCGACAAATTCAAGGAGTTGACTACGATGAGACATTCTCTCCCATAGCGATGCTTAAGTCGGTTAGGATTATGTTAGCAATTGCTGCATATTTCAATTATGAAATATGGCAGATGGATGTCAAAACTGCGTTCCTCAATGGTAATATTGAAGAAGAGTTGTATATGATACAACCTAAGGGTTTTGTCGATCCTAAGGATGCTGATAAGGTATGCAAACTTCAGCGATCCATCTATGGACTGAAGCATGCATCCCAGAGTTGGAATCTCCGCTTTGATGAGGTGATCAAAGAGTTTGGATTTGTTCAAACTTATGGAGAGGCTTGTATTTACAAGAAAGTGAGTGAGAGCAATGTGGCATTTTTGATATTATATGTGGATGACATATTATTGATTGGAAATGATATAGATCTTTTAAATAGTGTTAAAAGTTATCTAAACAGCAAATTTTCGATGAAATAGCTTGGTGAAGCTTCATATATATTAGGCATTAAAATCTATAGAGATAGATCAAGGCGCCTAATTGGGCTATCGCAAAGTACATACCTTGATAAGATATTAAAGAAGTTTAATATGGACGGAAGTAAGAAGGGGTTCTTACCTATGTTGCAAGGCAAGCCATTGAGTAAGACTCAAAGTCCGGCTATGGCGGAAGAAAGAGAGATAATGGATAATAGCCCCTATGCCTCAGCCATAGGCTCTATAATGTACGCCATGCTATGTACAAGACCGGATGTGGAACATGCTATTAGTTTGACTAGTAGGTACCAATCTAATCCAGGTTCCGAACACTGGATAGCGGTCAAGAATATCCTTAAGTACTTAAGAAGAACTAAGGATATGTTTCTTGTATACGGAGGTGAAGAAGAGCTAGTCGCTAAGTGTTATGTTGATGCTAGCTTTGACACCAATCCAGATGACTCTAAGTCTCAATCCAGATATGTATTTCTCTTGAACGGAGCAACAGTTAGTTGGAGGAGTTCCAAACAACCTGTGGTGGCTGGATCAACAACGGAGGCAGAATATGTTGTTGCTTCAGAAGCGGCGCAGGAAGCGGTTTGGATGAAGGAGTTCATAACGGAACTAGGTGTGGTTCCTAGTTCATTGGACCCAATGGTGATCTATTGTGACAACAATGGAGCCATAGCCAACACCAAGGAACCAAGGTCTGACAAGAATTCCAAGCATATTAAGCGCCGGTTTCACTCCATCCATGAGCATGTCAATGATGGAGATATAAAGATTTTTAAAGTACACACGGACCTAAATGTAGCAGATCCGTTGACTAAAGTTCTCCCTAGGGTAAAACATGATCAACACCAGAACTCCATGGGTGTTAGATTTATCACTATGTTAACTAGATTATTGTCTCTAGTGCAAGTGGGAGACTGAAGGAAATATGCCCTAAGAGGCAATAATAAAGTTGTTATTATGTATTCCTTGTATATGATAGATGTTTATTTTGCATGCTATAATTGTACTGATAGGATTCGTCAATACATGTGTGTATAATAAAAAAGGGTTCCTAGTTATGCCTCTCTTATAGAATAGCTCGTTGATTAACAAGATGATCAAAGTTTCCTAATCATGGACATTGGATGTTGTTAATAACGAGGTCACAACATTTGTGAAATGATGTGATGAACATTCATCCGAAGTATAGCATTACGATCAAAGTCATTATGTTTATATTGCTATAACATCATACGGAGTAATCTTAGTCCTTAGAACATGAGATCATGTTAATTGCTCACACTAGAAGAGTATCTTGATAACATCAAACGTCACACCGTAACAGGGTGACTATAAAGGCGGGTTCAGTGCTACGAAGGTGTTATGTTGAGGCTCATGGATCAAGAATGGAATTTTTCAATCCCGATGACAGATAGATATACTCTAGGCCCTCTCGGTGATATCACATTAAGATAGCTTGCAAGCAAGTGATGTGGTCACTAGAATGTTATATCACGGGAACGAGAAAAGAGTGCATGTCGGTAACGAGATTAAACTAGGTATTTGGATACCGATGATCGAATCTCGGACATGTATTATATCATGAGATAAAGGGATTAAGTTACTAGCGTTAAAGGTTCTCACGATCACAAAAGTCATCGTTGAATGTGCAGGAGTCAGTATGGATCTCCAGGTCCCGCTTCTGATTATTGATCTAAGAGGAGTCTCAATCATGTCTGAATTATTCGCGAACCGTAGGGTGACACACTTAAGGGTTTCCGGACACCATTTTAGAGTACATATGTTTCAGACGAAAGAATTGCAAAGCGCAGGAATTGTTTCGATAGAAACCGGAATTGTTTCGGGTGAAATTGCAGAAATTGTTCTGCATGTGATATTGAAATGTTGCAAGGGGTTTTATGTGAATGTTTTTTAATTAAAGTATTAACAAAATTCTGAATAAAATAAATAAAAGAGTTTTATTAATTGAGAGTTGCATTAAATTTGGTGGAAATTTAATGCATGTGAGTGGAATTTTGGGTGGAGCTTGAATTGATGTGAGTGGAGCTTCCACCACATGAATGAGGAATAGGTGGGGGCACCCCCCTTGGCCGCTGGCCATGGGATGGGAGGAGCCCCCCTCTCCTATAAAAGTCCCCCCTATCCTCCCTCACAAAGCACACCTCCTCGTGAAGAATCTCTCTCCCCCTCTAGATATATTCCCCATGGTCTCAGATTAGCGAGATACATGTTCCTAGTGGCCTTGCGTCTGGAAGGAGTTGCTGCTTCCGCTGATTCGCTGGAGCGAGGAGGTGGAGGTTGTCCGGTGGCTTGAACGTGTGTGCGAGGACGGATGCGCTACTGATTTGCGGCGCTAGGACTTCCACACGATCTTGAGATCGGCAAGCGTACGACTACATCATCCACGAGTTCCAACTCATTAACAAAACTCTGTTGTCTTCGAGGGTAAGTTCTCTATGGATGTATATCCACCCGTTTCTCTGTATCTAATAGATAGATCTTGGCGTATAGTTCTCATCGTAGGAATTTTTTTATTTTCTATGTTGCGAACCCAACACGTATATGCTTGCGCTTTATAAGTTGAGAGTTAGCACAACCATGTTACCATGGGGAACGCTTTCGACATTGCACTTATTTAGTTGATATCATGATTCTTTTGCTTATGGATCCCGGTGGTGTGAAATAAAAGGGGAGCTTGTAAGCTCATGGAGTTTGTATATGTGTTAGAGAAACACATGGGCTGCTAGTCTAAGCCATGCCTAATCATGGTGGAAACTTGCAGCGTAACCATTGTGAGCAATCTGTGAAGCATCCTCAATAAAAACCTATGCAAATAGCAAATAAAAAGATCGCTGAGATGCTCATTGTCTACTTGCCTTGTCATTTTGATATGGGAATGCTTCCGTATCATTGGGCAAGGGGTACCCCGTTGGCGGTTCTCCATGATACACATGTATTTACAATGATAAGAACTTACCCGTGACTAAAGTTGAGTAGCATGATGTCCGGTACTCGTAAGCATGGGGCATGAGATTTTCAACTTATAACTTGTCAAGCATATCCTCATATTTGTTCACTTTAACCTTAACCACCTCAAGATGCTTACGATAGGGGCAATAAGAGCTGGAAGCTAGTAAGTACCATAATTTTTGTAAGCTCTTTATGAATCTTGAAATCCTTGCTTCCCTCTGCGAAGGGCCTATCTTTTACTTTTTAGTTGAGTCAGTAAACCTATTCCTTTCTATCTCAGCAAGTATTTTGAGTTGTTATGTTTCATTCATTCATATGCTGATTTATTCAATCATGTTTCTTATGTTCCTTGTTTTGCACACTGCTTTTATCTTAGTGAATATTACTTTGAAAGCTATCCTTGAAAACCCCATTATGTTTGAACTCCTACAAATTGTTAACTATTCTTTGACCAAGAGCAAAGTTTGCCATTACTAATTACAATATACTTTGTGTATCTTTATTGTGTTGCCTTTACTTATTGCAAGTTAAGTTATATAATAGTGAGTTGTCTTCTATTATGATTTATGTATTGATGAATGTGATGCTTCTTATCCGTATTCTTTTATCGACACTTCACTCCATAAACCTGAGGTCATGTTTATTGAGCTTAGTTTTCGCTTGGGGACAAGTGAAGTCTAAGCTTGGGGGAGTTGATACGTCCATTTTGCATCACTATTCTATATCATAATTTACTGTTATTCATTGATATATTTCATATTAAGAGATGATACTTATGTTATTTCATCTATTTTTGCATGGTTGATGACTTTTGGAGGATGGATCGCTGAAGTCAGGATTCTGATGGAAAAGGCACTGTTTGGAGGCGAAATTCGTGAAGAACAGAAAATCCCGGAAAATATATGGAAAATCCTATTTTTCCAGAAGACGAAGGATGCTAGAAGGGGGAGTGGATATGGGCCACAGGGGGGCCACACCACCCCCTGGTGCGGGCCAGCCCTAGCCATGCCACCAGGTGGTGTGGCCACCCTGGCCCACCTCCATCTCTCCCCTTTGGCGTATATTATCCCCACAAAACCCCAAGACTCGGGGGCGACCACAGAAAGATTCTGCCACCTCTGCAGGGCGGAAAACTACAGAGAGAGAAAGAGCTCTCCGGCAGGCAGAAATCTACCGGGGAAATTCCTTTCCGGAGAGGGGAGATCATCGCCATCAACACCATCATCAAGCTGGACTTCATCGGGATCATCATCATCATCTCGATCATCATCTCCACCAGCACCATCATCACCACTCCATACCGCTGTAACAATTGGGTTGAATCTTGCATAGTTCTTAGGGGAAACTTTCCCGGTGTTGATTACTTGTTGTAGTTGATGCTATTGAGTGGAACCATTGAATTATTGTTATGTTCAGATTGTTGCTTATCATTATTCCATCTCTGATCTTGATCCATATGATGGCTCGTGAGTAGTTTGTTTAGTTCTTGAGGACATGGGAGAAGTCATGTTGTTAGTAGTGGAATTGTGTTGAGAAAGATTCAATAGTTTGTTATTTAAGTTGTGGTGTTATTCTTCTAGTGGTGTCATGTGAACGTCGACTACATGACACTTCACCTTTATGGGCCTAGGGGAATGCATTGTGTATTTGGCTACTAATAGTAGGGGTTGCCGGAGTGACAGAAACCTGAACCCCCGTTAGGAAACCTTTGCACAAGGGAATGTAGGATCTCAGAGTTTAAAGCCGTGGTTAGGTTTTTATCTTAATTACTTTCTTTTACTTGCGGATGCTTGCAAGGGGTATAATCACAAGTATGTATTAGTCCTAGGAAGGTCAGTACATTAGCACAGGTTCACCCAACAACACTTATCAAACTAAAGAAGATTAATCAACTATATGAAGTGAAAACACTTGACGATATTCCCATGTGTCCTCGAGAATGTTTGGTCATCTTAAGTAATACAACCAGCTTGTCCTTTGCTAAAGAAAGGATTGGGACACTTGCTGCATTTATTATTATTGTCTTTTATTTACTCGTACTTTATTTATCTGCATTATCAAAAAACCCTGAAAATCCGTTTGCTAAGTATTTACAGAGAATTCCTGCTCCAATCCACTCGTCAACACCTTCTGCTCCTCGTTGGGTTCGACACTCTTACTTATCGAAAATACTACGATACACCCCCTATACTTGTGGGTCATCAGCCGCATGCCACCAAGGTCCATGGCACCACCACCATGGTTGTTCTCCCCTAATCTAATTACATGGATTTCCTTTTTCCGGCACGCATGCCATAAAATAAAATAACAACCATATGGCTCCTGCCGGTTGTTTTACAATAAAACACATTGCGTATAACAATCTTTGTATCATAGACCATATCACATCACATGCCCTGCAAAAACAAGTTAGACGCCTCTAATTTATTTTTGCATAATTTTACGTGGCTTTGGGCTTTCTAGGAGAGAACCACTCTACCTACAAATTTCAGCCACAACATTGACAGTAAAGTTATTTGCAAACCTTTGTAAATTAGATCACGATTATGTTGGGAGAGGCAGACACCCGCTGAGCCACTAATACCATACGAGTTGCATGTCAAGCGTGGGACATGTCTCATGTGAGAGGACATGTAAAGTTAGCCAGGGCCGCTTCATCCCAACATGCCATCATGATCAAAATTTACGCAAGTATGAAACAACAAGACTATCAACACCCACATTTCTATGTGTTCTAACCGTAAAAAGCATCTACACATAGACACATCTCTAATACCACTGATGGGGTTCATTGCATAGGAAACAAAAAATTCCTACGGTTGCAACCACCAAGATCATATCTAGGAGATACATGTAACGATTTCAGATAGACTCACCCTCGAAGACCGTAACACGAGATAACATTCCCGCAAACAAACATGGATGGTGTAAAATGTACTCGAATGTCCTCAAGGACACACATACGATCAACACCATCAGAGGCAGCGCCTCCTTAATCGGCCAAACATACGGTGTGCTGACGACTCCTGATCCCTTGCTCGAGCCGGGCAGCGGAAGTAGCGGATCCCCGAGAACTCCAATAGCGCTATGCGATGGTAGAGATTGTGGAGGGGAAGATCTCAAGTAGGGATTCACCTAAGCACCTTTTCTAGTGACAATGGACAAGGCTATCAAGAGGGAGAAGATGCCAACCAAAGGCATATGAGAGAATGGGCAATTGAGAGTGTGTGAGAGGAGGAGGTCTCCACCTCCTTTTATAGGGGAGGGGGCAAGCCCCTACCTTGGCCGGCGTCCAAGAGGGTGCCCCCTCACCTCCTCTCATTCATGTGGGTGGACTCTCCACTGATACGTCGTAAACATATCTATAATTTTTGATGCTCTATGCTTGTTTTATATCAACTTTCTTATGTTTTGTTCACACTTTGAGGTATTTTTATACATTTTCTGGAACTAACCTATTGACAAGATGCCATAGTGCCAGTTGCCTGTTTTCTACTATTTTTGGTTTCAGAAAAGCTAGTAAAGAAATATTCTTGGAATTTGACGGGACAAAAGCCAAAGTCAATATTTTACCCGAAGCAACACGGAGTCCGAAGGGCAGGCGAAGTGGCGCACCAGGGTGGCCACACCTGGTGGCCGCACGGCTAGGGGGCACGCCACCAGGTGGTATGGGCCCCTAGAGATCCACCAACCTTGCCCCTTCTCCTATAAAAGTACCCTGGGACGAAAAATCTAGGTACCCGATAAAAAATCCACGAAAGAGTCTATAGCCGCCGCCATCTCCATCCATAGACCGAGGGGATCCGAAGCTCTTCCTAGCACCCTATCAGAGGGGAGATATCATCCTAGAGGCCTGCTTCATCACCATGCCATCCTCCGGAGTGATGCGTGAGTAGTTCACCCTTGGACTATGGGTCCATACAGTAGCTAGATGGTTGGTTCTCCTCCTTTGTGCTATCATGTTTAGATCTTGTGAGCTCCGTTCATGATCAAGATCATCTATTTGTAATCCTACATGTTGTGTTTGCAGGGATCCGATGGATATTGAGATACTATGTCAGATTGATTATTGATTCTATCATGTCTATGTTATTTGTGATCTTGCATGCTCTCCATTGTTAGTAGCTATCTTGGCCAAGTAGATACTTACAACTCCAAGAGGGAGTATTTATGCTCGATTGTGGGTTCATGCCTCTAGTAATCTGGGGAAGTGATAGAAATCTCTAAGGTTGTAGATGTGCTGTTGCTACTAGGGAGAAAACAACAATCCTTTGTCCATGGGGCAATCGTATTGTTTACTTTACACGCTTTGCTTAATGCAATTATATGTTGCTTGCAACTTAATACTGGAAGGGGTTCGGATGATAACCTGAAGGTGGATTATTAGTCGTAGATGCAGTTGGATTACGGTCTATGTATTATGTTCTAATGCCCAATCAAATCTCGTAGGAGTCAAGACATCTAGTATATGCATTGTTGTGCTTTCTCAATCTGTCAATTGCCCTACTGTAATTTGTTCATCCAACATGCTATTTATCTTAAGGAGAAACACCTCTAGTGAACTATGGAACCCAGTCCATTCCTATACCATTGATATACCATCTACTATTTACTTTCTGCAAGCAATTACTATCTTCCACACTATACATTTGATCCTTTGTTTTTAGCAAAACCAGTGATATTGACAACCTCATTGTAAGTTGGGGCAAAGTTCTGTGGTTGTGTTGTGAGGACTCCAAGTTGTTAGCAACACCTTGGAGTTGTTTCCTTACTCCTACTGGTTCGATAACCTTGGTTTCATAACTGAGGGAAAACTTGCTACTATGCTCATCATACCTTCCTCTTGGGGTTCCCAACAAGCTCTACATATTTTGAGCCATCAAGCACTTTTTCTGGCGTCGTTGCCGGGGAGAGCTTTGGGTCCCCTCGATCTAGGGAGAGCTTCAATCTCTTCCTCCTCGTCAATCACTTTTCAAGGAGAAAGAAGATTCTTGCAAGGGGAGTCTCTCACAACCAATCTCTTTACTTTGTTTTTGTTTTGCTTAGTTTATTTTGCTTTATTTTGTTTGCTTCTTTTTATCAAAAATACAAAAATTTAGTTCCTACTATAGTTGTTATTTTTGTTGGTCTGTTATTATCTTGCTTTATCATGCTTTCTATCAATGGTTGGTTTCTTTGAAACTTGATCTTATTGGCAAGGTGGGTTCACGGAAGAACAAAAATATTATGAGGAACACCGCTTGTCACAAAAAGGGAAACACTTATGGGAACAAATTAATAAATTGTATACCATTGCTAGAAACTTGTGCTCTACTTATAATGTTACTTAATTCTTTGATAAATCTTGTTGTTGTAGGAGGTATAAACACCTCCCTTTTTAATGTGAGTATAATGATAATGTTACCATATCTTCTTATGTTAAGGGAAATTATGACTTTTATGATGTGGAACAAATTGAAGAATTTATTGCTTGGAAGGGTGCATTTGAACTTGCTTATTTGCTTGAAAATACTGATGATGCACCTTGTAAATATGAGGTTTATGATATACTTAAATTTTTCTTTGATAATTACAAGAAAGAAAATTGCTATATTCTTAAATATCTTAATAGATGCTCTCCACCAACGGAAGAGACTAATGCCTTGCAGGAGCCTATGGAAGCAGAAATTGCTGAAACTAGAAGCTCATTTGATGAAAATGAGGAGGAGAGTGATGATCAAGAGGAGGAAGAATGGAGCAGCTACCCATGTCTACTTCCCAATAAGAGTAACTCTTTAACTACTACCTTATTTGATCGCCTCCATGCTTACAAAAGGAGGATGAGTGTGATATTTATATTGTTGAGTTTGTTCATGATGCTACTGTAAATCATTATGAGATAGGAAAATATGGTTGTTGGAATTCTCATGTTACTAAAACACCTCTCTTAATATTGAAAGTTACAAAGTTGCTCTCGTTTTATCTACCCATTCTTGTTACTATGCGCTTCTTTTATTTATTTTCTTACAAGATTCCTATGCATAGGAAGTGGGTTAGACTTAAATGTGCATCATATTTTCTCCTTGATGCTCTCTTTTGTTTCAATTCATATTTCTTATGTGAGCATCTTCTCAAATTACTAAGCTTAGCTCAAAGGCGTTAAAGAAAAGCACTATTGGGAGATAACCCAAATTATTTTTATTTTCAGTAAGATTTTATTTTGTTGAGTCTTAGAAGTTATTTCCTCAGTAATAACCTCTCCTTATCCCTTTTGTGTGGTTTTTGTGCCAAAAATAACCTCAAATGAGAGAGAAGTAAGACTTGGGAAAGTTGTTGTCCCGAAATAGATTTTTTTGTGCTTCACTATAAAAAATCATGAAAAATCCCTGTACGTCGGATTGAGCTATAATTTTCTGTTCTTATGCCCCAGGTTATTGTATAACTTTCATTAGTTTAGCACTTTTATATTTGAGCAACAGAAGGTCTTCAAAAAAATCGTTTTTTACCTGCTGGTCTGTTTTGATAGATTTCTGCCATTATTTGCATTTGCCTCTTAATCTCTTTCTCTTTGAGTTATCTTTGATCACTTGAGCTTTTAGAAGGAATTGCTACAGTATCTTTTGTTTTAATGGAAGTTTTACTTGTGTTGAAACTAAACCCAAAGACTTATTATCTTGAATACACTAATGTTGCTAATGAAGATTGTGTGAAGTTTTGTATGAAGGAAATTTTCAAGTGTAGGGAAGAATAATGTGATGAGATGAAGTATGGACAAAAGCTTAAGCTTGGGGATGCCACCCGTGTCACCCCAAGAAATATTCAAGAAGTACAAGCGTCAAAGCTTGGGGATACCCAAGGCATGCCCTTCTTCATCAATAAAAATCTCAATTTTCTTCCAAAACACTTCATTTTTATTATTTCATGCACAATTGTGTTGTTCTTGGAGCATCTTTGTTTTTGTTTTTAGTTTTATTTTGTTTGGTTTGATTAAATAAATTGGTTGGACCCCCGCATTCATATGTGGTTTCAAATAAGTTGATTGGTGTTGGAAAAGAGTAGGAAGCTTCATGCTTATAAGTGGTACAAAAGGAGCTTGTTTTGACTGTGGCCTAGACTTTACCATATCATGTTTGATATTGCTTTAACCTTATGCTTAGTGATTATTGCTATAGAATGACTTGTTCCAAACAATTGAGATTGCTTAATGTGCCTTGAAAGAATCATGTGTTGTTTTAGCATACAAAAGCATAATATTGTGGTATTATCCTTTGATGATTTATTTGGGTTGACTTGGCACATGCTTACACCATGTTAAGACTATGAACCAGTCACCTTAGCCTCTATGATCATTTAGTTTTTGACTTGTAATATCACTTTATGCTTTAATTAATAATGTTTTGTTGCATTGCATGATTATGGCCATTATTGCTCTCTTAGTTGGTCGCTCCCAGTCTTTTGCTAGCCTCCACCTGTACCAAGTATGAGTTCCACTCATGCATCCAACCACCAAGAAAACCAAGTTATTCCAAAGAGTCCACTATAAATTACTATGCATGGTGTGTTACACCATTCCAAGTATATTCATGTTTTTATCTACCTTCCAAATTAAACTTGTTATGTGAAAATTAGTGATTAAAGCTCTCACAAACTTGATGGCACACTTTACTTTCTTGCACTTAATAAACTTGAACCATTGTGTCCATAGATGCTGTTTATATGCTTGCACTTCATAAGTTTTGAATTAGCAGAACCATGCTGTCATGGGGAACGCTTTCAACATTGCACTTATTATTTAGTTGATATCATGTTCTTTGGTTATGGATCCCGGCGGTGTGAAATAAAAAGGGGAGCTTGTAAGCTCATGGAGTTTGTATGTGTGTTAGAGAAATGCTTGGGCAGCTAGCCTAAGCCATGCCTAATCATGGTGGAAACTTGCAGCATAACCATAGTGAGCATTCTGTGAAACATCCTCAATAAAAACCTAGGCAAATAGCAAATAAAAAGATCACTGAGATGCTCATTGTCTGTTGCCTTGTCATTTTGATATGGGATAGCTCCTGTGTCATGGGGCAAGGGGTACCCCATTGGCGGTTCTCTATGATACACATGTACTCACAATGACAAGAACTTACTTGTGACTAAAATTGAGTAGCATGAGGTTCGGTACTCGTAAGCAAGATTTTCAACTTATAACTTGTCAAGCATATCTTCATATTTGTGTCACTTTAACCTTAATCACCTCAAGATGCTTATGATAGGGGCAATGAGAGCTGAAAGCTAATAAGTACCATAATTTTTGGAAGCTCTTTATGAAACTTGAATCCCTACTTCCCTTTGTGAAGGGCCTTTATTTTTTACTTTTATGTTGAGTCTCCATCTTCTATCTTTATGCACCAATTGAGAGAGCATAGTGGTCATTCTTAGTTTAATGTTCATTGTCCCAAAACTTGTTGATTGATTCATAACTTTGATATTGCTTGTTCTTAAATTATTTGTATCTAGTCACCCTTATGAACTTTGAAGGTTTTCTATGCATTTATGTTTTGCTATACCATGAGGGACAAGCTGAATACCACTCTTATTATGTTTTCTATATGTGAAACAAATAGACGTCTTTCAAAGCATTGTTATTCATGAATCTTTTGTTTGTACCTTTTCATGTTACAACATAGTTGCTATGTCTTATTGTTAGAACTCTATCTTTCATGCTTATGTTTAGAGTACTTTGATCCCAGCTATTAATGCTTTGCAAATATCTTGATCAAGATTGTGATGGTGCATGTCACCTCAAAAATTATTCTTTTTATCACTTACCTACTCGAGGACAAGCAGAAGTTAAGCTTGGGGATGCTTGATACGTCGTAAACATATCTATAATTTTTAATGCTCCATGCTTGTTTTATATCAACTTTCTTATGTTTTGTTCACACTTTGAGGTATTTTTATACATTTTCTAGAACTAACCTATTGATAAGATGCCACAGTGTTAGTTGCATGTTTTCTGCTATTTTCGGTTTCAGAAAAGATAGTAAAGAAATATTCTTGGAATTGGACGGGACAAAAGCCAAAGTCAATATTTTACCCGAAGCAACACGGAGTCCGAAGTGGCACACCAGGGTGGCCATACCTGGTGTCCGCGCGGCCAGGGGGCACGCCACCAGGTGGTGTGGGCCCCCTGGAGCTCCACCGACCATGCCCCTTCGCCTATAAAAGTACCCCGGGACGAAAACTATAGGTACCCGATCAAAAATCGACGAAAGAGTCTGTAGCCGCCGCCATCTCCGTCCCTAGATCGGGGGGATCCTAAGCTCTTCCCGGCACCCTGCCGGAGGGGAGAGATCATCCTGGAGGCCTTCTTCATCACCATGCTAGCCTCCGGAGTGATGCGTGAGTAGTTCACCCTTGGACTATGGGTCCATACAGTAGCTAGATGGTTGGTTCTCCTCCTTTGTGCTCATGTTTAGATCTTGTGAGCTCCGTTCATGATCAAGATAATCTATTTGTAATCCTACATGTTGTGTTTGCGAGGATCCGATGGATATTGAGATACCATGTCAGATTGATTATTTATTCTATCATGTCTATGTTATTTGTGATCTTGCATGCTCTCCGTTGTTAGTAGCTATCTTGGCCAAGTAGATGCTTGCAACTCCAAGAGGGCGTATTTATGCTCGATAGTGGGTTCATGCCTCTAGTAATCTGGGGAAGTGACAGAAATCTCCAAGGTTGAAGATGTGTTGTTGCTACTAGGGAGAAAACAACAATCCTTTGTCCATGGGGCAATCGTATTGTTTACTTTACACGCTTTGCTTAATGCAATTATCTGCTGCTTCCAACTTAATACTAGAAGGGGTTCGAATGATAACCTGAAGGTGGATTATTAGTCATAGATGCAGTTAGATTACAGTATATGTATTATTTTGTAATGCCCAATCAAATCTCGTAGGAGTCAATACGTCTAGTATATGCATTGTTATGCTTTCTCAATCTGTCAATTGCCCCACTGTAATTTGTTCACCCAACATGCTATTTATCTTAAGGAGAAACACCTCTAGTGAACTATGGACCCCATTCCATTCCTTTACCATTGATATACCATCTACTGTTTACCGTTTACTGTTTACTTTCTGCAAGCAATTACTATCTTCCACACTATACGTTTAATCCTTTATTTTCAGCAAAACCAGTGAGATTGACAACTGATGCACTCGAATTTCAACGTAGAGCTCGTTGGGAACCCCAAGAGGAAGGTATGATGAGCACAGTAGTAAGTTTTCCCTCAGTTATGAAACCAAGGTTTAATCGAAACAGTAGGAGCAAGGAAACACCCCAAAGGTGTTACCAGCTGAGCTTTGGCAGGGCGCACTACCGGTGCTAGTAGCAACATGGAGACCTGCACAACACAACCACATAACTTTGTCCCCAACTTGCGATGAGGTTGTCAATATCACCGTGTTTTGCGGAAAACAAAGGATTAAACGTATCGAATGGAAAGAAGTAAAAGTTTGAAGAAAGTAAACACAAAGCAGAAACAGTTGTAGATTGTATGTAAAGAAAAAGGACCGAGGTGGCTCTCCTTAGATAGATAACATGCTGGGTGAACAAATTACAGCGGGGAAATTGACAAACACCGAGAAAGCAATGCATGCATATACTAATCATCTTGACTCCTTTGAGACTTGATTGGGCATTACGACATAATACATAGACCGCCATCCAACTGCATCTACGACTAATAATCCACCTTCAGGTTATCATCCGAACCCCCTCCAATATTAAGTTGCAAGCAACAAATTATTGCTTTACGAACTGCATGTAAAGTAAACAATACGATTGTTCTATGAACAAAGGATTGTTGTTTTCTCCCTAGTAGCAACAGCACATCTAGTACCTTAGAGATTTCATCACTTCCCAGTTACAATGAGGCATGAACCCACTATCGAGCATAAATACTAACTCTTGGAGTTGCTAGCATCTACTTGGACAAGATAGCTACTAAGAACGGAAAGCATGCAAGATCTCAAATAACAAAGACATGATAGAATCAATAATCAATCTGAAATAGCATCTCAATATCCATCAGATCCCCGCAAACACAACATGTATGGATTACAAATAGATGAGCTTGATCATGAACGGAGCTCACAAGATCTAAACATGAAAGCACAAAGGAGGAGAAACCAGCCATCTAGCTACTACATGTATCCGTAGTCCAAGGATGAACTACTCACGCATCACACCGGAGGCTTGCATGGTGATGAAGAAGGCCTCGTGGTGAATTCCCTCTCGTGGTGCCGGAAGACCTTCAGATCCCTCCCGATCTAGGGATGGAGATGATGGACTCTGAACTCTTTTCGTGGATTTTGATCGGGTCCTTAGGGTTTTCGTCCCGAGGGCAATATATAGGCGGAAGGAGGCGAGGGGTGCGGAGTGGCCACACCACCCCTGGCGGGCCAGGCCTGGCCAGGCCAGGTGGTGTGGTGGCTCCTGCCCTTCTCCGCCTCGTGATTCGGCACTTGACCCCTTCCGGAAAAATAGGCACTTTGGCTTTTGTCCCGTCCAATTCCGAGAATATTCATTTTCTGACTTTCCTGGAACCAAAAACAACAAAAAAAGGCAGCTGGCACTGTGGCTCTTGTTAATAGGTTAGTCCAAGAAATCATATGAAAAGTACTCCAAAGTTGGAACAAAACACAAGAAAGTGGATAAAACCAAGCATGGAACATCAAAAATTATAGATACATTTGCAATGTATCAACAACCTCATTGTAAGTTGGGGCAAAGTTCTGTGGTTGTGTTGTGCAGGATTCCAAGTTGTTAGCAACACCTTGGAGTTGTTTCCTTACTCCTACTGGTTTGATAACCTTGGTTTCATAACTGAGGGAAAACTTTCTACTGTGCTCATCATACCTTCCTCTTGGGTTTCCCAATGAGCTCTACATATTCTGAGCCATCATCCACTCACATTATTTCAAATTCCACTTTCTCCCATTTATTCTCCACTCAAAAACCAAAGGTCTTTCCATTAAAGCACATTAATTCTCTTGTTTTAATGCAACTCAATTTAATGAACACTTCATTTAATGAGTACTTCATTTAATGAACACTTCATTTAACAAACACATTAACATTTTGATTCCTTGCTTTGTTTCAATACCCCAAAACAATTTCGGTAGATTCGACATAATAAATTCTTGCGATGTCCATTGTCTTCCCTTGTGTTCCCTATACGCTCAAATGCATCGACTAACCTTAAGTGTGTCTCCCTACGGGTTCGAGAACTGTGTATACATGATCGAGACTTTCTCCGATCAATAACCATTAGCTGGATCTAGAGATCCATAATGACTCCCACTAGTTCCACAAAAATCCAATGATCGTCAAAACCTTTTTTGCTGTAATCAAATTCCTTTTGGTTCATGATATATTACTTGTCTGAGATTCGATGAGTCGGTATCATCTATACCTTGTTTAATCTCGATCCCAACAAGTACTTTTTTTCTCGTTCCTGTGATATAACATTCTAGAGATCAAATCACTTGCTTGCAAGCTATGTCAATGTGATATCACTGAGAGGGCCTTGAGTATATCTCTCTATCATCTGGATGCACAAATCATTCTTGATCCATGAGCCTCAACTAAGACTTTCCAAGTACCCGACGACACCTTTATAATCACCCAGTTACAAAGTGACGTTTGATGTAATCAAAGTACCTCTCCGGTGAAAGTGATTGACGTGATCTCATGGTCTAATGAAATTGATTTACTATGAATGTAATAACAATATAAACTTGAGGACATCATCGTATTGTTACATCTACTTTGGGTGACTGTTCATCATATCATTCTCCAATGATATGGCCTTGTTATTAACAACATCTAATGTTCATGATCAGGAAACCTATGATCATTAGTTAATCAACAAGCAAGTATTAAGAGAGGCTTTACTAGGAACCTTTTATGTTTATAAATCACACACGTATTAATGTTTCCTATTAACCAAATTATAGCATGAAAAATAAACATCTGTTATAATAATAACCACTTTATTATTGTCTCTCGGGCATATTCCTCGGCTATTGATACTTTAGACTCATACATACCATCTGGGAAGCCATATGTTCCAGATATTGTATGTCAGACTACATGCCAGCATGGGTGGACTTCGGGCATGTATTACGAGCATGACGGGTACTGAAAGTTGGACCACCGGAGGCTAAAGACTTGTTGATAGTAGTAATCTGGTAAGGCATATGGTAGATCTTGAGGGTTTGTATTTTCAGTAAGTGAACAAGTGTTCACAAGAACCAGTAGTGCTTTGTACTATATCGGCTTGCAATGTAACTCACTTTTTGTGAGATGTATGATGTATCAAACTATGTTGGTTGTATTTGCCATGTACAATAGATGATGTATGTTTGCTTCTTATTTGGATTTGGTTTTTGATTTCCTTGTGTGACTAGCATTGTGCATGAAGTGAGCTCAGAAATCATGGGCATGGTGTAATTATGAGTTATCTCTTTATGTAACAGTACTAGAGGTGATGGAACAGGAGTAGAAAACAAGTTTGAACAACATCGCATGGAGCGTGAAGCCAAGGACAAGGCAGATCAAGATGCAACGACACATGGAGTAGTACCACCACCGCTAGTGAGACTGTAGACCGACCATAATTTCATGCAGTTCATGCAGAAGATGAAGGAGAATCAAAATAAATTCCTATAAGAAATGCAAGGGAGCATGAAGGTAGAGGAGTAAGTCTGTTAGAATTTTAGAATACTAGACCACTTCCATTTTGCATCGACACTAGAATCCATGGATGCCGAGGACTGGCTTATGGACACTGAAAGGAAGCTAGAGACAGTAGGATGCAATGGTGAGGAAAGTTGCACTATGCAATACATCTTTTGACTGGACCAGAAACATCATGGTGGGATAATCAGATGGCGATGCAACCACCAAAAACTGTATTTATGTGGGAGGAGTTCAAGCAGCGATTTCGTGAGTGCCAAGTTATTGAAAGCATTATGGAGCTGAAAAGGAGGGAGTTTGAAACTCTGTAATACAACAACTCATCTGTGATGAAGTACATTTGAGAGTTTAGTCAGTTTCCTTGTTATGTTGTTGAAGAGGTAAACACAGAGGAGAAGAGCAAGAAAAGGTTTTTCAGAGGATTACATCCATATGTGAAGATGCAACTGAGGTTTACAAGAGCACAAAGTTCCAAGAGTTACTTGATGCATCCATAACACTTAAAGATGACTATACGCAAGTCTAGGAGGACAGAAACAAGAAGGCGAAACTGGAACCCAAGAAGTTCCAATCCAACAAATCCACTCCAAACCTGAGTTTTAAACCCATACCCAGACCTTCCAATAACAATCTAAGCTGGGAGAATGTTGGGGGGATACCCCCGGGTAGGGTCACGCCGGGGTATAATAGCCGAGTTAGCCGAGGTATGACAAGGTCAAAGCGAATGCTGGCCGAGTCATCTCAAGGAAGGCCGAATGACGGAGTAACCCGGGCCGGAGGATGTCCACCTGACTGAGTCCCGGCCGACATATGTTGTATGCCGGCAGGATTGATTTAACTTGTATGCAGGTACCAGTGTGGCTGGATTAACCAGGCATGATCCAGGTTATATCAGGCTTGCAAGAGAAGGAAGGTATCTCACTGGTCAAAAGGAGGTCACTGTACCCAGAGCGTGAGCAAAGCGGACAGAGGCTAGGACCACCAAGGCGTGGCCGACAAGGGTGACGATGCCTGTGTCGGATGACGCAGGCGCCGCAGAGGCTCACGTAGCCTCTGCATGGCTGACGATGGGGAAAAGTGACCCGGTCGGTTTACTATTTTGGGAAGAGGCATATTCCCTGGAATATGCCTCCAAGTATGCCCTAATTGGAGACCTAGCCACCCTTATATAAGGAGGGCTAGGGCATCTGTAGAAGGGGTTGGTCTTTGGCTGGTTCTATTTTACTTGGTGGATCTTTAGTTGGTCCATGAGAGCTAGCTAGTGGAGAGAGTAAGAGAGTTCCTTCTTCCTCCTCTCCCCAACACAGCTCAAGGAGCACTTGTAAACCTTGGATACCTACTGAATACAAAACATCTGTGTGTGGAATCACCACACTATCCCTCCCTGGATTCCTCTAGTGCATATTGTCCCCACCTTTAGCCTATCCATGGCATCTGCCGTGACACCACCACCACAGTTGGTGCCCACCGTGGGGTTAGCGGCGCTAGCAGGAGTGAAGATCCGGACGGGAAACCTCATCGGCACCGGTGAGCGCATCGTCTCCAGGCTTGTTCAGCGCTTTGGAGCGCTGGACTTTGTCAGCGATAATGCTGGCTGCTTCGGCAAGCGACCCCTTCCGTGCAACGGCCTCTTCGTCAAGCTCGGTGTGCACAAGATCTATGTCGCTGTCGATGTGTCGTGTCTTCACCCGCGGCATGTCGCCGAGGGAGGCGAGCCATCCCTTAGCGCGGTTCACGGGGCGCGTATCACTCGCACCTCTGACCGCGCTGAGGTGATGATGACAGCGCCTAGCATTGGCGCGAGCAAGGATCCGGCACCAGATCCGGAGGTAACACCCAAGGCACCAAGGAAAAGTAGAGGTGCTCCACTAGAGAGGCCAGAGAACGTGCTGCAGCAGGCGATAGATAGCCTAGAGAGCCCCATAGCACCTGCAGTAGATCCGGCTCAGGCACAGGCCGAGTTAGAGGAAACTAGGCAGAAAATACTAGAGGGTGCGAAAAAGATAGCCGCGGCTCAGCAGTCGTTGAACATGACACTGCGCAAGTACGCAAGAGCGAATAAGGTAGATGCTGTAAAAGTAAAAGGGAAAAACCTCATCAGTGAAATGAACAAAGAGGGTGATACTAGAGTTGAGGAGTCAGAGAACTTTCTATCCGCGGGGCTACTGAAGTACAGTACCCCGACAAAGAACCTCAGAGCAGCGGATGCAACTGCATCTGAGTTAGAGGGTTTGACGGGTGAGGCCCGACAAAGACAGCAGGAAAGAGTCAATGAGTTAGTTCGGATCGCTAACAGACAAAATGAAGAGTTTCTCCGGGCTAACCCGGCAAGGGCTGGCGCATCCAAAGTTGTTCATTCAGCTATAGGTAACCCGGAGAAATCAGCTGGAGCTGCATCATCCCCTCATGGAGACCGAAGAAGAGAGGAGGTGGTGACTTCGGCGAGGAGAAACAAACAAATAGTCCCCTATGACCCGGTAAGGGCAGGGAAAGGAAAAGCAGTGCAGGCAAATGATGATTGACGAAGTGTCAGCCGAGGTGAGGCTGGCCGAGGTAACCGCGACCAAGGCAATGCCGGTCAAGGAAATGCTGTAAACGGCAATGCCGGACATCGCAACTCAGCGGGAGCAGGGCACCGCAGCAGCGAAATATACCACGACAAGAGAAAAGTGCCGGCTGAGGTATGCAACAGAGAGGCGCTCCACGAGAGCAAGACATATACAATGATGGTGATTCGGAAATGGTGAACGCAGGATACCCAAGGCCGGACTATCACGTGATAGGGTCAAGATTGGGAAGCAGGGACTTGATGCTTGACGACGCCAGGTTAAAACTGGATCGGCTTTATAGGTCGGAGCAAATTGAGTGTCAAGGTCCTCCGGGTCCGGCGTGTTTTGGGCCCCGGATCATGAAGGAGCCTCCGGTACCGAACTTCCAGTTACCCAGAGGCACGGAAACATATGATGGCAGCACGAAGCCGTAGGATTGGTTTATCAACTATGCTACGGCAGTGAAAATTGCTACATGCAACTTGAGATGGGCTGTGAGATATGTACCTCAGATGCTGGAGGGGCCATCAAGGGTATGGCTAAACAATTTGCCACCTGGAAGTATCAACTGTTGGATTGATTTTGAGGAAATGTTTGTCAGCAACTTCTCGAGCACGTATCAGAGGCCGAATATGCCACAAACCTTAGCGATGTGCAAACAACGACCAAATGAAACAAACAGGGAGTTCTTGACCCGCTGGTGCACCGTGAGAAACTCATGTGAGGGTGTGATCGAGTCACAGGCAATAGCTTGGTTTGCACAAGGGTGTAGATATGCAAGCATGCTGTGGCAAAGGCTACAAAGGGATATGCCAACTACACTGGCAGAGACAATCCGGATTGCTGATTCATATGCCTTGGGTGATCCGACTCAACCTAGGCTTGTGTCAAACGAGTCAAATGAGGAGTACTACCAGCGAGATGGATCCGGATCATCCTAGCGGAATGATAACCGGGGTAAGAGAAGAGATGATAGACCGGATTACAGGTACAATTTGCAACAAGTTGCTACTGTAAATCAGGACCAACCCGGAGCAGGGAGTAATCAGCGTCAGAAAACTGGAGGGCAACAGTGGACTCCAAGGAACGATGGCAAGAAAACTTGGACGCCAGAGCAGAAGAAATAGTGGCAAGAAAAGAAGGACCATCCGAGGTATACCTATGAGGCAATGCTGGATCAACCGTGTAAATTTTACACGCCAAATCCGAGTAACCCGGCGGGTCACATGACTCAGCAATGTGAGTGGATGAGGAAGATAGAACAAAGTGGTTCGGGGAATGCTCAGGCACCTCGAAATGATCAACCTCGGCAGGAGTTACCCTGGCAACAATTGCTCTCCGGAGCGAACACGTAACAGTTAAGTTGCCACCCCCTCCGCTGAGGTATGAAAACCATGAAAGAAGGGATGCAGTGCATCTGGTGGAAAATCAACATCAGCCAGATCAAAGATATCCCGAAAATGAGGGGAGGAATGAATATAGAGAGCATCACCAGAGTTACTGTGTGTTTACCACAGAGGAAACAGACAGAAAGAGCTTGCAGCGCCGACACAAGGAAGTGAACGCAGTTATGCCGGCAGTGACGAGTTATATGCCTTGGTCGGATCAGGAAATTACTTGGAATATCAAAGATCATCCCAAGATTATGCCGAGTCCTGGTTCATACACGTTGGTGCTGGACCCAACGTTCATCGGCCCCAATATCAATGTGAGATTTTCCAAGGTGCTGATCGACAATGCCAGCAGCATCAATATCATGTATGTGGATACGATGCGCAAGTTGGGCATCTCGGAGAAGATGCTCTAAGCTACAAGAACAACTTTCCATGGTATTGTGCTAGGCATTTCCTGTGAACCTATTGGCAAGGTCCGGGTTAACGTATTGTACGGCACACAAGATAACTGCCGAACCGAAAATTTGGAGTTTGAAGTTGTGAACTTAGAAAGTGCGTATCACACATTACTTGGCAGGCCAACACTGAACAAGTTCGTGGAAAGTTGTCACATCAGTTACTTGAAGATGAAGTTGCCCGGCCCAAATGGAGTAATTACCATAGCCGGAGATTTCCGACGTTCCATTGAGTGTGCGTATGCCGGGTCTAACCTGGCCGAGTCACTCGTGATTGCGCAAGAGAAAACAAAGATACAGGAAGTGGCAACATTGGCTCAGTCCGCGCAGCAGTATATGCCGGCATTGAGTAACCCGCATGGAAGTGTCTCATTTCAAGCGACAAAAGATACGAAGAAAGTGCCTGTTGATGATCTGTTCCCAGAGCGCACCGTAACAATTGGTGCCGGGTTAAATGACAAATAGGAAAGCGAGCTCGTCAACTTCCTTCGCGAGAATCGGGATATCTTTGCTTGGTCCACACAGGACTTGCAAGGTGTGCCAAGGGAGTTGGCTGAGCACTCTTTGAATGTGAGACCCGGAGCAAAGCCGGTGAAGCAACCTCTCCACCGCTTCACCGAAGATAGGAGAAAAGTCATTGGGGATGAGATAGCTCGGCTCCTCGCAGCCGGGTTTATCATGGAAGTGCTTTACCCGGATTGGCTATCTAATCCAGTGCTTGTGGAAAATAAAAAAGATGATCCGAATGTGGCAGTGGTTTGGCGTATGTGTATCGATTACACAAACCTGAATAAGGCGTGTCCAAAAGATCCATTTCCACTGCCAAGGATAGATCAGGTCATAGATTCTACTGCTGGGTGTGAACTGTTGTCATTCATAGATGCATATTCTGGTTTCCACCAGATACCTCTGAATCCTAACGATCAAATAAAGACTACATTTATCACCCCATATGGGGCTTATTGCTATCGCACCATGCCTTTTGGTTTACGTAATGCAGAGGCAACGTACCAAAGATGTATGCAAAAATGTTTGCACAATCAAATTGGTGGAAATGTGCAAGTATATGTGGATGATGTGGTTATAAAAACCAAGGAAAGCAAAACGCTCCTTGAAGATATCAGGCAAACATTCGCGAACCTAAGGAGATCCCTTGATGAAGATTAACCCGGAGAAATGTACCTTCGGTGTCCTGGCTAGAAAATTACTCAGATTTCTTGTCTCCAGCCGAGGTATCGAAGTTAACCCGACGAAAATCCGAGCCATAGAGCGAATGGAATTGCCTAAGTGTCTTAACGATGTCTAGAAGTTCACTGGGTGCCTGGCATCTTTAAGTCGGTTTGTATGTCTGATGGGAGAAAAGGCATTGCCTCTCTATCAACTAATGAAAAAAGCAGACAAGTTCGTATGGACGCCGCAAGCCAATGAAGCCTTCATCCAATTAAAGAAAATGTTAGCCACTGCACCAGTGTTAGCCTCTCCACTATCAAAAGAGCCAATGTTGCTCTATATAGCCACAACCAACCGAGTTGTAAGTGCAGTGGTGGTGGTAGAGCACGATGAAGAGGGTAAGTCAGTGCAAAGGCCAGTCTATTACCTAAGCGAGGTATTATCCGCATTGAAGCAAAACTATCCTCACTATCAGAAAATGGCATATGGTGTGTACATGTCGGCAAAGAAGCTAAAGCACTACTTTCAAGAACACCCAATCAAAGTGATATGTGAAGCCCCTATATCTGAGATAATGAGTAACAAGGATGCAAGCGGCCGAATCGCAAAATGGGCAATTAAGCTAGCCCCTTATGCTCCACAATACGACAGGAGAGATGCGATCAAGTCTCAGGCTATGGCCGAATTTTTCGTGGATTGGGCCGAGATGCAATACGAACCACCGTTACCAGATCCGAACTACTAGAGAATGCATTTTGACGGATCAAAGACGAAAACCGAGTTAGGCGCCGGAGTCGTACTTACCTTGCCAAAGAATGACCAGCTGAAGTATGTGCTGCAAATCCATTTCGCAGCGTCAAACAATGTCACTGAATATGAAGCACTTGTGCATGGGCTCAAAGTGGCAAAAGAAATTGGGATACGTCGGATCCAATGCTTTGGCGACTCAGATTCGGTAGTTCAGCAAGTCTCGGGGCAGTGGGACGCTCTTGATCCAAACATGGCATTGTACAGATTCCATGTGCAAAAGATATCTGGGTACTTTGAGGGATGCGAGCTCCACCATGTACCCCGGCTGGAAAACGAGGCTGTCGATGTATTGTCGAAGCTCGGATCAACCTGACAAGCAATTCCACCAGGTGTAGCACTGGAACACCTCAGGAAACCATCTATCAGGCCGTCCCCAGAAACTGACTCAATCTACATCCCGGTAGATCCGGAGTCAGGAGCTTTACCCATGGACATTGACGTGGGAAGTGGTTCAGGAAACTCGGGGACTGCTTCGCAGAACCCGAGGACTGCATAGCGAGATCCGGACGAGGTTATGCCGGTGGAACAAATGGAAGTAGATGAGGATGTGTTCCCAGTGCGAACCATACCTGCTTGGGCATTGCCTATATTCCAATTCCTGAAGGATGGATCCTTGCCCGATGATGAAGTGCTCTCAAGGAAAGTTCAGAGGCATGCGAAGGCATACACGATTATCAATGCCGAGCTATACAAGAGGAGCGTCACAAATGTCCTGCAGCGATGTGTTGACCCGGAAGAAGGGCTTGACGTCCTCCGGGATATACATCAAGGGGAATGTGGGCATCACGCCTCATCCAGAGCTTTGGTGGCAAAAGCTTTCCGGCATGGGTTCTACTGGCCAAGTGCCTTGGAACAAGCAGAAGATCTAGTAAGAAAATGCAATGGTTGTTAGAGGTATGCTACCAAGACATATATGCCAATGTTGGAACTCAAAACTATACCAATTACCTGGCCATTTGCTGTATGGTGTTTGGATATGGTTGGCCCGTTTAAACCAGCAAGAGGGAACATGACCCATATCTTAGTCATGGTCGACAAGTTTACCAAATGGATTGAAGTGAAGCCAATAAGAAGATGTGATGGAGCTACGGCTGTGACATTCCTCAAAGATATCATCTTGAGATAAGACTATCCTCACAGTATCATAACAGATAATGGCACAAATTTTGCTAAAGGAGCATTTGCGCGATTCTGCCAAGATAAGAAGATCTGGCTGGATGTTGCCTCGGTAGCCCACCCCGCATCGAATGGACAAGTGGAGAGATCCAACGGATTAGTATTATCCGGGATAAAACCCCGGCTCATTGAGCGGCTGTAAAGATCAGCGGGGTGCTGGATAGAAGAACTACCAGCGGTACTGTGGAGTTTAAGAACAACTCCGAATCGATCAACATGCTATACGCCATTCTTTCTGGTATATGGGGCAGAAGCTATATTACCAGCCGACATAGAGCATGATTCGCCCAGAGTCACCCAATACACAGAAGCCGAAGTGCGTGAAGCCCGGCAAAATGATGTTGATCTGCTGGAAGAAGCGAGAGAATTGGCATTGTCCAGATCCGCCATATATCAGCAAAATCTCCGACGCTATCATAGCCGGAAAGTTAACCCCCGAGTCTTTCGGGAAGGTGATCTGGTACTCCGGTTGGTACAACGTACTGCTGGCATGCATAAGCTATCCCCCCATGGGAAGGGCCATTCATTGTGAGCAAAGCATTGCACAATGACTTGTATTATCTCATCGATGCAAAACCACAGGAGAAGAACAAGGCGGACAGGTCCGGCGAGGAATCTAAGCATCCGTGGAATGTAGCCCTACTTCGTCCGTTCTACACTTAGCAAAGAAGTGTGTGTATCTGAGTCTTCTCATATGTCGTTATGTATGCCGATAATGAGTTTATCAATGAAATCTTGGCACCTCGAGCAGTAACTCGGGGACTGCCTTAGTGATATTTATTCTTTTCTGTATTTGTTATTTATATGTTGGCTGGCGTAAGTTGCTTCTACCTAAGCCGGATTAGTAGTGTGTGAGCACCAAAAACTCAACTCTTTGATTCGCTGTTGTCCAACAAGATTTGGCTTCATGGCAAGCAAGAGAACAGGTTTGGAATTGCGTAGCACACGAAAAACGACTAAGGAAAAGAACTTAATCGAGCCGACATTTGTTATTCAGACTAACTTTATGTTTCCAGTGTTTTTACTTTGCTGAATTATTTTGAGCTAGTCCTAAAGTTTCCAAGTATTGTTAAGTCAATTTTTGAAACTTGGACTCATAAGTCATAAAACCGAACCAAGGTAGACACGAGCCGAGCCAATAAATTGGAGAAACAAGAAAATGAAACTCGGCACGAGCAACTTAGTAGCAAAATATAATTCGTGTGCTTAATACATTTGCACCCGACATACCGGGGATCTGATAAACTACAAAGTGTTTGATCAAGGAGCAGCAGGGGGAGGTAGCTCAGCACCAGCAAGTGGAACTCCAGCCTCGGCTTCAGCATCATCTTCATCTTCTTCGACGTCCAAGGCTTCGTCCTCTTCCTCCTCACCCGAACTCGAACCATCTTTGACATATTCGTCGTCGACAGCGCCAAGGAAGCTTGGTTCCTCATTCCATTGATGGATGGGGGCATACTGAATGAGGCTATGGGCGCAAGCCTTGCGTTGAGCTATCCAGTCCGGGTCCGTGGACCACCTTGATCCGGTGCGCATGCGCTTGAGAAGCTTCAGGTTTATCTTTTCATACCATGTGAGTACATAGTGGAGGACGATTTCAGCTTCGGCGCATCCAGCGGATTCCCTCCAAAGGTCAAGCTGGGTCTCGCACTCCATTAACTTGGTAATAAGAGCAGTGGCCCCCTCCGGAGTATCTTCATCAGGCCAAAAGGCATTGAAGATCCGGATTGCCACATCTAGGATATCCTTACCATAGTTCTTCACAATCTCGACGCGAGAAGATAAGCTGACAAGCAGGTCCTCCATGTCATAAGGAATGTTTTCAGCGCCAGAACCAGTTGGGGTGCCCCTCTTCTGGCGGAACTTGGCCACGGCAGTGGCGGCAATGGCATCACCCTCCGGAAATTTGTCTGAAAATGAGACAAGTGAAATAAGTAAAAGAAGTTGACCCGAAAAGATCGATGTCGGTTGAAGGAAAAGAGCTTACAAGAAATATGGTTGTGGATCCAGGTCAGCTCCTTGGTGCAGTTATCGCGCCTCTTCCGGAGTTGCGGAAGTTCGGCATTTGCCGACTCAAGCTTAGTGTCGGCCTCCTTCAGCAGTTCTTGATCTTTGGAAATTTGGAGGTTGAGATGTTCTCGCTCTTTAGTAAAGTCTTGGCCAGCTTTATCTAGCTCGGTTTTGTGGAGCGCCTTGAGCTTCTTCATTTCTGCCTTGAGTTTGGCAATTTCATCATCCTTGGTCCGGAGAAGGGCGAGCTCATCATCCTTCTTCTTCAGTTCGGCCTGATGTTGTCCTACTTGTTCGAGAAAATGCAGCATCATATCAGGCACGGGCACACTATCTTCAAGAGATGCTAAAATAGTTTGTTGACCTGGCAAAGCCGAGGTATGAATATTTGCCGAGCCAAGAAGAAAAGGAGATAGAGCGCAGAAGAAGATTAAGCAAAATGACTTACCCTTTATCTGGTCCAAGTTTTTCCTCATGAGGATGTTCTCGGCCTCTACTCCGGCTGCCCAATCCGAATGACAGATTAGTTCGACGGGAAAAGACAAAGAAAAATGGGAAAAATGCCAAGGAAAAACTTACCCCTTTTCTCGAATTCGACGAGAAGCGTGGTATGTTTCGAGCGCAGCAGCTTATGGGTGTCCAAAAGACGCTGAAACTCAGCGCTCCGGCGATTGGTAGTCACCTGAAAAGAGTACAAAAGGATAGCTTAGTCATGTGCATATTCAAAGTGTACAGAATTTGGGCCAAGTGGAACTTAACCCGGCTCTAGGTGTGTGCATATTCGAAGTGTACAGAATCCGGGCCAAGTGGAACTTAACCCGGCTCAAGGTGTGTGCATATTCGAAGTGTACAGAATCCGGGCCAAGTGGAACTTAACCCGGCTCTAAGTGTGTGCATATTCGAAGTGTACAGAATCCAGGCCAAGTGGAACTTAACCCGGCTCTAGGTGTGTGCATATTCGAAGTGTACAGAATCCGGGCCAAGTGGAACTTAACCCGGCTCTAGGTGTGTGCATATTCGAAGTGTAAAGAATCTGGGCCAAGTGGAACTTAACTCGGCTCTAGGTGTGCGCATATTCGAAGTGTACAGAATCCGGGCCAAGTGGAACTTAACCCGGCTCTAGGTGTGTGCATATTCGAAGTGTACAGAATCCGGGCCAAGTGGAACTTAACCCGGCTCTAGGTGTGTGCATATTCGAAGTGTACAGAATCCGGGCCAAGTGGAACTTAACCCGGCTCTAGGTGTGTGCATATTCGAAGTGTACAAAATCTGGGCCAAGTGGAACTTAACCCGGCTCTAGGTGTGTGCATATTCGAAGTGTACAAAATCCAGGCCAAGTGGAACTTAACCCGGCTCTAGGTGTGTGCATATTCAAAGTGTACAAAATCCGGGCCAAGTGGAACTTAACCTGACTCTAGGTGTGTGCATATTCGAAGTGTGTAAGATCCGGACCAAGTGGAACTTAACCCATCTCTAGGTGTGTGCATATTCGAAGTTACTAGGGAGCTACGCTAATTCTCTAAGGAGCATCCGGCCGAGTAACAAGTTACTCCCCTGGAGGCTCGGGGACTAATGATTATGTGACTAAGCACTAGTGCATGTTAAAGAAAAAGCAAGGTAGCATACCTCCATCATCCGACCCGCAAGGTTGATAGCCTTGGCGGCGGTGTTCATCTGTGCAGCAAACTCCGTAGGTCCAAATTTCTCCAGGAGATCGTTGTTATGGACGAACTCCGCCTTGTTCCAGTTGTTAACGAACTCGATCAAGGTCGGAGGATAGCGTTCTCCTCTAAGCATGTGAGGCGCGATCAAACCCTTAGCATACCTCCTTTCAACCTGGGCAACAGCGGGGCTAGTGTGCAAAACAAGTTGCACATCAGCTAACCCGACAGAGGTGTCTTTCTTCGGCGGTGTCTTCTTCGGAAGCATGGACGCAAGTGTACGCTGTCCAGCCTCGATTGATGCTGCCCTGGCGGTGTCAGAAGTCTTTTTGCCCTTGGGCTGCTGCTGAGAGGTTGAAGTTTGTGCTGCGGATTTGCCCTTGGGCACAGCCTTGGTGCTGGTTGTGTCTTCTCGCCGAGCCTTGGTAGACTCGGACGAGGCGGAGGGAGTTGGTGCTGCTGCTGATGCTTGCGCTGCTGCTGTGGGTGCTGGCGCTGGAGCTTGTGCTGGTGCTTGTCTTGGCGAGGGTGTTATTGGTACCTCGGAGGTAGCTGGTTGCGGGTGAGCCGAAGTGGATCTGGGAGCATCTCCGGCAGAGCCACTTCCCCCTGCACCGAGGTTGCCCTCCTCTAGACGAGGTGGGCTAGAACCCGGAGCAGCCGCTGAACCCTCCTAAATGGGGCTCAGCGGGCGAGATTCGTCGCCACGAGGGGGAGAGGGGCTATGCCGGAGGGGCGAAGCAATACTGGATCTGCTCTGAGGTACCTCCACCGCAGCCCTGCCGAATCAAACGATGAACAATAAGTTACAACAGAAGAAAAGCACGAAGCAGTAAATTGGATAAGGAAGAGGTGACTTACTCGTCAGAAGTCAATGGCTCCTTGGGTTTCCGAGCCCTCCGAGCTGTGGCCTTAGTCGTAGGCTTGGTGGCGGCTTTGTCTGCGGACTTCTTTCACCTCTTGGTTGGCTTAGAAGGTCCGGAGGAAGAAGCAGAAGCGGCTCCCCTTTTCTTGGACGTGACCGGGACAGGCTTGCCCATAGCAAGGGGAGGATCCTCGTGGATCTGCCCACCCGGGTTAGCTGATGCCGGAAAGGCGTAAGAAAGGGGGACAACGTCAAATGCTTCCATCACCTCAACGTCGGAATCATCTTCATCATCAGGCCAATCCCTTAAGGAAGAGAAGTTACCGGTGGGTCGCTTGGTGGCATCAGGGAACGGCAGGAACATCTCCTGATCTGGCTCCTCCTCGTCCGGGGCATCTCGATCATTCGCCCACTTGAGAGAAGGCTCGGGGCCATCCTCGAGGGTTTGCTGAAGATACAACTAAGAAGAAAATACGAAGGGATCAAACAAACAACAAATTCCGACATATGATATAACTCGGAAAAAGATTGGATCACGAGATTTACCGCAGGAGGAAGCCTATCTTGGCAGAAGTGCTTGATCCCCCACTCCCAATCAGTGGAGAAGTTTTTGTTAGTAGTGAAGAGGGCCTTGACCCAGCGGAATATCTCGGTATTGCTCAACTCAAATGAGGAGGTCCGGTTGGGGTCAAGGCGCCAGCTCATGTGGCAAAGTTTATGTGTGCGTTTCTGGAGAGGGGAGATTCGATTGCGAACGAAAGTGATCATGGCATCCTCGTTGCGCAGCCCCGTGCCCTTCTGCTCCTGGGACCGTTTGTTGACTTGGTTCGCCAGAACAGTGGGTTTCTTGGGGATCTGGTCCCAGAGATCCAGATTAGGAGGACCCGGAACGTAGGGGCGCAGCCGGATCAGATCTTCAGTCGTGCCATTTCTGACATAAAAGAAGGTTCGGGCCCAGCCCTTACAAGAGTCAAGCCCCGTGACTCGGGGAAAGATGGACTGTTTCCAAGGAGAAATGGAGGCAGCACCGAACTGCGTGAGTTGTTTGTCCTCCGGGTCAAGCTCCTTATTCGGAATCACGTTCTGGCGCATGCCGAAAAACCGGATCCAGAGCTCCTTGGTGGGCCACAATCCGACATACCCCTCAATGGTGGAGGCGAAGGAAGAAAGAGAGGTGATGGCGTTCGCCGGAAGGTGGTACGGTTGAAACTCATAGGTGTTGACCCAATCATGGAAGAAGTCGCTAACGGGGAGGCCGAACCCACGCTGGAAGTGGGAGAGGAACACTACGAACTCACCCAGATTGGGTGAGGGTGCGAGCTCCTCGGAGGCGAGCCGGGCAACGACGCCCTCTGGGATGCGCCGGGTGCGGTACAACCAATCTAGGTCATCCTGGCATACCCAGGACCCAGCCTAGGCACCGCGCTCGGTGTTCCCGCATCCTCCTCCATCTCCTGTTCCGCGACGATGAGCTCCTCTTCGGTCATGTCCAGGTCGCTGTCCTCACTGGCCCTATCGGCGGTGGGGCGATTGCCAGGCTGGCGACCCGTGGTGGAGATCTTGAGGAGTGGCGGCGATCTTGGCGCTGGAGACGAGCAGTCTTGGCGGCAGCATTGCTAAGCGAGCGTGTGGCCGCTGTCACTGGGAGGAGGAAGAATAAGAAGAGGCAGAGGGGCGCTGGAAAGGGGAAAAGTCCCAAGGGGTGCGCCCCTCCCCTATTTAACCACGCCCCATCGGGGTAGTGGGATCGTGCGGTGCGAAAGGGCCACACGGTGTGGCCGCGTATAATCCGGATTAGCCAATCCGAGGCGAGCCACAGGAAGGGCCACAGGGCGCAGGAGATCCCACGACGCGACATGGTGATACAGTTAACGAGGAGACAAACACAATGTGATATGTGCAACAGTAACACGACATTAATCATTAAGCTGGCAGACGCGAGGCCCTTAAAATGAGGCAAAGTAATGATTACCCTCCACGTGGGGAAGCATACGAGAGAAGGAAGAATAACCCGGATAACTAAGGGATGACTCGGCCAGCGAGTGAAAACTCGGAATGTGCCAAGGGAAAAGCTAGCCAATGAAATCTGGGATATGAGGTAACTCGGAAAATGGAGCAAAAGGCTCAGTAATTTTGAACCTGCTCTGGCCTTAGCGGTTGAGGCTGCTAAGACCGCACCAGCTTCAGGGACTAATGTTGGGAGGATACCCCCGGGTAGGGTCACGTCGGGGTATAATGGCCGAGTTAGCCGAGGTATGGCAAGGTCAAAGCGAATGCTGGCCGAGTCACCTCAAGGCAGGCCGAATCACGGAGTAACCCGGGCCGGAGGATGTCCACCTGACTGAGTCCCGGCCGACATATCTTGTATGACGGCAGGATTGATTTAACTTGTATGCAGGTACCAGTGTGGCCGGATTAACCAGGCATGATCCGGGTTATATCAGGCTTGCAAGAGAAGGAAGGTATCTCGCTGGTCAAAAGGAGGTCACTGTACGCAGAGCGTGAGCGAAGCAGACAGAGGCCAGGACCACCGAGGCATGGCCGACAAGGGTGACGATGCCTATGTCGGATGACGCGGGCACCGCAGAGGCTCACGTAGCCTCTGCATGGCTGACGATGGGGAAAAGTGACCCGGTCGGTTTACTATTTTGGGAAGAGGCATATTCCCTAGAATATGCCTCCACGTATGCCCTAATTGGAGACCTAGCCACCCCTATATTAGGAGGGCTAGGGCATCTATAGAAGGGGTTGGTCTTTGGCTGGTTAGATTTTACTTGGTTGATCTTTAGTTGGTCCATGAGAGCTAGCTAGTGGAGAGAGTAAGAGAGTTCCTTCTTCCTCCTCTCCCCAACACAGCTCAAGGAGCACTTGTAAACCTTGGATACCTACTGAATACAAAACATCTGTGTGTGGAATCACCACACTATCCCTCCCTGGATTCCTCTATTGCATATTGTCCCCACCTTTAGCCTATCCATGGCATCTGCCGTGACACCACCACGACAGAGAACCATCTACTAGGAGCAAGATTATTTGTCATAACCGTGGTTTACCTGGACATATGAAGAGTGAATCCAGGAAGCCCGTGATCATGGATGTGGGCAGAGTGGGCATATGAAGCCCGATTGTCCAAACAAGCCACCAGGTGATTGGCTAGTGAAGAAGGGAGGCGGTAAACCTAGCGAAGGTGGAGGATAACAGTCCAAAGGCAGAGATTATGGAAGAAACAATAATAGGAAGAGAGGAAAGAATTCTAGAAAGTTGAATTGCACTACTCTAGAGGAGGTCAATAACTCCGATACAACCGTGATAGGTACGCTTAGCATTCTTAATCATTGAGGCAAAGTATTGTTTGCCACTAGTTCAACTAATTCATTCATTTCCAAGTAATTCATTGAGAAATTTGGGATAAGATGTACAGCATTAGAAAACCCAATGACCATTTTAACGACAATGGTATAGTGTTAGTAACCCATATAAATAAAGAACATGTCATCATGATCTGTGGTTGCATGTATGATGCCTACGCACTTCTATTCTTGTAGACAGTTGTTGGGCCTCCAAGTGCAGAGGTTTGTAGAACAGCAGCAAGTTTTCCCTTAAGTGGATCACCCAAGGTTTATCGAACTCAGGGAGGAAGTGGTCAAAGGTATCCCCTCTCATGCAACCCTGCAATCAAGATACAAGAAGTCTCTTGTGTCCCCATCACACCCAATACACTTGTCAGGTGTATAGGTGCACTAGTTCGGCAAAGAGATAGTGAAATACAAGTGGTAACAGTGATAGAAAATAGCTTGATGGCATGTGGTTGACGTGGGAAAAGACTAAAGGCAAACTGAAATAAAGAAGGAAGCAAGCAAATATGTAACAGATCTAATTGCAAATGGTGTTTCAATGCTTAGAAACAAGGCCTAGGGATCATACTTTCACTAGTGAACACTCTCATATAAATATATTCTTCTTATGATACTACTCTTGACTACTGTCCAGTTGGACACTCTAATCCATGGTAGGGCTATAACAGCACACCTCAAAGTAAGCCTTTCCCATCTAGAAAACCCCACACTGTCATCTTGAGTACTAGATGAGTCCAACAAACACCACAATTTCATAAAGACATCCAACTCCAAATATAACTCATAACAAATATTTGTAATCTCTAGCCTAAGTGCCACCATGGTGTGCATGCTGTCACTTTCACACACATGGGGAGAGCAGAGATCTATTAAAGCACTTGAGTAGCAAGGTAGATCTATAGATTACAAGCTCATGATCACAATATGATCATGCATAGAGAGAGAGATGAACACATAGCTACCGGTAGAACCCTTAGCCTCGAGAGAGAACTACTCCCTCCTCATCATGGGAATCAGCAATGGTGATGGAGATGGTGGTGGAGATCGATGGAGATGGCTCCGGGGCACTTCTCCGTCCTGGCAGGGTGCCGGAACAGAGACTTTCTGTCCCCCGAATCTCCCCTTCGGTGGCGGCGGCGCTGCGGAACTTTTCGTGGATTTCTGATTGATGATTTAGGGTTTTGGTATCAGGAGGCTCTTATAGGCGAAGGAGGCAAGGTCGGTGGCCGGCCAGGGGGCCCACACCATGCCCTGGCGCAGCCTAGGGTTGCCCGCGCCTGGGGGGTGTGTGGCCAGGCCCTGGCCCCTCTCCAACTCTCCTTTTGGCTCCGTGAGTCTTCCGGGAAAATAGGAACTTTGGCTTTTGTCCCGTCCAATTCCGAGAATATTCATTTTCTGACTTTCCTGGAACCAAACACAGCAGAAAACAGACAGTAACCTTTGTGGCATCTTGTTAATAGGTTAGTCCAAGAAAGTCTATGAAAAGTACTCCAAAGTTGGAACAAAACACAAGAAAGTAGATAAAACCAAGCATGGAACATCACAAATTATAGATACATTTGCAATGTATCAATGTACTACATAGATATCTTTGTGATTTCAATAAAAGGTATAGCAGTTACTCTGGGAATGGATTAGATGTCTGATCATGGAGCCCAAATTGACTGTGAGGAGAAAATAGTCTCAATTAGGAACAGGTGGAGGTAGAAGTCTATCAAGCAGGTAAGCACTCTCATATAGTGGGTTTACAATTGAACTCAATTAAGGAGGCAAAGTTGGAAGACATACCAATAGTGAATGAGTTTGTGGATGTTTTTCTAGCAGAACTACCAGGAATGCCATCGGATCGGGAGATAGAATTCACCATTGATTTAATACGTGGTACAACACCAATTGCAAAATCACCATATAAAATGGGTCCTAAGGAGTTAGTGGAATGTACTTAAGGAACAAATTGATGATTTGGCAGGTAGAGGATTTGTTCAAGAAAGTGTATCTCCGTGGGGAACACTAGTAATTTTTGACAAGCATGATGGAGGATGGAGGATGTGTGGAGATTAACGGAATCTAAACAATGTCACCATCAAGAACAAATATACATTACCAAGAATCCAAGATTTGTTTGATCAAGTTAAGGGAGTATAACTATTTTCCAAGATTGATCTAAGGTTAGATTACCATCAAATCAAGATCAAGCTAGAAGATGTTCTTCAAACATCATTTGTTTCTAGGTATGGACATCATGAATATCTAGTTGTGCCATTTGGATTGACCAATGCACCAACAATATCCATGAATTTTATGAACAAGATATTTATGGCTTATTTAGACAAGTTTTTTTATAGTGTTAATTGATGATATCTTGATATATTCCAAGGATAAAGCAGAGCATGCTAATCATTTGAGGATTGCATTGTAGATCTTAAGGGAACATAAGCTATATTCTAAGTTCAGTAAGTTTGAATTTTGGTTAGATAAGGTAGAGTTTCTTGGACATGTTATCATCAAGTATGGAGTTATAGTAAATCCAACAAAAATTCAGCCTATTTTAGATTGGAAAGCACCAACCAATGTTAAAGAAAATAGAGGTTTCTTAGGAATTGCAGGGAATTACAAAATATTTATTGAAGGATTTGCCAAGATAGCTGGTCCAATGAAACAATTGTAAGAAACAATACTCAATTTGAGTGGACCGACAAGTGTGAAGCAAGTTTCCAAGTGTTATAGATTAGATTAACAACAATAGTCTTAGAAGTACCAAAAATAGGCAAGGATTACATAGTGTATTGTGATGCATCCAAGGATGGACTAGGTTGTCTACTAATGAAAGATCGTAAGATGATTGCTTATGGATCTAGAAAGCTTAAACCTCATGAAGCCAATTACCAAACACATGATTTGAACTTAGCAGTAGTTGTGTTTGCATTAAAAAATTGGAGACATTTTCTCTATGGGGTAAAGTGTGAATTATTCATTGATCACAAAAGCCTCGAGTACTTCTTTACTCAGAAAGAGTTGAATATGAGATAAAATATATGATTCGAGTTGATCAAATATTATGATCTTAGAATCAATTATACTCTAGGAAAGGCTAATGTAGTAGTTGATTAGTTGATGCTTTGAGTCTGAAGAGCGTACATAATCAACCAATGCATAGGGAGTTGAAGATGGATTTAGAATGCCTGCAAGTTCAATGGTTAGATAACACATCTCTTGGAGGATTAGCTACTATTAGAGTAATAGAAGATAGAAAGAGTCATCTCTGAAATGAAATAATCTGACGTCAACTAGATGATCCCTTCATAATGGAAGAAGTTCGAAGGATTAAGGAAGGAGAACAACCAGCATTCCATTTGGGTGAGTTTAATTCACTATGGTTTCAGAAGAGAATTTGTGTCCCAGATGTACCAGAAATAAAAGAGTTAATACTTTGTGAAGCTCATGAAACACCATATTCTGTACATCGATGAAGTACAAATATGTAAATGGATCTTAAGGAGTTATTTTGATGGAACAACATGAAGAGGGAGATTGCCAAGTATGTGTCTCAATGCCATACATGCCAGAGGGTAAAAACTGAACATCAAAGTCCAGCAGGACCTTTGAAATCATAGAGATTCTAGAGTGGAAATGAGAAGTAATTGGAATTGATTTCATTACAAGATTACCAATGACCAAGAAGCACACGGACATGATTTGGGTAATCATTGTTAGCTTAACTAAAAGTGCACATTTCTTAGCAGTAAATCAGAAAGACAATGCATAGAAGTTGGTTGATATTTATGTCAAAGTGATTGTAAGAAATCATGGGGTACCCAAGAAGATAAAATCATATAGAGGATCTACATTCACATCAGCATTTTGGAGGAAACTTCATGAAGCACTAGGATCAAAGCTAGATTTCAGTATAGCTTATCATCTACATACTCAAGGACAAACATAAAGAACTAATCAAATCCTAGAAGATATGATTCGAGCATGTGCTTTAGATTTTGGAGGTTCGTGGGAAGGACATCTACCTTGATGTAGCCCATCCTATGGACATCCCTACATCCTCACCACAAATTTACCCAAGTGGTCCAATGACTCATGCTAGAGCCTTTAACATCCCAAATCTCTAATCAAGGTTAATCAAGATCAAATCTACCCAATTTAGGGTTAACAACAACCTTTTCCATTTAAAATCTTTAAACATTCATATGTGTGTGCATTTAAAATAGGAGTTGTTTGAAATGCCATTATTGTTTGTGCTAATGGTTGTAAAATGATTCTATGATGAATGTCACATCATCTAGATCATTCCCAAGCAAAAACCAAAGAAAAAGAAATAAAAGAGAATTAAATAAAGGAAATGGTCACTTTTGCCATTTTAATCACCTAACCCACTCTGGCTATTCCTAGCACTCAAATTCCAACAGAAAAAATTGTGGATCTTTGCACCCCTTGCTAGTACAGGTAGTGATGTGCCAAGGCCCACTTTGTGATCTCCCAAAAACATTCAAACTCTAATTTTAAATGACAATTGAAAATGGAATCTAGTTCATATGTCTAGATCACACTTTTTCAAAAACCACTCAAATGAATTCCATTTAACAAATCCTAGCAACCATAGAGGTTTAAGCATGTGACAAATCACTCCACCAAATCTCATTTCAAAATTCAAAAGTTTTCTTCTTTTGGCCATTTGATCGAACACTTGGTGGGAAGAATCAAACTGGCCTAACTATTACTGTTGTTGATCAAATATTGTCAAGCCATTTGAGCCACATTAACCCTATTGGTCTCCCCCAGACCCAACCAGACCAAAACCAGCCCATCCCCTAGTCCCTGGTGCCAGTGCAACACCGCACCGAGGCCATGATCGCTAGCCGATCATGCCCAAGCCGTAGCAGACCGCCAGCCCCTCTCTGCCGCTCCAGGAAGCAAGGCGCCACTTCACTGTCGTCCACGGTCCACCCCACGACCATAGATAGCCACTGGACCACCCCAGAGCAGCGCCGCACTATCCTCTCTACGCACGCCAGATCATGCTAGAGCGCCATCACCGCTAGCATGACATAGACCGCGCCTCAACCGCAGACCGCGCGCGCCGCTCCGCCTCGACCCCCTCACCCCGCCAGACACGGTCGTAACCCGTCGCTCAACCCACACTCGCCGGGAACTGCGTCGAGCACCACATCTGTCTCCCAGAGCGCGTGATGCTCCCGACCGTTAGCCACCACCCCTAGCATCGCCATAACACCATAGAGGACCACCAGAGGCAAGCCACCGTCCGCCTACGCCGCCCATGCCTCTAGGCCGATGTGTCGTCGTCACCGGCGAGCACCGCCCATGCCTCACTGCCGCCTAGCTGCGCCTATATAAGGAGGCCTCCCCAGCACCAATTCATCACACCATTCTCCTCCACTCCCCCTCAGAACACTCCCAGACCCCCACCGGAGCAAGCCATAGCCCGCAGCACCGGTTTCACCAGAGTCTGCGCGGAAGGAGGAGAAGGGCGCCGTTGATCCAGGCCATCTCCCGGGATGCCGCCAGTACCAGGAGAACCGCCGTTGTCTTCTCGTTTGTTTGCCCTCCTCGCCGCACTAGCTGGAGCCCCGGTACATCCCCACTGCACCCCCTCTGAGCTGTTAGGGTTCAGTCTCAACGGTGATGAGTCCGTCATCGACGACGACCGTGAGCTGTTGATCCCGGATCTAATCCTGCAGCCACCGTTCGCCCATACTGTTTCGGCAACCCTTGTCCCACTGACAGGTGGGGCCCTCACTTAAAACCAGCCTGGGCACTGTGTGGAGTAAACTGGGCCGGCCCATTTATTTCCCGCACGACCCGTTTAATTCAAATAACCCTTTTTCTTTTTAGACTTAAACTAGAATCCGTCCCTTAGTTTAAAAATCAACTCAGAGAGTTTTACAAACCCAAATGGAGTGATTCCAATTTTTTTGGAAAGCTAATGAAAATCTCTATTCAAGCCCGTTGGATTTAAATCATTTAGAGTTAGAGATCTCTCCTAGTAAAAATAACAAGACAGAAGCGTTTGCACATTCAAACATTTTTCTAAAATCAACCGTAATAGCTTTTGAGTTGTTTCCAACTCTCAAAAATCACATTTAACCATACCTATCTAAATATGTAATAATATTAAGGTTTGCATGCAGTGACTTTGGACTAGTACCAAAATAATGCTATATAGGCATTTGTAGTCACTTTAAATCATTAATTATTAAACTTAAACTTATTAAAATGTGATCCAACCTTTAAATCACATTCCCATATATTAGAATATGTGGTGATGACATGTGTCCACGTGATCCCATATTTTAAATGGATAATATTAAATCTTAGTTAATTTCAATGAGTAGAAATTACTTTTCTCAAATAAAATAAATGAAACTAGTTCATTAAACCTTGTGATGTTTGTGATGATAATAGATCATCAAATGTGTGCCTTAGTGTGCTAAGTAGACTAGTTAAGTATTTTTTGGTGATTGTCTATTCCGTATGTATTTATAGACGATAGTACCGACCAAGTCTACGAGGAGGAGGAGTTCTACCAAGAGGAGGAGGAAGAGAATTTCAACCACTGCACCAACCAAGGCAAGCCATCATTAACAATGCAAGATCACCCTTGCAAGATATGGTTAGCAAACTAGAATTAAGCAAGACAACCTAAGCAAAATGCACTAGGCATGCTTTGGTTATACTTTTTGACTTATACCTACTCCAAGTTTTACTTACAAGATTTACTTTCCTTACTTTACTAAAGTCTTTTACTTTGTTTAAAGGTAGCATAAAGAGTATAAAACTTGACCTATCTAGTTAGACTTAGATGTCATTCTATGGCATGAGATTGATCTTAGCATCCCACATTAGTGAACACTCTTAACTTAGTCGTTTAGAGCTAAACCAAAACTTGATCACTTTAGATGGGAATACTTGGTGAAAATGACTTGTGAAAACCTTGGAATGATGAGTCATTCTATTGAGATGTTTTGACCTATGTTGAGAAACACAAATGGTTTATGACGATGATGAAAATTTTAAGGCATGAGCCTTAGCCCTTTTACAAAAATTGATGGTTGGGTTCGTGTCAACACCCGGATTTTTAATCCCAGATGCCTGTTATGTCATTCATCGCAATCCCAGGATTACCATTTTTGTGAGACATAACAGATTGGATATCACAGTACATCATCCATTACAAACCATACATAAGGTCTTACAAAAATAAGGATCTCATGATCCAGTCTTAATACAATAGGCAGCGGAATAAATAATAAGCGTAGCGGTGGGGTCCATCTTCAGGGGCACATGCAATGCTGACGAAGGCAGATAGTCCTAGTTATCATAGTCGTCCTGCTGACCATCATCTTGGTAGTCTCCTTCATAGTCTGGCCATGAGAATAGCCAGGGACAAAAGCCATGAGTACTATTTAAGTACTCGCAAACTACCACTAACAACTAGTAAAGTTCTAAGTTAAAGTGCTAACTCTATGTTTAACTATAAAGTTAAGTTTGAAACCTAAGCTGAGTTCTGAAGCAAAGAAAGATAAAGTGCATGGCGGGAGCTCTGTATAGGAAGCAATCGGGGAATGGAGAGCACCAGGAGGATCATCATGGAGCTCGAGGAGTAGTCAGAGAGCTCGGGGTAGGTCGGAGTTGATGGCGGGAGCAGCGGCCAAAGTCAGGGATGTTGGGGGAAATTGAGAAGATCTCATCCACACCGACTTGTGAGAGTAGGGGCAAAAGAAGGAGTCGAGCATGGCGGTTTCAGCGATGTGCTTGGTGTGCAAGGGAAGGCCGGAGACGGCGGGGCACTAGTGAAGGGGTTCGTAGCAGAAAACAAAAAAAATCCTTGACTAGCATAATACCAAACTGTCCAAGATCTATCTATGAGTAATGTTGTAATGGAGAGAGGATTTGGTAACATACCCTTGTAGACCGAAAGCGTTTAACGTTCATGCAGAACGTGGATGGTGTAGTCGTACTCGTCCGACCTCAAGGTCGTGAAACTCCTTGCAAGTCACCCCTGGTCCTCGCATGACGATCTTGGTGCCACTGATGGCAGTACCCCCGAGGTCTTGCACATGTTTGGTGCTCGACAACAACTCCCGCTCTCCCTGATCTAGCCGAGATATTTTGGCCAGAATCACTGTAGTACAACAATGTCCTATAGCGAAGCAGTCTTCCGCTCGTGCAACCCTTACTTGGGGCTATAGTCACATGAGAAGAGAGAGATAATATTCCTAAGGAAATTTCCTTAGAAAATATTGGGTTTTGTTGTTGTTCTTCCCCATCCCATATAGACCTCTATATATAGGGGAAAAGAGGGCACCCCCAACTACTAAAGTCCTGGGGTGGTACTAAAGGGAGGAGTAGGGGGGAAGGAGGCGCGCCAAGGGAGAATTGGCATTGGGCGGGTGGGTCCTTGCGTGTCAACACTCGGATTTTTAATCCCAGATGCCCATTATGCCATACCTCGCAATCCCAGGATTACCATTTTTGCGAGACATAACGGATTGGATATCACAGTACATCATCCATTATAAACCATACATAAGGTCTTACACAAATAAGGATCTCATGATCCAGTCTTTAATACAACAAGCAGCGGAAATAAAAGGTAAGCATAGCAGTGGGGTCCATCTTCAAGGGCATAGGCGATGCTGACGAAGGCAGATAGTCCTAGTTATCATAGCCGTCCTGATGACCATCCTCTTGATAGTCTCCTTCATAGTCTGGCCATGAGAATAGCTAGGGACAAAAGCCATGAGTACTCTTTAAGTACTCGCAAACTACTATTAACAGGTACTATAGTTCTAAGTTAAAGTGCTAAATCTAAGTTTAACTACAAAGTTAAGTTTGAAACCTAAGCTAAGTTCTGAAGCAAAGAAATATAAAGTAAAGTTCTAGAATCAATTAAGTTGGGAAGCTATTGTCATAAACACAACCCTATTGTGGTCAAGTCAAGATTCATCCTTCATTTCAAGTTATTTAGAAAACATCTGACAACGAAACAGTATGGCCATTCCAACTGTCCATAACTGCGGACGCGGCTATTCGAATAGTTTGACACTCTGCAGAGGTGGTACACTTTCACCACAAGATTCGATACATCATCGGGGATAACCTGAATCATCATACTTAGTATGAAGATAATCAAACATAACCTTCCTTTACACACCCTAGTATAAGCACCTCTCCTATGAGCATGGCCTCCCAACCATGACCATCTCATCTTGGGCCTTTGCATGGTGGACAACATTGAGAGGTAGCCTCAGCTCAAACCTCTCCATGAGGAACTAATACTAATGCATATAAACTTCTGGCTAAGCCTTACCCAATTCAGGTAGTGTGGTTGTACGGTAAATTTGGAATGGTATCGCATCCGAATCCAACCATCAGTTTTGTAAAAGGGGTCAAGGCTCATGCCTCAACAGTTTCACCATCATAAACCATTTGTGTTTCTCCACATGTCAAAACATCTCAATGGAATGACTCATCATTCCAAGGTTTTCATAATTCAATTTCACCAAGTGTTCCCATCTAAAGTGACTCAAGTTTTTAACTACTCTAAACTACTAAGTTAAGAGTGTTCACTAAGGTGGAAAGATGGGATCAATCTCATGCCATAGAATGACATCTAAAGTTATCTAACTAGGTCAAGTTTTATACTCTTTATGCTACCTTCAAAACAAGTAAAGGACTTTGTGTAAAGTAAAGGAAGTAAAGCTTGAAAATAATACTTGGGGTAAATACTAGTCAAAGTGGTATAACCAAAGCATGCCTAAAGCATCTTTGCTTGGGTTATCTAGATTGCAAGGGTTAGCTTGCATTGTTAATGGTGGATTGCCTTGGTTGGTGCAGTGGTTGAAGTTTTCTTCCTCCTCTTGGTAGAACTCCTCCTCCTCGAAAGCTTGGTCGGTACTATCGTCTATAAATACATACGGAGTACACAATCACCAAACAACACTTAACTAGTCTAATTAGCACTCTAAGGCACACATTTGATGATCTATTATCATCACAAGCATCACAAGTTTTATTAACTAGTTTCATTCTTTTTATTTAAGAAAAGTAATTTCTACTCATTGAAAATTAACTAAGATTTAATATTCACCACTTAATATATGGGATCATGTGGACACATGTCATCACCACATATTCTAACATGTGGGAATGGTTCATAATCACTTTGGTTTAAGTTAATTATTTAATGATTTAAAGTGACTAGAAATGCCTATATAGCATTATTTTGGTACTAGTCCAAAGTCACTGCAGGTAAACCTTAATATTATTAAATATTCAGATAGGTATGGTTAAATGTGATTTTTGAGAGTTGGAATCAACTCAAAAGCTATCATGGTTGATTTTATAAAAATGTTTGAATGTGCAAAAGCTTCTGTCTTGTTATTTTTACTAGGAGAGATCTCTAACTCTAATTGAATTAAATCCAACGGGCTTGAGTAGATCTTTTTAGTAGCTTTCTAACACAATTTGAATCACTCCATTTGGATTTGTAAATCTCTCTGAATTGATTTTCAAACTAGGGGACAGAACTAAGTTCAAACTAAAAACAAAAATCCTAATTCAAACTAAATGGGTCACATGAAAGCTAACGGGTCCCGGTGACACTACTGGCGAAAGTGGCACAGGTGTGGGTGGTCCACCAGTCAGTTACTCATAACACGCGAAGCGTTACGGGGCGATGTGGGCCGTTAGATTAGAACTAGGATCGACGACTGGGGCTCGTCGTCGACGACGGACAGGTCGCCGACGAAGTCTAACCCTAGCGGCTCGGTGGGGGTGCTCAGGGGGCGTACCAAGGCTCCAACGATGACGGTGATGGGGGCTGATGACCCACAAGTATAGGGGGTGTATCGCAATATTTTCGAGGGAAGTGAAACCCAATTTATTTATTCGACACAAGGGGAGCCAAAGAATATTTATAAGCCTTAACAACTGAGTTGTCAATTCAGCTGCACCTGGAAACAATCTTGCTCACAGCAGTTTATCAGTAGCAACCGTTTTGTAGTAGGAATAGCAAAGTAACAACAGTAGTAAAGTAAAGACAGCAACAACAATAGCAGTAAATAGTAGGATTCGAGTGCGGTAGGCATATGGATGGATGGGCGTTGCATGAACAAGAAAATTCACATAGCTATCAGAACATAGGGCAATTGTAGATAAATAAGATAAAGCATCCAAGTACTAGATAATCCTAGGCATGTGTTCCATATATAGTCATACATGCTCGCAATGAGAACTTGCACAACATATTTTTTCCTGCCAGCCCGTTTGCAGCGGGGCCTCAAGGGAACTACTGGCAATTAAGGTGCTCCTTTTAATAGAGCACCGGAGCAAAGCATTAACACTCCGTGAACACATGTGATCCTCACATCATAGCCATTCCCTCCGGTTATCCTGATTTCTATCACTTTGGGGCCATTGGTTCCAAACAACAACGTGTGTATACAACTTGTAGATAAGACCAAAAACAATACTATCATAATGAATCAATAACAAGTTCAGATCTGAAATCATGGCACTCAGGCCCTAGTGACAAGCGTTAAGCACAACAAGTCGCAACAAAGTCATAAAACACTAATAGAAGATACTAGGCACCATGCCCTAACAATATGATGCCATTACATGAACGATCTCATCCAATCCCTACCATCCCCATAGCCTACAGCGGGGGATTACTCACTCATAGATGGGGGAAACATGGATGGTCGATGGAGAAGCGATGGTGATGATGATGGCGATGATCTCCTCCAATTCCTCATCCCGGCAGGGTGCCAGAATGGAGTTTCTGGTGCTGTTTCGTGGAATCTGGTGGTGGCGGCGGAGCGGAACTCCTTCTAGAAAAACGTTGAACCCCCCGAAGTTTTTAGGTCAGGAGGCTCCTTATAGGCGAAGATAGAGGCCAAGGGGGTGCCTAGGGGGGCCCACACCACCCCCTGGCGCGGCCTGGCCTGGCCCGCGCCACCAGGTGGTGTAGCCACCCCTGGCTCTTCTCCGTCTCGTATTCTGGCTCCTGGAGTCTTCGGGTGAAATAGGATTTTTGGCATATTTTCCGGGATTTTTCCTGATAGTTGGTTTTCTGCACAAAAAGTAGACACCAAGGCAATTCTGCTGAAAACAGCGTCAGTCTGCATTAGTTGCATCCAAATCACACAAGTTTAGAGGAGAAAGAATAGCAAAAGTGTTCGGGAAAGTAGATACGTTTTGGACGTATCAACTCCCCCCAAGCTTAGCTTATTGCTTGTCCTCAAGCAATTCAGTTGAAAACTGAGTGCGATAAAAGAACTTTCACGAACACATTTGCTTCATATGATGTAAATATTATCAGCAATGTGATCAACTACTTAGACAATTCATAATAAAGAGTATGCAACCAAGTCTACTTAATAGTCATTGCAAGCTATGAAGAGATTCCAACTCAAAAATAATAAGTAGCAAGAGGCACAAACATAAGCAACATTACAATACTCATAGAAAGGTATGATAGAGTGGTATCTCGCTTGCCTTTGATTATGAATGTCAAGGCACCTCTGAAGTTCAAGTGATGACTAGAAGTACAGATATCTAGGATACAAGCATCAAAGTCATAGCACAAATAATCAAGTAATGGAACAAACACAAAGAATGACAACTATGCTCTCAAGAAGGTCCTCAAAGAATAAGTGGAGACTCAACAAGTAGAAGAAAAAGGTTTTGAATCATTTGAAAGGCTTCCAAATGCTGAAAGTATGGTACTCATTAGCTTTGAGCTCTCATTGCCCCTATCATAAGCATCTTTAATGTGGTTAAGGTGAAAGTGAGGTCCAATCTGAGTTATATGCTTGGCAGACTATAAACTGAAAATCCCAAGTCCCTTGAGTATGAGGGTCGCTCCTCATGCTACTCAACTTTAGTTACCGGTAAGTTCTTGTCATCGTAAGTATGTGCGTATCATTAAGAACCACCAACGGGGTACCCCTTGCCCGATGATATGGAAGAATCCCCATATCAAAATGACAAGGCAAGCAGACAATGAGTATCTCAGCAATCTTCTTATTTACCATGGGAAAATGGTGCTTTTTTTTCTCTCTTCCCTCTTTTCATAAATCTCCTTTTTTTCTTTTTCTCAATAGCTATCTCTCTCTCTTTTTTTATAAGAAGAATGCTTCATAGATATCATTATGGTTACACTACAGGTTTCCACCATGTCAACATGGATTAGACCAGCGGCCCAGGCGTTTCTCTAACACACATACATAACTCCATGGACTTACAATCTCCCCTTTTATTTCACACCGATGATATCCGCAAACAAAAGAGCAAGGTATCAACTGGGTATATATTTACAAGTGTTGAAAGCGCCTCGTGACAAAGACGGTTCTGCTAATCCCCAGCCTATAATTTGCAAGCATATAACTTTCATGGAGAGTTCACAATGGTTCAGGTTTATTAAGTGCAGGAAATAAAGTGTGCCATCAAGTTCGTGAGAGCTTTACTAACTAATTTTCTCATAACAAGCAAACATTTTATTCGGAAGAAAACAAAGCACATTGAATATGCACGGAAGTAGCAAATGATGCTAATAGGTAGGTATGGTGGACACTTTGGAAATATTTTGTTTAGGGAGTTGGAAACTTGAGTAAAACACTCAGTGGAAGTGAAGGCTAGCAATAGTAAGGGAGAGACAAACGAGAGAGCAATAGCTGTCATTATCATGCTTGCAACAAAACAGGACTAATCATGGCATGAAAGTGATTCAAGATCCTCAAGGCAAAATAATTCATCAAGGCTTAACTGATTATTACAGCCATGTGCATGCGTGAGCATGTGCCAAGTCAATTCAAATGAAACATTCAAAGGAGGATACCACGGTGTCATACCAATTTATGAATAGAGCAATGCAAGCAAACATTCATAAGACATGCTACAAACTATTAGCGAGCTGGAGCTAATCATAAGAAAGCAAGAACTACTAAGTATCCAAAGATAACATACACCCTACACGAACAGGCTAAGCAAGCCCACAATGATGAGTATAAGTACAAAAATGAAAACAAATAGAGTTCGTTACCATCCTCTTACCACACTTCAAGTTGTCATTAATCCTCATTATTGCTCTTCACTTGTGTGGCTTGAATAATAATATGAAACCAATATTCCACTGAGGACTGCCGAACCCTGTAGCAAACTCACAAAACTAAAGAAGAACGACAAATATTTTTGTTGTTTTTGATTTTTAAACAAGAACCAAAAGGGAAAAACAAGCAAAACAAAATCTTTTTGGGTTTTTCAAATAGTTCAAACAAAGCAAAAAGGGAAAAACAAACCAAGGCAAAAAGAAGAAGCAAACCAAAGAGAAACAACAGAAATATTTTTGGTCTTTTTGTGTTTTAGAAAGCAAAAGCAAAAGAAGAACGAAAACTAAAAAAAGAGAACGAAAACATGAATATACGAAGTACCGACGCAACATGATATGGAGATGAGTGCGGTGTCGGCGTACCTCCCCCCAAGCTTAGGCTTTTGGCCTAAGTGGGTATCAATCCCAAGATGGCCAGGATGAAGTGTCACCCTAGTACGATGAAGAGGTTCCCTCATCCTGGTGCGAGCTCGAGTACGTCCCTCCGTAATGTGCAGAGTAATCATAGGAGGGCACATCCTCCTGGTGCTGCTCGTGGAAACCCAGCAAGCGAAGCTACTCGTCCACCTCCTCCTTGGAGCATGACCACGGTCTCCTGTGAACACTAAACAAAGAAGGCTATGGCAAAAGGATCTCCCTTTCATCCCCGTCAGTGAAAAAGCATCTTATATACTAGACTGTCCAAGTCAGAAGTAGCAGTGACAAAGTGATGAGCTTTCATAGCAACAAGGTCAAGCCTCTGTGGTGCTAGCATAGCGTCATAGGGATCCACTGAAAGACCTAATGCATTGATTATACGCAAGGCAATGATGCCCCCATAGATAGCCCCCTAGCAGCTAGGCAGCGAGCAATAGGCGAGCCAAGATTGTACCGAGTATCATTGTTAAGCGCAGCAGCAAGGAATGCTAAATGATAGTTGGAGATATTACTTGTGTTCTCCCTACCAAGTACACTAGTAGCAAGATAATATGCAAAGTATCTAAGAGCAGGGAGTTGGATATTTCTTATCTTTCCACGATGCGCCACGTGGTCATCATCATTGGTCACCCCTCGGTAAAGCTCCGACAAATCAGCGGGTCGCCCTTGAATTTTCTTCATGGTCCCTGTCATGCGTACACCTACAATACTGCAAAATCTCTCCAAAGGCATGGTGAAGGGCAGATTATAGATTTTAAAAGAGGCAACAATGATAGGATGTGTTAGTAAACGTGAAGCTCTCAACAAAAGTTTTGGTGAGCATAGCGTATTGCGCACTCTCATCTTGCATATAAGAGGTCAAACCAACCCTCTCAACCAGTAGCAAGAAATCATCAAGAATACCTGCAGCTTGTAAGAAAGTAAAACAAGGAAAAGAGGATGGGTGAGCATCCACATCATCCCTTTCACTACCAATACGAGTTGCAATGCGATCTTCATTGTATGATGGCCTATCTTGAGAGGTTGTTCTTGAGGGCCTCGACCTCCTAGGTGCATCACTCTCAAATATCTCTCCAAAAGTATGGTTGTTCATGCTTGGTATTCTGAAATTTAAACACCTATTAAACAAGTGATTGCAAAGTAAATATAATGAAGGATTCTACTCATAGGGACTTGCAAGAGGCCTAAACATGCATCAAAACTATATCTCTAAGAATCAAACAAGCTTACAAGCTCTCATAACTAGTCATCTACAGCAGCAAAATAAAATATAATCCACTAAACACAAATCTACTTGGATAAGGGGAGGAGTCACATACCAGGGAACAAATGCTCCAAATTTCAGCAAGAAAGATGGGCTGAGCAAGGAGATCTAAAAAATCGAGAGCAAGCACAGCAAGAATGCGATTTTGAGATATGAACTGGAGCTTACTCGGGAGAGAGAAGAAAGTGGAACGTGAGAGAGTTAGTGGGGGGCCAGGGGTGGCCCACACCAGGGCATGGCGCCACCCAAGGCTCTCCGTGCCACCATGTGGTGTGCCTGCCTGGTGGGCCCCCCTGGCACCTCCCAGGTACTCCTCTGCCCCTTTTTTCACGTAAAAATTTAATATGAATTTTTTGGAATTTTTTGAGACACTTTATTTTTGGGCATTTTTAGGCATAGAAGAATGATTTTTCTGGCAGACAGATTTTTTTGAAAACATGATGCGAGGACACAAAAAAGCTAGAACTACAGAAGTTCTAAGACACTCTAACAAGCAAGCAACTAACAACAAAAAGAAAACTAAACGAAAGCAAAAACTAAAATGCAAAGGATAGAAATAAACAGAGATAATCATAATGAAAACATTGTTTTGTTCAATGGAATCCTTTTGTTAACAAGGTTGATCAAGTCTTTCTACCAAAACAATTGCATATGAGACAAAACTTTGTATTCCACTAATGATTATGTTACCTCAACCTTGATAGCAATGGTCCCAATCATAATAGTTTCAAATTTTTCTCTTGGTATGGGACAATATATTTCTCCAACTTGAATGCCCTCAACATGTTCAATTGAATTCAAACCATAAGTCCTTTCAATCTTCTTGGGGAAATAGACAGTATGTTCCTTTTCATTAACATTGAAAGTCACCTTTCCTTGATTACAATTAATAACAGCTCCTGCAGTATTAAGAAAAGGTCTCCCAAGAATAATAGACATATTATCATCTTCAGGCATTTCAAGCACAACAGTTAATATCAAGCAATTATGAGCCACTTGAACGGGTACATCCTCACATATACCCACAAGAATAGTGGTAGATTTATCAGCCATTTGCAAAGATATATCAGTTGGTATTAATTTTTCAAGTTGAAGCCTCTTATAGAGAGAGAAAGGCATAACACTAACTCCAGCTCCCAAATCACACAAAGCAGTTCTAACATGACTATTCTTAATAGAGCAAGGGATAGTTGGAATCCCTGGGTCTCCAAGTTTCTTAGTAACCTTACCATTGAAGGAATAATTAGCAAGCAAAGTAGAAATTTCTTCATTAGGGATCTTCCTTTTATTCGAGACAATGTCCTTCACATACTTTGAGTAAGGAGGCAATTTAATAGCATCTGTTAAAGGAATTTGCAGGAATAAAGGTTTCATCCACTCACAAAACTTATTATAGTGTTCATCCTCCTTTGACTTGTGTTTCTTATCAGTGAAAGGCATAGGTTTTTGGACCCAAGGTTCTCTTTCACTACCATGTTTCTTAGCAATCAAATCTTCTTTGGTGTATTTAGTATTCTTAGTGTGGTTTTTAGGTTCTTCTTCAACTTTTTCTTCATTAGGAACTTCATTTTCTTCATTACCACTTTTAGTTTTAGCATCAGAGATAGATATACTATTAGGATCTATAGCAGGTTCAGAGGGTTCTACAACAGTTTTATGTTTATTTTTCCTTTTCTTATGAGTAGAACCACTATTTTCAGCTTGTTGAGAATCCTGCTCAATTCTTTTGGGATGCCCTTCAGGATATAGAGGATCCTGGGTAGCAGCTCTTCTAGTTCTAATTTCATAAGCATGTTTTTCTTTAGCAGCATTAACTAGCAAGTCGTTTTGCACTTTAACGAGTTGATCTATTTGAGTTTGAACCATTTGAAAGTGTTTAACAATCATTTTAACATCATTAGAGGTTCTTTCCACAATATCTTTAAACTCAACAATAGCTCTAGTGTTTTACATTAGGTGATTTTGCACCCTTTTATTAAAGTTATCTTGCTTAACAATAAAGATATCGAATTCTTCTAAGCATTGATCAGGAGGTTTAGAGTAAGGGATATCACCTTCATCAAAGTGTTGGAGAGAGTGTACCTCAATAGTGGATGAGTAGGGAATAGGCTTACATAATTCTTCTATAGGTGGTAAATTCTTGACATCTGCAGCTTTAATTCCCTTCTCCTTAAGACATTTCTTAGCTTCCTTCATCACTTCATCATTTAATTCAATAACTCCCCTCTTCTTTGATGCTGGAATAGGCACCAGAATAGATGGTTCAGGTACAATTACTTCAAGTATAGCTTGTTCAGGAGAAGTCCAATCTTCATAGTTCTTGCTTATTTTAGCCATTAACTCCTCAGCTTCCTTTGGAGTCCTATTCCTGAAAACACAATCAGCACAACTATCTAGGTATGTCCTAGATTCTTCAGTTAGTCCATTATAAAATATATCAAGAAGCTCATTCTTAGGTAATGGACTTCCAGCTTGTGCATGAATCAAAGCACAAAACTTTGCCCAAGATTCGGGCAATACCTCTTTTTCTCCCTGTTTAAAATCAAAAAGTTCCTACAAAATAGCATGTCTAGCACTAGGAGGAAAATATTTCTGCAGGAAAGTACTAATCAAGCACTCAGGGCTATCAATAGATCTAGGAGGTAAATTACTAAACCAAGTTTTAGCTTCTCCTTTCAGTGAAAAGGGGAAAATCTTGGCAACAAAGTAAGTACACATCTTAATATCATCAGAAAACAAGCCACTCATGGTAGAAAGTTCATTCATATGTGCTACCGCACTTCCATTCTTAGTCCCACAAAAAGGTTCTTTCTCGACAATAGATATGTAAGATAGATTGAGAGAGAAATCATAATCTTCATCTATAATGTTTATGGGAGAAGCAGCAAACTTAGCATCAGGAGACAATTTGGGTCTAATAGTACGCCTCTCAAGGAGACTCTTAGCAGCGCTCCTATCATGGGTGTTTTTACATTCTTTAATAAATTCATCGGTCATCTCAACATAACCATCTTCAATATGATAACTCTCACTAGACTCAGGTGAGCTAACAGGTGTGGTAGTGTCTTCATTAGGAGTTTCGGCATTTCCAGCTATAGTTCTAGCAATCGTAGCATCTAGGAAAGGACCTAATGAACCACTCTTACAAGCACAGTAGAAGCAGCATCATAAGCATCAGAAGTTTCAGATTCAGCAATAATAGCAGTGTGTGTAGCATGTATATGTGGTGGTGTAAGGAACTTACTCATAACAGACGGTGAATCAAGAGCAGCAGAGGTGTTTAGAACCGTACCTCTTCTTGTAGTGGATGGTAAAATAGGAACCTTTCCATCACGAGACTTACCCATGATGGATGGATAGCAGCGAACAATAGAGAATCCAAGTGAACTTAATAAATAAAGCTATGCTCCCCGGCAACGGCGCCAGAAAATAGTCTTGATGACCCACAAGTATAGGGGGTGTATCGCAGTATTTTCGAGGGAAGTGAAACCCAATTTATTGATTCGACACAAGGGGAGCCAAAGAATATTTATAAGCCTTAACAACTGAGTTGTCAATTCAGCTGCACCTGAAACAATCTTGCTCACAGCAGTTTATCAGTAGCAACAGTTTTGTAGTAGGAATAGCAAAGTAACAGCAGTAATAAAGTAAGACAGCAATAGCAATAGCAGTAAACAGTAGGATTCGAGTGTGGTAAGCATAGGGATGGATGGACGGGCGTTGCATGAACAAGACAATTCACATAGCAATCAGAACATAGGGCAATTGCAGATAAATAAGATAAAGCATCCAAGTACTAGATAATCATAGGCATGCGTTCCATATATAGTCATACGTGCTCGCAATGTGAACTTGCACAACATCTTTTGTCCTGCCAGCCCGTTTGCAGCGGGGCCTCAAGGGAACTATTGGCAATTAAGGTGCTCCTTTTAATAGAGCACCGGAGCAAAGCATTAACACTCCATGAACACATGTGATGCTCACATCATAGCCATTCCCTCCGGTTATCCCGATTTTTGTCACTTCGGGGCCATTGGTTCCGGACAACAACGTGTGTATACAACTTGTAGATAAGACCAAAAACAATACTATCATAATGAATCAATAACAAGTTCAGATCTGAAATCATGGCACTCGGGCCCTAGTGGCAAGCATTAAGCACAACAAGTCGCAACAAAGTCATAAAGCACTAATAGAAGATACTAGGCACCATGCCCTAACAATCTAATGCCATTACATGAACGATCTCATCCAATCCCTACCATCCCCATAGCCTACAACGGGGGATTACTCACTCATACATGGGGGAAACATGGATGGTCGATGGAGAAGCGATGGTGATCATGATGGTGATGATCTCCTCCAATTCCCTGTCCCGGCAGGGTGCCAGAACGGAGTTTCTGGTGCTGTTTCGTGGAATCTGGTGGTGGCAGCAGAGCGGAACTCCTTCTGGAAAAACATCGAACCCCCCCGAAGTTTTTAGGTCAGGAGGCACCTTATAGGCGAAGAGAGAGGCTGAGGGGTGCTGGGGCCCACACCCACCTGGCGCTGGCCTGCCTGCGCCACCACTGTGTGTTGTGGCCACCCCCTGGCTCTTCTCCGTCTCGTATTCTGGCTCCTGGAGTCTTCGGGTGAAATAGGATTTTTGGCATATTTTCCGGGATTTTTCCTGATAGTTGGTTTTCTGCACAAAAAGTAGACACCAAGGCAATTCTGCTGAAAACAGCGTCAGTCCGCATTAGTTGCATCCAAATCACACAAGTTTAGAGGAGAAACAATAGCAAAAGTGTTAGGGAAAGTAGATACGTTTTGGACATATCAGGGGCAGATGAACTGGTGGACGACGACGAGCTTAGGGGTGGTCGAGGCAGCTCCAGGGGTGGACGAAATCAACGTCGCCTTCTCCTCCTCTACTGCGGGCTCCTCCGGCCAAATTCTGGTGAACTAGTGCTCGCGCTGCTCCGGCTAGAGGTGGGGAAGGACCAGTGAGGTGAGGGGAGTGGAATGGTGTGAGTGGTTTATGCTAGGGTGGCCTCTATTTATAGCTCAACGAAGCGACTGAGAAGGATGGGAGGGCGGCTCCGGCGAGGGCTACACAACGTGCTAGCGGCGTGGCTCGAGGTAGGGGACGGTGGCTGGTCTCCTGGCGGTGCGCTACGGCTTAAATGCGGGCTTAGGGGCGGTGGCAAATGGTCGGGCGGTGCTCACGCTCCGAGCGGCAGAGGCGGCGGTCTCCACGGCGAGCGGTGGCTGTGGTGTGTTTGGTGGTGAACGGGCATGTCTGGGGTGTTCCCTAGGTCATGGTGGAGCGGTGAGCGCGGGCTGCGGTCGAGAGGCGGCGTGTGCACGCGTGTCGGGCGCGGCGCTCTGGCGCGTGCTCGGCATGGTGCAGACGCTCTGGGAGCGGCGCGCTGTGGGTGGTCCATGGCTTGGCTATGCTCGGGGAGGGGACAGAGGGTGGCGGTGAGGTCTGGGCTAGCTGGTAGACATGGTGAGAGAGAGAGGGGTGGTCTGCTGCGGCGGTTGCAAGGTTGGCCGGCGACATGGTGCTCGGGGTGGCGTGGCACTCTTGCTAGGGACAAAGGGGTGAGGTTTTTTAGGGCCTGGTTGGATCAAGTGGAGACAGAGGGAGTAAATGGAGATCAATTGGGGGCAAAACCCTGTACAAAACAGTAAGCTAAATACTAGGTGTAAACTCTGCCTACCAAGTGTTTGTGAAAATGGCCGCAAGAAATTTACTTTTGAAGTTTGAAAAGATTTTTGGTGGGTATGTTAGTAATAAGCTTGAGACTCTGTGGTTGCTTAGGTTTTGAAAATAAAGCTCATTTGAGTGGTTTTTGAAATAATGGGATCTTCCCATATGAACTAGATTCAATTTTCAAATGCCAATAAAAATTAGTGTTTGAATGTTTTTGGCAGATCACAAAGTGGGCCTTGGTACATCATTATGTGTACTAGCAAGGGGTGCAAAGGTCCACATTTGTTTCGGTTAGGTTTTGAGTACTACGAATAGCCAAAGTAGGCATGTTGATTAAAATGGCACAAATGACCATTCTCTTCTTTTATTCATTTTGATTTGTTTTTCTTTGGGATTTTTTTGGGAATGGTTTAGATGATGTTTATTTCACCTAAGAATCATTTTACAAGCAATGGATCACTTAATCATGGCAATTCAAATCAACTCCTATTTAAATGCACACACATATGAATGCTTTAATAATTTTAATTGGAGAAGTTTTTGTTAACCCTAATTTTGATGATTTGGATCTTAATAACCTTGGATTAAAGTTTTGGGATGTTACAGTTCGGATGCGATACCATTCCAATTTTACCGTACAACCACAATACCTAAATTGGGTAAGGCTTAGCCGGAAGTTTATATGCATTAGTATTAGTTCCCTCGCGGGAGAGGTTTGAGCTGAAGCTACCTCTCAATGTTGTCCACCTATGCAGTGCCCAGGATGGTAGATGGTCATGGCTGGGAGGCCAATCTCATAGGAGAGGTGCTTATACTAGAGTGTGTAAAGGAAAGGTTATGTTTGATTATCTGCATACTAAGTATGATGATTCAGGGTTATCCCTGACAGATGTATCGAATCTTGTGGTGAAAGTGTACCACCTACGCGATGTCAAACTATTGAATAGCAGCGTCATGATTATGGATAGTTGGAGTGGCCATACTGTTCTGTTGTGAGATGTTTTCAAAATGACTTATGAAATGAATTGTGACATGACTTGACCACAACACAGTTGTGACTATGACAACTAAGTTCCCACTTAGGTGTTTGCAAACTTTATTTTATCTTTCTTTGTTTCTGAACTCAGCTTAGGTTTCAAACTTAGTTTTACAAATAAACTTAGAACTTAGCATTCCTACTAGAACTATCTTACTTGTTAGTGATAGTTTGCGAGTACTTAAAGAGTACTCATGGCTTTGTCCCTGGCTATTCCTATGACCAGACTATGAGGAGGACTACCCCGAAGGAGGACAGCAGGATGGCTACGACAACTAGGATCATCTCCCATCGTCAGCATTGCCTGTGACACTGAAGATGGACCCCACCGCTACGCTATTTATTCCGCTACTTGATTGTACTAAGACTGGATCATGAGATTCTTTATTTGTGTAGGACCTTATAATGGTTTGTAATGGATGATGTACTGTGATATCCAATCTGTTATGTCTCGCAAAAATGGTAATCCTAGGATTGTGATGTATGGCATAACAGGCATCTAGGATTAAAAATCTAGGTGTTAACAGAGCCAAACTCCAATAAGATAAGGTTAACTTGCTTCTCTCCTCGTGTGACTTTGATACACCCTCGAATGGCTTGCTAATTCATGCCTCTACATTGTGCATCATCATGTACGAAGCACAATATCATCACCAAGATACGAAGGAAGAAGCAGTAGAAGGAGACAAGAGTCTTCGACCTGCTAACCCTAGAGTCTTTGGCCTACGAACCCTAGATACTTTGCCCAAGGACTTCGGTCTGGACTCTGGCCTAAATACTAGGAGCTACAGCAAGCACATCGGAGTCTACACCAGAGTCTCCGACATGCAAATCTCGGAGTCTCTACCCAAGGTCTCCGACAAGGACTCCGGTTCAAGAACGAGAATCTACAACAAGCTCCCTAGAGTCCACCCTGGAGACAACATCGGAATATCCAACCACACCGGAGTCTTCAGCCCTCACACCCTAGAGTCTCCGGCCTAAGTGTCATCAGGCATGTTAAGGCCTTTTGGGCCTAGCCCATGTAATCCCCTATTTCGTCCCAAACTTATTGTTTAATGCCTAAAGTATGCTTAGTTGTTGGCCTATATATAGACAACCTCCTCCTTATTGTAACCCTAGACTTGGATAATAGAACTAGAAGAAATCCCCTTGGGGACCTCTAGTTTAAGTCTCATGTTCCTTGACAAGGAGCACCTATTATCAAACAGCTCTTGGATTTTGCCAGAGTGTGTTCAAGTTGTACAAGGCCTTGGAGTTGGTGTTCCTTCTCCAAGTTGTCAAGATCTCACCAAGCTTCCCATCTTTCCGTGTTGGTTAGAGAGAGAATCCTTGCCCGCCACAGATCCTAGGGATTATGTCAGACCGGTAACCGTCAGCATGAGCTATAGGTTGTTTTGTGTATCACGTGTGCGTTGCATTCATCGTGTTCTTTGTGTGTGGGTGATGGCTCCCAAGTGCAGGAGATCAATTATAGTAATTTTCAATAAAGAAAGGTTGTCGATCCCACGAGGAGCTGAGGGTATTGGTTAGGAAATTTTACAAAGGAAATAATAGTAAACGCAGTAGATTTGGTGTTTTTGGGTTTGTAGTTTGCAAGAATATAAAGTTCTAAAAGTAAATAGCAATAAGTAAATGATCTCAATGAGAGAAAGCCCAATCCTCTATGCAGCAAGAGGACAAGCTCAAGTGTGTGTGTACTTATATGTGACAAACGTTCCCGAGGGCGGCATGGATTTATTTAGCATAAAGATTTCTACACGATATGGTGAATATGTTGTCAAGTTTCATTCCCTTAGGGCGGAGCCTAAATTAGGTGTAACCATAAATATGAGGAAAATACGCCACTTATGATGGGTCCTAGGGCCATTCACATGAATATCTAAGAATCATTAAGACATAAATGTCCCACCATAGCAATAATTTCATTGGTCCCCGACATATAATCCCTCCAATGCAACTCAAAGTATTGGAAAATGGCTTCTGTTAATTCCATACCTTCCAAACCCTATCATTGCATCAAAGTGTTCTCCTATGAGACCATATAGGTGAAGTATTATGCAGTCGATGTTTGCATAAAACCATCATAGAACAATATAAAAGATAAAAACTTGACCACATACTCATTGCATATTATATGTTAATCATAGCCAATTCATCCTATGCCCTCAGGAACATGGGGATCTACTCACAAGTGACAAACATGATATGGATTAGTAGCATATGGAATACAACACAATCTAAAAATATAATCTCCCCACCAAATAAAGACTAGATACCAATCACAAACATGTAAATATCCCTTAAAACAATATTCGGGGTCACTACAAGAATCTGGGCGGTTCATGACGATCTGATATCGTCGTGGATGAGGGTCCAAACATCATAGATGGCCATCCACGACAAATTTTGCGATGAAAAAAATAGGTCATGTACCTCATGTCATAATTGAATCCGTGACATTTTTCTGTCTGAAAACGTCACGGGCTGTCCGTGATGTTCGTCCAATTTCATCGCGACAAACTAGACTGGCCCGACCCAGGCCTGGTATTTCATGAAGTTTTTATTTCATCATGAATGATGCCACGTGGTGGACGGCACCGCGATCTGGCATCTAGCAACATTTCCTGATGTCATTGTTGCCATCTATGACGTCATCGACCTCTTGACATTTTTTCGTCACGGATAGTTCCACTAGCGCCGTTTGCTGACATCATCCGTTAATTTTCTTATGTCATCCTTCCCATTTCGTCATGCTAGCAGAGACGAATTTCGTTTTCTTCATGGCAATAAGCTAGCCAGCTTACGCATGGCCGACCATCAGGGCAACATGTGGACCAACAGGAAGGAAACACGTGGTCCATCTGGAGCGCGAATCGTGTACCAATCAGAGCTAGACGCGTATCTCCAACGCATGACGAACTCATTTTGTTAGGGCAGAAGAGATGATGTTTCTATTTTGTTGAGGACGTTGACGAGTGAAAGTGCGCCACGTCGGTGTCTATCGGTGATGGAAATATTTCCATCAACTATACAAGCATGACATTTTCATTTACGTTAGAGAAGAGTGCTGGCAACTTTGCTAGATTACACGGTCCAGATCAAAATGATAGAAATTGCAGGGCACATGTTTCAGGGGACATAAATAGGTTTGCACATAAGTTTCCACCAAAATAAAGAAAAGAGCCTAACAAGATTTTCGTCACACCAGCAGTTCACTTACGCAACAGAGCTAAGAATTGCTAAAGTGATGCATTTATAAGGTCTGCGAAGTTCACAAGTGTTTTCCATGCTTCATTCTTTGCTTCTTTCTCCTTCACCAATGTTACAACATGTCTGCCCAGTGCCTCATTCACTGCTCTCTCAGCCCAAGTTGTGCTTCAAGGAGAGAGCTGGTTGGTATTGAAGCATGGATGCTTTCATCAGTGGAAGCGAGGGGTTGATCCTTAATGCCATCTTCTGCAGTAGATGGTGCCACTATTCTTCCAATGAGTGCCTCATAGTTATAGAAGCAAACATTAGAAAATAGCAAGCAAATTCCAAGCACATCTTCATGGACAAACAGGGTATTGAATTATACGAAGATGACAAAGATGGACATGGTATAGCTTCTTCCACACTTCCTATGCTTCCTTCAGGGCTTCTGCCTCGCCATCTAGTTTCTCCGTCTACAACTCCACAATGGCACTACGCAGTATCGCATTCCTTGCTCTTTGAGCAGCGAGTTTCACTTCAAGGAGAGTTTTGGTTGGTCTTGAAGTATGGATGCTGATGTCCTGCGATAGCGCATAGTGCACCGTGTCTATGGAAGGAGGTTGTTCAACATCAGTGATATCTTAGCATTAGGCGCCATCTTGCTTTCCATGGTTGCCTATTGAGTTTTAGGAATAGAATCAAACATTAGCAAAATAGCTAGCAAATTACAAGTGATCATACTCATTTCAAAGACAAATATGGCATTGAAATTTTGGACTAACCTATTAACAAGAGCCACAGTGCCAGCTGCCTGTTTTCTGCTGTTTTTGGTTCCAGGAAAGTCAGAAAATAAATATTCTCGGAATTGGACGGGACAAAAGACAAAGTGCCTATTTTTCCAGAAGACTCAGAGCGAATACGAGAGGAGGAGGGGCCGAGGGGTCACACACCCCAGGCAGCTGGGCTGGGCAGCGCCAGGCATGGTGTGGCCCCTAGGCACCCCCTCGGTCTCCGCCGCCTATAAGAAGCCTTGACCTAAAAACTCGGGGTTCGGCGTTTTTCGAAGGAGTTCCGCTCCACCAGCACCACGATTCCACGAAACAGCACCGAAACTCCGTTCCGGCACCTGTCGGACGGGAATTGAGGAGATCATCGCCATCATCATCACCATCGCTTCTCCATCGACCATCCATGTTTCCCCATCTATGAGTGAGTAATCCCCGCTGTAGGCTATGGGGATGGTAGGGATTGGATGAGATCGTTCATGTAATGGCATCAGATTGTTAGGGCATGGTGCCTAGTATATTTTATTAGTGCTTTATGACTTTGTTGCGACTTGTTGTGCTTAATGCTTGTCACTAGGGCCCGAGTGCCATGATTTTAGATCTGAACATGTTATTGATTCATTATGATAGTATTGTTTTTGGTCTTATCTGCAAGTTGTATACACACGTTGTTGCCCGGAACCTATGGCCCGGCGATGTAAATCGGGATAACCGGATGGAATGGCTTTGATTTTAGGATCACATGTGTTAATGGAGTGTTAATGCTTTGCTCCGGTGCTCTATTAAAAGGAGCACCTTAATTGACAGTAGTTCCCTAGAGGCCCCGCTGCAAACGGGCTGGCAGGACAAAAGATGTTGTGCAAGTTCTCATTGCGAGCACGTATGACTATATATGGAACACGTGCCTAGGATTGTCTAGTACTTGGATGCTTTATCTTATTTATTTGCAATTGCCCTATATTCTGATTGCGATGTGAATTGTCTTGTCCATGCAACGCCCGTCCATCCATCCCTATGCCTACCGCACTCGAATCCCACTGTTACTGCTTTTGTTACTACTGTCTTTGCTTTACTACTGCTGTTACTTTACTATTCCTACTACAAAACTGTTACTCGATAAACTTTGTGAGCAAGATTGTTTCAGTGCAGCTGAATGGACAACTCCGTTCTTAAGGCTTCTAAATACTCTTGGGCTCCCCTTGGGCCGAATCAATAAATTGGGTTTCACTTCCTCAAAATCTTACCGCGATACACCCCCTATACTTGTGGGTCATCAAGACTATTTTCTGGCGCCATTGCCGGGGAGCATAGCTTTGTTTATCAAGTCCACTTGGATTCACTATTGTTCAAAATAAGTTTATTTTCTCCTTGTTTGCTTGTTTCTTTATCAAAAATAGAAAAAAAAGTAGTTCCTACTCTAGTTGTTATTTTCGTTGGTCTGTTATTGTCTTGCCTTATCATGCTTGTTGTCAATGGTTGGTTTCTTTGAAACTAAAGCTTATTGGCAAGGCGAGTTCACGGAAGATCAAAAATATTATTATAAGGAACACCGTTTGTCACAAAAAGGGAAACACTTATGGGAACAAATTGATAGATTGTATACCATTGCTAGAAACGTGTGCTCTACTTATAATGTTACTTATTGCTGTGATGAATCTCTGCGTAAAGAGGTATAAACACCTCCCTTTTCAATGTGAGTATAATGATAATGATACCATATCTTCCTATGCTAAAGGAATTTATGACTTTTATGATGCGGAACAAATTGAAGAATTTATTGCTTGGAAGGGTGCTTTTGAACTTGCTAGTTTGCTTGAAAATATTGATGATTCACCTTACAAATATGAGGTTTATGGTATACTTAAATTTTGCTTTGATAATTACAAGGATGAAAATGGCTATATTCTTGAATATTTTAATAGATACTTTCCACAAATGGAAGAGACTAATGCCTTGCAGGATCCTATTGAAGAAGAAATTGATGAACCTGAAATCTCATTAGATGAAAAAGAGGAGGAGAGTGATGAACAAAAGGAGGAAGAATGGATTAGCTACCCATGCCTACCTTCTAATGATAGTAACTCTTTATCTCTTACATTATTTGATTGTCCTCCATGCTTACTAAAGGAGGATGAATGTTATGTTCCCGAGGATTCTTTTGAAAATGTCTATAATAAAGCTCTAGTGCTTGTAGATCATGAAAAGCATGCTTTATGTGATAGTTATATTGTTGTGTTTATTCATGAGGCTACGGAAAATTATTATGAGAGAGGAAAATATGGTTGTAGAAGTATTCATGGTATTGAAACACCTCTCTATGTGCTGAAAGTTTTGAAGTTACTCTTGTTTTATATTCCTATGCTTGCCACTTTGTTCTTTGTGAATTTATTTGCATACACGATTCCTATGCATAGGAAGTGGGTTAGACTTAAATGTGTTTTGAATTTTCTTCTTGATGCTCTCTTTTACTTCAACTCATATTTCTTATGAGAGCATCCTCTCAAACTTTTATGCCTGAAGATGATAATATGTCTACTATTCTTAGGACACCTTTTCTTAAATATTGCAGGAGCTGTTATTAATTGTAATCAAGGGAAGGTGACCTTCAATGTCAATGACAAGGAACATACTATCTATTTCCCCAAGAAGATTGATAGACTTATGGTTTTGAATTCAATTGAACATGTTGAGGGCATTCAAGTTGGAGAAATATATTGTCCCATACCAAGAGAAAAATTTGGAATTATTATGATTGGGACTATTGCTATCAAGGTTGAGGTAACATAATGATTAGTGGAATACAAAGTTTTGTCTCATATGGAATTGTTTTGATAGCAAGATCTGATCAACCTTGTTAACAAAAGGATTTTATTGACCAAAACAATGTTTTCACCATGGTTATCTCTAGTTACTTCTATTCTATCCATTTTAGTTTCTGCTTATGCCTAACTTAAAGGCGTTAAAGAAAAGTACTTATTGGGAGATAACCCAAAAGTTTTAGTTGAGTCTTGGAAGTTATTGCTTCAGTAATAACCTCTCCTTATCCTTTTTATTTGCTTTTTGTGCCAAGAGTAACCTCTAATGAGAGAGAAGTAATGATTGGGAAAGTTGTTGTGCCGAAACAGATTTCTGTGCTTCACCGTAAAAATTCGTGTAAAATCTCTGAACGTCTTTTTGAGGCGTGAGTTTTTGTGCTTATGCCCCAGGTTGTTATCTAACTTTAGTTAGTTCAACACTTTTTGATTTGAGCAACAGAAGGTCTTCGAAAAAAAATCGTCTTTACCTGCTGGTCTATTTTGACAGATTTCTGCCATTTTCTGCATTTGCTTCTTGTTGGTTCCTTTTTGAGTTCTTTTGGGGAATTGAGCTTTTTGAGGGAAGTTCTACAGTAGCTAGTGTTCTAATGGAAGTTTATTTGGTGTTAGAACTGAACCTTAAGACTTATTTATCTTGAGTGCACTAATGTTGCTAATAAAGATTGTGTGAAGTTTTGTATGAAGGAAAATTTTCAAGTGTATGGAAGGAATGAGTAATGAGATGAAGGATGGACTAAATCTCAAGCTTGGGGATGCCACGTGTGTCACTCCAATAAATATCCAAGAAGTACAAGCGTCAAAGCTTGGGGATGCCCAAGGCATCCCCCTCTTCATTAATAAAAATCCCAGGTTTCTTCCAAACACTTCATTTTTATTGTTTCATGCATAGTTGTGTTGTTCTTGGAGCGTCTTCTTTTTCGTTTTTGTTTTGGTTTTTAGTTTGCATGGTTTTCTTAGTTTGCTGAATAAATTGGTTGGACCTCCTCTTTCATACATTGGTGTTCAAATAGTTTGGTTTGGATTGGAAAAGAGTAGGAAGCTTAAGTGGTAAAGAGAGCTTGTTTTTGACTGTGGCCTATGCTTTGTCATGTCATGATTGATATTGTTTTGGCTTTATGCTTAGTATTCTTTGATGTAGCATGACTTGTTATAAACAATTGAGATTGCTTAATGTGCTTTGGAAGAATCATGCGTTGTTTTAGCATATTAAAGCAGAGTATTGTGGTATTCTCCTTTGATGCTTTATTTGGGTTGATTTGGCACATGCTCACACCATGTTATGACTATCCCAAGTCATCATAAGCCTTTATGATCCTTTAGTTTTCAACTTGTAGTATCACTTTATGCTTTGATCAATGATGTTTTGTCGCTCTGCATGATTATGGCCATTATTGCTCTCTCGTTTGTCGCTCCCTTACTATTGCTAGCCTTCACTTTCACTGAGTATGTTTTACTCATGTTTCCAACACCCTAAATCAAATATTTCCAAAGTGTCCACCATACCTACCTATTAGCATCATTTGCTACTTCCGTGCATATTCAATATGCCTTGTTTTCTTTCGAGTAGAATGTTTGCTTGTTATGAGAAAGTTAATTAGTAAAGCTCTGACGAACTTGATGGCACACTTTATTTTCTTGCATCTAATAAACCTGAACCATTGCGTCCTTATTTGTTGCGTATATGCTTGCACTTTATAAGTTGAAGTTAGCAGAACCATGTTTCATGGGGAACGCTTTCAACATTGCATTGGTACTTAGTACCTCGTTGATATCATGTTCTTTTGCTTATGGATCCCGGCGGTGTGAAATAAAAGTGGAACTTGTAAGATCATGGAGTTTGTATGTATGTTAGAGAAACGCCTGGGCCGCTAGCCTAAGCCATGCCTAATCATGGTGGAAACTTGCAGCATAACCATAATGAGCATTCTATGAAGCATCCTCAATAAAAATCTATGCACATAGTAAATAAAAAGATCGTTGAGATGCTCATTGTCTGCTTGCCTTGTCATTTTGATTATGGGATAGCTCCTATGTCATGTACAAGGGGTACCCCGTTGGCGGTTCTCTATGATACATATATACTTACAATGACAAGAGCTTACTTGTGACTGAAGTTGAGTAGCATGAGGATCGGTCTTCGTAAGTAAGGGGCATGAGACTTTGATTTATAACTTGTCAAGCATATCCTCTTAGTTATGTCACTTTAACCTTAACCATTTAAAGATGCTTATGATAGGGTCAATGAGAGCTCAAAGCTAATGAGTACCATACTTTCAGCATTTGGAAGCCTTTCAAACTTTTCAAAACCTGTTCATTTCCTTGTTGAGTCTCCACACATTCTATGAGCACTTTCTTGAGAGCATAGTGGCCATTCTTAGTTCTATGTGCATTGTCCCAAGACTTGTTGATTGGTGCATACCTTGATATTTCTTGTTTTAAACTATTTGTATCTAGTCACTTTTGTAAACTTTGAAGATGTCCTATGCATTTTTGTTTGCTACTCTATGAGGGACAAGCTGAATGCCACTATGTTATGTTTTCTTTATATGAAACAAACAAATGTCTTGCAAAGCATTGTTATTCATGAATCTTTTGTTTGTGGCTTTTCATGTTGCATCGTAGTTTCTTTGTCTTATTGTTAGAACTTTGTCTTTCATGATTATGATTGAAGTACTATGATCCCAGTTTTGAATGTTTTACAAATGCTTTGATCAAGTTTATGATGGTGCATGTCACCTCAAAAATCATTCTCTCTTTTTATCACTTACCTACTCGAGGACGAGCAGGAGTTAAGCTTGGGGATGTTGATACATTGCTAATGTATCTATAATTTTTGATGCTCCATGCTTGGTTTTATCCACTTTCTTGTGTTTTGTCCACACTTTGGAGTACTTTTCATATGATTTCTTGGACTAACCTATTAACAAGAGCCGCAGTTCCAGCTGCCTGTTTTCTGCTGTTTTTGGTTCCAGGAAAGTCAGAAAATGAATATTCTCGGAATTGGACGGGACAAAAGCCAAAGTGACTATTTTTCGTAAGACTCAGAGCCGAATCACGAGACGGAGGAGGGCCTGGGCTGGCCACACCCCCTGTGTGCAGGCTAGGCCTGGCCGTGCTGCAGGCATGGTGTGGGCCCCCGTGCACCCCTCGGTCTCCCTCTTCACCTAAGAAGCCTTGACCTAAAAACTCCAGGGTCGATGTTTTCCAGAAGGAGTTCAGCCGCCACCACCAGATTCCACGCTTGACACGAAACTCCGCTCGCACCCTGCCAGACGGGAATTGGAGGAGATCATCGCCATCATCATCACCATCGCTTCTCCATCGACCATCCATGTTTCCCCCATCTATGAGTTAGTAATCCCTCGCTGTAGGCTATGGGGATGGTAGGGATTGGATGAGATCGTTCATGTAATGGCATCAGATTGTTAGGGCATGGTGCCTAGTATCTTTTATTAGTGCTTTATGACTTTGTTGCGACTTCTTGTGCTTAATGCTTGTCACTAGGGCCCGAGTGCCATGATTTCAGATCTGAACATGTTATTGATGAAGGAAATATGCCCTGAGAGGCAATAATAAAGTTGTTATTATATATTCCTTATACATGATAGATGTTTATTTTACATGCTAGAAATGTATTGATTCGGAAACATCAATACATGTGTGTTTAATAAACAAAAAGGGTTCCTAGTCATGCCTATCTTATACACTAGCTTGTTGATTAACAGGATGATCAAGGTTTCCTGATCATGGACATTGGATGTTGTTAATAACAAGGTCACACCATTGGTGGAATGATGTGATGAACATTCATCCGAAGTATAGCATTACGATCAAGTCATTATGTTTATATTGCTATAACATCATACGAAGTAATCTTTATCCTTAGACCATGAGATCATGTTAATTGCTAACACCGGAAGAGTATCTTGATAACATCAAACGTCACACCGTACAGGGTGACTATAAAGATGGGTTCAGTACTACGAAGGTGTTATGTTGAGGCTCATGGATCAAGAGTGGAATTTGTCAATCCGATGATGACGATAGATATACTCTGGGCCCTCTGGTGATATCACATTAGGATATCTTGCAAGTAAGTGATGTGATCACTAGAATGTTATATCAGGAGCGAGAAAAGAGTGCATGTCGATGAGATCAAACTAGGTATGGAGATACCGATGATCGAATCTCGGACATGTAATATATCGAGAGACAAAGGGATTTAGTTACAAGCGTTAAAGGTTCTCACGATCACGAGTCATTGTTGAATGTGTAGGAGTCAAGACGGATCTCCGTGTCCCGCTGATTATTGATCGGAGAAGGGTCTCGATCATGTACGCATTATTCATGAACCGTAGGGTGGCACACTTAAGAGTTACGGACACCATTTTGGAGCACATATGTTTGAGACGAAAGAATTGCAAAGTGCAGGAATTGTTTCAATAGAAACCGGAAATTGTTCGGTGAAAGCTGCAGAAGGTTCTGCATGTGATATTGAAATATTGCAAGGGCTATATGTGAATGTTTGTTAATTAAAGTAATTAACAAAATTCTGAATAAATTTAATAAAAGAGTTTTATTAAATGAGAGCATTAAATTTGGAGAAATTTAATGCATTTAAAATGGAGACTTTAAAAGGGAATGTGAAGAGGCATTTTAATGTGGAGGGGTTACCACCACATGAATGGGGAGGTGAGGTCACCCCATGCGCCGCCCATCCATGGAGGGGCACCTCCTCCTCCTAAAAACCACCCATTCCTCCTTCATCCACACACCTCCTTGTGAAGGATCTCTCTCCCCTCTAGAATTATTCCCCATGGTCTCGGATTAGCGAGATACATGTTCCCAGTGGCATTTCGTCTAGAAGGAGTTCTTTGCTTCATGGATCGCTAGCGAGGAGGTGGAGGTTGTCCGATGGCTTGAACGTGTGTGCGAGTGCGGATCTGTTCTTGCTGAGTTCTGGACTTCCTCACGATCTTGAGATCGGCAAGTGTACGACTACATCAACCACGTGTTCCTACTCATTAACAAAGCTCGTTGTCTACGAGAGTAAGTTCTTGTTGGATGTATGTCCACCCGTTTCTTTGTACCTAGTAGATAGATCATGGCGTGTAGTTCACACCGTAGGAATTTTTTTGTTTTCTATGCTGCGGACCCAACAGTGGTATCAGAGCCTGATCTATGCGTAGGTGCTTAGCACGGGTAGTACACATATGGTTGATATGTGGGCGATTATGATCATGTTATTGCATTTTCTATGTATTTTGGATATTGGTGGCATAGTGGGATGAAGCGGCCCGAACCAACCTTACATGTCATCTTACATGAGACCGGTTCCACGACTGACATGCAACTTGTTTTGCATAAGTGGCTGGCGGGTGTCTGTCTCTCCTACTATAGTGAATATCTGATTTACAACGAGTTGCTAATAACTTAGTTATCCTCGTTGTGGTTCATATTCGTAGGTAAGAACGGTTCTATCTCTGAAAGCCCTAATCCACATAAAACTTGCAATTGATAAATTAGAGGCGTCTAGTTTAGATCGTTGCTGGGCTAGTGTGTTGATATGGTATTGTTGTAAGTAGATGTATGGTGGATACTCTTACAACACACTCAACGTGTAAGTTCCATAGACCTTGGCCTTACACACAAAGGAATGATAGAGATCATACCATGATGCAAATGATAGAGATCAAATGCATGGACCATATCATCTCACTTTACACATTAGATGTTAGCATCTTATACTGCTAGTTTGGCGCGTTTGGTAGCATTATAAGATGATCCCTCTTTTAGATATCAAGATAAAAATGTGTTCTTCCTTGAGTATGCACCATTCTATGGATCATGTTTTGAGACATCACGTGATGATCGGGTGTACTCGAATCTACGCTTTCATAGGAACGGGTGTAAGACAGTTTTACACACGCGAATACTAAGGTTCTTACTTGGCAAGCCTAGCATGTACATACATGGCCTTGGAACATGGACCGAAAGGTTAAGCATGAGTCATATGGTTGATATGATGCCCATATAGATGCTCGCCTTTGAAGCTATATCAACTCACGTGATGATCGGACTTGGTATAGTGGATTTGGTTCATGTAATCACCAAAAGGACACGAGGGGTGTCGTTTTTGAGTGGGAGTTCATTAGTAATTTGGATTAGTTGAACTCAATCTATCATAAACTTAGTCTAAATAAACTTTACAAATTCTGTTGTAGATGGCACCACCTGCTTTTAATTTCAATGTGTTCATGGAGAAAGAGAAACTTGTTGCGAATGGTAGCAACTTCACCAACTGGGCTATGAATTTGAGGATTCTCCTCACTGCTGCACAAAAGCAATATGTGCTAGATGCGCCGCTAGGCCCCACCAGCTCTGATGCCTGACGAGGAAAAGAATGTCCATGTGACTCGTCGGAGGACCACAACTTAGTTCATTGCGGCATCTTTGTATGGGCTAGAGCCAGAACTTTGAAAGCGTTTCGAAAATGGCAATGCCTTTGATACCATGGGAGAATTGAAAATGATTTTCAATACCCATGCTGCCGTAGAGAGTTATAATGCTACAGAAAAGTTCTTTAGCTGCATGATGGAGGAAAACAACTCCGTTAGTGAGCACGTACTCAAAATGTGATGCGTAATAAGCTTGTGTCCTTGGGAATAACGATTCCCATTGACTTAGGCATACATCATGTTCTCCAATCTACGCCACCTAGCTACAAGAGCTTTGATGAACTATAATATGCAGGGCATGAAGAAGTCTCTTCGAGCTTACATCAATGCTTAAGACTGCAGAAGTGGAGATTAGGAAAGAACATCAAGTGTTGATGATCAATAGGACCACCGGTTTCAAGAAGGACAAGAAAGGCAAGCACAAGGGAAAGAAGGGTGGCAAGTCTGTTGCCACGCCTGAAAAGAAACCCTGGGCTGGCCCTAAGTCTGACACCGAGTGCTACTATTGCAAGGGGACTGGCCATTGGAAGCGCAAGTTCCCCAAGTATTTGGTGGACAAGAAGTCCAGCAAGGCAAAAAAAGGTATATGTGATATACATGTTACAGATGTGTACTTGACTAGTACTCGCAGTAGCACCTGGGTATTTGATACCGGATCGGTTGCTAATATATGTAACTCGGTTCAAGGGCTACGGAACAAGCGACAACTAGCAAGGGACGAGGTCAGGATGCGGGTCGGCAATGGATCAAGAGTTGATGTGATCGCCATCGGGACGCTACCTCTCCATTTGCCATCAGGATTAGTTATAAACCTAAATAATTGTTATTTGGTGCCTGCACTGAGCATGAACATTGTATCTAGATCGTGTTTGATGCAAAGTGGTCATTCCTTTAAATCTGAGAACAATGGTTGTTCGATTTATAAGAATGATATCTTTTATGGTCATGCACCTATGTTGAATGGTTTATTTCTATTGGATCTCGATAGTAATATTACGCACATTCATAATGTTAATGCTAAAAATATTAAACTTGATGATGATATGTCTACATATATGTGGCACTACCGTCTAGGTCATATTGGCGTTAAACGCATGAAGAAACTCCATTCTGATGGACTTTTGGAATCACTTGATTTTGAATCATTTGATACATGTGAGCCATGCCTTATGGGCAAGATGACTAGAACACCGTTTTCCAGTTCAATGGAACGGGCGACAAATCTATTGGAAATCATACATACTGATGTGTGTGGACCAATGAGTGTGTCGGCGCGAGGTGGATATCGTTATTTTGTTACTTTCACGGATGATTTTAGTAGATACGGGTATATCTATTTGATGAAACAAAAGTCTGAAAATTTTGAAAAGTTCAAGGAATTTCAGAATGAAGTGGAAAATCATCGTAATAGAAAGATCAAGTTTTTACGGTCTGACCATTGAGGAGAGTATCTAAGTTACGAGTTTAGCACACACATGAAAGAGTGTGGAATAGTTTCACAACTCACGCCTGCCGGAACACCACAACGTAATGGTGTGTTGGAATGTCATAATCTTACCTTATTCGATATGGTTCGATCTATGATGTCTCTGACTGACTTACCTTTGTCATTTTGGGGTTATGCACTAGAAACAGCTGCATTCACTTTAAATCGGGCACCATCTAAATCCGTTGAAACGACACCGTATGAATTATGGTTTGGAAACAAACCTAAGCTATCATTTCTTAAGGTTTGGGGATGCGATGTTTATGTGAAGAAACTTCAACCCGATAAACTCGAACCCAAAGCGGAAAAATGCGTCTTCATAGGATACCCTAAGGAAACAATTGGGTATACCTTCTATCACAGATCCGAGGGCAAGGTTTTTGTTGCCAACAATGGATCCTTTCTTGAGAAGGAGTTTCTCGCGAAAGGTGTGAGTAGTCGGAAGGTAGAACTCGAAGAGGTTATTGAACCTTCTCTTCATGGAATGGCGAGTGGCGCAGCACCGAAAGTTGTTTTGGAGTTGACTTCACCTGATGAAGAGAGAGCTAATGATAATGATCATGAAACTCCGAAAGAGGACACTACCGAACCTCGCAGGTCAAGCAGGACACGTGCAGCTCCTAAACTGTACGCCAATCCTGTTGTGAATTTCATGGTTGATGAAATGGATGACCCTGCAACATACGAAGAAGCGATGATGAGCCCGGATTCCAACAAATGGCTAGAAGCCATGAAATCCGAGATGGAATCCATGTATGAGAACCAAGTTTGGAACTTGGTGGACTTACCTCACGACCGAAAGGCCGTTGAGAATAAATGGATTTTCAAAAGAAAAACTGATGCTGATGGTAACGTGACCATCTATAAGGCTCGACTTGTCGCAAAGTAGTTTCGACAAATTCAAGGAGTTGACTACGATGAGACATTCTCTCCCGTAGCGATGCTTAAATCGGTTAGGATTATGTTAGCAATTGCTGCATATTTCGATTATGAAATATGGCATATGGATGTCAAAACTGTGTTCCTCAATGGTAAGATTGAAGAAGAGTTGTATATGATACAACCTAAGGGTTTTGTCGATCCTAAGGATGCTAATAAGGTGTGCAAACTTCAGCGATCCATCTATGGACTGAAGCAAGCATCATGAAATTGGAATCTCCGCTTTGATGAGGTGATCAAAGAGTTTGGATTTGTCCAAACTTATGGAGAGGCTTGTATTTACAAGAAAGTGAGTGGGAGCAATGTGGCATTTCTGATATTATATGTGGATGACATATTATTGATTGTAAATGATATAGATCTTTTAAATAGTGTTAAAAGTTATCTAAATAGCAAATTTTCGATGAAAGACTTTGGTGAAGCGTCATATATATTAGGCATTAAAATCTATAGAGATAGATCAAGGCGCCTAATTGGGCTATCGCAGAGTACATACCTTGATAAGATATTAAAGAAGTTTAATATGGACAAAAGTAAGAAGGGCTTCTTACCTATGTTGCAAGGCAAGACATTGAGTAAGACTCAAAGTCCGGCTACGGCGGAAGAAAGAGAGATGATGGATAAGATCCCCTATGCCTCGGCCATAGGCTCTATTATGTATGCCATGCTATGTACAAGACCGGATGTGGCACATGCTATTAGTTTGACTAGTAGGTACCAATCTGATCCAGGTTCGGAACACTGGATAGCGGTAAAGAACATCCTCAAGTACTTGAGAAGAACTAAGGATATGTTTCTCATATACGGAGGTGAAGAACAGCTAGTCGCTAAGTGTTATGTTGATGCTAGCTTTGAAACCGATCCGGATGACTCTAAGTCTCAATCCGGATACGTATTTCTCTTGAACAGAGCAACAGCTAGTTGGAGGAGTTCCAAACAACCTGTGGTGGCTGGATCAACAACGGAGGCGGAATATGTTCTTTGCTTGAGCGGCGAGAAGCAGTTTGGATGAAAGAGTTCATTACAGAACTGGGTGTGGTTCCAAGTACGTTGGACCCGATGGTGATCTATTGTGACAACAATGGAGCCATAGCCAACGCAAAGGAACCAAGGTCTCACAAGAATTCCAAACATATTAAGCACTAGTTTCACTCCATCCGCGATCATGTCAAGGATGGAGATATAAAGATTTGTAAAGTACACGCGGACCTAAATGTAGCAGATCCGTTGACTAAAGTTCTCCCTAGGGCAAAACATGATCAACACCAGAACTCCATGGGTGTTAGATTTATCACTATGTGAACTAGATTATTGTCTCTATTGCAAGTGGGAGACTGAAGGAAATATGCCCTGAGAGGCAATAATAAAGTTGTTATTATATATCCCTTATACATGATAGATGTTTATTTTACATGATAGAAATGTATTGATTCAGAAACATCAATACATGTGTGTTTAATAAACAAAAAGGGTTCCTAGTCATGCCTCTCTTATAGACTAGCTTGTTGATTAACAGGATGATCAAGGTTTCCTGATCATGGACATTGGATGTTGTTAATAACAAGGTCACACCATTGGTGGAATGATGTGATGAACATTCATCTGAAGTATAGCATTACGATCAAGTCATTATGTTTATATTTCTATAACATCATACGAAGCAATCTTTATCCTTAGACCATGATATCATCTTAATTGCTAACACCGGAAGAGTATCTTGATAACATCAAACGTCACACCGTAACAGGGTGACTATAAAGATGGGTTCAGTACTACGAAGGTGTTATGTTGAGGCTCATGGATCAAGAGTTGAATTTGTCAATCCAGATGACAGATAGATATACTCTGGGCCCTCTCAGTGATATCACATTAGGATAGCTTGCAAGCAAGTGATGTGATCACTAGAATGTTATATCACGGGAACGAGAAAAGAGTGCATGTCGGTAACGAGATCAAACTAGGTATGGAGATACCGATGATCGAATCTCGGACATGTAATATATCGAGAGACAAAGGGATTTAGTTACAAGCGTTAAAGGTTCTCACGATCACAGGAGTCATCGTTGAATGTGTAGGAGTCAGTACGGATCTCCGTGTCCCGCTGCTGATTATTGATCGGAGAAGGGTCTCGATCATGTCTGCATTATTCGCGAACCTAGGGTGGCACACTTAAGAGTTACCGGACACCATTTTGGAGCACATATGTTTCAGACGAAAGAATTGCAAAGCGCGGGAATTGTTTCAATAGAAACCGGAAATTGTTTCGGGTGAAACTGCAGAGGGTGGTTCTGCATGTGATATTGAAATATTGCAAGGGGCTATATGTGAATGTTTGTTAATTAAAGTAATTAACAAAATTCTGAATAAATTTAATAAAAGAGTTTTATTAAATGAGAGAGCATTAAATTTGGAGAAATTTAATGCATTTAAAGTGGAGACTTTAAAAGGGAATGTGAAGAGGCATTTTAATGTGGAGGGGTTACCACCACATGAATGGGGGAGGTGAGGGGTCACCCCATGCGGCCATGGAGAGAGGGCACCTCCTCCTATAAAGGCCACCCATTCCTCCTTCATCCACACACCTCCTTGTGAAGGATCTCTCTCCCTCTAGAATTATTCCCCATGGTCTCGGATTAGCGAGATACATGTTCCCGGTGGCATTTCGTCTGGAAGGAGTTGCTGCTTCCGCTGGATCGCTGGACCGAGGAGGCGGAGGTTGTCTAGTGGCTTGAACGTGTGTGCGAGTGCGGATGCGCTACTGAGTTGCGGCGCTCGGACTTCCTCACGATCGGCAAGTGTATGACTACATCAACCACGAGTTCCTACTCGTTAACAAAGCTCGTTGTCTACGAGGGTAAGTTCTCGTTGGATGTATGTCCACCCGTTGCTTTGTACCTAGTAGATAGATCTTGGCGTGTAGTTCACACCATAGGAATTTTTTTGTTTTCTATGCTACGGACCCAACAATTGATTCATTATGATAGTATTGTTTTTGGTCTTATCTGCAAGTTGTATACACACGTTCTTGTCCGGAACCTATGGCCCCGAAGTGAGAGAAATCGGGATAACTGGAAGGGAATGGCTTTGATGTGAGGATCACATGTGTTCACGGAGTGTTAATGCTTTGCTCCGGTGCTCTACTAAAAGGAGCACCTTAATTGCTAGTAGTTCCCTAGAGGCCCCGCTGCAAACGGGCTGGCAGGACAAAAGATGTTGTGCAAGTTCTCATTGCGAGCACGTATGACTATATATGGAACACATGCCTAGGATTGTCTAGTACTTGGATGCTTTATCTTATTTATCTGCAATTGCCCTATGTTCTGATTGCTATGTGAATTGTCTTGTCCATGCAACGCCCGTCCATCCAACCCTATGCCTATCGCACTCGAATCCCACAGTTACTGCTTTTGTTACTACTGTCTTTGCTTTACTACTGCTGTTACTTTACTATTCCTACTACAAAATTGTTGCTACTAATAAACTGCTGTGAGCAAGATTGTTTCCAGGTGCAGCTGAATTGATAACTCAGTTGTTAAGGCTTATAAATATTCTTTGGCTCCCCTTGTGTCGAATCAATAAATTGGGTTTCACTTCCCTCGAAAATACTGCGATACACCCCCTATACTTGTGGGTCATCAAGGAGGAAGTTGAGTAGACAAGATTTGACCTGGTTCCTGGGGTTAGTCCAAGAATCAACAAGCTTGCACCACTATGCATTGTTCATGTGTTCAACAGGAGATATCCTTGTTACTTCATTCAGTGGGAAGGGGTCAAAAAACTGCTCCTTCAGGAGATGCCTTTCAATTCTTGCGTGCCTCATTAACTGCTAGTTGCAAGCAATATGCACCTCTGGTTTTGATGCATCCATGATAAATTTTTGCTAAAATAAAACATCGTGCATCATCCTTTGCATGAACAATAATGAGAAGAAAAGGGAAGTTGAGTCACAGAACATATGAAAACTCTATCGTAGAACTCTGCTTTGACATCCGCCCTCTCCTTGTACTCTTTCCAGCGGGGGAAGATAGGCGTACCAGTCATGACTGTTTTTGCACACTTAGTGGCGAACTTGGAAGTAATAGTTCTTCCTGGAGGAATCAAAAGGGAAGCTTTCCTCCTTTGGACATGTTCTCACGCTGCTTCCGCATGTTTTTTCCCTTAAGACAATTTGAGGATCATCATGTGTAATAGTTTCTTCAGAAGGATGGTGGCCAAAATCATCTACAAACATATAATGTGGAGTTAGTGTTCTACCATATAATAAGTGCCATTCAAACAATATAATGTGCTTTCCTTGGGGAGTTGGTTGCTTGCCTAGGGCAGTTGTCTGCTCATCTTGGACCGTTGTCTTCCTGCCATGGAGTACTGCCATCTCGATTTGGGCTGCTACCTTCTCTCCATGAGCATCAGGATCTGCAGGACTATGAGTTTCTTGCGAAGAGGTCGCAGCACTTGGCGGTCTTGGTGGGCGCCGTGGAGAACTTAGAGGTAGAAGTACTTCTGGCGGATTCCCCTTGGACCTGGTATGTCTCGTACTTTTTATCGAGGCAGCCATGCTATCCAAGACGCGATTCCGAGCAGTTGATCCACCACCACCAGCCATGCTTGTCATGATGACATGTTTCTTCTTATATTTCCTCTTCTTAGTCTACACAATTCAAAGGTAGTCAATTCGGGGTAATAAAAGGCACAACATATATGGAAAATTAAGTAAGCAAATAATTACACAAAAGATGAGTAGGCAAGTAAGGGGACAACCTGCAGGCCATCCTCCTCCTCCTCTTCAGGATAATAGTCAGATCTAGAGCCTTCACCCTTGCCCTTTTAGGGGAGAATTTAGTGGGAGATGCATAAACAGGGGCCTAACACCCATTTGTTGCATCCGCGCATTGTTTCTCATGATGTTTTCCAGCCATCTTTCTTCCATGGGATGCAATTGTGGTTCTATCATGAATAAACAACTCCAAGTAAGCTACAAAAATATAACCTATGGTATTGATTGTTCTATACTAATCATAATATACAATAGTCCACTATGAGGAACTTCTACTCTGAATTTCATATCACAAGACTAACGATGAAGCAGCCAAAGTAATGCAAGAGACAAGACGATGAACAAGCTGGACAATTCGCCAATTGGTTGCAGTAATAAGCAGAGTGGGACAATTTTACAAAAGCAGGGAAATGTTGGATCATGGTTGGATAATATGCACATAACGACAATAAAATATAAGCAGGATAAGCATCAATAGTGCAATTAAACAGGAAACATAACCTACAATACTGATTGTTCTATAGAACTCATCATGTGACAACTCACTATGAGCAATTTCTACGATCATCATAAGGCATATGATGAAGCAGCCAAACTAATGCAAAAAAGCAAGATAATGCAACCTTTATCACACGCAAACAGATCATAAGCCGACATAGTATACATGTAGTTAAAGAGGACAATCATAATAAAACATAAGCATGATAAGCAACTATCATGCAAATAAACAAAATATAACTTATGGTGCTGATTGTTCTATAGTAATCATCATGTAATACAATCCACTATGAGCAATTTATACTCTGATCAAAAGACATAGGATGAAGCGGCCAAACCAATGGAACAACCAAGATAATGCAAACTTTACCTGTATGTAAACTGATCATAAGTCGAATACTCTGAATCTCACTTACCAATTGGTTGGCTGGTTGCACTAATAAGCAGGGCGAGACAATTAAACATCAGAAGGATAAGCATCTTTCATGCAATTAAATAGGCAATTAAACAAGTCATGACATATGATGTTGATTTTTCAATAGTAATCATCATGTATAACAAACTACTACGAACAATTTATACTCTACTCATCAGACATGTCATGAAGTAGTCAAACTAATGCAATAGACGGGATAATGCAACACTGATCACAAGACTTGTAAAATTACAAGCAATTTCACATGCAAAACAAATAAGAGATAATAACTGTAACAAAATAGGTAAATCGGTGGCATGAACAGGATAATGAACAACATTTCTCAGGAAAAGTAAAAAAACATGAGCATCGAGGATGAGCGTGTTTCCTTGCCTGCAAGCTGTCGGGCCTTTTTTGATATCGTGTTTCTTGCAGTGACCTGGGGCATGTGGCATCGAGCTGGATGGTGAGGTAGCAGACCTCGTCGACGAGGTGGGCAACGAGGTGGACGTGCCTTGTCAGTGTGGTGACAGGCCTTGTCAGCAAGGTGGACGATGAGCTAGACGACGAGCTAGGTGGCGAGGTGGACCGCGAGATGGATCGTGAGGTGGACGGTGAGCTGGCCGACTTTGCAGGTCAAGTGTACAACAAGGTGGTAGATAAGGTCAGCCGGATGTTGGCGAGGTGGATGGCCGGCGAGGTCGACGGACATGGTGGAAAACTCGGACAGTGAGGAGGGGCTAGGGTTTGTGCTAGGGTGACCGAGAAGTTACTACTAGAGGGACGGACGGAGACGAGGGGATTAATGGCCGAGGGTGGAGGGACGTACATCGGCGAGGGTAAAAGGGAGAGGATGGTGGGGAGGGCGAGGGGAAAAGGGAGAGGACAACGGGGAGGACGGTGCCAAGGGTGGTGGGGAAATTTGGATCTGTCTCATTTCGGCGAGGGGATAAAAAGGGTTTTGATTAGATTACATAAATGACCTTTGGGCGAATGCTTGGGTGGCGCTGTGCGGGTGGGCTGAAAGGTATATGCAGCGCGAGAAATTTTTGCTTGCGTAGAAATTCTCCCGTGTTGGCGCCAAATTTCACGGGGCGGGAGGACCTGACCTAGAAATTTGGGGTTGGTGTCCTGGACGTCGGATGCATGATGGAGGGTTCAAATAAATTAACCATATTTTAGAAATTCTTCACTAAAAGGGCCTGGTGAAGCAAACTATAAATTATTGAAGAATAAATCTTGAAAACAGCAATAATGTGGACTACTAGTTTATATTCTGGCTTGTATAATGATCTCAAGAGAGGGAAAAGTATTTTGGATAATATATTCAAATTTAGATAAGACTCAAAATGCGCGCGGTTTTGAACAATGTATTTCTCCAAATTAGGGTTGAACAATGGACTTTTATCCTTATTTTGGTTAGTTTTAGGTCATAGCAACACATACGGTAGATATCAAAGTTTGAGCCCAAGAATATGCATCACAGATACCAAATACACATAGGAAAGTAGCTTCCACATCCACATTGCATGTGTTGCACCACCAGTGTGACAAAAGTTGCATGCATATCACAGAATCCCTATATGTGTGTGGTCTCATGTAGATATAAATGTGGTTTTGAAAAAAAAACACATGCAATGTGGTCATGTGAATGACTAGTAGTGGATATATCAATGTGGTTTAGGAAGAGAACACATGCATGACTCTAGGGGGATCCATGTGTCAGACCAAAAACATATAGGAAATAAATAACCAGCTTCGACATTTGCATGTTGCACCAGTGTGTGATAGAAGTTGCATCACCGAATCCACTTCTAGAGTGTGTGTGGGCATGTATATATATCAATGTTGTTTAGGAAAAGAACACATGCAATGTCTCTAGGGGTTCCATGTGTCAAAAACCATGGTCACGGAGACCAAAACACATAGGAAAAGCAGCTTCCACATTGCATGTTACACCAGTGTGATAGAAGTCGCATCACAGAATCCACTGGAGTATGTTTGTGGTCATCATGCATATGTAGATATCATTGTGTTTTTGGAAAAGAACACATGCAATGTGGTCATGTGGATCAATGACTCTAGTGGACATATATCAATACGGTTTAGGAAAAGAACATAACATGCAATGACTCTAGGGGATCCATGTGTCAAATTATGGCCATAGAGATCAAAAACACATAGGAAATTAGCTTCCACGTTGCATGTTGCACCAGTGTGACAGAAGTTGCATCATAGAATCCACTGGAGTATGTGTGTGGTCATGCATGTTGAGATATCATTTTGGTTTTGAAAAGAACACATGCAATGTGGTCATGTGGATCAATGACTAGTAGTGGATATATCAATGTGGTTTAATTAGGAAGAGAACACATGCATTACTATAGGGGATCCATGTGTCAGACCAAAAACTAACATATAGGAAATAAATAACTAGCTTCCACATTTGCATGTTGGACCGGTGTGTGATAGAAGTTGCATCATAGAATCCACTACTTGAGTGTGTGTGGGCATGTAGATATATCAATGTGGTTTTGGAACAGAACACACATGCAATTTGGATCATGTGGATCAATGGCTCTAGTGGATATCAATGTGTGGTTTAGGAAAAAGAACACACATTGCAATGACTCTAGGGGATCCATGTGTCAAACCATGGCCACAGAGACCAAATTAAAACATATAGGAAATAAACAAGCAGCTTCCATGTTGCATGTTGCACTAGTGTGACAGGAGTTGCATCACAAAATCCACTAGAGTTTGTGTGGTCATGTAGATATTAATGTGGTATTGGAAAAGAACACATGCAATGTCGTCATGTGGATCTATCAATGACTCTGGTGGATATAAATGTGGGTTAGGAAAAGAACACATGCAATATGACTCTAGGATATCCATGGACCATGATCATATAGAGACCAAAAACACATAGGAATTGAAGAAGCTTCCACATTGCATGCATGGTTGCACCAGTTTCATAGAAGTTGCATCATAGAATCCACTAGAGTATGTGTGTGGTCATCATGCATATGTACATATCATCGTGGTTTTGGAAATGAACACATGCAATGTGTGGTCATGTGTGGATCAATGACTAGTGGATATCTCAGTGTGTGGTTTATTAGGAAAAGAATACATATGCAATGACAACTACTCTAGGGGATCCATGTGTCAAAACATGGTCACAGACACCAAAAACACATAGGAAAGCAACTTCCACATTGCATGCATGGTTGCACCAGCGTGATAGAAGTTGCATCATCAAAGAATCCACTGGAGTATGCATGTGTGTGGTCATCATGCATATGTAGATATCATTGTGGTTTTGGAAACAAACACATGCAATGTGGTCATGTGGATCAATGACTCTAGTGGATATATCAATGTGGTTTAGGAAAAGAACACATATAATGCAATGACTCTAGAAGATAGATGACCCACAAGTATAGGGGGTGTATCGCAGTATTTTCGAGGGAAGTGAAACCCAATTTATTGATTCGACACAAGGGGAGGCAAAGAATATTTATAAGCCTTAACAACTGAGTTGTCAATTCAGCTGCACCTGGAAAACAATCTTGCTCACAACAGTTTATCAGTAGGAATAGTTTTGTAGTAGGAATAGCAAAGTAACAGCAGTAGTAAAGCAAAGACAATAGTAACAAAAGCAGTAACAGTGGGATTCGAGTGCGGTAGGCATAGGGATGGATGGACGGGCGTTGCATGGACAAGACAGTTCACATAGCAATCAGAACAAAGGGCAATTGCAGATAAATAAGATAAAGAATCCAAGTACTAGATAATCCTAGGCATGTGTTCTATATATAGTCATACGTGCTCGCAATGAGAACTTGCACAACATCTTTTGTCCTGCCAGCCCGTTTTCAGCGAGGCCTCTAGGGAACTACTGGCAATTAAGGTGATCCTTTTAATAGAGCACCGGAGCAAAGCATTAACACTCTGTGAATACATGTGATCCTCACATCAAAGCCATTCCCTTCCGGTTATCCCGATTTCTATCACTTCGGGGCCATTGGTTCCGGACAACAACATGTGTATACAACTTGCAGATAAGACCAAAAACAATACTATCATAATGAATCAATAACATGTTCAGATCTGAAATCATGGCACTCGGGCCCTAGTGACAAGCATTAAGCACAACAAGTCGCAACAAAGTCGTAAAGCACTAATAAAAGATACTAGGCACCATGCCCTAACAATCTGATGCCATTACATGAATGATCTCATCCAATCCCTACCATCCCCATAGCCTACAGCGGGGGATTACTCACTCATAGATGGGGGAAACATGTATGGTCGATGGAGAAGCGATGGTCATGATGATGGCGATGATCTCCTCCAATTCCCCGTCCCAGCAGGGTGCCAGAACGGAGTTTCTGGTGCTGTTTCGTGGAATCTAGTGGTGGCGCCGGAGCGGAACTCCTTCTGGAAAAACGTCGAACCCCCCGAATTTTTTAGGTCAGAAGGCTTCTTATAGGCGAAGAGGGAGACCGAGGGGGTGCCTGGGGCCACCACACCATGCCTCAAGCGGCCAGGCCAGCCAGCGCTGGGGTGTGGCCACCAGCCCTCCTCTATCTCGTATTCTGGCTCCTGGAGTCTTTTGGAAAAATAGGCACTTTGGCTTTTGTCCCGTCCAATTCCGAGAATATTCATTTTCTGACTTTCCTGGAACCAAAATAGCGAGAAAATGGCAGTAACTGTGGCTCTTGTTAATAGGTTAGTCCAAGAAATCATATGAAAAGTACTCCAAAGTGTGGACAAAACACAAGAAAGTGGATAAAACCAAGCATGTAGCATCAAAAATTATAGATACATTTCCAATGTATCAACATCCCCAAGCTTAACTCCTGCTCGTCCTCGAGTAAGTGATAAAAAGAAAGAATAATTTTTGAGGTGACATGCACCATCAAAGACTTGACCAAAGTATTTGTAAAACATTCAAAACTAGGATCATAGTACTTCAATCATAACATGAAAGACAAAGTTCTAGCAATAAAACAAAGAAACTATGATGCAACATGAAAAGGCACAAACAAAAGATTAATGAATAACAATGCCTTGCAAGACATTTGTTTGTTTCACATAAAGAAAACATATCATAGTGGCATTCAGCTTGTCCCTCATAGAGTAGAAAACATAAATGCATAGGACACCTTCAAAGTTTACAAGAGTGACTAGATACAAATAGTTCAAAACAAGCAATATCAAGGTATGCATCAATCAACAAGTCTTGGGACAATGCATATAGAACTAAGAATGGCCACTATGCTCTCAAAGTAGGTGCATAAAGGTAGAAGGTGGAGACTCAATATAATGGTGGAAGAAAGGCCTTTGTAAAAGGAAGTAGGGATTCAAGTCTCATAAAGAGCTTCCAAAAATTATGGTACTTATAGCTTTTAGCTCTCATTGCCCCTATCATAAGCATCTTGAAGCGATTAAGGTTAAACTGAACAAACTATGGTGTACATGCTTGACGAAGTATAAGTTAGAAATCTCATGTCCCTTGTATACGAGGGCCGCTCCTCATGCTACTCAAGTTTAGCCACCGGTAAGTTCTTGTCATTGTAAGTACATGTGTATCATTGAGAACCGCCAACGGGGTACCCCTTGCCCGATGATACGGAAGAATCCCCATATCAAAATGACAAGGCAAGCAGACAATGGGCATCTCAGCAATCTTCTTATTTACCATGGGAATATGGTGCTTTTTTCTCTCTTTCCTCTTTTCATAGTATCTTTTTTTTCTTTTCTCTTTTTTCTCGATATAGGACTCTTTTTTATAAGAAGAATGCTTCATAGACAGCTCATTATGGTTACGCTGCAGGTTTCCACCATGTCAGCATGGATTAGACCAGCGGCCCAGGCGTTTCTCTAACACATATACATAACTCCATGGACTTACAAGCTCCCCTTTCATTTTCACACCGACGACATCCATATACAAAAGAGCATGATATCAACTAGGTACAAGTACCAAGTGCAATGTTGAAAGCGTTCCCCATGAAAGCATGGTTCTACTAATTCCCAACAAATAAGTGCAAGCATATACAACATAGACGACACAATGGTTCAAGTTTATTAAGGGCAAGTAAAGTAAAGTATGCCATCAAGTTCGTGAGAGCTTTAATCACTAGTTTTCTCATAACAAGTTTAATTTGGAAGGTAAACAAAAGCATGAATATACTTGGAATAGCATAAGCTAGTAGGTAGGTATGGTGGAATCTTTGGAATAACTTGGTTTAGGGAGTTGGATGCATGAGTGGAACTCATACTTGGTTGTGGAGGCTAGCAAAAGACTGGGAGCAACAAACTAAGAGAGCAATAATGGCCATAATCATGCAGAGTGACAAAACATCATTGATCAAAGAATAAAGTGATACTACAAATTGAAAACTAAAGGATCATAAAGGCTATGGTGACTTGAGACAGTCATAACATGGTGTGAGCATGCGCCAAGTCAACCCAAATAAAGCATAAAAGGAGAATACCACTATACTATGCTTTAATATGCTAAAACAATGCATGATTCATCCAAGGCACATTAAGCAATCTCAATTGTTTATAACAAGTCATGCTACAGCAAATAATACTAAGCATAAATCCAAAACAATAACAAGCATGTCATGACAAAGCACATGCCACAGTAAAAAACAAGCTCTTTTTACCACATAAGTATGAACTTTCCTACTCTTTTCCAAACCAAACCAAACCATTTGCAAACCAATGTATGAAAGAGGGGGTCCAACCAATTTATTCAGAAAACTAAGCAAACCAAGCAAACTAAAAACCAAAACGAAAACAAAAAAGAAGACGCTCCAAGAACAACACAACTGTGCATGAAACAATAAAAATGAAGCGTTTGGAAGAAACCTGGGATTTTTATTGATGAAGAAGGGGATGCCTTGGGCATCCCCAAGCTTTGACGCTTCTTGGATATTTCTTGGGGTGACACGCGTGGCATCCCCAAGCTTGAGCTTTAGTCCATCCTTCATCTCATTACTCATTCCTTCCATACACCTGAAATTTTTCCTTCATACAAAACTTCACACAATCTTTATTAGCAACATTAGTGCACTCAAGATAAATACGTCTTAAGGTTCAGTTATAACACCAAATAAACTTCCATTAGAAAACTAGCTAATGTAGCACTTCCCTCAAAAAGCTCAATTCCCCAAAAGAACTCAAGAAGGAACCAACAAGAAGCAAATGCAGAAAATGGCAGAAATCTGTCAAAACAGACCAGCAGGTAAAGAATTTTTTTTTTGAAGACCTTCTGGTGCTCAAATCAAAAAGTGTTGAACTAACAAAAGTTAGATAACAACCTGGGTCAGAAGCAAAAAAAATCACGCCTCAAAAAGACGTTCAAAGATTTTACACGAATTTTTACGGTGAAGCACAGAAATCTGTTTCAGGACAGCAACTTTCCCAATCATTACTTCACTCTCATTAGAGGTTACTCTTGGCACAAAAAGCAAATAAAAAGGATAAGGAGCGGTTATTACAGAGGAAATAACTTCCAGACTCATCTAAAACTTTTGGGTTATCTCCCAATAAGTACTTTTCTTTAACGCCTTTAAGTTAGGCATAAGGAAAAACTAAAATGGATAGAATAGAAGTAAGCGCAGATAATCATGGTGAAAACATTGTTTTGTTTAATGAAATCCTTTTGTTAACAAGGTTGATCAGGTCTTGTTACCAAAACAATTTCATATGAGACAAAACTTTGTATTCCACTAACGATTATGTTACCTCAACCTTGATAGCACTGGTCCCAATCATAATAGTTTCAAATTTTTCTCTTGGTATGGGACAATATATTTCTCCAACTTGAATGCCCTCAACATGTTCAATTGAATTCAAACCATAAGTCCTTTCAATCTTCTTGGGGAAATAGACTGTATGTTCCTTGTCATAAACATTGAAAGTCATCTTTCCTTGATTACAATTAATAACAGCCCCTACAGTATTAAGAAAAGGTCTCCCAAGAATAATAGACATATTATCATCTTCAGGCATAATAGTTTGAGAGGATGCTCTCATAAGAAATAATAAGTTAAGTAAAAGAGAGCATCAAGAAGCAAATCCAAAACACATTTAAGTCTAACCCACTTCCTATGCATAGGAATCGTGTATGCAAATAAATTCACAAAGAACAAAGTGACAAGCATAGGAAGATAAAACAAGAGTAACTTCAAAACTTTCAGCACATAGAGAGGTGTTTCGATACCATGAAAACTTCTACAACCATATTTTCCTCTCTCATAATAATTTTCAGTAGCCTCATGAATAAACTCAACAATATAACTATCACATAAAGCATGATTTTCATGATCTACAAGCACTAGAGCTTTATCATAAACATCTTCAAAAGAATCCTCAGGAACATAACATTCCTCCTTTAGTAAGCATGGGGGACAATCAAATAATGTAAGGGATAAAGAGCTACTCTCATTAGAAGGTAGGTATGGGTAGCTAATCCATTCTTCCTCCTTTTTTTCATCACTCTCCTTCTCTTTTTCATCTAATGAGATTTTAGGTTCATCAATTTCTTCTTCCATAGGATCCTGCAAGGCATTAGTCTATTCTATTTGTGGAAAGCATCTATTAAAATATTCAAGAATATAGCCATTTTCATCCTTGTAATTATCAAAGCAAAATTTAAGTATATCATAAACCTCATACTCATAAGGTGAATCATCAATATTTTCAAGCAAACTAGCAAGTTCAAATGCACCCTTCCAAGCAATAAATTCCTCAATTTGTTCCATATCATAAAGGTCATAATTTCCCTTAACATAGGAAGATATGGTAACATTATCATTATACTCACATTGAAAAGGGAGGTGTTTGTACCTCCTACAGCAACAAGATTTATCAAGGCAATAAGTAACATTATAAGTAGAGCACACATTTCTAGCAATGGTATACAATCTATCAATTTGTCCCCATAAGTGTTTCCCTTTTTGTGACAAGCGGTGTTCCTTATAATAATATTTTTCATCTTCCGTGAACCCACCTTGCCAATAAGATTCAGTTTCAAAGAAACCAACCATTGACAACAAGCATGATAAGGCAAGACAATAGCAAACCAATGAAAATAACAACTGAGTCTTGATGACCCACAAGTATAGGGGGTGTATCGCAGTATTTTCGAGGGAAGTGAAACCCAATTTATTGATTCGACACAAGGGGAGCCAAAGAATATTTATAAGCCTTAACAACTGAGTTGTGAATTGAGCTGCACCTGGAAAACAATCTTGCTCACAACAGTTTATCAGTAGGAATAGTTTTGTAGTAGGAATAGCAAGTAACAACAGTAGTAAAGCAAAGAAAGTAGTAACAAAAGCAGTGACAGTGGGATTCGAGTGCGGTAGGCATAGGGATGGATGGACGGGCGTTGCATGGACAAGACAATTCACATAGCAATCAGAACAAAGGGCAATTGCAGATAAATAAGATAAAGCATCCAAGTACTAGATAATCCTAGGCATGTATTCCATATATAGTCATACGTGCTCCCAATGAGAACTTGCACAACATCTTTTGTCCTGCCAGCCCATTTGCAGCGGGGCCTCTAGGGAACTACTGGCAATTAAGGTGCTCCTTTTAATAGAGCACCGGAGCAAAGCATTAACACTCCGTGAATACATGTGATCCTCACATCAAAGCCATTCCCTTCCGGTTATCCCGATTTATGTCACTTCGGGGCCATTGGTTCCAGACAACAACATGTGTATGCAACTTGCAGATAAGACCAAAAACAATACTATCATAATGAATCAATAACATGTTCAGATCTGAAATCATGGCACTCGGGCCCTAGTGACAAGCATTAAGCACAACAAGTCGCAACAAAGTCATAAAGCACTAATAAAAGATACTAGGCACCATGCCCTAACAATATGATGCCATTACATGAACAATCTCATCCAATCCCTACCATCCCCATAGCCTACAGCGGGGGATTACTCACTCATAGATGGGGAAACATGGATGGTCGATGGAGAAGCGATGGTGATGATGATGGCGATGATCTCCTCCAATTCCTCGTCCCGGCGAATGCCGAACGAGTTTACGGTGTTGTTTCGTGGAATCTGGTGGTGGCGGCGGAGCGGAACTCCTTCTGGAAAAATGTCGAACCCCCCGGAGTTTTTAGGTCAGAAGGCTTCTTATAGGCGAAGAGGGAGATCGAGGGGGTGCATGGGGCCACCACACCATGCCCTGGCGTGGCTAGGCCCAGCCCGCGCCTGGGGGGTGGCCATATAGCCCTCCTCAAATCTCGCCCTGAGTCTTCTGAAAAATAGGCACTTTGGCTTTTGTCCGTCAATTCGAGAATATTCATTTTCGACTTTCCTGGAACCAAAACAGCAGAAATGTGCAGCTGGCACTGTGGCTCTTGTTAATAGGTTAGTCCAAGAAATCATTTGAAAAGTACTCCAAAGTGTGGACAAAACACAAGAAAGTGGATAAAACCAAACATGGAGCATCAAAAATTATAGATACATTTCCAATGTATCAGAGATCCATGTGTCAAATTAAACCATGGTCACAGAGACCAAAAACACATAGGAAAGCAGCTCCCACTCTGCATGTTGCACGAGTGTGACAAAAGTTGCATCACAGAATCCACTGGAGTATGTTAGTGGTCATGCATGTAGATATCATTGTGGTTTTGGAAAAGAACACATGCAATGTAGTCAAGTGGATCAATGACTCTAGTGGATATCAATGTGGTTTAGGAAGAGAACACACATACAATTAATGAATCAAGGTTATGCATGTGTCAAACCATGGTCTCATAGAGACCAAGAACACATAGGAAAGTAGCTTCCACATTGCATGTTGCACCAGTGTGGGACAGAAGTTGCATCACAGAATCCACTAGAGTGTGTGTGGTCATGTAGATATCAATGTGTTTTTGGAAAAGAACACATGCAATGTGGTCATGTGGATCAATGACATCTAGTGTGGATATCAATGTGGTTTAGGAAAAGAACACATGCAATGACTCTAGGGGTTCCATGTGTCAAACCATGGTCACAGAGACCAAAAGACATAGGAAAAGCAGCTTCCACATTGCATGTTGCACAAGTGTGATAGAAGTTGCATCACTGAGTGTGTGTGGTCATATAGATATCAATATGGTATTGGAAAAGAACACATGCAATGTGGTCATGTAGATCTATCAATGACTCTGGTGGATATCAATGTAGGTTAGGAAAAGAACACATGCAACATATATGATTCTAGGAGATCCATGTGTCAAACCATGGTCATAGAGACCAAAAACACGTAGGAATTAAAGCAGCTTCCACATTGCATGCATGGTTGCACCAGTGTGACATAAGTTTTGCATCACAAAATTTACTAGAGTATGTGTGTAGTCATCATGCATATGTATATATAATTGTGGTTTTGTAAAAGAACACATGCAATGTGTGGTCATGTATGGATCAATGACTAGTGGTTATCTCAATATGTGGTTTATTAGGAAAAGAACACATATGCAATGACTACTCCAGGGGATACATGTGTCAAACCATTGTCACAGAGACCAAAAACACATAGGAAAGCAGCTTCAATTCCACATTGCATGTTGCACTAGTGTGACAGAAGTTGCATCATCACAGAATCCACTAGAGTAGGTGTGTGGTCATGCATGTAGATATCATTGTTGTTTTGGAAAAGAACACATGCAATGTGGTCATGTGGATCAATGACTCTAGTGGATATATATCAATGTGGAAAAGAACACACAACATGCAATGACTCTAGGGAATCCATGTGTGAAATTAAACCATGGTCACAGAGACCAAAAACACATAGGAAAGCAGCTTCCACATTGCATGTTGCACAGTGTGACATAAGTTGCATAACAGAATCCACTGGAGTATGTGTCTAGTCATGCATGTAGATATCATTGTGGTTTTGGAAAAGAATACATGCAATGTGGTCATGTGGATCAATGACTCTAGTGATATATATCAAGGTTTAGGAAAAGAATACACAACATGCAATGACTCTAGGGGATCCATGTGGCAAATTAAACCGTGGTCACAGAGACCAAAAACACATAGGAAATCAGCTTCCACATTGCATGTTGCACATTGCATCACAGAATCCACTAGATGTGTGTGGTCATGCATGTAGATATCATTGTGGTTTTGGAAAAGAACACATGCAATGTGGCATGTGGATCAACGACTCTAGTGGATACATATCAATGTGGTTTAGGAAGAGAACACAAATGAAATTAATGACTCTAGGGGATCCATGTCAAACCATGGTCTCACGGAGACTAAAAACACATAGGAAAGCAGCTTCCACATTGCATGTTGCACCAGTGTGTGATAAAAGTTACATCACAGAATCCACTAGAGTGTGTGTGGTCATGCATGTAGGTATCATTGTGGTTTTGGAAAAGAACACATGCAATTTGGATCATGTGGATCAATGACATCTAGTGTGTATATCAATGTGGTTTAGGAAAAGAACACATGCAATGACTCTAGGGGTTCCATGTGTCAAACCATGGTCACAGAGACCAAAACACATAGGAAAAGGAGCTTCCACATTGCATGTTGCACTAGTGTGACAGAAGTTGCATCACATAATCCACTGGAGTGTGTGTGGTCATGTATATATCAATGTGGCATTGGAAAAGAACACATGCAATGTGCTCATGTGGATCTATCAATGACTCTGGTGGATATCAATGTGGGTTAGGAAAAGAACACATGCAATATGACTCTAGGAGATCCATGTGTCAAAGCATGGTCATAGAGACCAAAAACACATAGGAAAGCAGCTTCCACATTGCATGGTTGTGCTAGTGTGACAGAGGTTACATCACAGAATCCACTAGAGTATGTGTGTGGTCATCATGCATATGTAGATGTCATTGTGGTTTTGGAAAAGAATACATGCAGTGCGTGATCATGTGTGGATCAATGACTAGTGGATATCTCAATGTGTGGTTTATTAGGAAAAGAACACATGCAATGTGTACTCTAGGGGACCCATGTGTCAAACACATAGGAAAGCAGCTTCCACATTGCATATTGCGCTAGTGTGATAGAAGTTGCATCATCACTAAATCCACTGGAGTATGCATGTGTGTGTTCATGCATGTAGATATCATTGTGGTTTTGGAAAAGAACACATGCAATGTGGTCATGTGGATCAATGACTCTAGTGGATATATATCAATGTGGTTTAGGAAAATAACACACATCATGCAATGACTCTAGGGGATCCATGTGTCAAATTAAACCATGGTCACAGACCAAAAACACATAGGAAAGAAGCTTCCACATTTCATGTTGCACCATGTGACAGAAGTTGCACCACAGAATCCACTGGAGTATGTGTGTGGTCATGCATGTAGATATGATTGTGGTTTTGGAAAAGAACACATGCAATGTGGTCATGTGGATCAATGACTCTAGTGGATATCAATGTGGTTTAGGAAGAGAACACACATGCAATTAATGACTATAGCGGATCCATGTGTTAAACCATGGTCTGACAGAGACCAAAAACACATAGGAAAGTTGCATCACAGAATCCACTGAAGTTTCCTAGATGATACCTATCTCAACTTTTGTACATATTACAGAAACACATGCAAGATCTAAAGGGATTCAGACGCTCCGATGCTCGGTTTTCAACAAAACCCTAGACCGTGGGCCCCATAGATGATCTAACCCTAGATTATTTCTCCACATGAGGGTTGAACAATAGATTTTTATCCTTATTTATTTTGGTTAGTTTTAGGTGATAGCAACATGGTAGATATCAATAGAAAAGTTTGAGCCCAAGAAGATGCTGGATCATGCACATATCGATATATGTGAGAGACCATGCTCACTAGGGGCCTAGATAATGCCTATCTCAATAACCCATCACACTTTTGTACATATATCATATAGGAAAACACATACATGCATGCAAGTTCTTCCAACGCTTAGATCCCAAACTAATTTGTACATCCCAAAATATATATTCCACAAAATAAGCTATAAACTAATCTAGTTCAAACACATAATTTATCATGACCACTTGTTGTTGTCCTTGACTTGCTTCCCCTTCAACCGCTTGTTGTCGCCACAGTTCCAAGATCGCTGCTCCTCCTGATACCGCTTTTTTTCCTCCTCGTGCTTCTTCTCCTGGGCTAGCTTGCAACTAGGGCATATCTCTATCGCGAAAAACCCCTTAACCACCCCATCTTTCATGGTAATGATCTTACTGTACAACTCATATGCTATGTAGGCGTCTCTGGGTGCATACTCTAGGCGCACCTGGCTCATCGGCTTCCACTCCTAGTAGTCGTGCTTGATTCGCTTCAATTTCTTTAGTTTTGCATAGGACCTGTTGATGATTTCTGCTGCCAGATCACCCATGCCATCATTTGCTGGGTATGGTTTGATCTTGTACAGATTTTGGATGTCAATGTGGTACCCATGTGGGATTTTTATCAATGCATGAGAAAGCATAGTTGTGTCATTTGTGATATCCACGCGAGGGAAAGTTATCCCTTTCCTACACAAGAACTCAACCAGAGTCGGACAATGCTTCTCGATTGGTTTACTCCTGCAGTTAGAGGGTTTTAGGGATGTAAGGGAACAAGGGATGCAGAAGTGGTGATCTCAAATTTAAATTTCACATACCTGCAGAAGTGGTAAATGAGGACCTCCTCATGTATGGTGATTTGCACGACGGTGATCTCATGTGGAGGATTTTTTCGCTTATCTGCACGGATGTACTCCAAGTCTAGCCCCACGAACTTGTACTTCTCTTTATCAAGAAATTGCTCATACATGGCGAGAGTTGTATCCATAGTCGCTTCATCATTTGTGTACACCACCATCAAAGTCGTGGTGCCATGGGCAGGGACGAAGTGGGTCTCTGTTGTGTGTTTCCCATCGTCCATGCCTGTAAGGAAATGGGTGAAAGGAAATGCCTGCAAGGAAGAAGAAGAAACGACAGTTCCAGAACAGAGGAACAAGGGAGGAAGAGGAAAAATAAGCGCACTAGGAATAACCACAGAGATCATGGATATGTGGTAATAATGAATAACTGGAGCTTCAGTTCGAGAACTCACCGTGGTTACATGGAGATTGTGGCAGTTCCACCGGTTCAACAAGTGGGGCTGGTTCCTGCGAGAATATGGTATTAGTTGTGCATTTTTCTATGAGAGAAATCATTTATATTTTCTCTTTCATAATTAAACATAATGAAGTTGGTACAACCCAAGAGATTTGAAGAAAAGAGATTTGCTAGTTTAACATACAAAAACACAAAAGTCTTTGAGCATGCATTCTTGAAATTTAAATTCTGATAATTTATTCAGAAGTTCTGAGCTACAACCGACATCATAGAGCCAACGCTCTTGTCTTCGTCCTCCTCCTGCTGCTCGTCGCTGTCGTTTTCCGCATCCTCGTGTTCCTCTACAGGACCGGTGACCACCTCATTGATCACCATGATATAGTGCCTCATCACCTTGACCTGGATGACGAGCAGATCATCAAGGCAAATTCTATTTTCAGCACAGAATTCCATCCACGGGTCAGTGAACTCAATGCAATCATCATATACTTCCAATATGCGATATCGCCCCAAGATTTTTAGGCCTTTGTCACAATTACTCTTCATGCATACAGAATAGAACCCTTTCTTTGGGATTTGGTGTTCCCTTGTGCATCTCAAAGGAATTTCCTGAGTAACTAAAATATATAACAAATCTTAGTTAACTGGCCATCCTGATAAGTTTACAAAATAAGAAGCAAAAAGCATAGGAAAAAGTGATTAACTAACCATCTGATGAAGATCATCTTCATCCTGCACCCGATGCACCAAGAACCGAGGGATCTCAAAGACCTCATCTGCATCCAAGTCTCTTACAAACTCCTTGTAGAATTCCCAAGATATGGAATTCATTTCAGAGCAACTAACATTATATGGGTGCTGAAATATGGATTTCTCTAGTGTCACCTTGCAACAATCTTCGGTCTTATAACACCCTGATCATGCATATGAAATTAAAGAAGGATTGTGTGTAAGGAACATATATAATTAAGAAACTAGTCATGTGTGTAAGAAAAAACCAATTCAATGCAAAGAAGTCAATACATACACTGGTCTTGATCAACCCAAGGTTTGACAACATTACCAGCATTTGACACTTCAACAATAAAGCACCTGTCTACTCTATTGTATGCAAATGTCAAAACATCATTCTATTCAATGTTATAATTTGCACAGAACCCCCTCCAATATGGCCCACATAATGCTACCGACCTCCCAAAATTCCCACCATCCAACACATAGAAGTAGTATTCATCAATTGTTTTGTTTTGATCATGGCGGTCACTCTGAGCAAGGATCCAGGTCAGATGTGGACCAAGAGCGAATTGTTGCATACGCTCAGCGAAACAACAAGGAATACCCTGCATAAATTTGTGAAACATAAAAAACCATAAGATCATGAACATAAAGCAATATATATGGAAATTTAAAATAAGATATGTATATGAAAATCAAGAATACTTACAAATCCCTCTGCAAAAAGGTGATCTCACCCTCATTCTAAAATATATCACATGGTCTATGTTTCCACTCCCACACCAGGCAGGTTACCGCTGACATGTCACACATTCGTTTTGAGCCATATTACTTTTTTTCTGAACACAAAAAATAAAAATGATCAGGAAAATAAATGATATGATGTTACTAATATCATCTCTGAACACTACTACTAGTGTCAAAATATATAAACAGTATGATGTTACTATTATCACTACTACTAGTGTAATTAAAAAAAATCAAAACTAAACTCTAAATTTGCAGCAGTGATCTTTTGAGGAAAAACTACATTATCCAATATACCCAAGCTAGGAATATTAATGATACTAATTACATTGTACTTTATCTAGTATATCTACTATTAACTACAACTAGTACTATATATGTGCAGAAATACATCTAGTCTGCAGTTCTACATAGATAATCCTGTAAAAATACAACTAATGATGTGCATACTGCACTAATCTGCAATTTTGTATACATATAATGAAGATTGTTATTAACAAAATATCAGCAGAAATTGTACCAACAAAAAAACTGTAGAAATTCAACCCAACAAAATCTGCAATATTTTTTTTGCACATCCTAGATTTACTCAAGAGATTTGATGAAGCAATCTTAGAGAAAACTCTACGGATTCGATGAAGCAATCGTAGAGAAAACTCTACGGGTTCGATGAAGAACAAGTACTATTTATGCAGCTCTGAAAACCCTATAGATTCAGCGAGCTGTTGCTGCTGAAGATCTTTGTCGTTGATTATACTCTGGTGAAGGGGATTCTTACCGCTGCTGTAGAGCCTCGCTGCCGGTTATTCCACGGCCGATTGTGTCCCTCACTCCGCCGTCGTCGCGCGTGCCCGTGGATGCTGTAGCTCCCCTGCATTTGTCGAGAAAACACGTGAGATCGGGCGGCATGCCGCGCACCTAATTCTAGTGAAAGCTCACCGGAGATTGGAGAATATATAAGTCGCACACCTACTTCCAATGAAAGCTCACTAGAGAGGAGCTCGCTGAAGATAGTGATGGGGCATGCTCTCTCTCTCTCTAGAAGAGTTGCACATGTCTTGTCCACTCTCTCTCTACGTGCCTCTTCGGTTCCAACAAAATGGAGCCAAAGTAAAGTCCAAAGAAATTCAATAAAATGGACACCTCTAGGTCTCGAACACACAACCAAGAGGTCCCTGACTGGTGGACCCACCTACGATGAAACCCCCATGTCAGCTGGACAAGTGAAGATTCTTTCGCTGACTTGTGGGACCCACCTCTTTTCCGCCTACACACTCACCTAAACTCCACCCGGGAGATTTCGAAATTAGATCTGAAATCTAGTCCACCACACGCGGAGGTGGCTAGGGCACCACTGCCTTTGCTAGTCCACCACACGCTGCGACACGGTCTCCCCGTCCATTTCAGCGTCTCCCCGTCCATTTCAGCGTCCGCACTCCAAGGTTGTCCGCTGGGACTCCCCTTCCGATCGACGTCTCTGCGCACCTCGGTAGCTCCCCTTCCGGACACCATCTCCATGCTCAACTCGCTCGTCTCTGTCTCTGCCAAGGTAAAAAATAGTTTGTTTAATTGTTCAACACATGGATATCACTTGGATTGTTCATCTACAGAAAAATCTTCTTTAAAAGGATTATTCTTCTCAGAAAATGTGATTAGTTTGTTTAATTGTCCAACAGATGGATAGGAGTTGGATTTTTTCATGGTAAAGTAAATTGTTCTGAAAAATGACTAGCCTGTTCTAAAAATGATATTTGTTGTTTTAATTGTTCAATACATGGATACGAGTTGGATTGTTCATTGTAAAGAAATTTTTTCTAAAAAATCACTAGCCTATTCTGAAAGTGTGATTTGTTTATTTAATTCTTAAAATATGGATAGGAGTTGGATTGTTCATGGCGGGCAGTTTACTAAACCCTACAAAGCTAGCTTGAAACAGTTTGTCAGATTTGTCAAGGAGGGATATGGTGAGAATGCTGAGGTTCCATGCCCCTGTTGTAAGTGTCTGAACCGGAGAAGAGTACATGTAGGGCTTCTTTATCACCACTTATTCCTCAGTGGCATTTCACACACGTATACTCGGTGGATACAGCATGGAGAGCCACTTGATCTTGCTATTATTGAAGATGCACCCAATCATGGTAACAATGGTGCTCATGCCGGTGATGACAATGACAATATGTATACAGATGATGATGGATGTCACAGTGTTCCAGATATGTCACAAGACCTCAAGCACGTAGGCGATGCATTAACTGCAGAGCAGATTGCTTCTAATGTCCCAACTGGCGGTAAACATGAGAAATTGTTTGCAAAGTTGATGGAAGAGGCAAAGCGCAAGCTTTACCTGAGTAGTAAACACTCTAGGCTTGCATTTGTTGTGAAGATCCTTCATCACAAGTCATATCATCGGATCACCAACGCTGCTTTCGGTGATTGGATGAAGCTATTTACTGATGCACTGCTGGATCCCAATACCCTGCCGAGATCACACCGTGAAGCAAAAAACTTATCCGAAGGAGCTTGGACTTTCCTATGACAACATACACGTGTGCAAAAACAACTGCAAGATCTTCTGGAAGGACAATGACAAGCTGGACAACTACGTTATGTGTGGTGCCTCAAGGTGGAAATATCCGAAAAGAAGGTCGTCAGCTGTCAAAGTCTTGCGTCATTTTCCTTTGGCGCCACGGCTGCGCAAATTGTTCTGTTCGAGGAAAACAGCGGAGAACATGCAGTAGCACAAGTTAAAGAGAATGCCTAGAGATGGTATACTTAGTCATCCGGCTGATGGTGAATGATGACCCACAACTATAGGGGGTGTATCGCAGTATTTTTGATAAGTAAGAGTGTCGAACCCAACGAGGAGCAGAAGTTGTTGATGAGTGGCCTGGAGCAGGAATTCTCTGTAAATACTTAGCAAACGGATTTTTAGGATTTTTTGATAATGTAGATAAATAAAGTGCGACTAAATAAAAGACAATGATAATAGATGCAGCAAGTGGCCCAATCTTTTCTTTAGCAAAGGACAAGACGGTTGTATTACTTAAGATGACCAAACGTTCTCGAGGACACAAGGGAATATCGTCAAGTGCTTTCGCTTCATATAGTTGATTAATCTTCTCTAGTTTGATAAGTATTGTGTGGGTGAACCTGTGCTAATGTACTGACCTTCCTACGACTAATACATACTTGTGATTATACCCCTTGCAAGCATCCGCAACTACAAGAAAGTAATTAAGATAAAAACCTAACCACAGCCTTAAACTCTGAGATCCTACACTCCCTTGTGCAAAAGGTTTCCTAACGGGGGTTCATGTTTCTGTCACTCCGGCAACCCCTACGATTAGTAGCCAAATACACAATGCATTGCCCTAGGCCCATAAAGGTGAAGTGTCATGTAGTCGACGTTCACATGACACCACTAGAAGAATAACACAACAACTTAATTATCAAACCATTGAATCTTTGTCAACGCAATTCCACTACTAACAATATGACTTCTCCCATTTCCTCAAAAACGAAACGAACTACTCATGAGACATCATATGGATCAAGATCAGAGATGAAATAATGATAAGTAACAATCTGAACATAACAATAATTCAATGGATCCACTCAATAGCATCAACTACAACAAGTAATCGATACCAAGAAAGTTTCCCCTAAGAACTATGCAAGATTTAACCCAATTGTTACAGCGGTATGGAGTGGTGATGATGGTGCTGGTGGAGATGATGATGGGGATGATGATGATGATCCCGATGAAGTCCATCTTGATGGTGGTGTTGATGGCGAAGATCTCCCCTCTCCGGGAAGGAATTTCCCCGGCAGATTTCTGCCTGCCAAAGAGCTCTTTCTCTCTCTGCGGTTTTTCGCCCCACAGAGGCGGCAGAATCTTTATGTGGTCACTCCCCGAGTCTTAGGGTTTCGGGACAATTATATACGCCAAAGAGCAGAGCCAGAGGTGGGCCAGGGTGGCCACACCACCTAGTGGCGCGGCCAAGGGTGGCCCGTGCCAGGGGGTGGTGTGGGCCCCATGTGGCCCATCTCCGCTCCCCCTTCTGGCTTCCTTCGTCTTCTGGAAAAATAGGATTTTCCATATATTTTCTGGGATTTTCTGATCTTCATGAATTTTGCCTCCAAATAGTGCCTTTTCCATCAGAATCCTGACTTCAGCGGTCCATCCTCCAAAAGTCATTAACCATGCAAAAACAGATGGAATAACATAAGTATCATCTCTTAATATGAAATATTATCAATGAATAATAGTAAATTATGATATAGAATAGTGATGCAAAATGGACGTATCAGTGAGGCATGGAAGGATTTTGATAGAACATGGGTGGACTTTTCACCTGACCCTAGAAACGTAAGGCTCGGCCTTGCCACCGATGGCTTCAATCCTTATGGAACCATGAGCACAAGCTATAGTATGTGGCCTGTATTTGCCCTGCCATACAACCTTCCACCATGGGATTGTATGGATGCATCCAACTACATGATTTGCCTTCTAATCCCTAGCAAATCAAGTCCTAGAAAGGACTTTGATCTCTTTATTGAGCCTCTACTGGCAGATTTGCAACAGCTTTGGAAGGGCATGCGCTCTTACGATGCATTTCAAAATGAAATGTTTGATCTTCGAGCGGCGATTCTTTGGTGTACTCATGACTAACCAGCTTGCAGCACTATGTCTGGGCGTACAACAAAATGATATTGTGCATGCCTGCATTGTGACAAAAATCCTCTGTGCAAATCCATAAAGTGCAAAATATGCTACATTGGGCACCATCGTTTCCTCCCGAAGCGCCACCGCTTGCAGCGAGAGACGGAGCTTGTCGGCATTCATGATGACCACTTGAAGCTAGGCAAAGTTACTGCAGTTGAGTTACAAGCTGAGCTGGAGAAGGTTAGGCATCTTAAACCAGGAGCTGGATGTGATCCTAGGAGCAAAAAGAGGAAGCGAACAGATCCTTCACCGATCTGGAACCGGTTGCATGGTTTCTAGGACTTGCCTTACCGGGCATCGTTGAAACTTTGGCACAATCTCGATGTGATGCACATCGAGAAAAACATCCGCGACAACTTGATTGGCACACTGCTTACTCAATATGTTGAGCTAGTTGGGGAACCCCAAGAGGAAGGTATGATGAGTATAGCAACAAGTTTTCCCTCAGTTATGAAACCAAGGTTATCGAACCAGTAGGAGCAAGGAAACACCTCCAAGGTGTTGTTTCCAACTTGGAATCCTGCACAACACAATCATAGAACTTTGACCCCAACTTACAGTGAGGTTGTCAATCTCATAGGTTTTGCTGAAAACAAAGGATTAAACGTATTGTGTGGAAGACAGTAATTGCTTGCAGAAAGTAAACAGAAAACACTAAATAGTAGATTGTAGATTGATGGTAAAAGAAAGGACCGGGGTCCATAGTTCACTAGTGGTGATTCTCCTTAAGATAGATGACATGTTGGGTGAACAAATTACAACGGGGCAATTGAGAAACATCGAGAAAGCATACATGCATATACTAATCATCTTGACTCCTATGAGATTTGATTGGGCATTACAACATTATACATAGACCGTAATCCAACTGCATCTATGACTAATAATCCACCTTTAGGTTATCATCCGAACCCCTCCAGTATTAAGTTGTAAGGAATAGATAATTGCATTAAGCATTGTGTGTAAAGTAAACAATACGATTGTTCTATGAACAAAGGATCGCTGTTTTCTCCCTAGTAGCAACATCACATCTAGTACCTTAGATATTTTGTCACTTCCCCAGATTACTAGAGGCATGAACCCACTATCGAGCATAAATAGTCCCTCTTGGAGTTTCTAGCATCTACTCGGCCAAGATAGCTACTAACAACGGAGAGCATGCAAGATCACAAATAACAAAGACATGATAGAATCAATAATCAATCTGAAATAGCATCTCAATATCCATCGGATCCCCGCAAACACAACATGCAGGATTACAAATAGATGATCTTGATCATGAAAGGAGCTCACAAGATCTAGACATGGTAGCACAAAGGAGAACAAACCATCTAGCTACTACATGGACCCGTAGTCCAGGGATGAACTACTCACGCATCACACCGGAGGCAGGCATAGTGATGAAGAAGGCCTCCAAGTTGAATTCTCCCAGTAGGTGCCGGAAGAGCAGATCCCTCTGATCTAGGGATGGAGTTGCGGTGGCTCTGCACTCTTCGTGGAATTTTTGATTGGGTACTTAGGGTTTCTGTATCAGAGGCTTATTATAGGAAAAAGGGGAGGCTGATGGGGTGCCCTAGGAGTCCACACCACCCCTTGGCGTGGGCCAGGTTTGTCCGCGCAGCCAGGTGGTGTGGCCAGCCCCTGGCCCCTCTCCGTATTGTCTTCTGGCTCCGTGTTCCCCTCGTTGAAATATTAACTTTGGCTTTTGTCCCGTCCAATTCCGAGAATATTCATTTTCTGTCTTTCCTGGAACCCAAAACAACAGAAAACAGGCAACTGGCACTGTGGCATCTTGTTAATAGGTTAGTCCTAGAAAATGTGTAGAAATACTCCAAAGTGTGGACAAAACATAAGAAAGTAGATATAAAACAAGCATGGAACATCAAAAATTATAGATACGTTAGCAACATATCACACACTACTTGAACTTGATGGGAAGAATAAGGACACCTTGAAGTCTAGGTATGATTGTGAAGCCCTAGGCATTAGGCGAGATCTACACGTGCAACCCATAGACATAGAGAAGGACCTTCTCTGTCTGTATGCACTGTATTACCTGAATAAGGAGCTGAAGATGGGTTTCTGTCAATATCTATGGGAGTGCACTTTTCCTGATGGGTTTTGTTCAAACATGGGCAAATGTGTCAGCGTTCCTACACACAAGATCACGGGACTTAAAACCCATGACTGTCACATCCTGATGCAGGGAATATTGGTTACTGGCATTCGAGGGTATTTGCATCCCGATATCTACATGACACTTAGAGAGCTGGGAAGATTTTTCAAGCAATTGTGTAGTAAAAACGTGAAACTATCAGTGTTGGAAAGGCTCAAAGATGAAATCCCAGTAATTCTGTGCAAACTTGAACACATCTTTCCACCGGCAATTTTTTGATGTGATGGTCCACCTGGCTGTGCATTTACCTGATGAGGCAATGTTCCGAGGCCCTGTGAACTATGGGTGGATGTATCCAATAGAGAGGTTGTTGTGTAATCTGAAGAGATATGTCAGGAACATGTCACGTCCATAAGGTTCAATGGAAGAGGACTACATTGCTACCGAGTGCGTGGCTTTTTTTTCTCTAGATACCTTGATGATATTGTGACAAGATTCAATCGGCCAGCAAGAAATGTAGGTGACCAACATGAATCAGCTTGTGATGTGTTTGGCCATGGTGTGAATTTGATTGGAGGAATCCATGCCACCTGCTATGGAGGAAGCGACGATACTGATTTGACCCTCCAAAGGGAGATACATAAGATGACTTGGTATGTCCTAAACAACTACGAGGAGGTTAAGCCATATATCATGTATGTTCTGATCTCCCATACTTATGAATCCAATATTGCCATAGACCTAAAGATTTTAATCCCGAGTTACTCTCTGGATTGTAGTCTTTGTCGAGAACAGCTGGTGAATGATGGGATGCCCAATGTGGAAAGAAGGCTTAAGTAGGGATTTCAAAGATGGTTCAAGGACCATGTTAGTTTCCTTTTGCATTTATATCTGTCCTTCATATAGCATTTCAATGCATGATTTGACCATATTGTATTTCTGCTGTGGTACATACAGATCATGAAAAAGCGACAGGAGAATCCAGAAGCTATGGATGAAGAGATTTTTGCATTGGCGTGTGGCCCAGACTTCTGAGTAAGAACATATTCAACATGTATTGTGGATGGTGTTTGTTTCCTCACAGCTGACCATGAGAAGGGCAAGAAAACACAAAATAGTGAGTAATGACTAAAGGTTGTCACTTGGAGAAGGATGTCCATTTTTATGGTGTCCTCGAGGATATCAAGGTGTTGTATTTTAACTCTGATTTGGAACACCAATGATCAGTTGTGTTATTCCACTGCAACTGGTATCGGCTTGAGGCCCGCAAGGATACAGAGAAGGTGTATGATAAACTCTTCTAGAGTGTCAACATTACCAATTTTTGGTACAAAGATGACAGTTACATCTTGGCAACCTAGGCTACAAAAGTGTTCTACGTACCAGACACAGCCAAGGGCAAAAACTGGTGGGTGGTTCAAAAAATAGTTCAAAGACATAAGTTTCATGTTGCCGAAGGAGAGGAGGAGGAGGAGGAGGTGGTGCATACTGATGTAGCATACCAACAGTTTGTAGGCTCTGACAATGAGACTGGATCTGAGGCTCTGCCTTTTCAGGAAACATCGACCCTCTGTCAATGGAGGACGCATCATAGATGAATTAGTTTTCGATCGTATCACAGGTAAAAGGAAAGTTGTTGAAGAGGAGGAAGTTGATAGTGAGCCTCAAGTAGACGACACCATTGAGGAGTACTGAAGTGACAAAGAAGATGAAGTACAAGATGATACAGACGAAGAGTAGTTCTAGCTTATGGTGGTGGAGTGTTGGATGCTTTGTGTTGCATGCTTGAACGGATGGATGTGTGCATGCCTGTGTGCATGCTTGTGTTCAACTGATGATCATGTATGCATGCTTTGTGGTGCATGCTTGAACTAATGGTTGTGTGTATGCCCATGCAGCATGCTTTGTGTTGAACTAATGGTTGTGTGCATGCCTTTGGACTGATCAATATGAATGTCCTTTAGTTCATGGAATTAATAGTTATTCATTGGGAAAATTAGCCAAAACATTGTGTTGTTATTCTATCTGACAAACTTGGCTGAACAAAAGCTCTTTTTGTGGTAGAAAATTGTGCTGTTATTTTGTCCGCATGAGACCCATTCGTCAGCCTACCAGATGATGCTAGTGTGAACCAAAACCGCTCACGCATGGGACCCACCTGTCATAGCAACTAGAGAAAACCCTCTTCCCTCCATGCCACTCCCAAATCCCACACCACTCCCCCCAAATCCGCCCTAGAGAAAACCCTCTCCCGTCCCTGCCGACGACCAAATCCCATCCCCGCTAAATGACCAAATCCCGATGATGACGGCGGAAACGGAGGCTGCAAACTGACGTGTAAGTGCTCCTCAACCTAGTGCCATTTCACCATGTCAACTCTTCATTAACCGGCCGGCAATGTGGTTGCCTCGTCGTTCTAGTTCGACGCATCGCCTCCTTGTTCTAGGTCACCGTGTCGATGTTGCTCTTTAATTAGTTCTATGTCATAGTTGTATTCTTTGGATGCCGCATCGTTCTAGTTCGATGCGTCGCCTCCTTGTTCTATGGCAGCGCCTATGTACTCACAATCTAGTTCTTCGCGTGTCGACGTTGCTACTTACGGCAAAGGCTCAATCTAGTTCACTCGAAGCGCCCTTTAGTTTACTCACTGAATTTGATTCTCGTAATAATTCACTAATTAGAATTGTATTCTAACTTAATTCTTGTATTTACTCTTTGGGACATGTATGATGAAGGCCAGGGAGATACATGAGCAGGTCCTAAAATTGATGCTACTGGCACTACTGTATATGGCATAAAAACTAAATATTCTAATTAGTGCAATGTATAATTTAGGCTACAAAGGATGATGTCGTCATTGATGTGTCATCTAATAATGATGTGAAGAAACCCGTTGTAGTTTTTTTGCAAGATGAAAGCTAAGATAGCAAGGCAAAGAGCTAAAGCTTATATGAAAAGATTTAGAGTAGTCGAGAAACCAAGGATCCTTATTCGTAGAGGTGTGGAATTATATTAGCTAAGTACATGTTTTGCTACATTTATATGCAGATACAGAGTATTACTTTCTAATATTTTCTTTCTAGGTCCAAGGATGAAGGGGGTGAGGAATTCGATGATCACTGCGTGTTTGGAAACAATTTGGAATTGACTTCTGACCAAGTTGCTTCCCTCAAAGTGATAGTTAAACAACACAAGCCATCTATACCATACTATTTATGCAAAATGAACAAGTCAAATGTCATCCGTGGGAAGGCCAAGATGGTTAAAATTTGACATTTCAATATTTAAATTTTATTATGCATAGTGAACTCTAGCCAACAACTAATATTATTCTTCTCCTACAATACTTTTTAGCTAGCTATAGTAGTGCCCACCACAACCGCTATCTCCCAAACGAGTTACCACGCGCATGCTCCTACAAGACCACTTTTCAACATGTTAACCTCTTCCAAGGCATGAATGATGCTGGCCAGATGACAAGAGGCTGGTCTAATGTTCTCAAACTCGTTGGAATCAGGGAGGGGAATGTGTGCATCTTCACCTTTTTAAATGAGGGGCTACATGGCTTCATGGGTTGTGTTAATGTTCTATAGTGAGGCCGAAAAGTATCTTGTTTATGATGGTGTTGGATGAACCATTAATGTAATATGTTGTCAGTGAACTTGTAGTGGTAAGAAAGTTGTTGTCAACCTGGTGCTCTACATGCTAAGTAATATTATCTCCATATGTTATGTATATATTTGGTTGACTATGTTCATGTTGTTGCTTTTCTAAGTACTCGTAAATGATGATCTAAAAATATGCTCTGTTGTTCTCTTTTTTATAGTTATGTGAAATGTACAATATGTATTAACCGCGTCGATACATATATACTGTACTAATTGTCTATTTTCGAATTACTTCATTTCCTGTGAGTGAGAGCTGGTATGTAATATACAGAATAAAGTAGTAGATCAGCACAAAACCAATGGATAGGTGTATTGGTTGCAAGTTAGTTCTCCCAAAGATTGGTTGATGGTTCGATTCCATCTACCTGCATGAACTGTTTTTCTGTTATTTAATTTCTATCAAACACACTGATAGCTGGGGCCGGCCAAAAACGTCACGAAGCATCTTCAAACCCAGCACTACCGTGAGATACTACCGTCGACACCGAGCTGACATGTGGGGTTGAAGCATAGAGGAGACGGTCGATGGAAAAAAAGTCAAACATGTCCCGTGATGAAATCCATGAATTTGGCACCAAACGAAATGGCAAACTGGGCTTCAGGGTCTGGGATGAAATCTGCGACGAATTTGCCACGATGAAAACAAGGAATGTCATGGATAACCGGGCTGGAGGGGCTTGGAGCTCGTTGTGAAGAAACGTTCTAGAACGTCAGGAATCCGCGACGTTTTTAGGTCACGTCATAAAAAACATCATGGATTGTCCAGATTCTTGTAGTGGGTTCAATCAATCACAAGCTATGAGGGGAATTATATGGATCTTGGAGATGGTGATGATGATGGTGCTGGTGGATATGTTGATGGAGAGGCCTCCCCCTACACCTAGGAGGAGTGGTGATGACGATGGCATCGATTTCCCCCTCGCCGGAGGCTCCAATGCAGCAGGATCAGCCCTCTTCCGGAGTAGGAGAGGACTTTCGCCTCTGCCGCCGCCTTTGTAAATCATGGGAAAAATATGGCATAGGTCTTTTGGCAATATAGAGGCGTCTGTAAAAAGGAGGAGCCGAGGTGATGACCGTGGTCCAAAAGAGCATGGGTCTGGGCATGCCACCTGCCCTCTTTTTGGCCTCATGGCTCCCCTCACTTCATTCTTTGGCCCACAGTCATTCTCCAGGTGAAAAACTCATCGTGTATTTTTCCTTCAATTTATTGATGTCCAAAAGGTCCTAAAATAGCAAAAACATGAAAAACGAGATTTTCTGCCTCCCAGAAATTAAATACCAATGGAAGGGACTTTGTAGGGAAGTCCCATAAATCAACTAAATATGCATAAATAATGATACATCATGATAAATATGATTCTAAACAGAACATATAAGTCCTAAAATGATGATGCCAAATGCAAGTATCAACTCCCCCAAGCTTAAACCTTTGCTCATCCTCGAGCAAATAAGCGAATAGATCATGATCATGCATCAATGAGCTTATGGTTGACAAGAAAATACGAGCATGGCATTATCAACTTATGCATATTCGCTTGTCCAAAATAAATATGAACTAACAACCATGCAAATGTGGGCTACATAGATAGACATTGTCACATACCCCTTACTTTTGAACAAAAACTAACCATTACATGTTGGACAATTGAAGAAGTCTCAGATTTATCATACACTTCGCTATTTGTAATATCTTTTCATGGCTTTTTACCAGCTTTTAATTTACCCTTTGGATATGCCTTTGGAAATAAAGATAAGTTTCTCATAAAACAAACATTGGAAAAGATAATTGTTTAAACAACCAGATAGACATGACTGTTTTGACTTTTGTCAAGAACATTCACCACTTTTTTCATGGAATCAATTAACGGTCTTGCTCTCTTAGTAACCAATATAAACCTTATTCATGGTTCTTTCAATCATGTCATATGCTCTAAATAACCTTTGTCTTTCACTTTCCATGGCTAGCTGAATCCTCGAGTTCCTACCTTTCAAACACTTTTCCATAGAGCATATGTATTGAAATACCCATGGCAACCATTCAGTTTACTCTTTGATTACTAAGTAGAACAAGACTATCTCATGTCCCCTTGTCATCCTCCTCTTTCCAACTATTTATTTTATAAAACTTCCTATCTCACCACAAATTCAAAATGTTCCCTTTTTAATAAGTGTTGCTTCCCTTGCATGGATCTTTCCTTATTTGCAAGTTTAGCTTATTGAGTAATTCTATGCTTGTCCAACATGTTCAAGTTAATTTAGTTCAAGGAAAGATGTAGGTGAAACTTCTACCTATGGTGCGCACATCTGCATGAGTGTTACCCATAAGTCCCAAACAAGAGAATCATGGATGACACCATACTTTATATTTCATTCAAAACCACTCAACCAAGGATACATTATAATGCTCTAAGAGCTCTTCAAACTCTAGGAAAATCGATACCTAATGGATGCAAGCAAAAACCTCCTAATGATTACGAACTAGATGCAAATATGATAACTAAAAAGCATAAAGTATGGTGAAACTCCCCCAAGCTTGAGTAGTTGATGCAGATCCCCTAGAGAATGGCCTTCAAGACCACATCGTTGGTGGTGCTTCAGACCTTCAACAATGTTGTGTGCAAATTTTTGTTGACTACTACTTGATCTTCCGACTTGGTCTTGTAATTCTTGACCTCCTCTTCTAGCTTTTCTATAGTCTCAATGCAGGATGTAGAGGTTGCTTGCATGTTCCTGGCGAACTTTGTGTTTACCGCCTCCTCATAATCCTGCAAAGTGCAATGTGATGGCGAGAGCTAGAAGAGCACCTATCTTCATCATTAATTTGTTGATGCAATGAGTTGATCCATGCTTGAAGATTTGGGTTATTCATGTCCTTGAAGCGAGGTTCTTCAATCTCCCTCAGCCTTGCAGCTCCATCTTCGAGCTGGCTTCTCCAGATGACATTATTCCCCCGGTCTTATCCTCTCCATGGAGCTTGGCCTCTTGGTGGAGAACTCCACTTTGAGGTTCTGATGGATGCACACGGTAATCCTCCATCTGGGGTGCTCCACCTTGAAGACATGTCTTGACGCAAGGTAAGATCCAGAAGAAATAGGTAGAAAACAAGGTTTGCTCAAAAAGACTCGATGCGGGATTAGATTGACAGAGGGGAGTATATATTGACGATTTTTAGGGTAAGACGAAGCATTGAGGAAGAAACGAAGGTGAAACAGACTTGGGAAGAGGGAAAGACCTCGGGTGGCGCGTCTAGCCAGGGGGCATGCCACCTGGCCTCTTTCCCTCCCCCGGGACTCCGTTTCGTCCAATTCTTTCACGACACACATTTGTTTTCCAAAATAATGACTTTCCTAATATATGAAGGTATTCTGAGATCGTTATGCACCTTTTCTTGACTTTTGGTGATTTTTGGTATCTGATAGGGGATATTTTTTTGTGATTATGGCCTCCGGACTTTGGAGATTCATTACTTCAACCCTTCCGACGAATGTTTAGCCTGCAATATAATGTTTAAGATGTTGTCCATTAACAACATGAGGTTTACCATTAAAGCCTCCATGAAGAAAAATTGCTATAGAGCAATACACGTCCTACACAACTAATGGACCCTGTCACTTTGAAGCTAACTTTCCTGCAGAAAACTTGAAACAAGAGCAAAACAATAATACTTGATCTCCTACTTTGAATTCCTTTCTTTTTATTTTCTTATCATGCCAAAATTTACTTTCTCTTTAAATACTCTAGCACTTTTATATGCTTCATTCCTCCATTCATCTAATAAGCTTAAGTCAAGAATACTTTTCTCTCCAGTAGTTTTAAAATCAAATTTGAGTTGTTTAATAGCCCATCTAGCTTTATGTTCTAATTCTACTTGAATGATTAGCTACTAGGTTATCCTCACCTTTCCTATCAACAATATGTAGGTCAAATTCTTGTAGTAAAAGAACCCATCTTATAAGTCCAGGCTTAGCATCTTTCTTGTTCATAAGGTATTTAATAGTAGAATGATTGGTGTGTACTATTACTTTAGAGTCTACAATATAAGGTCTAAACTTATCACATGCAAAAATTATAGCTAAGAATTGTTTTTTAGTTGTAGCATAATTTCTTTGGGCGCCATCCAGAGTTTTACTAGCATAATATATCACATTAAGTTTCTTATCAACTCTTTGGCCTAAAACAACACCTACAACATAATCACTAGCATCACACATGATTTCAAATGGAAAACTACAATTAGGAGGTTGAATTATAGGGTCACTTATCAAAGCATTCTTTAAAACATCAAAAGACTCTACACAATCATCACTAAAAGAGAATGGAACATCTTTTTGCAAAATATTTGTTAGAGGCTAGGATATTTTTGAAAAGTCTTTGATAAACCTTCTATAGAAACCAGCATGACCAAGAAAGCTTCTTATACCTCTTATATCCCTAGGATATGGTAGCTTCTCTATAGCTTCTATGTCCAAGAACAACACCTTCTGTCACCATGAAATGTCACTTCCCCCAATTTAGGATTAAGTGTTGGTCCTCACAATGCTGCAAAACTTTGTTAAGATTGAACAAGCAGTTTTGAAAAGAGGTACTATACATAGAAAAGTAATCCATGAATACTTCCATATTTTTCTCGATATAATTAGAAAATATAGCATTCATGCATCTTTGAAAAGTAGGAGGAGCATTACACAAACCAAATGGCATTCTCCTAGAAGCATAAGTACCAAAGGGACATGTGAAAGTAGTCTTCTCTTGATCATCCTTGTGCACCGGAATCTATGAGAAACCTGAATAACCATCTAAATAAAAAATTGAGATTGTTTGGATAATCTTTCAAGCATTTGATCAATGAATGGTAAAGGATACTGATCTTTATGAGTTGCCTTATTAAGTTTCGTATAATTAATGCACATTCTATAACCAGTAACGGTATGTTGAGCAATAAGTTCATTTTCATCATTTGGAACCATAGTGATTCCTGAAGGAGATATGCCCTAGAGGCAAATAATAAATAGGTTTTTATTGTCATATCTCAATTAGTTTATAATAGTTTCATATTGTGCTATAACTGTGCCAAGTAGAAACATTGGTACAGGTGTGGTATGTAACAACCAAGTCCCTAGTAGCCTCTATTTATACTAGTTCGTTGGTCACGAAGATGATCTGGGTTTCCAGATCATGGGCATTTTCTGAAACCCAAAATAGTAGAAAACAGGCAACTGGCACTGTGGCATCTTGTTAATAGGTTAGTTCCAGAAAATGTGTAAAAATACTCCAAAGTGTGGACAAAACATAAGAAAGTAGATATAAAACAAGCATGGAACATCAAAAATTATAGATACGTTTGCAACGTATCACCAGCTAGAGAGCCGCCATTCTCAGATTGCATCACAACACCACCAAAGGAGATCCACACCATTGTTCATCCTTTGTTCATCCATTGTTCATCACTTCCCCATCCATCCATCCACTAGCCATAGCCATTGCTTTGTACTTTAGATCTCCTTGTGATTTGGCAACCATTGTAAAAATATTTGATTTCAACCTAAGTATTTGCATGATATTTTCTATCTCCGATCTATTTGTTATGTGTGAGTCGTCCTCACCGATTGCAGGTTGGGGAGAAACCTCGCAACAATTATGTGCATCTAGATCATGGGAGAATTGTATTTTGTTTGGAATTGTGACTTGTATCTTTTGTTTCTTCGTCTATTGTCTCGATCTGTGGACTTGTAGGTACCCAAGATCCCATATATTGATAAAGGCTTGAGGTGAGATACTTGGCTAGCGGTGATCTCATAGGAACCTCAGTGACAGAAAGGGTAGTACAATCTTCGCTTAGCACTCCATTCGGGATTAACAACAACATCTCCACTTAAAGCTTTGATATGTGTTTTGCACTTACTAATTGCTTGTAACCCGTGGCTTCAGTGTACTCTCAGTTGGATTAAAAGTCTATTTCTATGCCCGCTGCATCACGGGGGCTCTAGAATATTAGGATTTGTTGCCCATAAGAGATTATCTCGATACAAACATTATACATGACTATGCTTATTATTATCTTTTATCCCATTTGATGTGCAGCTGCAGGGGGATCTTCAATCCTGGCCTATCTCCATCTATTGATTCAAACCTGTTATAAACTAAACTAGATTGGTCCGGTCAACTAAGGTAAAACGAACAAACAAAGTCTTGTACATGTGTCCTTTTTTATTACCTTTTAGTAGTGCTCTCCGAGGTTCGATTAAACCTAGGTCTTCTAGGGGAAAAGCTATTATAATACATCCATGAATCCGGATCGAAGGTATCAATGCCAATCATAAACATGTAAATAGCCCTTAAAATAATATTTGGGTTCAATCAATCACAAACTATTAGGGGAATGAGATGGATCTTGGAGATGGTGACGGTGATGGTGATGATGATGGTGTTGGTGGAGTTGTTGATGGAGAGGCCTCTCCCTATGCCTAGGAGGAGTGGTGATGATGATGGCGTCGATTTCCCCCTCACCGTAGGCTCTAGTGCAGCAGGATTTTCCCTCTCTGGAGTAGGAGAGGAGTTTCGCCTCTGCCGCTGCCTCTGTAAATCATGGGAAAAATATGGTGCAAGTCTTCTGGCAATACAGAGGCGTCTGTAAAAAGGAGGAGCCAAGGCAATGCTCGTAGGCCAAAAGAGCATGGGTGGCGCGCCTAGTAGGGGGGCACGCCACCTGCCCTATTTTGGGCCTCATGGCTCCCCTTGCTTCATTCTTTGGCCCATAGTCCTTCTCCAGGTGAAAAACTCATCAGGTATTTTTCCTTCGATTTATTGATGTCTAGAAGGTCCTGAAACAACAAAAACATGAAAAGGAGGTTTTCTGCCTCCCAGAAATTAAATACCAATGAAAGGGACTTTGTAGGAAAGTCCCATAAATTAACTAAATATGCATAAATAATGATATATCATGATAAATATGATTCTAAATAGAACATATAAGTCCTAAAAATGATGATGCAAAATGCATGTATTAGTGGGTTCGCTTGGATTTCATCCTCCCCCTCTCCCCTCACGATTCTACCTCGATTCCCGAAGATTTGTGAAAGATCGGGCATCCCTAAGGGGGTCACCCCTAACATATTGGTATCAAGAGCCTCGTTCATCATGGATTTTTTGGTAGATTGTGGCAATACGACAAGGGTGCTCTACATGATGGCCGCGGAAATGTGTATACCTTCAAGTGGCTTGACAAGACATGTGTTTTGCAACCAATGACTCCTAGCCAAATAAGTGTGGACAATGCAAAGGATTTAGCGAGGGTGCAAGCCACAAAAACATCTTGTGAGATGAGTGGTGAATGATGGATGCAAGTGCATAGATCAATTGTTGCTAGTTTCAAAATAAGAGTATCGTACCCACAGAGAGCTATCTGGTTAAGGTCTTTATGCCCCTCGTCACTTTCCACCAAATGATATATACTTATAAGCTTCCTTTGATCTCAAGTAAATGGTGTTTGAAAGGTTTTTGGTTGAGTGCAGAAAAGTAATTAAAACAAGTAAAAGAAAGCGAGTAACAAGGTTGTGTGAAAATGTGGTTGAACTCAATAGGGCTAAAACATTCTCGGGGGTGTAGGATACACCACTAGAATGATATTATTATTCATAATTAAGATAACATACTTCTTGTGTCATGATATGTGTGGAGAGAGATCCATAATAAGATGTTCACTACAAGGCTCGTAGGAAGCCACTTTGTTGAGCCAAGAATGAGGTCACCTATAAATAAACACCGCGATGTCTAAGAGCAATCACCCATACATACCACCGCAATTAAGGGTCTCCCCGTGGATATCGTAATTAGCTTAGGGAGTCTCTGTTTATCCTCCTTTGACCGTGCAGGTTGCTAGCCGGCACCAATTGTCACGAAGCTCTCCGGGCACACTTCCAAACATGTCCAAAGGATTTCTCCTCACCTTTAGTCCTGAAGGAAAATGATATATGGCCGACTACACATACCATATAAGGAGAGAGATCAAACACAAATCATAAATCTATCATAGACTGACAAGTCATATGGACACAAGAATAGATCATCTTTATTGCAACTTCATAATAGTGCTAGGGCTTCTCCATCTCCCTAAGAACGAGGGAAAACTACTCACACATGGAAGCAATCAACGACATCATCATAATCAAATGGATGGATAAAAGTACCGGGATAAATCTAGTGCAAACCACAATTGAATCTGGAATTACAACAAGATCTAATAGATGAGAGATAGGGTGATAATGGTGATGGAGATGCAGCGGTTGATGATGCAGGGGATGATGCAATGTCCTCCAATGATCCGTGAGGCAGCAGGGATTTCCCCTTCTCCAAGTTCCTCCTTTAGATCCCTTTCCAGTGTGGTTTTTTGTGGTTTTAAGTTGTTGTGAATGTCGAATCTCTCCAACGTCTTTGCTAGGAGAAAGTATTTGACGAGGTGGATGCACTGCCGCGTGGTACGAGCGGACGGTACGGGCGGGCTCTACCCGTACCACTAGTCGTTATCACGACAGATGCTTTCCCCATGTTTGGTATTCTCCAAGTGCGAAGGTAAATCAATAAAATGACTTTTATCACTTAAAAATATCATATAATAATATAATATGACAGTTCCAATTCACATATTCATAAGAGACTTAGTAATTTGGGATCCTGTTGAAACAAGGACAAAAAGGTGCGCGCAAACACAGTGAAATACCAAAATTTCTATTCTATTTATCCAAAAACAAAAGGTAAATATGCTTCAATTTTGGACTCATCAGTGAGCGAGAGAACCACAATATAGTGAGTGAGCGCCAAAAGCCAAATATGAGCGAAAAAACTAAGAGTGTTCTCCTTGCCACAAAAAGTGAGATGCGAGAAGTGAGGAATAACCCATCTATGTTGCACTATGTCCTCATATGCAAGGGCTTGGCGCAAGGAACTAATGATTTAACAAATGTTCCTCCATCTTTTATGGCTATTTTTAGGAATACAAGGATGTGTTTCATAAAGAGCTCCCACATGGACTACCTCTTCTTCGTGGAATAGAGCACCACATCGACCTCGTCCCCAATGCACCTCTACCAAACCGTGCCACTTACCGCATGAACCAGGAAGAGATGAAGGAGATTGACCACCAAATTCACCACCTCTTCTCCAAAGGTTTGATCCAAGAAAGCTTAAGCCCTAGTGCGGTACCCGTGATTCTAGTCCCGAAAACAGATGATACGTTACGGTTGTGCATGTACTGTCGTCCAATCAATGCTATCACTGTGCATTATCGACATTCAATGCCATGTCTTGATGAAATGCTTGACTAGTTGAGTGGAGCCATGATTTTCTCTAAAATTAATCTTTGTAGTGGTTACCATCAAATACGCATGGCAAAAGGTGATGAGTGGAAACCCGCATTTAAGACCAAACCTGGTCTCTATGAATGGTTAGTAATGCCCTTTGGCCTCTCTAATGCCCCATCCACCTTCATGCGCTTTATGAATCATATATTGAGATCTCTCATTGGCAAAAGTCTAGTAGTTTACTTCGATGATATTCTTATATATAGCAAATCGCTTCAAGAGCATGTTATCTATGGAAATGAAGTATTACAAATTCTTCAAAATGAAAATATATATGCTGATCTTCCCAAGTGCACTTTTGCTAAAGACAAGTTGATTTTTCTTGGTTTTGTTGTATCTTCGAATGGTATTGATGTTGATATTCCTAAGGTCAAAGTCATACGAGATTGGCCTATTCCCACAAATGTGAGTGAACTTTGAAGTTTTCATGGATTGGCCGGTTTCTATCATCAATTTGTGAAATATTTCTCTACTATTACTTGTCCTCTCAACAAGTTGACCAAGAATGTCACCTTCGTGAGGGGCAAAGCACAACAAAAGGTGTTTGATGAGCTCAAAAAGAGGCTCACCAAAGCACCCCTCATTGCTTTATCGGATTTCACAAAAACTTTTGAGATAGAGAGTAACGCCAGTGGTATTAGCATTGGAGGAGTCCTCATGCAAAATGAATGTCCTATTGCGTACCATATCAAGAAACTTGATGGCGCACGCCTCAATTACTCGATTTATGATAAGGAACTTTTTGCTTTGGTTTTTGTTTTGCAAGTTTAGCAGCATTACCTTTGGCCCAAGTAATTTATCACCCATTCCGACCATGATTCATTGAAGCACCTTAAAGGCCAAGCCAACTTGATTAAACGGCATGCTAAGTGGGCCGAGTTTATGGAGTCCTTTCCCTATATTGTCATGTACAAGAAGGGAAAAGATAATGTGGTTGCAGATGCTTTGTCTCGGAAAACACAAGCCTTCTTACGTGTCTCGAAGTGAACATTTTTGGTCTTGATGATATCAAAAGTTTGTACTCCCCTGGCCCGTTCTTTGGACCAATATTTGCTAAGTGTTCCATTAAAAAAGGATTTGATGACTTATATTTACACAGTGGTTTTCTCTTCAAACAAAACAAGCTTTGTAGTCCGAAGTCATCTCTCCAAAATTTTCTTCTCCAAGAGTCCAATGGTGGAGGCTTAATGGGTCACTTTGGCCGTGACAAGGCATACGACATGCTCTCCACGCACTACTATTATCCCAAGATGAAGAGAGACATGGAGCACCATGTCCAAATGTGTACTACATGCTTACAAGCTAAGTCAAAGTCCATTTGGTCTTTATATGCCATTGCCTATTCCTCATGCATGGACTTTGTATTAGGATTTCCTATATCTAAGCATGGCCATTATTCCATATTTGTTGTAGTTGTCTGCTTTTCAAAAATGGCACATTTCATTCTATGCCATAAGACCGATGATGCTTCACATATTGCAAATTTATTTTTTAGGGAAATCATCCATCTTCATGGTGTGCCAAGAGCCATCATCTCCGGTCGTGATGTCAAATTCATGAGATACATGTGGAAGACTCTCATGACCAATCTCGGTGTCAAGCTCCTCTTCTCACCCGCCTCGCACCCTCAAACTGATGGCCAAACCGAGGTTGTCAACTGAAGCCTCGGAACTCTTCTAAGAGTGTTGATCAAGAAGAATCTTAAGGGTTGGGAGGAATGCATTCCCCACGCCGAGTTCACCTACAATCGAGCCAAGCACTGCACAACAATGAAGAGTCCATTCATGATTGTCTATGGATTCGATCCCCTCACTGCGCTTGACATCCTATCTCTTCCTCTAGTCGAGCACACCAACATGGACATCGACAAGCATGCTCAAGTAATGAAGAAACTCCACAAAGACACAAGAGATACTATTGAGCAATAAGTTCTTCGCCAAGCATCAAGGCTAAACAAGACCAAGAAAGATATGATCTTCGAAGAAGGTGACCTTGTGTGGATACACGTAAGCAAGGACTATTTCCCCAAAGAACAAGATTCCAAGCTCAAGCCAAGAGGAGATGGCCCCTTCAAGGTCCTCAAGAAGATCAGCAACAATTCCTACATCATCGACATCCCGAAATCAAAGTACCTTGTGAGAAAGACGTTCAATGTGAAGGACCTATCACCATTCCATGGAGATGATGTGAGACCCTAACACATGGATTAATAGGATTGATAGGATACCCATATCAACAAGTTGCAACTTATTTTTTGGAAGCTCATCTGAAAAGAACTCTAAGGTTAAGCGCGCTTGGCCTAAAGCAATTTGAGGATGGGTGACCGACCTGGAAGTGGGTCCCGGGTGCGCACGAGTGAGGACAAAGTGCATAGAAAAGACTGGTGTTGGTTTGTGGGTACAAGTCCAGGGTGTTATAAGCGATATCAGAGATGATACTCGTGGTTACACGGGCGTGTGCGGGTTATTAGCGGGATATGTGGAGCATGGCGCGCGTGGCCCAGAGTGGACACGACATGGCACATGTGCCGGCACTGGATGCATAGACATGTGCCAAGAGGGGACGTTCCTGGATTGTGGTTGATCGACGAGGGCATCGATCTTCTAAGGGTGGGTGTATGTCAGACCCTAGCGCATGACTTAATAGGATTCATAGAATACCCATATCAACAAGTTGCAACTTCTTTTACAAAATCTCTTCTAAAAAGAAGTATGCGGTTAGGTATGCTTGGCCTAGAGCAATTTGAGGATGGGTGATCAACCGGGAAGTGGGTCCCAGGTGCGCACGAGTGAGGACAAAGTGCGTAGAAAAGACAGGTGTTGGTCTATGGGGCCACTTTAGAGATCCAAGTAAGCTGCCAGGGGTGACAGCCCGAACACAGAGAGTCCGGGGTGTTATAGATGATGAGGATGAAGAGTCAAGGATGACTCTTTCCCAAGGGCGAGCTGATGTAGCCCATCCTACAGACGTCCCTACATCCTCACCACAAAGTCCCCCAAGTGGTCCAATGACTCGTGCCTGAGCCAAACTCCTACTACCTCTATTTCATAGTATATAAGAAGGTTAACTCGCTTATCTCCTCATGTGACTTCGATACACCTCAATAGCTTGCCAATTCATGCCTCTACATTATGCATCCTCACGTATGAAGCACAAGATCACCACCAAGTTACTAAGGAAGAAGCGGCAGAAGGAGACCGGAGTCTCCGGCCTATGAACCCAGAGACTCTGCCCAAGGACTCCGGCCTAGACCCAGGCCTAAATACAAGGATCTACATCGAGCACATCGGAGTCTACACCGGAGACTACACCGAAGTCTCTGGCATGCGAACCCCAGAGTCTCTGCCCAAGGTCTCCGGCCAGGACTTTGGTCCAAGTACCAGAAGCTACAGTGAGCGCCCTGGAGTCCACCCTGGAGACAACACCGGAATCTCTGGCCACACCGGAGTGTCCGGCCCTCGCACCCCGGAGTCTCCGGCCTAAGTGTCATCAAGCATGTTAAGGCCTTTTGGGTCTAGCCCATGTAATTCCTTATTTCGTCCCAAACTTCCTGTTTAATGCCTAAAGTACCCCTGCTTAGTTGTTGGCCTATATATAGACCACCTCCTCCTTATTGAATTCCAAGACTTGGATAATAGAACTAGAATAAATCCCGTTGTGGATCTCTAGTTTAAGTCTCATGCTCCTTGACAATGAGCACCTATTATCAAACACCTCTTGAATTTTGCCATAGTGCGTTCAAGTTGTACAAGGCCTTGGAGTCGGTGTTCCTTCTCCAAGTTGTCAAGATCTCACCAAGCTTCCCGTCTCGCCGTGTTGGTTAGAAAGAAAATCCTTGCCCACCACCGATCCTAGGGATTGTGTTGGACCGGTAGCTGCCAGCGTGAGCTATAGGTTGTTTTGTGCATCACATGTGCGTTGCGTTCATCATGTGTGGGTTCGCTTGGATTTTATCCTCCCCTCTCCCCCTCACGATTCCACCTCGATTCCCGAAGATTCGTGAAAGATCGGGCATCCCTAAGGGGGGTCACCCCTAACACCTTTAGTAGAGTTTTCTTATAACGGCAGCTATCAAAGCAGCTTGAAGTCATCACCATATGAGGTACTTTATGGACGCGTATGTAGATCTCTAATATGTTGGTATGAAGCTGGTGAAAACAAAGATTTTGAACCAAATTACATCAAGGAGAAGCAAGACATATTGATATCATTCAGGATCATTTGAATATAGTCCAGAGTCGTCATAAAAGATATGCAGATCAAAAACGGAGGACATGGGAACCTAAAGTAGGCTACATGGTGTATCGCAAAGTTATTATGATGAAGGGAGTCAAAATATTCAGAGTTAAGGGAAAATTGAGTCCTAGATACATTGGAACTTTCAAGATTCTCAGATAGAACAGAAGTGTAGCTTATGCATACCTTTCGGTTCTAAGCACCTCATAGGTCTTCGAAACCCCGCTTCTTGGATTTCGTACAAGAGAAGGACGATACGTTTTTTGGGGAGTGCTCACGTGTGACAACTAGCTTCGTCACGGACACTGACGACTTTTTTCTCTCGAGTACGCCACTTCCTCGACATCGACAACCTATTCAACGACATGGCCGACCCTAACGCTAACATCTCTGTTGCAGAGTGCGTGATCTCATTTCATCTTCTTGAGATCATGTTCCAAACACTACTTCTCGCAATCTGTTTACACTTATTTATATACTCTGTTAGATTGCATGACTAATTTTATGTCTATATTTTTAGTAATATTTTATTTTCTGCTTTTATGGATTAAATTGGCAAGTCGTTTATATTTCTAACACTGTCGCCGCCGTGAAGATATAAAAGAATCGTGTCCTGTCTAATCGATCTTGCTAATATTTCCTGGTGTCGTCTCGTCTAATCTGCTTTCGTGATTTCGATACGCGCCGGCTTGAAGCTCGAAAAGTCGACCTCTCGGGCACGGTTCCTCACATGGCCTCGCTCTGCACCTCCTGGTGCTGGGCAGGTCCCGTGACCGTCGCCGCCGCGTCCCCGAGCACGCGCCTGGCTGGCGTCAATCTGCGGGCGCTCCCGCGTGGCCAGAACGCCCCATCGCCGGCGCCGCTGCTGAGGATCCAGCTGGGCCGACGCCCGCGCGGCGCGTTCTTCCTCCCCCGGTGCCAGAAGGGCGCCGATCGCCAGCTCGAGCCTGAGCCTGAGCCCGAGCTAGGGCGAGAGGACGGCAGTCCGGATGTGGTAAGCTTCACAATTCTGTCTCGATTTCCTTTCTTTCCAGGCGCTGTTCATGTCTCGGACGCCATCACGCGAAGATACCTACCTGCGTCCTGTGCTTATGCTTGACCGCTAATTGCTTCTTCAGTTAGACACCATGATCAAGGATCTGAAGCAGTACAGAGATGACTATCGAGCCAAACTGGGTGTGGTAAGTTTTGGTCGCATTGTATTCTCTACGCGGGGGGGAGGGAGTGACCCAATTGTGTAACTATGTCAGTTAAGACTTCTATGCAAGTTCAACACTAGATTAGAGAAGGCAGCAAGTAACAATCATACTTCTTTTTTCGCGGGAACATAATAATCATGTTCTAATTGCTGGATTTAATGCATATTGTTGTTTCTGATGCATTTGTTGATTTTATTTGAAAAGCGTGTGCCTCCCAAGATGTTCCGTAAGCAGAACAATGAAATTTGTGAGCATATGAAGAAGATTATTCGTTCCAAGGTTAGTCCCATTGCAATGTACCATTCATGTAAATTTAGTTAACCGTGTGAAAAAGTTTCCTCGGCTGTAAATTCGTGATGAAAAAAAGTTAGTCCCAACCAACTTCATATGGGTACCCAAACTTAGTTGCCTTCTTTTATTTAGAAGACTATGTTTTTACAGCATTTAGAGGACTACAGGCATGCTTTATCTAGTGGATAAAGAAACACATCTCGGAGTCGAATAAATTAAGGGGTACTCCAAATCCTTGATGCATTCTTTCTCTCGGTTTGTTGATTGTAGAATCTAAGCAACAATCAGACGGCAGTGACGCTCTGCAACAAAGCACGATCAGCTCTTGATTTAGCTTCCACGGTCATGGTAAGCAGTAAATAAATTACTCTGTGTCCTTTGTTAACAAACCGTGCCCGAAGTGCATTCGTTTTTACTGACGGCTGGTGCAAATCCACGCCAACTGTATCAAAAATATCCAGGATATGACATCATTGTTAGGCCTCGGTACAACAGAAATCTCTCAGCATACAACAGGCCAGGTAACATTCCTTATAAGGTATTTTTGTTCGTTGCACTTTTTGGATATGGTAGACACGGACTGATATTTTTTTTTCTTAATATAGATGGTTAGAATGTACTCCCTCCGTTTCAAAATATAAGATGTTTTAGCTTTGTGAATGGAGTGTATCTAGACCTTTTTAGTGTGTAGGTTAACTCCAAACCTAGATGAACCTACACACTAAAAGGGGACTAGATACACTCCATTTATAAAGCTAAAACATCTTATATTTTGAAACGGAAGGAGTATGTGGCAACCTTTTGTAACGCTGCCCGAGGCTGCCTGCCTCAAGGGGGTTGAGAAGGACACAGTTCTTTTGTTTCTCGGGGCTCTTGGATGTTTAGGGGCAATTGCACATATCTTGGTTGAAGATATCAGGGCGAAACTCAAAGATGGCCCCTGGAAGAATAAGATAATCTTTCAGTTGGATACAGATTACCACGAATTCTGTAAGAAGATGGATGTTTTGAAAATGGAAATTGATCTCGCTGAACAAAATGATGCACAGAAGGTACAACACTTTGTTTGGCCCATTAGCCCCTCTCCCCACCCCCACCCATCATTTTCACTATCGCCAATATCAAAAGCGATAATCCATATAGCCACACAAAGTGCGTAGAAGGTACAGCACAACGTGTGTGCGCACATGTGCTTTTTAGTTCTTATATGAAATATTTCCCCAGGTTCTAATAGTGCGCATTTTTTTTACAGATTATGGGCGACATAATCTGGAAAGGTGTGAATCATGCAGAATCATACGTTTCCAAACTGATCAAAGATGCGTTATCCTATTAGTAAGTTAATTAGTTTGAGTTGCAGCCTTGCAAATGTAGATGTTCTTTGCTCTAGTGAACAATGTCAGCTGGTGTGTATTGCTGCATGCAAAGCTATACATGAATCATCTGCCTCTTGTTGCGTGAAGCCATATGCAGAAAAAGAGAATGCTTGCAAAAGTATTCTACTTTGCCAGGGAGCCAAAAGAATCAAAAGTGCATGCAGAATAAGCAGGTTCATTGGTTCTTAGTGTTTTTTATATTGTATAATGGAGGAAGAATAATGTCCATGATTTTTAATACACGTGGTTATATTTATTTTTACCTGAAGCTAGTAGTATATCTTTTTGAGAGAATTCCTTATTTGGCTCTACTTAAAGTTTCACTTCCTTATTTGGCCCTGATTTTTTTTTCCTTTCCTATTTGACACTTTGTCCAAAAATTATGCCTTATATGGCCCTCAGTTAATTCTGAGCCCTAACGGTGTTAAATAGCAAGACAAAAAGACGCTTTTGCCTCTTGTCTATTTTTACGAAAAAATTGTACTACCTCCGTCCCAAAGCTTAAGGCATATAACTTTTTTTAAAAGTCAAACCAACTAAAGTTTGACCAAGTTTTTAGAGAAAAATATTAATATTTACACTATGTAATCCATACCCTTTCATATATCATGAATCATATTTTCACATGGTATCTATATAATATAATAGTTTTTGATAGTTTTTTCTAAAAGTTTGATCAAACTTTACATGACTTGATTTTTTTAAAAAGTTAAATGGCTTAAGCCTTGGATGGAGGGAGTATAGAACAAAACCAACGGACGTATTTGGTCATATACGGAAGACTAATTAAGACGCATACACTTGGTCACGCAACACTTCAGTTGAAAAACTTCCTCGAGAAACCATGGCTGGAGTAGCTAGCAATAGCTCTTAATTTGTACCGAAATTGAGTATCTAGCTACGCCTAGCTAGCTGCCTATGCCGATGATGTGGAGAGTGGGAGCAGTGTCCGGGCCGACAGCCACCTAGAACCCCTAGGAGAAATGACAACCGAACATGATGTGTCTGGCGGTCTCCAGCGGCGCATCTAAGGGCATCTCTACCGGGCTGTTTGGGTCGAGTCGCGGTTGCTACGGGGTCGCGGTCCGGCCAGTCCAGCCAGCCGCGCGCACTGGTCCGACCCATCCGTCTGTCTTCCCCATTGTCACCGTTTGACACCATCGGCGATGGGACGTTAATGGTGACGCGACGTCGGCTATCAGCCTCGGTGGCTTCCCACGCGGCCGGTGTTTCCCCCATTGTAGCTTTTCGTTTCCCGCGTGGCGCCTTCCCTCCCGCGCACGCCTCCCCGGCTGTTTCCCGCCTTCACCGTGGTCTATAAAAGACGGTCGCGCGGCGCGGCCGAGACAACGAGCCTAGAGCAACCACCGCCGGAAAAAGCGCCTACCAGAGCCATGCCTCGCCGCAAGATCGCCAACTGGACCAAGATTAGGGAGTTGTGCCGCACCCGCTTCCAGGACGCCGACATCGACCTCCAAGCCACGTTGTTGTCCCAGCGCATGGCCGAGGCGGAGGTGGTGGCCTTCGAGGAGGAAGGCCGTGTGGCCGAGGCGGTGCTAGAGCAGGTGGTGCAGGCGGCCGCATAGGTGGCGGCCCAATGGGCGGTGCGTCAGGTTCACCATGTTTCCGCTAAGGAGGCAGTGGCCAAAGAGGCCGCATCAGCAACCCTCCGCGAGATCCACTGCGAGGCGGCCATGGACACGCTGGAGGAGGTGGCCAAGGAGGCGGTCAAGGTAGCCATCCGCGAGCTTCGCCACGCCGCCGCCATGTGCAGTAAGGTGGAAGCGGCGGAGCACACCGTCGAAGCGGGGGCGGAGGAGCTGCCAGTGGCTACAGCCGCCGAGGTGGCGAGCGCGTGGGCTATCATCGATGGGGACGAGACGGAGGTCGAGGACCATGACGAGGAGGGGGGAGGAGGATCAGGTGGTGGCGGAGGAGGGGCGGGGGTGAAGGCGATTGCCGTCCCCTGCAGATCGCGCAGGCCCTCGGCCTCGGTCCCAGCGGAGCTCCGGTGATGGTGGTCCCTTGGCAGCGAGGTTAGCGACGGCGACGGAGGCGGAGGACCAAGAGGCGAGGGACCACTAGCCGGCGGAGATGGAGAAGCCCTGGCCAACCGGGCGGCAGCGGACCGCGCAAAGGCGGCCGACAAGAAGGAGGCTCGCGGTCGAGCGCGCGACCGTTACCACGAGCGCCTCTAGCAGGAGGCCATCTGGTCGGCTAAGGTGGCGATCGACGGTGCCAGCGACAGCGGCAATGGCGTCCGCGGCAACGGTGGCTGCGACAACGGTGGACGCGGTAACAACAACAATTAGCCATGGGGACGGCCTCCTCCATCAGTAGTAGCAGTAGTTCTTATTTTTAGTTTGTTCAAATGAGTCTTTTTGTAATCGGCGGGGCCTAATCTAATGAAATGCCAGTTTTATTATTAATGTTTCACTTATGTATGGGCCCCGAGTGGTCAACAGGCGGACACCGTGCGGTGTTTGCGCTGTCCGGACCGACGCATCAGTCACGCAAATTAGGTGCACCAATAGATCGAGCTAGATGCGTCGATCCGGATGGGTCGCGCCACTGGAAGGTCGCACACGCCCCGTACGTCCGCACGGACGCGCTCGGACGGGTTGGGTCGACCTGGTGGAGACGCCCTAAGAGCATCTCTACCAAACCCTTATCGATCCGCCCCTTAAAACACATATAAGGACCGAGTTTTCGCCTGGTTTTGCTCCAAAAACTCAATGGCCAGAATAGAAACACTAAATTCAAACCTTAAAACTTCGAAATTTAAACATTCACGGGAGATTCATCAAGTTCATAGCTAGTTCGACGTGATCATACATACAAAAGACATCGCATATTTACTAGGAGAGGATCTACTACCGTAGCCGCCCTAACCCTAACCCTTTGCACAAAATTTGGCTCACCGGGGAGCCTCGGGGTGCGGCGATGACGGTGTCGGCGTCGAGCTTAACTCGTCATCGTCGAAGACGAGGTCGATGACCTTGTCCGCCATGACCGCGCGCTCGAGGTCCCACTCGACCTGCTTCTAGGAGGCCACGCTCACTGGTGAGCCCCTGCTCGAGGAGGAGCTCGTCGGCTCCTCGTCCCTACGAGAGCGCACAAGGTCGTCCTGCGCGTCGGTGATGTTGTGCTTGATGACACTACTAGGAAAACAGCTATAGGTAGACAAGATATTCTGTGGCGCGTATGAAAAACCATGCGCCATAGACAAGTATCAGTGGCGCACTAGTTGGAATGCGCCACAGGTACTAAAAACATATGTGGCGCATTTCATAGCGTATGCGCCATAGAAGTTAGGTGGGACCCGCTAGCCGGGGTGGGGCGATCCACTTTCTATGGCGCATAATGACATACGCGCCACAGAATAGACAAGATCTGTGGCGCATATTTCCTTATGCGCCACAAAAGTGGAGACGGGCCCACCACAGAATCTATTTGACCCACTTTCTGTGGCGCATGTGTGGATATGCGCCACAGAAATTCTGTGGCGCATATCCACGCATGTGCCACAGAAACCTGACCTAGGTCCCACCACTTTAACATGCACGACCTTGTTTTGTAGCGCATATTGCCGTATGCGCCACAGAAGTTTGAACATCTATGGCGCATTTCTGCCATATGCGCCACAGATGAGGGCGTCTAGATCCATGTGGAAAATGTGGCAAGCTCCCACCCTATCTATCCACCACCATCTATTTCACATATCTTCTTCCTTTCTACCTCCTACCAGCTCGTCTTCCTCCTCCCTCCCACCCCATTTTGCCCATAGTTTCTTCATTTTTTTGTAACTAAACCTACTTTAGTCCATAGATTGGTAAGTGGAAGCCTCCCTCCAACTTGTAGATCTAAAAGTTCCTTACTTTTCTCTCTCACGTCTCTATTTGTTTACTAATTTCCTCTCCACCAACTTCTAGATCTATTTGTCCACACTCTCTCATCGTGCGGTCTCGTCTCGCTATTATTGAGTCTACTAGGTGAGTACTTGGCCATGAACATGTAGGTGAAGCTTGTCGCGCGGGCGGTGTGTGTGCGATGCATGGCGAGACGATGCTTGTGTGGTGCATTAATGTTTGCATTGGGAGGAAGTTTTTTGTTGCTTGCTTGTTATTGTCCCGGTCGGTGTGGTGCATGGATGTTTGCCGAAATGTTGATTCATTTCCATTTTGGCAAATTTTTGCACCCATATGTCCTAATTTTAGGAAAGGTCATGCCGATTTTTTCCGGCTAGCATTCATGCATGTGTGTGTGCATATGGTGTGGTTCTAACCTATACTCTCTATTATGACCGCTCAGGAAACCATGGTCCTCACGATAAGCGAAGGTCGAATTGCTAGGTACAAGAAAGACGCGAAGGAGGACATGATTCTGAACAACAAGACCATGATATGATGTCCATGTCGAACATGCAAACTCCAACGCTGGATCGACCCTGATTCTGGACAATTGGAGGGTCACCTGCTCAGGCGTGGTTTCATGCGCGACCTCAATGAGGCGCCGGTAGGACATGGTGAAGAAGACGTGGGCGAGCGAGAAGACGAAGAGTCTACCGGGCATGATCATCATGACGAAGGAGATGACGGTGGGCATGATCAGCATGAAGGAGATGGCGACAGGCATGATCATCATGAAGAAGGAGAAGACGCGAACACACAGGCGCTGCTAACTTCGGCCTTGCAGGACTCTCATGTTCAACAACTGCTCCTCAAGGAGACGAGCAACGACAAAGCTACAGCCAGAGAGAAAGCCAAGCTGGCCCAAATGGAGGTAGACGGGATGACTCCATTGTATCCGGGGTGTCGCCTCGAGGATACACGTTTGAGTGTAATGCTCAAGGCTCTGGAGATGAAGGCCGAACACAAATGGACCGATGTGAGCTTCAATGCGAACATGGAATACTGGCACAACCGACTTCCTAAGGGGAACACATTGCCAACAAGTATCGAGGAGGCCAAGAAAATTGTGTGCCCTCTCGACCTACCACACATTAAATACCACGCATGCATCAATGATTGCGCACTTTATCGGAACAAGTACGCGGATAGAACCACATGTCCGGTGTGCGTCCAAGGACGGTACAAGAGAGGGAATAAGAAAGTTCCTCGAAAAGTGGTATGGTACTTTCCTATCACCCCCCGTCTGCAGCGATATTTCGTAGATCCTAAGGAAGCAAAGCTCATGCAATGGCACGCGGAAAGAGAGAAACCCGAAGATGATCTAGAGAAGGGCAAGATCCTGACACACCCTTTAGGCGCTAGCCAGTGGAATGCATTAGACATCGAGTTCGAAGAGTTCAGGGGTGATGCAAGGAACATCAGGCTGGGTATGAGCACCAATGGACTCAATCCTTTTGGAAACCAGAGTAGCACGCATAGCACCTGGCCCTTGTTTGTATGGCCGTACAACCTCCCCCCGTGGTTGTGCACGAAGCAAAGGTACGTACACATGAGCATTCTTATTCAGGGGCCAAAACAACGAGGTATCGATATGCATCTGTATCTTGGGCTATTTAGAGAGGAGTTAACCAGCTTGTGGGAGACACCGGCCCATACGTGGGACGCCTACACTAAAGAATATTTCCATCTGAGAGCCATGTTGCTCACGATGGTGCAGGACTATCCTGGTTACGCATATGTATCGGCCCAGGTGAACCACGGACACAATGCATGTGTCAAGTGCATGGATGAGACACCGCATCTCCATCTACCAAGGGATCCCGGGTCTTCGAAAATCGTGTTCCAAGGTACTCAAAAGTGGCTCCGCAAGGATCACCCGTGGAGAAAACCTGGTGACCTGTTCAATGGTAAGGATGAGCTCGAAAGAGCCCCACGTCTGAGGAGCGACGAAGAAATCGAGGAGCTTTTGAATAATTGGGTAGATTGCCCTGCGCCGGAAAAAAACGACCGAGGACAAAGCCGCTGCTAGGTGTATGGAAAGCAAGGTCTGTTTTCAGGGACCTGCCGTACTGGAAGGTCCTCCACACTCCCCATAGCCTTGATGTAATGCACATCACGAAGAATGTTACCAAGAGTCTGCTTGGCACTCTACTGAACATGCCGGAGAGGACCAAGGATGGTCCTAAAGTAAGAAAGGAACTTAAATTGCTTGGCATCAAGAAAGATCTTCAGTACCCTGATAGTGATGATGATGAGGATGATGATGATTATCAGACGGAAGGGACTCAAGTTCACCGCAAAAGAGTTAAGAAGAATGAGGTGGTGCTTCGCGCTGCCTGCTTCACTCTGAGTCTGGAGGAGCTCGAGCAGTTTTTTAGGTGCCTCCTAGGAGTGAAAGTTCCTCAAGGTTACTCGAGGATAAGCAGATATATGGACATGGCGAAGAAGAGGTTCAGCGGTATGAAGTCTCACGACTGTCACGTGCTGATGACACAGATTCTCCCTGATGACCCACAAGTATAGGGGGTGTATCGCAGTATTTTCGAGAAAAGTGAAACCCAATTTATTGATTCGACACAAGGGGAGCCAAAGAATATTTATAAGCCTTAACAACTGAGTTGTCAATTCAGCTGCACCTGGAAACAATCTTACTCACAGCAGTTTATCAGTAGCAATAGTTTTATAGTAGCAATAGCAAAGTAATAGCAGTAGTAAAAGTAAAGATAGTGGTAACAATTGCAGTAAACAGTAGGATTAAAGCGCAATAGGCATAGGGATGGATGGACGGGTGTTGCATGGACAAGACAATTCATATAGCAATCAAGACATAGGGCATTTGCAGATAAATAAGATAAAGCATCCAAGTACTAGATAATCATAGGCATGTGGTCCATATATAGTCATACGTGCTCGCAGTGAGAACTTGCACAACATCTTTTGTCCTGCCAGCCCGTTTGCAGCAGGGCCTCAAGGGAACTACTGGCAATTAAGGTGCTCCTTTTAATAGAGCACCGGAGCAAAACATTAACACTCTGTGAACACATGTGATCCTCACATCAAAGCCATTCCCTCCGGTTATCCCAATTATTGTCACTTCGGGGCCTTTGGTTCCGGATAACAATATGTGTATACAACTTGCAGGTAAGATTGCAAACAATACTATCATCATGAATCAATAACATGTTCAGATCTGAAATCATGGCACTCGGGCCCTAGTGACAAGCATTAAGCATAACAAGTTGCAACAACGTCAAAAAGAACTAATAATAGATACTAGGCACCATGCCCTAACAATCTGATGCCATTACATGAACGATCTCATCCAATCCCTACCATCCCCATAGCCTACAACGGGAGATTACTCGCTCATAGATGGGAGAATCATGGATGGTCGATGGAGAAGTGATGGTGATGATGACGGCGATGATATCCTCCAATTCCCCATCCCGACGGGGTGCCAGAACAGAGTTTCTGGTTCTGATTTGCAGAATCTGGTGGTGGCGGCGTAGCGGAACTCTTTCTAGAAAAACGTCGAACCCTCCTGGGTTTTTAGGTCAAAAGGCAACTTATAGGCGAAGAGGGAGGCCGAGGGGGTGACCGAGGCGGCCACACCATCCCCAGGCGCGGCCTCGCCTAGCCCGCGCGACCAGGTGGTGTGGGCCCCTTGTGGCCCTCCTCCGTCTCGTCTTCTGGCTCGTGAGTCCTCTGGTGAAATAGGATTTTTGGCATATTTTCCTGGATTTTTCCTGATAGTTGATTTTCTGCACAAAAACTAGACACCAAGGTAATTCTGCTGAAAATAGCATGAGTCCGTGTTAGTTGTATCCAAATCACACAAGTTTAGAGGAAAAACAATAGCAGAAGTGTTCGGGAGAGTAGATACATTTTGGACGTATCAACTCCCCCCAAGCTTAGCTTATTGTTTGTCCTCAAGCAATTAGTTGAAAACTGAGTGCGATAAAAGAAACTTTCACGAACACATTTGCTTCATAAGATGTACATATTCTCAGCATATGATCAAGTACTTGGTCAATTCATAACTGAAATGGATCGTATGGGCACCTAGAGGGGGGGTGAATAGGTGCTACACCAATTTTTAATTCTTTTTCAATTTTAGGCTTAGCACAAAGGGTAAATTCTCTAGATAAACTATTAGGTGGAATTTCCCTATATGCAAACCTATCTACTAGCGAGTGGAAGAGGAACGAGTAAACCAAAGTGAAGCACACGGAGACACAGGATTTGTTTGACCGTAGTTCCTTCCTTGTTAAGGGAAGTACGTCTGCGTTGGAGGGATGGGCGGTACTAAGACCACCACGCCACAAAAGGCCTCACCCTATTCTCCGATGGATCTCACCACAAAAGGCTTGATCCACCTTCCACTATAGGTACCCTTCGAGGCGGGCACCGGCGCCTTTACACAACTAGCGGGGCAACAACTCCACAACAACTTGGAGGCTCCCGAAATGACAACAAGCTGCCACAAGAACAAACTTATCAAATACAATAAACAAGATCTAGGTATTGACAAGAATACTAGATCAGGGATTTCTCCAAGTGAATGGAGAGGAGTTGAAGTGCTTGACTCTTGATGATGATGATGAACTTATCCTCCTTCAATTCCACCAAAGATCAAGACCTTCGGGTGGTGGAAGTGGGAGATCGTGAATGAGAGCTCTTGCACAATGTCTAGACAATTTCGAATGAATCAAGAGTTCTGAACGTTGGGGAAGAAGGGGTATTTATACCCCTTGAAACCAGCGTTACGCCGGGGCCGGATTATCCAGCCCAAGTGAGGGCCGGATTATCCGGCCTGGGGAAAACTCCGCCCCAGACACGGAATATCCGGCAGATAATCCGCCCCCTATCAGAGAGACGCGCCGAGCTTGCCCTTGATCAACTTCTAGGGGCCGGATTATCCGGTCCTATGTGAGGGCTGGATTATCCGGCCTGGGGAAGAAAAACCGCCCCAGTTCGGATTTTCCAGGAGAAAATCCGACCGGATACCGTGCGACGCGCCTTGGCCCCTTTTGCTCGAAAACTGGGGGCCGGATTATCCGGCTCATGCGACACCCGGATTATGCGGCCTAGGGAGGAAAAACCGCCCCAGTTCGGATTTTCTGGGAGAAAATCCGACTAGACACCGAGCGACGCGCCTTGGCTTCCTTTGAGAGATGAGGTAGGCCGGATTATCCGACCCTTGGTGGGGCGGATTATCCAGCCCCTCTCAAAACTTCCTGCACACTTAGCGCACATGAATGGTCTCCATAGTATTGTTATCTAACACGCAAAACATAGGAAAACATGAAATGTTCTTTCAATCTCCCCCTTTTTGGTGTTAGATGACAATACCAGGATTTGCAGGAGAAAGACACAAGACAAACAGTGATAACTATGAAAGAGACTCCCCCTCAATGTGTGCATAATAGAGTTTTGCATTGGAATACAAATGCACACAAATAGTTGAAACTATTCCATAGGCATATGACCAATAAAAAACATACCACCGAGGTAGAGAGTAGGCATCCTTGACATAAGTCACAATTATTACCGGATAACCAATATGAGCGCGCCTTCCGTGATAAACCTCCAGCAATAGGATATGAATAGATAGATCCATAAGCATAATCCATGATATGAAGTCCATAGGCATAATCCAGACAACCACATAAAGTCTCAAACAACCACAAATCACGAATTTAAAGTTCAACACTAAATGGGCATAAGCAAGAAATAACGAATAGAAAAGTGCAAGTGCTTATGCCCGACCCATGCAAATCCACGGACATCCTAATATAACTACTTGTCCCCCTTTGGCATCGAGACACCAAAAAGGGAGAAGAGCGATGCTAGCGCCCCATGGGATCACTCGTAGTCCTCGTCCTCGTCCTCTTCTTTATTCTCTTCCTCATCCTCATCTTCAAGATCCTCAGTGTCACCTTCCTCATCTTCATCATCAGCAGGCGCAGAGGGGAACAAGTGACGCTCCAGCTCACCAAAGTTCAGCCCGGAGGAAGAGTTCCACCGAGCATACGGAGTGGGAGGTGTAGGAGCCGGAGGAGCACCCGAAGCGCCGGACACGTGGTGGAGAATGAGCTGCTGGGAGTGAGCCAACGCATGGCGTTGCTTGTATGCCTCGTACTGACCCTTGCGCGTGTCCACGCCCATGCAGAGAATGTGACGCTAGAACCAGTTCAGCTGCTTGATCTCACGGGCCATGGGAGGCACAGGGGGCCTGCGAGCATCCCTCATGAGGCCCTCAGGAGCTGAGGAGGGGTGAGAGGTCATCCGAACCTTGTTGTATATCTTCTTGGCCTTGTGCACCGAGTCAATGTGGAACTCCTCAGCAGGAAGCAGGTGACGGATGAGCATCATAATGTAGGGTGCATATGGAATGGACAGACGGTTGAACATAGCATCACACAGCTCATGGTAAATGAAGTCCATGACATCCAACCTGTACTGCACTGACTCGTCCTCGCAGGAGGCAACCTCATGAGAAAATTGAAGTAGCTGAACAAGGTGGCCACAGATGCTGTCATTGTTGCCCCCACTCGGTGTAATAGAGTCATAGAAGAGACCCACCAATGCAGCATAGATGGGAGCAAGACCAGCCACAGTACCCACAATGCCATTGTCCACAGTGCAAGGAGAGAGAGAAGCATCCTTGTTGGGCTTCAGCTGAGTGATGATGCGGTGGCCACTGGCTCTATCTCTGCTGCGGAAGGAGTACCCGAGAACCTCAGCAAACACGTGAAAATCAGCAGTCATGGGCCTGTCATGAGTCATCCACTTCATAGTGCGACGCTCATCCCCACAAATCACCAAAGTGGAGAAGAACTGCTTCACCACCTCAGAGTCAAAGGAGCACTGGAGAGACATGAGATGGTGCAGCCCCATCCTCTCAGCCACAAACATCGCATCCACAAGATGCGCCTTCTCCAAAGCATCAGCAAGTACCAGTGGGTGCATAGGCCTAATGTTCAGCCTGGCATAGATGTCTCCTTGCCCTTCCTCTTGGACACCCCCTTCCTAGTCCTCTTTGATTGTTCAGCCATGCGCCTCTCTTCGTTCTTCCTTCTCCTCAATTCAACTTCGTCCACTAGGTTACCTTGTCCGTCGTCCCGAAAGTATCTTGAGCGAGGATGGCACTTGTAGGTCTTGGGAACACCAGAACCACTTGTGAGGAGAATAAGGGTGATAGCAAGGGGATAAGCATACACACAAGTCCAGGAGAGAGCATGGAGAAAGTAGTCAAAAAGTTCATAGGACAAAACTACTCAATGCATACACCATAGTGAAACTGAAGCAGAATCGAATCTGTCAGGCCGGATTATCCGGCCTGGCCAGGGGCGGATAATCTGGCCCTGGCAGAAATTTTCGATTTCACCTAGATTGAATGCAAAAAAAAGTAGATCGGGCCTAGAAACTGCAAGACTACGATTTCTATGCGAAAACACATCCTTCTAGACAACGTTCCACCCAACAAGATACACATCTAGCCAAAGATGGGGAGAGAGGGAGTTACCTTCACTCATTGGAGGAAGAACACGGAGGAGAAGGTACCCGGAGGCGTGGAGAAGAAGATCCAGGGAGGCCCGGAAAATCCGGTGGCCGGAGAGGTTTCAGGGAGGGTGAGGGGCGGCAGGCGGCGGCTGTGGAGGAGGAGAGGGCTAGGGGAGAAGTGCTGCTCGTTATGAGCCTTCCCCCTGAGCCCTTCCCTTTAAGATGAAATCCGCCAGGGCCAGATTATCCGGCCTAAACTTGGGCCGGATTATCCGGCCTAAAATCTAGGATTCTGTTATACACAGAACCAGGCCCGCGCGTCCCCAAACAACACCCCCACAAGGTGTACAAGGGACTTGTGTGCAAAAATAGATGGCTTAGGGGTAGGGAAGGCTTAGGATTAAGAGAGCCAAACTGAGATGGTACTAGACACTCAAAATTACAAAATCCAAATCAAATAAAAGCCAAGATTGAGTGTGATTCCCATAAGAACAAGAGAGAGCAAATAACATCCAAAAACATCCAATTCTCCCCAAGGGAGAGGGCGGTGGCCGAAGCCACCTTGTTGGAGTGTATGGTGTGACACCGCAAAGATATATCTTGGGTTCACGACCAATACTCATCAATAAGCTCACATATCACAACATGATATTAAGAGAAATGATTTATCTTGCTATTGGCATTATGGGGGGAGGGTTAGCCCAATGAGTTAGGACCACACTCCCCCTATATCCATGCCCACACCTAGACCAAAGAAGGATTGAGATGTACGAGTGAGTGCATGGGTAATCAAGACAAGCTCCCGGAATCAATGATATTTAGCTCATTCCTCAAATAGCAGAATCTTGCTTCATCAAGTGGCTTTGTAAAATATCCGATTGGTTCTTCGTGCTCACAAAGGATAGATCAATATCGCCATGAGCAACATGGTCTCGAATAAAATGATTCCGAATCTCAATATGCTTCGTCCTTGTGTCTTTGAACAGGATTATGCATAATTTTGATTGCACTTTCATTATCGCATAAAAGAGGCACTTTGTCACAATTGACACCTTTTCCTTTAAAGTTTGCCTCATCCACAATAATTGAGTACAAGCGCTGGCAGCAGCAACATATACAGCTTTGGCGGTGGAGAGAGATATACAATTCTGCTTTTTGGAGGACCAACATACAAGAGATCTTCCTAAGAATTGACAAGCTCCAGAAGTGGATTTCCGATCATCCTTATCACCAGCCCAATCTGAGTTAGTATAACCACATAAAGAGAAATTGGAGCCCTTGGGATACCAGAGACCAAAGTTGGGGGAATGAACCAAATATCGAAAGATCCTCTTGACCGCCAATAAGTGGCTTTCTTTAGGAGCTGCTTGATACCTTGCACACACTCCCACACTCAACACAATATCGGGTCTAGATGCGTAGAGGTAAAGAAGAGAGCCGATCATGGACCGGTATTCCTTTTGGTCCACATCTTTACCATGAGGATTAAGTTCAAGATGACATTTTGTTTGCATCGGAGTGGCGACACCATTTAGATCCGTCATCTTGAATCTCTTGAGAATGTCTTGGATGTACTTTGCTTGATTAATAAAGGTTCCTTCTCTAAGTTGCTTGATCTCGAATCCAAGAAAGAACAGTAATTCCTCCATCATAGACATCTCAAACCTGTCAGTCATAAGCTTTGAAAATTCATCATTAAAAGCTTTATTAGTAGAACCAAAAATGATATCGTCTACATATAGTTGGCATACGAATAGATCCCCCTTAACCTTCTTAGTAAAAAGAGTGGGATCGATTTGCCCAACTTCGAAGCCATGATCTAACAAAAGCTCTTTAAGGTGCTCATACCACGCGCGTGGGGCTTGTTTAAGGCCATAGAGTGCCTTATCGAGTTTGTAGACATGGTTCGGAAAGTTAGGATCCTCAAACCTCGGGGGTTGCTTTACGTATACCAACTCATGTAGAGGACCGTTAAGGAAGGCACTCTTGACGTCCATTTGCTGCAACTTAAAATTTTTATGTGCAGCATAAGAAAGAAGGATACGGATGGACTCAAGGCAAGCCACTGGAGCATAGGTCTCGCCGAAGTCGATGCCCTCAACTTGGGAGTAACCTTGTACCACAAGTCTTGCCTTGTTCCTCACAAAAATGCCATTCTCATCTTGCTTGTTCTTGAAAATCCACTTGGTGCCGATAACATTGCGGCACTCTGTGGGTTTCTCCACGAGTTTCTAGACTTTGTTGCGCTCGAAATTATTCAATTCTTCATGCATAGCAACAACCCAGTCTGGGTCTTCAAGAGCTTCAAAGACCTTCTTAGGTTCCACCATGGAGATATGAGCTTGATGCTCACCAAAACTGGCCAATTCTCTTCTTGTAGAAACCCTTAGTCGAAGATCACCAACAACCTTGTCGAGAGTGTGACCCCTCAACTCAAGGTTACGGTCAGCCCGAGCCTTGCGACGAAGTTTAATAAGTTTGTTGTCTCTTGGAGGAGGAGATTCATCACTTGAGTCTTCATTGGAAGCATTTTCTCGACCTTGATCAGTAACTGGAACATCAGTAGCAGGTGGTGGAGACGTGTGCCCTTGAGATGAGTCCGTAGCCGTAACAGGAGGCTACAAAACTGGAGAGTCAGGGCCGGATAATCCGGCCGATGGAGAGGCCGGATAATCCAGCCTGGGAGTACTTGCAGCAGCTTCATCAGGAGGCCTGGGACTTGCTTGAACTGGTGAGGGGCCGGATAATCCGAGGCTAGCTGGAAAATCCGGCCTAGAGCTTGCGTTGAAATCTTCTCCAGTAGGAGCAACATGGTCAGCTGTAGCGGGGTGGCCGGATAATCCGGTGTCAACCGGAAAATCCGGCCTGGAGCTTTCTAGAACATCTTGACCTTCAGCAGTTGATGGAGATGGTGTAGAAGTTGCCCCCGTGGTTGGAGCATGTTGAGTATGTGTATATGAGGGCTCTATATGAGTAGAGAATTGTCCTTCCCGGTCTTCCACAAGGGGTTCCTCAATGGGGCGGAAGAATCTCACGCCCACTCTTCTTATGGCATCTTGGGGTATTTCAACATCTGCATCACAAACACCAACTTGCTCTGCACAGGAACCATCATTTTCCTCGAACACCACACTACAGGATTCTACAACAGTTCCGGAGAGCTTATTGTAGACTCTATAAGTGTGGGATTCGGCACCATAACCAACAAAAATACCTTCTAAAGCCTTAGATTCAAACTTAGATAAACGAACTCCTTTAATAAGAAAGAAACACGTACACCCGAATACCCGAAAGTATGAGATGTTTGGCTTGTTACCGGTAAGTATTTCATACGGAGGTATAAGCGGTTGGATGAATGACAAGCTATAGACATTGCTTCAGCCCAGAAGTTATATGGAGATTTAAATTCGGCTAACATTGATCTTGCCATATCCATTAGAGTTCGATTCTTCCTCTCGTCTACACCATTTTGTTGAGGGGTGTACGCAGCGGAATATTGATGTCTTATCCCCTCTTCACTTAGGAACTCATTTAAGGTGTAGTTTTTGAACTCTGAGCCGTTATCACTCCTTATAGCCAGAATGGGGACGTTGTCTTGATGTTGAACCTCGTTGGCGAAGTCGATGACAGTTTGTTGAGTTTCACTCTTCAACTTGAAGAAATAAACCCAAGTGTATCTTGAGTAATCATCAACAATCACTAGACAATACTTCTTCCCACCGAGGCTTGCATGAGATGGAGGTCCAAAGAGGTCCACATGAAGGAGCTCCAAAATCCTTTTGAAGAGATAATGGTTTTCCTTCGATGAGGTGAGTCATGCATTTTCCCTTCAACACACGCCCTGCAAACACGATCTTTGGCAAAAGAGACATTTTCTTTTAGTCCAAGAATGTGACCACCCTTGTGGAGACTTTGCAAAGTTCTCATATTGACGTGGGTTAGTCGGCGATGCCATAGCCAACCCGCGCCAGCCTTTCCGAAAAGACACATCGGGCCTGTAGTGGTTTTCCCCGAAAAGTCCACCACGTACAGGTCGTTTTCGACATATCCCACGAAAGCGACTTTTAGAGACTTGCTCCACAAGAGTACCACCAAACCATCATCAATGTAAACTGCAAATCCCATCTTACCAAGGGCACGAACTAAAAGTAAGTTGTACCCGAGGGTCTCAAACGTCCACGAGAGAGATATCGTGAGCCACCACAACTTTTCCGAGACCCAATACCTCAGATTTTGACTTGTCACCATAGGAGACGGTTATGTGATCAAGGTTTGGCCGCATCTCCGTGATGATCTCCTTGCTTCCGGTCATATGACTCGTGCAACCGCTATCGAGTACCCATTTAGAACCACCGGAAGCATAATACTAAGAAAATTACTTCTTGGTTTTAGGTACCCATTTTTCAATAGGTCCTCTCATGTTAGTAACAAGGGTCTTGGGAACCCAAATAGACCAAGGAATGTAACAATCATAAGGCCCTACATAACTAGCATAAACATCACCATAACAATCACAATATAGTTCAAAGTTAGGATTGTTGATCCCTGTAAAACCATCATAATCAGTCTTATCATTGGTAATGTTGCTAGTCTTCGATTGAGCAGTCTTGCTCTTCTTCTTCTTCTTCTTCTTGTTTTTCTTGCTCTTTATCTTGGGTATGTAACCAAGACCTTCTTTACTATTGTTTTTCCTTTGCCTGCTTAGTATCTCATCAATAACCCCTTTACCTTTGTGTTGAGAACTTCTTGCAGGGTCTTCTTTTCCAGAGGATGAAGTGGAGGTACTTGGCACATCATACCGTTTCAATTGAGTTTGGAGCTGGTCATGAGACTCATTTAGAGTAGAATGATCACTCTTCAATGCCTTGTGAGCACTTTCAAGATTATCAAACTTCTCCAAAAGTCTAGCATTAACAGCCCCAAAGTCAATCTTTTCTTTCTTTAGTTTCTTTGCCTTGGCAAGAGCATGGTCACGTTCTTTAATGAGGTGAGCTACAACTTCTTCTTGTGACTCCTCAAGGGATTCGAGTCTTTCTTCCAAAGATACTCGAGCTTCCTCTTCCTCTTCCAAGGCATTCTTCAACGAAGCTATCTCCAAGGCATCTTCTCTTTCAATTCTGCCCTTTTCTTCAAGGAGATCTTTGGCTTGAGCAAGTTGACTCATAAGAGCATCAAAATGGAGTTTGTGCTCACCTTGTAGGTTAGTAAAAAAAGTATCCAAGGCAATAAGTTCTTCTTTCATTTCAAGACTGTCATGATCATTCATATCCAAAATTATGTTAGTCTTAGGAAATGAAGAGCTAGAAGTTGATACCTCGGACCCTCTTGCCATTAGGCAAGTGGCGTTGTTGTTGATGGCGTTCTCGTTTGGCGAGTCGAAGAGAGATGAGGGAGTCGATGTGGTGGCTATAGCAGCCACCTCGCGGGAACTATCATCATCCTCTTCATCTTCACTTGCGGAGGAGTATTCCTCTTGAGCTACCACGACAATCTTGGGCTGCTTCTTGAAAGGACCATTCTTCTTAATAAATGGCTTCTTCTTAGGTGCTTTAGATTTCTCTTTAAGAATGAGCCTGCCACCATTGTCTTCTCTATTTTGATATGGACACTCGGCTACAAAGTGCATTCTATCTCCACAGTTGAAGCAAGTTCTCAATCTTGGGCCACTTTCTCTTCTTCCATTTGATCTGTTCTTGCGCTCAAGTTTAGACTTGGCTTTAGCAGGGTCCTTCCAAAAGTTCCTTGCATAGAATGCCATGTACTCACCATGAGCACATTTGACCTCATCGGGACAGTCCATGGATACCCCCTCAAAAGCTCCTTCATCTTCCTCTTACTCAACAACATTGGCTTTGAGAACCACATTGACACCCTTTTGCATTCCAATGGCCCGAGCACGGGCATCTTCAGCATTCTTTGCCGCCACTTTGAATGATGCCATTTCTTGCATGACTTTGTTGGATGTCATTTGATGATAGTTATGTCTACCTTGCAGGCTCTTCAAGTCCGTTGGCTCGAAAGGCATTAAAGCACTCACATATTTCCTTTTTATCCATGCATCATCAATGTGAGTGGCCCCATGCTTTCGAAATGTTGTTGCGATGCCCTTGAGTCTTCTATACATGTCCTCATGGTTTTCACCATCCAACATGTAGAATCCCTCAGCTTCATTACTAAGGGCATCATACCTGTTTCTTCTCATGCTTTCATTTCCAACGAAGAGATCCGTAAGAGCATCCCAAGCCTCTTTAGCTGTGTTGAGATGTTCAATGTGTGGCATGTCCTTGGGACCCACACCCAGCTGTATCATGTGGAGAGCGGTGGCATTCAACTGGTTATCCACAACTTCTCTTCTCGTTATATTGGTTTGATCTCCAATATGAAGACCCTCTTCAATAATCCTCCACAATTCAATAGAGGAGCTGCAAACATGAGATTTCATTAGGAATTGCCATTGATTAAAAGAGGATGCAGTGAGCTTGGGTGGATCACCCCTATTGTTTATATGAGGATGAGGGATAGGTGGGTCGGGGGAATATACGTGGCGAACCTCACTATATTCCTCCTTACCACTTCCCTTTTTGGAGGTGGAACCATTAAGTTTTTCACCTTCCACATCATCATCCTTGGATCCGGTGTTACCCTTTTCCTTAGATGATGGTGTGGGAGCCTCAGAGGAGGATGGAGATGGGGCTATGGATGATGTAAGGCGAGCAATCATTTGATTCATCTCCTCCATCTTAGCCTCAAAGGATTTCAACAAGGTTGTTTCCAACGACTTGAGATCATCCATTGTGACCTTATCCACATCCTCATTTCCATCATCCTTGGTACCCATACTACTCTTAGGCGGTTAAGCCCGAATTAAGAGACGAGGCTCTGATACCAATTGAAATGGATCGTATGGGCACCTAGAGGGGGGGGTGAATAGGTGCTAGACCAATTTTTAATTCTTTTTCAATAGCACAAAGGGTAAATTCTCTAGATAAACTGTTAGGTGGAATTTCCCTATATGCAAACCTATCTACTAGCGAGTGGAAGAGGAACGAGTAAACCGAAGTGAAGCATGCGGAGACACAGGATTTGTTTGACCACAGTTCCTTCCTTGTTAAGGGAAGTACGTCTGTGTTGGAGGGGTGGGCGGTACTAAGACCACCACACCACAAAAGGCCTCACCCTGTTCTCCAATGGATCTCGCCACAAAAGGCCTGATCCACCTTCCACTATAGGTACCCTTCGAGGCGGGCACCGGCGCCTTTACACAACTAGAGGGGAAACAACTCCACAACAACTTGGAGGCTCCCGAAATGACAACAAGCTGCCACAAGAACAAACTTATCAAATACAATAAACAAGATCTAGGTATTGACAAGAATACTAGATCAGGGATTTCTCCAAGTGAATGGAGAGGAGTTGAAGCGCTTGATTCTTGATGATGATGATGAACTTCTCCTCCTTCAATTCCACCAAAGATCAAGACCTTTGGGTGGTGGAAGTGGGATATCGAGAATGAGAGCTCTTGCACAATGTCTGGACAATTTCGAATGAATCAAGAGTTCTGAATGTTGGGGAAGAAGGGGTATTTATACCCCCTTCAGAAACCAAGTGTTGCACACTTTGGGGGCCGGATTATCCGGCCCAAGTGAAACGGATTATCGGCCTGAAACTACCGCCCAGACGGAATATCCGGCAGATAATCCGCCCCCTATCAGAGAGACATGCTGAGCTTGCCCTTGATCAACTTCTAGGGGCCGGATTATCCGGTCCTATGTGAGGGCCGGATTATCCGGCCTGGGGAAGAAAAACCGCCCCAGTTCCGGGAGAAAATCCGACCGGATACCGTGCGACGCGCCTTGGCCCCTTTTGCTTGAAAACTAGGGGTCGGATTATCCGGCTCATGCGACACCCGGATTATCCGGCCTAGGGAGGAAAAACCGCCCTAGTTCAGATTTTCCGGGAGAAAATCTGACTAGACACCGAGCGACGCGCCTTGGCTTCCTTTGAGAGATGAGGTAGGCCGGATTATCCGCCCCCCCTCAAAACTTCCTGCACACTTAGTGCACATGAATGGTCTCCATAGTATTTTTATCTAACATGCAAAACACAGGAAAACATGAAATGTTCTTTCAATAACAAGGAGCATGCAAATAAGGTTACTCAATAGTTATTGCAAGCTATGAAGAGATTCCAACTAAAAATAGTAAGTAGTATGAAACATAAACATAAGCAACGTTGCAATGCTCATAAAAAGGTATGATAGAGTGGTATCTCGCTTGCCTTTGATTGTAGAGCAAACATAAATGCCGAGGCACCTCTGAAGTTCAAGTGAAGACTAGAAGTAAAGATATCAAAGATACAAGCATCAAAGTCATGACACAATTAATCAAGTTTTGAGACAAGCACATCACACTAAGAATGACAACTATGCTCTCAAGAAAGTGCTCATAGAATAAGCGGTGACTCAATAAGGAAGTGAAAAGGTTTTGAGAAGCTTGAAAGGCTTCCAAATGCTGAAAGTATGGTACTCATTAGCTTTGAGCTCTCATTGCCCCTATCATAAGCATCTTTAAATGGTTAAGGTTAAAGTGACACAACTAAGAGGATATGCTTGACAAGTTATAAGTTGAAATCTCATGCCCCTTGCTTACGAGTACCGAACCTCATGCTACTTAACTTCAGTCACAAGTAAGCTCTTGTCATTGTAAGTACATATGTATCATAGAGAACCGCCAAAAGGGTACCCCTTGCACATGATACAGGAGCTATCCCATAATCAAAATGACAAGGCAAGCAGACAATGATCATCTCAGCGATCTTTTTATTTGCTATTTGCATAGGATTTTATTAAGGATGCTTCATAGAGTGATCATTATGGTTATGCTACAAGTTTCCACCATGATTAGGCATGGCTTAGGCTAGCGGCCCAGGCATTTCTCTAACACACATACAAACTCCATGATCCTACAAGTTTCCCTTTTATTTCACACCGCCGAGATCCATAAGCAAAACAATCATGATATCAACAGAATAATAAGTGCAATGTTGAAAGCGTTCCCCATGATACACGGTTCTGCTAACTTCAACTTATAAAGCACAAGCATATATGCAACAAAGATGGACACAATGGTTCAATATTATTAAGTGCAAGAAAGTAAAGTGTGCCGTCAAGTTCGTGAGAGCTTTACTAACTAATTTTCTCGTAACAAGCAAACAATTTATTTGGAAGAAAACAAGGCATACTGAATATGCATGGAATAACAAGTGATGCTAATAGGTAGGTATGGTGGACACTTTTGGCAATATTGGTTTTGGGGAGTTGGAAACACGAGTAGAGCTCATACTCAGTGCAAGTGAAGTCTAGCAATAGTAAGGGAGCAACAAACGAGAGAGCAATAACTGTCATAATCATGCTTGCAACAAAATAGGACTAATTATGCCATGAAAGTGATTCAAGACCCCTGAGGCAAAATAATTCATCGAGTCTTAACTGATTATTGTTTCAGTCATATGCATGCGTGAGCATGTTCCAAGTCAATTCAAGTGAAACATTCAGAGGAGGATACCACAGTGTCATGCCAAGTTATGAATAGAACAATGCAAGCAAACATTCATATGACATGCTACAAACCATTAGCAATATGGAGCTAATCATGGGAAAGCAAGAACTACTAAGCATCCATAAATAACATACACCTTACATGAACAGACTAAGCATTCCCACAATGATGAGTATATGTACAAAAATGAAAACAAGTAGAGTTGATTACCAGCCTCTTACCACACCTCAAGTTGTCATTAATCTTCATTATTTCCCTTCACTTGTGTGGCTTGAATAATAACATGAAACCCAACTCCATAGAGGACTACTGAACCCTGCAACGAACTTCACAAAACCACAGAAGAACAGAAAAGATTTTTGGTGTTTTTGATTTTTAAAGGCAAGAGAAAAAAGGAGGAACAAGCAAAGCAAAATATTTTTGGGTTTTTCGAATGGTCCAAACAAAGCAAAAAGGAAGAAGCAAACCAAGGCTAAAAAGACAAAGAAGCAAACAAAGAGAAACAACAAAAATATTTTTGGTCTTTTTGTGTTTTGGAAAGCAAAAGTAAAGAAAGAACGAAAAATAAAAAGAGAACGAAACATGGATATACAAAGTAGCGACTAAATATGATATGTAGATGAGTGTGATGTCGGTGTACCTCCCCCCAAGCTTAGGCTTTTGACCTAAGTGGGTATCAACCCCAACGCGGGTAGGAACTCCAAGCTGGTGGGTCATCGTAGGAATGATCATAGTTAGGCCCTTGTGTAGAAGAAGAAGCTCCCCAATCATAGGTGGGCTGCTCGTACGAAGACTCCCCCTCATTCGAGGGCTGGACCGAATCATCTAAAGCCTCCCTTCCAGTATCCTGCTCCCGCTAGGAGAGCTCCCCCAGATATGTATCGTGCTCTTCCTTGGTGAGTGACCATCCTTCCCTGGTATCAAGGTTAAACAAAACAGGCACAGGCAAAAGAACAACATGCTCAGACTTACCCCTTCTCCAACCAGCCTTGAGGAAGGTTATTTCATAAGATAAATCACTCAAATTAGCCCAAGAAGAAACGAATTTATGCTGTACCATGGAATTAAGGTCAAGCCTCTCTATGGGAAACTGTAGGTCTAGATGATGAGGCACTACACCATGCAAAGCTATTAAACGAGAAGCGATGAGGCCTCCACAAATTCCACCTTTCTCGTGGTTAGCAGCAAGACGAAAAGCTATCAAGGCACCCAAATTATAAGTCCTATCTCGTTTTAAAGCAGCTGAGATGAAGGCTATATCATATGAGGATAATTTATTAGCCGTTTTCCTAGTGAGAACACACTTGGCAATAAAGTAGACAAAGTATCGAATAGACGGGAGATGAATATTACGAATTTTACCATTCTCCTTTGAGAAGCTTCTCCCTTGGCAAATTTCCACATACAAGTCCATGAGTGGTGTAGGTCGCTCTCTAATCCTTCCACACGAACCCCACTGTGGTACTTTAATAGCTGCACAAAAGTCATCAAAAGGGAGATCAACAACTACATTGTAAATTTTGTAGTGGACCATGGGGTTAGGCAAGGAGCAACTAAATAAAATCCACCCACAGACATAGTTAGTTTCACATATTGGGTAGGTTCGTCTCCCACAAATTGCTCCAATCCTGCATTAGTAATCAAAGTATGCAAATCTTGAGAAATCCATGCAGCCCTCATGAATTCGGGGCATGGATAGGCAGAGGGAAAGACTTCCTCCTCACGGCGAACCTTCATAACTGCAGGCACCCTCAATTCATGTTGGTTGAGTTGGTGTTCATTCATCTTCTTTTCTGAAATTTTTAGACAACCATCATACAAATGATTGCAAAGTGAATACATAATGAAGGGAACTACTCATAGGGACTTGTAAGAGGCCTAAACATGCATCAAACAATTTTTCTAAGCATTGAACAAGCTTACAAGCTCTCATAACATGTCACCTACAGCAGTAAAATACTCAAGATATAATCCACTAAACACAAATCTACTTGGACAAGCGGAGGAGTCACATACCGGAGAACAAATGCTCCAAATTTTAGCAGCAAAGATGGGCTGAGCAAGGAGATCAAAAAATCATGGACAAGAACAGCAAGAATGCGATTTCGAGCAATGAACTGATGTTTTCTCGGGAGAGAGAAGGCAGTGGCAAGTGAGAGAGTGAGTGGAGGGCCAGGGGTGGCCCACACCATGGCTAGGCGCCCCCTGGGGTGGCCACGCCACCAGGTGGTGTGCCTGCCTGGTGGGCCCCCTGGGTCACTCCAGGCACTTCTCTGTCCCTTTTTTCACGAAAAAATTTAATATGAATTTTTTGGAATTTTTCGAGACACTTTATTTTTTTGAGCAATTTTCAGGTATTGATGAATGATTTTCTGACAGAAAGATGACTTTGGAATGATGCAAAAACAAAACAAAGCTAAAACTTCAGAAGTTTTAAGACACTCTAATAAGCAAGCAACTAGCAACAGAAAAGTGAACTAAGTGAAAGCAAAACAAACATGGGTAAAATAAAAGAAACGAAGATAATCATGGTTAAAACATTGTTTTGTTCATTTAAAATCCCTTTGTTAACAAGGTTGATCAGGTCTTGTTACCAAAACAATTTTATATGAAACAAAACTTTTTATTCCACTAATGATTATGTTACCTCAACCTTGATAGCAATGGTCCCAATCATAATAGTTTCATATTTTTCTCGTGGTATGGGACAATATAGTTCTCCAACTTGGATGCCCTCAACATGTTCAATTGAATTTAAACCATAAGTCCTATCAGTCTTCTTGGGGAAATAGACAGTATGCTCCTTGTCATTAACATTAAAAGTCACCTTTCCTTGATTACAATTAATAACAGCTCCTGCAGTATTAAGAAAAGGTCTCCCAAGAATAATAGACATATTGTCATCTTCAGGCATTTTAAGCACAGCAAAGTTAGTTAATATCAAGCAATTATGAGCCACTTGAACAGGTACATCCTCATATATACCAACAGGAATAGTAGTAGATTCATCAGCCATTTGCAAAGATATATCAGTTGGTATTAATTTTTCCAATTGAAGTCTCTTATAGAGAGAAAAAGGCATAACACTAACTCCTGCTCCCAAATCCCACAAAGTAGTTCTAACATAACTATTTTTAATAGAGCATGGAATAGTTGGAATCCCTGGGTCTCCAAGTTTCTTTGGAACCTTACCATTAAAGGAATAATTGGCAAGCAAAGTAGAAATTTCTTCATTAGGGACCTTCCTTTTATTAGAGACAATATCCTTCATATACTTAGAATAAGGAGGCAATTTAATAGCATCAGCCAATGGTATTTCCAAAAATAAAGGTTTCATCCACTCACAAAACTTATTATAGTGTTCGTCTTCCTTTGACTTGTGTTTCTTATCAGGGAAAGGTATAGGTTTTTGGACCCAAGGCTCTCTTTCACTACCATGTTTCTTAGCAACAAAATCTTCTTTAGTGTATTTAGTATTCTTATTGTGTCTTTCCGGTTCTTCTTCAACTTTTTCTTTATCAGGAGCATCATTTTCCTCATTACTACTTTCAGTTTCAGCATCAAAGATAGATATACTATTAGGATCTTTAACAGGTTCAGAAGATTCTACAATAGTTTTATGTTTATTTTTCCTTTTCTTAGGAGAAGTACCACTACTTTCAATTTGTTGAGAATGTTTCTCAATTCTTTTAGGATGCCCCTCAGGATATAGAGGATCCTGGGTGGTAGCACCACTTCTAGTTCTAATTTCATAAGCTTGTTTTTCCTTAGAAGCATTAACTAGCAAATCTTTTTGCACTTTAATAAGCTGGTCAATTTGAGTTTGAACCATTTGGAAATGTTTAACAAGCATTTTAACATCATTAGAGGTTCTTTCCACAATATCCTTCAACACAATAATAGCTCTAGAGTTTTCCATTAGATGGTTTTGCACCCTTTTATTAAAATTATCTTGCTTAGCAATAAAAACATCAAATTCTTCCAAGCATTGATCAGGAGGTTTAGAGTAAGGAATATCACCTTCGTCAAAATGTTGGAGAGAGTGTACCTCAATAGTGGATGAGTGGGAGATTGTCTTACATAATTCTTCTATAGGAGGTAAATTCTTCATGTCTTCAGCTTTAATACCCTTCTCCTTTAGACATTTCTTAGCTTCCTTCATCACTTTATCATTTAGTTCAAGAACTCCCCTCTTCTTTGATGTTGGTGTCGGCGAAGGCATAGTTAACTCAGGTGTAGCTGTCTCAGGTGTAGTTAGTTCAGGTGGAGTCCAATCATCATAATTCTTGCTTATTTTAGCCATTAATTCCTCAGCTTCTTTGGGAGTTCTATTCCTGAAAACACAATCAGCACAACTATCCAGGTATGTCCTAGATTCTTCAATTAGTCCATTATAATATATCAAGAAGCTCATTTTTAGGTAATGGACATCCAGCCTGTGCATGAATCAAAGCAAAAAACCTTGCCCATGATTCAGGCAATATCTCTTTTTCTCCCTATTTAAAATCAAAAAATTCCTGCAAAATAGCATGTCTAGCACTACGAGGGAAATATTTCTGGAGGAAGGTACTAATCAAACAATTAGGGCTATCAATAGATCCAGGAGGTAAATTATTAAACCAAGTTTTAGCTTCTCCTTTTAGTGAAAAAGGGGAAATTTTAGCAACAAAGTAGGTGCGTATCTTAATATCATCAGAAAATAAGCCACTCGTGGTAGAAAGCTCAGTCATATGTGCTACTGCACTTTCATTCTTAGTCCCACAAAAAGGTTCTTTCTCAACAATAGTTATGTAAGATAAATCAAGAGAGAAATCATAATCCTTATCTTTAATGTATATGGGAGATGTAGCAAACATATCATTAGGAGATAATTTAGGTCTAACAATATGTTTCTCAAGAATACTCTTAATAACACTCCTACCATGGGTGTTTTGGCATTCTTTAATAAATTCATCAGTCATTTCTATATATCCGTCTTCAATATCATAGCTCTCTCTAGACTCAGGTGAACTGACAGGTGTAGCAGTTTCTTCATTAGGAGTTTCGGTATTTCCAGCTATAGTTATAGCAATCATAGCATCTAGGAAAGGACCTAATGAACCACTTTTATCAAGCATAGTAGAAGCAGCATCGTAAGTATCAGAAGTTTCAGATTCAGCAGTAGTAGTAGTGTGTGTAGCATGTGTATGTGGTGGTGAAGGAGCTTACTCATAATAGATGGTGAATCAAGAGCAACCGAGGTATTCAGAACCGTACCTCTTCTTGTAGTGGATGGTAATATAGGAACCTTTCCATCACGAGATTTACCCATGATGAATGGAGGGCAGCAAACAATAGTGATTCCAAGTAAACTTGATAAATAGAGCTATGCTCCCCGGCGACGACGCCAGAAAATAGTCTTGATGACCCACAAGTATAGGGGGTGTATAGCAATATTTTCGAGGGAAGTGAAACTCAATTTATTGTTTCGACATAAGGGGAGCCAAAGAATATTTATAAGCCTTAACAATTGAGTTGTCAATTCAGATGCACCTAGAAACAATCTTGCTCACAGCAGTTTATCAGTAGCAACAGTTTTGTAGTAGCAATAGCAAAGTAATAGCAGTAGTAAAAGTAAAGACAATGGTAACAATTGCAGTAAATAGTAGGATGAAAGCGCGGTAGGCATAGGGATGGATGGACGGGCGTTGCATGGACAAGACAATTCATATAGCAATCAAGACATAGGGCATTTTCAAATAAATAAGATAAAGCATTCAAGTACTAGATAATCATAGGCATGTGTTCCATATATAGTCATAGGTGCTCGTAATGAGATACGTTCTCGCAATGAGAACTTGCACAACATCTTTTGTTCTGCCAGCCCGTTTGCAGCAGGGCCTCAAGGGAACTACTGGAAATTAAGGCTCTCCTTTTAGTAGAGCACCGGAGAAAAGCATTAACACTCCGCGAACACATGTGATCCTCACATCAAAGCCATTCCCTCCGGTTATACCGATTATTGTCACTTCAGGGCCTTTGGTTCCGGACAACAATATGTTGGAATTATGCCCTAGAGGCAATAATAAAGATGTTATTATTATAATTCTTGTTCATGATAAAGTTTATATTCCATGCTAGAATTGTATTAAGCGGAAACTTTAATACTTGTGTGGTTTGTGAACAACACCATGTCCCTAGTACGCCTCTATGGACTAGCTCATTGATCAATGATGGTCAAGTTTTCCTAACCATAGACATGAGTTGTCAATTGATAATGAGATCATATCATTGGGAGAATGATATGGTGGACAGACCCAAACTAAGCAAAGCTATTAGATCGTTTCATCGTGTTCGTCTTTGCGAAGCTTTTCTCATGTCAAATATTGTATTCCTTAGAACATGAGATAATACAACTCCCTGGTATCGGAAGAAAGCTTTGAGGTCATCAAACGTCATCCTATGAGAGGGTGATCATAAAGGTGTCTCTCAGGTGATCGGAAAGTATCTGTTGGGTTGTATGTATCGAGATGGGATTTGTCCCTCCCAAGTCGGAGAGATATGCTTCGGGCCCACTGGTGTCGATATCAACACCTTGCAAGCATGTGGTTAAGGAGTTAATCACAAAGTGATATCGGATTACGAGCGAGTAAAGTACTTGCTGTGAACGTGTTTGAACTAGGTTTGTTGATACAGACGATCGAATCTCGGTCAAGTAAAATATCGCGAGACGAAGGGAATATATATATGGGATTGATTGAATCCTGGCATCGTGGTTCATCCGATATGATCATCGATGAATGTGTGGGAGTCAATATGGGTGCGGACCCATTTGTTGATTATTGATAGAAGATCATATGCGCATATTCTCGAACCGCAGGTCACACATAACGTGTCTCGGCTAGGATAGATTGGATAATTGGTTTATGAATTTTTGTTGGTCTCGGATGGGATCCGGGATATCACGAGTGGTTCGAATGGTCGGAGAATAAGATTCATATAAGGCGAGTGCAGTTTTTGGAGTTGAATAGTTCGGGTTAATCGGTATTGTCGGAAGCTTCTAGAACCTTCGGAAGGGACCAACGTGGCCCCACCTTCCGGGGAGGGGCATGGGCCTATGAGGGAGTGTCCTGGCCGCATTGGGCCAGGGGGTAAAAACCCCATAGGGCCCAGCCGATCCTAGATAAGTTTAAATCGTTTAAACTAGAGATAAGATAGGATTTCTAGAAGGAGAGTTTAAATCGTTTAAACTAGAGATAGTCTTGGAGGAGGATGGGCAAGGGCTGGCCGCACCCCTCTATATATAGAGGGCTGGTGCCCCTTCCACACACACACACCTCCTCCAAGCCCTAGTAGCCTGTGCCTTCCTCTCTCCCTCCCATTGTTTGTGGCGAAGCCTGCTGAAACTCTCCACCATATACACCACTGCGTGTTGTAGATCCAATCTATCTCTCCACCCTACTTGCTGGTCCGGAAGGAGGAGGCGTCGAGTCTGCTGCGTGTGCATCTCACGAGCACCGCTACTTGTGGTGCTAGATCGGATCGGATCGCGAGGAGGAGAAGCGAAATGCGACTACATCACCCACGTTCCGAAGGCGTTCAGCTTGAATCTTCAAGGGTATGAAGATCTAATCCAATCTCTCTCGTTGTTTGCATCTCCTAGATTAGATCTTGGCTTTCCCTCTTCCGTAGAAAATTTTGATTTACTATGCTGCGAAACCCTTGATGGTATCGAGCTAGATCTATGCGTAGATGTGATTCACGAGTAGAGCATAACATGGTTGTTCTTGGCGTTGATGTTTTCTGTTGCAAGCCTCTTGTTTGTGTTCTTCTTATGGCGGGATAGTGAGATTGAGGCGGTCCAGCCAACCTTCTGCGACGTCGTTCGCGAGACCGGCTCCGCACTTGGCGTGTGGCTTGTACCACATGCGGTGGTGGATGTCGATTTCTCACTATAGTTGTCATGGGATTAACACGGAGTTTGGCAACCATAATATCACCGTTGTGGCTTTCCGTAGGTAAGAATCGTTCTTAGCATCTACTCCCATAAGCCACGTAAAACATGCAACAACAAAGTAGGCGTCTAACTTGTTTTTGCGAGGAGTGTTTTCTCGTAATATGGTATGGCCCCAGATGTGATGTATATTGTGTCACGATGATCATGTTTTGTAATGTTTCACGACTTGCATGTCGATGAGTACACAACGGCAGAGCCATATGGTTGTCTTTATAATTGTGTATGACCTGCGAGTCAACTTCTTATCGCCATGTAATAGCTTTACTTTATCGCTAAGTAGTTAGCAATAGTTGTAGTTGCTATTAGGTGGAGGCAATCATGGTGGAGTGATGGAGATCATGCGGAGCGCACAAGATGGAGATCATTAGCGAAGATTGGCTATACCATGTCACATAAAGTTATATGCATGTGATGTTTATCCTTTATGTATCTTATTATGCTTAGATGACGGTAGCATTATAAGATGATTCCTCATAAAGATCAAGATAAAAGCGTGTTCTTCCCAAGTATGCACCATTGCGAAAGTTCGTCGTGTCCAAGCATCTCGTGATGATCGGGTGCTATAGACTCTACTCACATACAACGGGTGCAAGCCGGTTTTGCACTGCAGCGGAAATACTTGGGTCTAACTTGCGAGCCTAGCATGTATACGGACATGGCCTCGGAACACAAGAACCGAAAGGTTAAGCATGAGTCATATGAATGATATGATCGACGCCGTTGTCCACCATTGAAACCACATCTCTTCTCGTGATGATCGGATTAGGTGTGGTGAATTTGGATCGTGTTCACTAAACAACTTGAGGGATGTTGAATTTAGTGGGAGTTCATCTAGTAATTTGATTAAGTTGAACTATTTATCATGAACATAGTCTAAATTGTACTTGCAAATACTGTAGATCACATGGCCAAGTCCAACTTCAACTTCAACGTTTTGCTGAGAAAGAAAAGCTTAGAAACAATGGGTCTAACTTCACCAATCGGTTCCATAATCTAAGAATCATTACGTCAGCGGACAAAGGACTATGTCCTTGGGAAAGCGTTAGGTGACCCCCTAGCAAGCTACTTGGCCGATGAGAAAGCTGTCTATCGATCGGCATGAAGATGATTATGGTGTGATTAAGAGCACCATGTTGTTTGCTATGGGCCGGAACTTCAAAATCGTTTTGAAAACTATCCGGGCCCTTTGAGATTCTCGAGGAGCTGAAAACCATGTTTGAGACTCAGGCCTGTTAGAGATATGAGATCTCAGAAGTTCTTTAAGCGCAAGATGGAGGAAGGGAGTTCCGTTAGTGAGCACGCCATTAAGATGTCGGGCTACACTCAACGCCTTTGAGCAATCGGATGCAAGATTCGGAGGAGCTCAAGATTGACAGGTTCAATCACTCCTCCGGCTACAAAAGTTTTGTAGTGACTCATAATCAGATTGGTTCCTTGATCGATCACCGAGCTCTTACAAAGCTGAAGGCTGCGGAGGTGGACATCAAGAAGGATAATCATGTGTTGATGGTCAACAAGCCCTCCTTTAAGAAAGGTAAAGGTGCAAAGAAGCCCTTCAAGAAAAGCGGCAAGCGTTGCCCTGATGAGAAGAAGCTCAAGTCTGGACCTAAGCGGACCTTGAGTGCTTCTATTGCAGGACAAGGGTCACTTTGGGAAGCGCAACTGTCCGAAGTACTTAGCGGACAAGAAGGCTGGCACCATCAAAGGTATATTTGATATACATGTTATTGATGTTTTCCTTACTAGCCCTCGTTGTAGTGCCTGTGTATTTGATACTGGTTCAGTTGCTAATATTTGTAACTCGAAACAGGATCTACGGAATAGATGATGGCTTGCGAGGGATGAGGTGATGATGCGCGTTGGCAACGGATCAAGAGTTGATGTGATGGCCGTCGGCACGCTCTCCTTAGTTTTACCTTCGGGATTAGTTTTAAACCTTAATAAATGTTATTATGTGCCTGCGTTGAGCATGAACATTATTTCTGGATCGTGTTTATTGCAAGACGGTTATTCATTTAAATCGGAGAATAATGGTTGTTCTATTTATATGAGTAACATCTTTTATGGTCATGCACCCCTTGTAAATGGTTTATTTCTTCTAAATCTCGAAAGGGATGAAACACACATCCATAACATTGAGGCTAAGAGATGCAAAGTAGATAGTGATAATACTACTTATTTGTGGCCATCGTCTAGGTCATATTGGTGTAAAGCGCATGAAGAAACTCCATTCGATGGACTTTTGGAGTCTCTTGATTTTGAATCATTTGACACATGCGAACCATGCCTCATGGGCAAGATGATCAAAACCCGTTCTCGGTATGATGGAGCGAGCAATGACTTGTTGGAAATCATACATACCGATGTATGCGGACCGATGAGTGTTTGACGCGGTGGATATCGCTATTTTCTCACTTTTACCGATGACTTAAGTAGATATGGGTATATCTATTTAATGAAACATAAATCTGAAACGTTTGAAAAGTTCAAGAATTTCAGAATGAAGTGGAGAACCATCGTAATGTAAAGATTAAGTTTCTACGATCCGATCGTGGGGCGAATATTTGAGTTATGATTTTCTCACGCATCTCAAGGCAAGTGGAATCGTTTCACAACTCCATACCGGAACACCACAGCGCAATGGTGTGTCTGATCCGAATCGAACCCTATTAGATATGGTCCGATCGATGATGTCTCTTACTGATTTGCCGTTATCGTTTTGGGGTTATGCATTAGAAACCGCTGCATTCACTTTAAATAGGGCTCCATCTAAATACGTTGAGACGACACCGTATGAACTGTGGTTTGGTGCTAAACCTAAGTTGTCGTTTCTTAAAGTTTGGGGATGCGAAGCTTACGTCAAGAAGTTAATGCCGGACAAGCTCGAACCCAAAGCGGAGAAATGCGTCTTCATAGGATACCCTAAGGAAACTATTGGGTATACCTGTTGGAGATATGCCCTAGAGGCAATAATAAATGTAGTTATTATTATATCTTTGTGTTTATGATAAATGTTTACATTCATGCTATAATAGTATTAACAAGGAAACCATTAATACTTGTGTGATTTGTAAACTTAATTTGAAGTCCCTAGTATAGCCTCTATACTTCACTAGCTTGTTGGTTGATTGATGATTGTGGTTTCCCTTTCATGAACATTGAGATGTTATCAAACAACAAGATCATATCGTTAGGAGAATGATATGGTGGACATACTCCTATAGACAAGCGTAGCATAAAGATCAAGTCATTTCAATAGTTCAATTGCTATATGCTTTCTGATACATAGTAACCTAATTCCTTCGACCATGAGATCATGCATATCACCTTTACTGGATGGATGCTTTGATGTCATCAAACACCACCCGTAATGTGGGTGGCTATAAAGGTGGCATTGAGTGTTTGGAAAGTATTGGTTGAAACACATGGATCAAGAGTGGGATTTGTCCATCCACATGACGGATAGATATTCTCTGGGCCCTCTCGGTGAAATGTCATCCAATTAGCTTGCAAGCATGTGACTTGGTCACAAGGGATCACATATCACGGGAACGAGAAAGAGTACTTATCGATACGAGGTTGAACTAGGTATGCGAGAGATCAAGCGATCATAACCTCGGATAAGTAACATATCGTGAGACAAAGGGAAATTGGTATCGTATGTAAGTGGTTCATTCGATCATAAAGTAATCGTAGAAATATGTAGCCATATGAATTTCAGATTCCTCTATATGTAATTGTTCGGAGAAGTGTCTCGATCATGTCAGCATAAATCACTAAACGTAGGCAGACAAACTTAATGATTAGAAGTTGTTTGAGTAGTTATTGTATTATGAGAAAGATACACAATGTTGTTCGGAGTCTCGGATGGGATCCGGGATATCACGAGGTGATCCGGAATGGTCGGAGAATAAGATTCATATAAGGAAAGTCCCGTTTGAGTGGCGGAATGATTAGGTGTTTTCATGGGAACATTCTAGAAGGTCCCGAATGTCAAGCACTCCGGAGGAAGGGTACATGAATGTGTCATTACATATTGGAATGATTGCATCATGTACTAAGTGTTCTCGCTGTCCAAAATAAAGGGTTTATTCAAATCCTAAATTGAAAAGTCAAACGGCTAGTTTGAAAGTCAAACCAAGTTTTGGAAAGTGGAAGAGGAGGAGAAGAGGAAACCGACTTGGGAGGAGTCCCCTTGGCGCCTCCCAAGGCCGACTTGGGAGGGACTCCTCCCCTTGGCCAGCCCTCCCACCTATATAAGGAGGCAGGGGCTCCCTCCTAGCACACACTAGTTCCTATCCTCTAAACTAAACCCTAGATCTAAACCCCGGTTTAGAGCTATTTGATTTAGAGCCTTCTAATTGATTTAGAGCCTTCTAATTGGTGTGTCTAATTACTAGACCACTAATAGCCTCTCTCATAAGCTCCACCATACTACCGCAAGCTTAAGGCGAAGCCTGCAGGATTTCCCTCTACTTCCGTACCACGCCCGTTGTCTTTGCCGAATCGCGAGAAGTGCTACAACCTCCGCCGTCTTTGGAACAAGGAGAGGAAGGTCTTCGTCGAGTACCGACGTGTGACCGATTGCGGGCGCTTCTTTAACGTGGCGCTGGAAGGATCGTCTCTGCGATCTTGAGATCGGAAGAATGCGACTACATCACCCACGAGAATCTCTCGTTAACCGCTTTGGAATCTTCGAGGTGAGTTCCTCTATCGACTCGTTGCTGCAATCTAGTAGATAGATCTTGGCTTGTTTGTTTGTATGCGATAGAAAATTTTTGTTTTCCATGCTCGAACCCCTACAGGGTATCGAGCCGTGTCTATATATAGATCTGTTGCAGTAGAACACAATGGTCATTGTGGGCGTTGATGCTTTATTGTAGATTGCTTTTTGTGTACTTTGCATCTTGCGGTATGTTGGGATGAAGCGGCCGGGCTAACCTTACATGACATCGCTCATGAGACTTGCTCCACGTTTGACATGCAACTCGTATTGCATAAGTGGCTTTTGGTGCCTGTTTCTCCTAGCATAGTAAAGATCCAATTTACAACGGGTAATCAACAATGCTAGTATCAATGTTGTGGTTCTTGTTAAAGTTAGAGCGACACTTATCGAAAGCCCCAAACCACGTAAAATATGCAAAGAAAGTAGAAGCGTCTAACTTTGTTTTGCAGGGGTATGCAGTGATGTGATATGGTCATGATTGTGATTATATTTGATGTATGCAATGTTCCTTATTGTAAGTTGGCAACGGCGAGCCATATGGTTGTCTTTAATTTACATTAAGGCCTCGTGTCTATTCAAAATAGTTGTAATAGTTGAAGCTGGTGGACGACAACCATGAAGAAGCGTCATTGACCTTGATGCTATGCGGTGATGATGGAGATCATGTTCGTGCTTGAAGATGGAGATCGGAAGCACAAAGAAGAAAGGCCATATCATATCACATATTATCAAATGCAATTGATGTTAATAATTTATGCATCTTGTATTGCTTATTAGACAACGTTAGAATTATAATATGATCCCTCATTAACATAAATTTCAAGTACTAAAGTGTACACCCTTATTATGCACCGATGCCAAACCTTCCTGAGTCGAAGCACCACTTGATGATCGGGTGTCTTTGATTCCATGGTGAATACAACGTAAGCAAGCCAGATTTGCTTATCACGGTAGCTAAGGTTTGATCTTGTGAGCCTAGCATGTACGGACATGGCCTCGGGAACACGGATCGCGAAAAGGTAAAGCATGAATCATATAGTAGATATGTTGAACTTGATGATTGTTCGCCATTGAAAATTTATCAACTCTCGTGATGATCGTTGTTGTTGTAGTGGATTTGGTTCGATGTGATCACTAAAACAATGTGAGGGATGTTGTTTTGAGTGGGAGTTCACCTAGTTTAATTTCATTAATTAATTTGAACTCAATTTGTCATAAACTTAGTCTAAACTATTGCAAATATGTTGTAGATCAATGGCAGCCCCTACCATCAATTTTAATGCGTTCCTAGAAAGAAAAGTTAAAAAAAACAATGGAAGCAACTTCACGGATTGGTTCCGCAATTTGAGGATTGTCCTCACCGGTAATTTGACCTATGTGCTGGATGCACCTAGGTGACCCACCTGTGATGCTACCGATGAAGTAAAGAATGTTTACCTCGCTCGGAAGAATCGTACTCCATAGTTCGGTGCTATCTTGTATGGTTTAGAATCGAGCTTGAGAAAAGGTTTGAAGAGTCGATCCATATGATATTGTCGAGGATCTCAAATTAATCTTTGAGACTCATCGGCAATTGAAAGTTATGAAGCTTCCGAAAAGTTCTTTAAGCGCAAGATGGAAGAGGTAGCTCATCGGTGAGCATGTGCTTAAGATGTCCAGACGCATAAATAAACTTCAAAGTTTGGGTATAGTGATTCCTAATACTTTGGGGTTTACCGTATCATCAATCACTACCACCAAGTTACAAGAACTTTGTGATGAACTACAACATGCGAACATGAACAAGAGTTGCGAACTATTTGCTATGTTAAAATCTGCGAAGTGGAGATCAAGAAAGAGCACCAAGTGTTGATGGTCAATAAGACCACCAAATTCAAGAAAGGCAAGTCTAAGCGGAAGGACACTTCAAGAAGGGTGGTAAGAAAGTTACCACGCCGGCGAAGAAGACCAAGGCTGGACCTAAGCCTGGCCGAGTGCTTTCTTTGCAAGGGAGAAGGTCCTTTGGCGGAATTGCCCAAAGTACTTGGCGGATTTGAAGAACGGCAACATCAAGAAGAAAGGTATATCGATATACATGTTATTGATGTGTATCTCACTAGTATTCGTAGTAGTGCACAGGTATTTGATCTTTGGTTCGGTTGCTCATATTTGTAACTCGAAGCAGGGCTGCAGAATAAGCGGAAGCTAGTGAAGAGCGAGGTGACGATCGGCGTGGAAGCGGATCAAGGTTGATGTAATCGCGATTGACACGCTACCTCTTCATCTACCATCGGGATTAGTTTTATACTTAAATAATTGTTATTTGGTGCCTGCGTTAAGCATGAACATTATATCGGATCTTGTTTATTGCGAGGCAGTTACTTGTTTAAATCCGAGAATAATGGTTGTTCGATTTATATGAGTAATATGTTTTATGCACATGCACCTTTGATAGATGGTCTATTCATATTGAATCTCGATAGTAGAAATACACATATTAATAACATTGAAGCTAAGCGATTGAATTCAAGCGATAACTCGACCTATATGTGTACTTTGTCGTCTTGGTCACATTGGTGAAGCGTGTGAAGAAACTCCATTCCGATGGACTTCTTGAATCACTTGATTTTGAATCACTTGAAAGATGCGAGGCATGTCGATGGGTAAAATGACTAAGACTCCATTTTACGGTATGATGGAGCGAGCTACAGACTTATTGGAAATCATACATACCGATGTATGTGGTCCAATGAGTGTAGCATCATGTGATGGTTATCGTTATGTTCTTACCTTCACGGATGATTTGAGTAGATATGGGTATATCTATTTCATGAAACATAAATCCGAAACTTTAGAAGTTTAAGGAGTTTCAAAGTGAGGTAGAGAATCAACGTAACAAGAAGATTAAATTTCTGCGTTACGATCGTGGAGGTGAATATCTAAATTCTGAGTTTGGCGAGCATTTGAAGAAATGTGGAATACTTTCGCGATTGACACCGCCGGAACACCACAGCGTAATGGTGTGTACGAGCGTCGTGTCGAACTCTCTTAGATATGGTTCGTTCTATGATGTCACTTACAGATTTACCGCTATCATTTTGGGGTTATGCATTAGAAACAGCCGCATTCACTTTAAATAGGGCACCGTCTAAATCCGTTGAAACGACACCGTATGAATTTTGGTTTGGGAAGAAACCTAAATTGTCGCTCCTTAAAGTTTGGGGATCTGAAGCCTATGTAAAGAAGTTACAGCCGGACAAGCTTGAACCCAAAGCGGAAAAATCGTCTTCATAGGATACCCAAGGAAACTATTGGGTATACCTTCTATCATAGATCCGAAGGCAAAATCTTCGTTGCAAGAATGGATCCTTTCTAGAGAAGGAATTTCTCTCGAAGAAGTGACTGAAGGAAAGTAGAACTCGACGAGGTTGTCGAACCTTCTCTCGAATTGCAGTAGCGCAGACCGGAAGAAGTTCTGTGGTGACTGCACCAATAAGAGAGGAAGCTA